>CM053786.1:822348548-823548548 GCA_028749045.1 Cupressus sempervirens
TACAGACTAAGATGGGAGTACAGAGAATGCTTGGTTGTGACCTTGCATTTTGTAGTATGCCTCGTTAGTATGAGAGGATACTAGTGGCCGCATAGGGATCACTAGAGGGCCAGGGTCTATTGAGAGACTACCAGGGTAACTCTAGCGTGATCCGTGTGATGACACTTTCCTACTTACATAGCAGGTTTCCTACATGTCTTTGTGTGCCTCTAGGATTAGATGTCAGTTTGTGATTGGAACCTTTGAGTTAGTATACTTTTAGGATTCCTAGACTTAGAGTGTATTTGTGTTGTGTGATTTGATAGCCTATTTGGGACTTGAGATTAAGTCCTTAGAGTGGTGGGAGTGGACCATTTAGGTTCCACGTGGTCGGTTGGTAGTGCTTTTTCACTCTTATAATTTGAGATCTGTCTGAGACACCATGGCTAATGCATTCTTTGTTGGCATCTATCTTCATTATGTTCATGGATTATGATGGTGGACATGTATCCTTATATTGATGATTAGCATATGTTAGATGATGTTATCTTATGCTTTATTTTTGCATGATTAGATTTCTTATGCATATGATGTAGTATGTTTTAGGAGTGACATTCCTACTATGATATTACAGATGATCTCTTTGGTAACTTGGTATGTTACACACAGAGGGATGGCTAGGGCCCACGATGGTCTAAGGATGCTATTTATGGTTGGGAGGAACCATGCACTTAGATAATTATGTGTTATGATTATGGTTATACTTTTATGATGGATGTTCATATCTTTTATGATGATGTATCATGTATGGTATTTGGTTCCATTTACATTATTGCATCATGGATTAGAATAGGATGATGAATATGTACTTTATTTTCACATATGTGTATTCTTTTAAGCCTTTCATACCCTGTGGCATGTACAATGGATGATTGAGCATTCTAAAATGTAATTTACTAAGGGAAATTCAGAACCAAAGTATATTGTTTTTGAACGTTGGACTTTTCATTATTATTTCATGTGGATGTGGTATTAGATGGAATCAATATTATTTAATTATGATGTGATTCAATGTTAAGGGATCCTTGAAGAATATAACTTGTTATGTATGTTTATGTTTACTTTCAGTTGAATATTTGTTATTGCTTTCATTACTTTGTGTATGTTGTGAGTGGTTTAAGTTTCATGTTTAAAAAAAAAAAAAAAACCTACCAAACTTAGTGAAACTTTAGGTTAATTCTTTGGATCCCTTTGCGAGGCGTTACATTTGATATCAGAGCTCGAGTTCTACATTGGGAGCTCTGGGTATTTTGGAACAAAAAAAGGAAATTGATCTATTAAGTGTATCTCCTTCAAACTTGAAACTAGGTAAACTAAAATAGAATCTAAAAACCATTACTTGCATATGTATCACATTGCAACACTTAGCTTTCAAAATTTTAAAAAATCTACTTAAACCTAAACATAGGCAAAATTGAAATTGAACTTAGTCTACTTGTATACAGGTGCTTTTAGACTATATTGTAGCATCTTTTTTGGTTGTGATAGTATTTTGTATCTTGGATATTGTTGTAGGATGGTATCTGTGACAAGATCTTCTGTTAGAGGTCGTGGACATGGTAGATCTATTAATGTCCATGAGTCTATCCATGGAGGGCCTGCTCATGAAGAGAGCGAAGGAGAGCATGCTAGTGAGCAATAGGAAGAGAGCCATAGAGGGGACCAAGCTGCATTCGAGGAGGTTAACTTGAGGCAAATGATGTAGCATATTCTTGATCGCTTACCTCCTACACATGAATAGCACAAAGCACATCAAACAGAATAAAAAGCATAGACCCAGCTCTAGGAGCCCTTAGAAGGATCAATAGAGATCCATTGTATCTACTTAGATGAAGAACCTTTCGAGATCCAAGTTCAAGCCCTTTAACAACCAGGGTTCTGGATATGTGGCCAAATAGTGGCTTATTGCCCTTGACAGGATTTTTCTATGTAGGACTTTGATAGTAATGTTAAGACAAGATTTTCCATTACCAATCTAGAGAATTTTTGGGCCACTTTGTGGACAATTGAGGAAAAGAAGCTGGGCATAGATATGAATAGTGTCACTTGGGAGCTATTCTTAGAGAGTTTCTGCGAGCAATTCCAACAAGAGGAATGGAAGCAACAAAGAGTAGATGAGTTCCATAATCTCAGACAGTATTCTATGAATGTAATAGAGTATGAGCACAAATTTTATGAGCTCATGTCTTTTTCAAGATTCAGTGACAACTCAGCTCAGTTGACACAACACTTTATTAGAGGATTGAATAACTGTATAATTGGGGGTGTCAAGATATTTGAGCCTAAAACCCTTAAGGATGTTGTACAATGAACCATCCTTGTAGAACAAAGTGTCAACCTTGGTCAGGGAGGTTTTGTGGGAGCACCTACAACATCAAGATCTAAGGGCAACTACAACTCAAGTGGAAACAAGAAGCCTCCTTTTTCTAAGGGGAAATAGTATCAATAGCAGTCTCAACAGACACAGAAGCAGAAGGGATCGTACCCTCAAGTTCAAGGTGGTGGTGGAGGTTCTAATTCTAGGAACAACTGCAATGCTCAATGCAATAAACGAAATCAGCCCCCTCAGCCCGCTCAAAGCAATCAGTCTTTTGTTAGTAGGGATAGTCATCAATAGTCAAATGCACCACCTATAGGGAGAGGATCTAGCAGAATTACAAGATGTTTTACATGTGGGTAGGTTGGACGTTTTGCAGCTCACTATCCACAACAAGCACCACAGTATTTAGATCATCGGCCAGCATCATCAGAGCCTATAGTTGGAGATGTAGGGAGAGCTCATAAAGTGTTTGCAGTAGTAGATCACCATCAGGCAGACCATCAGGGAATAGTGGTTGAAACCACAAGAGCTATTTGAGGTACACCTCTTTCAGTGTTGTTTGATTTAGGTGCTACAAATTCATTTATTTCTCCATCTTTAGATGCTAAGTGTAAGCTGGATGTGGTGAAGCAAGATCATGGTTGGCAAGTGGAACTAGCCTCAGGCATTAAGGTCTCTACAGATTCTGTAGTTTATAAGTGTGGGCTTAGCATAGAAGGATTTGATACTGCAGTTGACCTTTGGGTTATACCTCTTGGTTCCTATGATGTGGTTTTAGTAATGGATTGGCTTGGATCTCATAGGGCTAGTATAGAGTACATGAAGAAGATTATATTGTGTCAGGAAAACTAAGGGAATGATGTGAACATTGTTGGGATATCGAGGCCTATATGTCTATAGATGATTTCTGCTATGCAATTGAAGCGAAGTTTCCATAAGGGATATTAGATATTTTCTATTACAATAAATGAGTTTGATGAGGAAGATCTTAGGGGAAAGATTTTAGATCACTAGACTTTATAGGAGTATGCAGATGTTTTTCCAAGTGAGATTCTAGGCATGCCCCAAAAAAGGGATATCGATTTCAGCATTGATCTTATTCCAAGAGCTGAGCCTATCTCTAAAGCTCCTTATCATATGACTAATGCAAGAATTGGGTGAGTTGCATCTTTAGCTAGAGGAAGTTTTGGCCAAAGGGAGCATTCGACCTAGTGTGTCACCATGGGGAGCTCTAATGCTCTTTGTGAAAAGGAAAGATGGTTCTTTGTACCTTTGTACTGACTACAAACAGTTGAATAAGGTGACAATAAAGAACATGTATCCTCTACCAAGGATTGATGACTTATTTGATTAGATCAAGGGAGCTACAGTATTCTCCAAGATTGACCTTAAGTCAGGGTACCATCAACTTTGCATTAAGGAAGCTAGCATTCACAAGACTGTCCTTTGAACTCATTATGGGCATTATGAGTTTACAGTGGTACCTTTTTGGCTAACAAATGCTCCATTAGTTTCCATGAGTTTGATAATTAGGGTGTTTTGATCTTATCTTGACAGGTTTGTACTTATGTTCCTTGATGATATATTGATATATTCTAAGTCTTAAAAGGAGCATGAGGAACACCTACAATTGGTTTCGTAGTGCTTGAGAAACAATCAACTTTATGCCAATGCAGCTAAGTGTGAATTCTTCAAATCAGAGATTCAGTATTTAGGGCATGTCATTTCAAGTGATGGTATCTTAGTAGACCCTACAAAGATCTAGGTAATAGTAGATTGGCCTACACTAACTAATGTGTTAGAGATTCATAGTTTCACTGGTCTAGCTAGTTATTATTGCAGATTCATCCAAAACTTCTCCAGAATAGTGCATCCTATCACTTCCCTTCAAAGGAAAGGAAATTTTTTTATATGGACAGAGAAATGCAAGGAAGCATTTTGGAAGCTCAAGGAGCTTTTGACTAGTGCACTGATCTTAGCAATACTTGATCCAGAAGGTGATTTCATGGTGTGTACAGATGCTTCCCTTGAGGGGATTGGAGCAGTTTTGATGCAGAATGGATGGGTGATTACATATGAATCATGCAAGCTCAAAGATCACAAGCTAAATTATCCTACACATGATCTTGAGTTAGCAGCAGTAGTTCATGATTTGATAAGGTGGAGACATTTCTTGTTGGGGCACAGATTTGAGCTACATAGTGATCATCACAGTCTTTAGTACATTTTCAAGCAGCCTAATTTGAATGCTCGCCAGAGGTGATGGATGGAATTTCTATGTGAGTATGAATTCAAGTTAAAGAACATTTAGGGAAAACAGAATGTGGTGGTAGATGCTTTGAGTTGTAGGAGACATGTGATATCATCTATGATTCTTAGTGTTGATTTGAGGAGTCAAATTCTTCAAGCACTTCCTATAGATTCTTGGTACCAGGAGGTGTGCAGAGAGATAGATTCAAGAAGACCTTTGGAGGGTAAGTTTGTAGGCTATTTCCTAGAGTTAGATGGTGTTTTGGGACATTTAGGAAGGATTTATGTACCATTGTTTGATGAGCTTTGCACCTTGATTCTAGCAGAGGCCCATTGTGCACCTTACTCGACACATCCAAGTGTCAAGAAGATGCATGTGGATTTGTGATGTTTATTCTTTTGGTTAGAGATGAAGTGAGACATTGCTAATTATGTGACCAGGTGTCTTGAGTGTCAGAGAGTCAAGGTAGAACACCAACACCTAGCGGGACTTTGCACCCAAACCTCATTCCTTCATGGAAGTGGGACATCATCTCTATGGACTTCATAGTAGGATTATTGATGACTAGTCATCATCATGATGCTATCATGGTCACCGTTGATCAGTTGACTAAGGTGGCACATTTTTCACCACTTAGGTCTTCCGACATAGTAGCTTTTGTAGATAATGTCTTCATGTGTGACATTGTGAGACTACATGGTATTCCTCGAAAGATCATTTCAAATAGGGATCCTATATTCACATCCACATTTTGGACATCACTGTAGCATGAGCTTGGAGCACAATTGAATTTAAGTTTGACATATCACCTAGAGATAGATGGTTAGACAGAGAGGGTGAATCAAGTTTTGGAAGAAATGTTAAGGATGTATGTGATGGATAGGAAGACACATTAGGAGGACTATCTCTACCTAGTGGAGTTTACTTACAACAATGGGTATCACAGTTCTATTAGCATGGCACCATTCCAGGCTTTATATGGATGTCCTTGTCATACACCCTTGAGTTAGGATAGTCTTGAGGGTCGCATCTTGTTGGGTCCTGAGATGCTTCATGATATGGAGCAATAGGTAATGCGTATCCATGAGCACTTGACTATGGCACATTATAGATAGAAAAAGTATGTTGATGCACATAAGATGGAAAAATAGTTTGTTATGGGAGATAAGGTATTCTTGAGAGTGCATCTACAGAGGAGTCTAATTTGATACAGAAAGGGTTCAAAGCTAGCACCTCACTTTGTGGGACCATTTGAGATTCTTGAGAGGATTGGCCCAGTTGCTTATCGCCTTGCTTTACTGCCCAACCTAGCTTGCATTCATGATGTTTTCCATGTTTCAGAACTTAGGCAGTAAATTCTTGATGTAGTAAATGTTCTTGATTGGAATGCATTGTAGGTAGAGGATGGGTAGCTGGCTTTGGAGCTAGTTTTCATTCTGGAGCAGTAGGAGTTGACCCTTAGGGGTCAAACCATAGAGCAGGTAAGGGTCCAATGGGACCCTACTAATGACTTTCAGCTACATGGGAGGATGCAGCTAGATTATGGGATTTATATCCCTACTAGTTTGTAGGCTTCCAAGAGTAAGCCTAATCCTAGGGGGGGTGGATGTAGTGCCTACCCTCGCTTAAATTCTTCTAGATATGCTATCATTTTCAAACTCTATTAGGCTAGTTTTGTGTTGATGATTATTAGCATTGTTTTGAGACTATCAAATATTGTGTTACAGATTCAGTTGATATATGATGTGATTGCTTAGACCCTACATTTCATGTATGCATGATGATTATTACATTATTTCTAGTTATTGATGATGATTAGTTAGATAGTTATTGTCACATGTGTTTTCTTATGGATACTTACCCCATACTTGCATGTGTATGGTATGCATGTTTGTTTCTTATGAATGGCATTTCTGATATGGTTAAGGAAGGGAGTCGTAGTCAACTACTAGTCAGGATCTACACGATGCACCACTTCCTGCCATTGCATGTTTAGCTTAGCATATACATACATACATACATACATACATACATACATACATATATATATATATATATATATATATATATATATACATACATATATATATAGTATGTACATGCATAGATTTTATGTAAGTTGTAGGTACTGAGTATCAACTTCCCTAAATTGTCAGGATGAGCGTACCCTATTGCACTATCTCAATGGTAAGAGAGGCGAGATAAATTCTCAAGTCCAAATCTTAAACCCTTAAACCATTTGTCCTAGAAAGGTAGGACAAATATCCGAGATATTTTACCTTCTGAATGTGCTGGATGACATAATTTGTGATTTTAACCCTTTAGACTGATTTTGTGTGGATTTTTTCTTGATGGGTTTTCATATTTTATCTTGGAGGTCTATGGTGAATTTTCTATTAATTAAGTCTAAAATTAAAAAATTAAATTAATAATTTAATTATTTTGGGGAAAATTAATATAATATCATGATCTTTTGATATTTTGATTTTAATTAATTAAATGGAAATGAATTGAGAAAAAGAATTAAATAAAAGAAATTAAAATAAATAATAAAATAATAAATAAATAATAATAATAGAAAGGATAAAAGAATTAAAATAAAAGTTATAAGTCTACCTAGGAGTGAGTGCACCTTTGTTATGCATGTATGTCTACAACCTTGTGACCCATCTAGAAGGTTGGAAAAATCTTGTGCTTAGTTGTCAATGTTTATCTCATCTTCTAGTTGTTTCTAGAGACATTCTAAGTGCCTCCTTAGAGTTCTTTATATTTAGGCACTCCTAGAAGCTCGAAGGGCATGTTGAGAGGACCTGGGAATGTTGGAGAAGGAAGGAGCTTCCTCTGCAGATTCTGAGAAGAAGTGATTTAGCATCAATATCCAGGTAGACACTTGTGAATTTTGCATATGATATTTTGCTTCTTGCACTTCTTGTCTTCTTCATGTCTTCTGAATGCTTTATGAGGATTTCGTGTGTTTTGAATGTCTTGGTTGTATGCATTCTTGTCATGGGTAGTTAAAATTCTATATGAATAAATTCCACATGTGTAGATCTGAGAAAATCTATGGGATTAGAGTTTCAGATGCTATGGGCAAACCTATGGGAAGGATGAATAGGTAAATCTAGAGAACGATTATTAAAAGAAAATCCTTAATTTATAGAATTGGAAAGCCTTTTTTCTGATTAACAATTCTTTACATGATCACAACATTATTGTAAATGCTTTCCTTTTAAAATATACGTATATATTTATAAATCTGCATATATATATATATATATATATATATATATATATATATATATATATATATATATATATATATAGATACATACATACATACATACATACATATATGTATATATGTATATAGATATATATGTATACATATATACATATATATACATATATGTATACATATATATACATATATACATACATATATATACACATATACATGTATACATACATACATACATATACATACATACATACATACATACATACATACATACATGTGAAACACTGTAAAAATCGTAGTGGAAGAAATTTTACAAAAATTTGAATTGTTTTGTTTGGAAAAATGTTTTTAGAAAACATTTATTAAAAAAAAAATTTATAACTATGGGAGGGGCGAGATATACTCCCCCATACCCCATGTGCATCACTGTCGGGCTGTGGCACCGTACCTGTCGTTGCAGGCCCTGCGACGGTAAGTAGGGTCACATGACCATGCTTTCCAAAGGTAGTAGCCTTTTAAAATAAATGCCAGCCTTTAATTTAATTTAAATTTTATTATGCTATGTTATATATGAAATCAATTTTTAATAATTCAATTTTCATAATAATATTATTAAATTTTATTAAATTTTAAATATTATATATTATATATTTTATTATTAATAATTAATAATTATTATATTTATTTAATTATTAGTTTTCTCTTCTTTATTAATTAATTATCTTTCAGATTATTAAGATAAACTTAACTGTTAAATTGAATCTAATATTGTTCTAGAATGGAAGATAATAACGAGGAGAAGTTAGTAATTGTTCATATTCATTTGAACTCGATGGGAGAAATATTGTACAAATATGTATTTATCCTTTAGGCACTTTAGAAGACTGAATTCTAAGAGTCATGGGAAAATATTTAACTTAATAAACAAATACTTGGGTTAGAGAAGAACGTATAAACATTCTCTCATTTGATATCTAAATTCGAAATGAATACCGGAACCCCATACTTATATCAACTATGTAATTTTAAGAAAGCCAAAATATGTGCTTGTATTTTGTGCTTTCTCTATGCTTCTTTTTTTGGGTTTGGCTTGACTAGTTGGTTGACCAGTTATAGGATGTCTACCAAAGGCTTGGGGGTTATGATTGTGATGTCATGATGATTTCTTTTGATCTCAATTTTTTTTAAAACTCAACCATGGTTATGTGATGGCATGCTGATTGATATTGTTTACAGTCTTTTAGTGTAAGTTGTGATATATGTAACCTTTTTATGAGTTATCGATTAGTTGTATTTGGATTACTTTCCAATCACTAGAAGGAATTGAATTGTTTATCTGATCTTGATGATGTCATGTTGTGACATGTTTTGACTCAACCATTTTGGAGTCTTCGATTAGTATTACTTGAGATACTTTTTGGTTGCTTGTTGAGAACCAATGAATATTGTGATTATTAGTGATACCTTCAGTTGCCAATAGAGAACTGTTGTGGTCATGATAATCTATGGATGCTTTTCAGTTTCTCATGGAGATTGGATACTCTTATTGTGGATTATCTTTTGGTATTTTTCTAGTCGCTTGTATAGGACTGTGGTGATTTTGTGATTTATGATTTCATGAGCTTATGGTAGGTAATCTACTTGTAGTGTTAGAAAGTGGTTTGCAATGGGGGCCAAGGCCCTAAGTGGCTGCCAAGGTAACTCATTGTAAGTTGTTTTAATAAGTGAAAATATTACACCTAATACTGACTTAAATGAACCTAATAAGATAATAGTTTGTTCTTGCCCATGCCTCGAGTGCTAGTATAGGCTAGGATGGGAGTAAAGAGAATGCTTGGTTGTGACCTTGCATTCTGGAGTATGCCTTGTCAGTATGAGATGATATTAGTGGCCACATAGGGATCACTAGGGGGCCAAGGTCTATTGAGAGACTACTAGGGTAACTCTAGCATGATCCGTGCGATGACACTTTCCCACTTACATAGCAGGTTTTCTACGTGTCTTTGCGTGCCTCTAGGATTAGATGTCAGTTTGTGATTGGAACCATTGAGTTAGTATACTTTTAGGCTTCCTATTTCTACTATGTGATTTGATAGGCTATTTGGGACTTAAGATTATCTCCTCAGCATGGTGGGAGTGGACCATTTAGGTTCCACGTGGTCGGGTGGTAGTGCTTTTTCACTGTTATCATTTGAGATCTATCTGAGACACCATAGCTGATGCATTCTTTGTTGGCATCTATCTTCATTATGTTCATGGATTATGATGGTGGACATGTATCCTTATATTGATGATTAGCATATGTTAGATGATGTTATCTTATGCTTTATTTTGTATGATTAGATTTCTTATGCATATGATGTAGTATGTTCTAGTAGTGACATTCCTACTATGATATTACGGATGATCTCTTCGGTAACCTGGGATGTTACACATGGAGGGATGGCTAGGGCCCACGATGGTCTAATGATGTTATTTACAATTGGGAGGAACCATGCAATTAGATAATTATGTGTTATGATTATGGTTATACTTTTATGATGGATGTTTATATCTTCTATGATGATGTATCATGTATGGTATTTCGTTCCATTTACATCATTGCATCATGGATTAGAATAGGATGATGAAGATGTACTTTATTTTCACATATGTATATTCTTTTAAGCCTTTCATACCCTATGGCATGTATAGTGGATGATTGAACATTATGAAATATAATTTACTAAGGGACATTCAGAACCAAAGTATATTGTTTTAAGAATGTTGGACTTTTCATTATTATTTCATGTGGATGTGGTATTAGATGGAATCAATATTAGTTAATTTTGATGTGATTCAACATTAAGGGATCCTTGAAGAATATAACTTGTTATGTATGTTTATGTTTACTTTCAGTTGAATGTTTGTTATTGATTCCATTACTATGTGTATGTTGTGAATGGTTTAACTTTCATGTTTAAAAAAAAAACAAAACTACCAAACTTAGTGAAACTTTAGGTTAATTCTTTGGATACCTTGGCAGGGCATTACACGTAAAGGGGGATGTAAGAGTCATAAATGTTGGAGGGTGAGCGGAAGAGATATTTTGAATTTAGCTTGTGTTAGCAAGTCCTAACCCTTGCTTAAGGTTGTGCAAGGGGGTTTAGGATTAGCTTAGAAAGGAGGTTAGGGGGTAAGTGGTTTAGCTTTGATGAGATGGGTTAGTTAGGTGGCTAAGTGAGGTTGTTATAGGTGAATGGGTTGGATTAGTGTTAATGGTTGGGTTTAGGGATGTTTTAGAGGTTTAGATATTTTATTAAATGATTTATTTAATAAAATGGGGATATTGGATTAAATTAAATAGATTTGAGAATTTATTTAATTTAATAGAGGAATAGGGATTTAATTGATAAATTGATTTTGGGTTATCATTTGATTTTATCAATTGGACTATAGTTAATTTAATTAATTAATTAATTAGGGGATGAGGATTAGTTCGTTAAATAATAAATATTTAATTAATAATATCCTAGGAGATGACTAAATATGATTACCTATTTGTGTAATCAGATTTAGGTGTCGACATTTTGCCCCTCTTTGACATAGTGTTGAAACAATACTATTTCAAAAAAGTTTGAATATAAATGACACAAAGAAGACTATTTAAAGTAACATGGTTGCCCCAATTTTAAGTAGAGGAGAAGATAATAGACTAGGTGGTAGGTAAGGAATACGAGGCACGGTGGCTTCTTGAAAAAGTTGCAGTAAGCCTATGGGGGACAAGATGACATGGAAGAGGGAAAAATAGGTAAAAAAGAGAAGAAATGGGAGGAAGAAGAAGGGTGGTGGGAAATTAAGGGTTTTTGGAGAAGCTAAAGAGGTAGCTAGGGAACTAGGGGTCCTATAAGTGGCTAGAAGAGGGTTAGAAGGGGTCATTTGCTTTCAGATGGACAAAGAGATATTGCTATATGGAGCTTTGAGTTGGATTCTATGATGGCAACTATTGGATGACTGGAGCATTGATCTGATGTTGTGCGATGAGTACGAGTGTGGCAGACACCTAATCATTTGGTAGGGTCAAAAACCTCTTTGTAATTTTTTATTTTGCAATAGTGTAGAGCATTCCCATGAAAGAGAAAATAAAATCCTATAGACTCTGATTTGGCAAGAATGCATGCAGGATCAATGGGATCAAAATCTCACAAAAATAGCTAGGATGATGGGAAAAAATGGCTTGTCAAGCAGGGTTCATAGGATTGAGGATTTGGGGAGGAAATTTTATGCGGCAACGATGGTAGCTAGGTGGGATCATGATCTCGCTAGGGAAAATGCAGATAACTTAGGGGGATGCAATCTTGTGGCAGGGTTGAGGTCAACGTGGGAATGGGATAGGGTTGACCACAGGAAAGAAAGGGTAAAACATGATCTCGTGGGAACAAGGGTCTATAAGATCACTAGGGTAAGCTTACATGGGAATGCATGAGAGAACGCAGGTAGGAATGCTAGTCAAATGGGCCAAGGGTGGGCAAGGTCAAAGCATAATCCCACAGGAATAGATCCTAATGGGATCACAAGGTTCAAGGTTTTTAGGAATGTGTTCGTGAGAATGCAGGGTTAGGAAAAAAAGAAAAAAAAAAAGGGGTTTGGGTAAGATAAGGTGTGAAAATCTAGGGTAATTAAAGTATGAAAAAAAATACTAATATGTGACTGGGTTGTTGGTGTGTAGTGGTTGCTAGATGTATTGGTATTGCATGAGCAACGAGAAATCATGCTACATGTAGGGGATTAGCTGATAGTCGTAGATTGGGCAAGGATCGAGGGCATTAGACTCAAATACTTGGCAAGGCTACTTCACACATAGACATAGATGGCTATGGTGATATCGTTGTGCGAGAGGTGGCACAGTGAGATAGTGACCTTTCACTTGCCTATAGGAGAGGTGACAGTGACTCTAGAGGATGTATATCGGATCTTCAGACTACTAATATGGGGGATACTAGTGATGGCAATGAGAGAGATGACCCCAAGGTAGCAGTACAGGGATTGGTCGGGCTAAGGATTGCATTCCAGATTTAGAGGGGATAGTTTGCATTAGATGAGCATCTGGATCGAGTGGCCCCTAAGAGACACATTTACTTCTATGTGTGTGAGCTAGTCTTAGGATACATTGCCCCAGATACAAGAGGGACTAGAGTGACGTTGGCACTGATCCTAGTGATCATGCAGACAGTAGACGCGAGAGTCCCCTTTGTGTGGAGATTATTGATGTTGGTGGAGTTGTATAGAGATATTCACTAGATAGTGTACTAGGGAGTTGACTAATAGGGGAGGAGCATAGGGTTCCCCACATTATTACAGGTATTGGCCTCAGAGAACATTCTAGTATTTAGGTTGATTGGGTAGAGAGAGAGGCAAGCAGAGGAGCTAGTAGCATACAACTCGAGGGAGCTATTGACATACCACCATATAGAGGATGTGGAGTACTAGAGAGTCTAGATTGATGAGATCATGATAGTAGTATGGAGACCTTACATTGGTTTAGGGACATGGCTAGATGAGGGATAGTAGTTGCCTTACACTATATCCCCTTATTTCATTTTTGGATGATGGGAGTACATTGCTGAGTAGTACCATCTGAATAGGACCCTATGATAGTTTGGATGGAGATAAGAGGCTCCCGAAGAGCCAAACTAGTATCGATGAGTGACACGTGAGCCAATTTTGATGTATGTGCCAGAACTATGAAGAGAGGGTTTGCTTAGGGGCTGGCTAGAGTTAGAGCCACAATAATGGGATTGGTTTGGTAGGGAAACAGATGCAGGCTCCACTCAAGAGTACCAAGATGGTTTTCAGTGGTAGAGACTAGTAGACCGAGCTAGCTTGGGTAGCTAAGATAGTGGTGGTAGGAGAGCTAGCTTGGGTAGCATGGTAGGGGAGATATGTAGCGAGAGGGCTACAATAGTGGGCATAGGGGGAAAGGCTAGTGTGGTAGAGATAGAGGGTAGGGAGGCATGAGAGAGGAGGAGAGGAGAGAGTGGAGGAGAGGGGGTAGAGCCAACAAGAGGAGGAGAGGAGAGAGTGGAGGAGAGGAGGCCACAAGGGGAGGGGAAATAGAGGCCATAGAGGCCAGTAGGGGGTTATGAAGGAGGGTCATCTATAGGGGGAGGGGATGATGGATGGGTAGCCTATTAGGCATCATTGCAACATATAAATGACGCTACCAGCTAGCTGCTACACGACACATAGTAGGAGTGAGATTAGCTCAGGATAGAGTGAGATCAACTATGGAAGGAGTGAGATGTGGCACAAGGCTAGATGGATAGGGTGGGGATTGAGGTGGGGAGATTGCAAATGGAGTTGGGGTAGATAGAGGTGAGGTTTGATGTAGTGAGCCTAGAGAGGCAAGTTGTACAATTGAGGCTAGACACCATGTAGCAAGAGCGGTATCGACTAGTGGTGGAGGTGGTGACACTACAAGTGCAGATGGTGGTGGGTGGAGGGATGGAGGATTTGAGGAGGCTACAAGTAGAGGTGGAGGATCTAAGGGAGAGGGAAGGATTCTACTAGGGGAGGTACCATGCAGTGGTCCCAATAGACAAGATAGAGCACTACAGGAAATCAACATAGTCAAGGACAGATGGGACCCACATAGGGATGCATGGATGGGGGAGGGTGGATGGAGCACTAGGGGCTCATAGAGGACAAGTGGGTCTTAGCATATAGGGCACAGTCATAGGACAAGGCAGAGCTAGAGGTAAGACATAGGGATGAGGGGGAGGAGGGATGAGGCAGAGAGCTTGAGGATAGGAGGAGAATCAATGAGATCACTACCTCCACCAATACCAGTAGCACTAGGGATAGGGAGGGATATAGAGGAGGATCCATAAATAGAGACGTTAGATTAGGGAGACTAGTGACATGTTGGGGACACTTGAATGATTAGCATTTTTGTTGTACATATTGGCAGTTTTGAGATATATGTTGATTTTTTTGTGTAGGCACGGACCCATTGTCGTGATATGTATGATATGGATACTGTATATTTGGACTTTGATGGATTGTATTCTTTTATTCTTTCATTTATTCTTTGTGGAGTAGAGATATATATATAAAGAAGACCATTCTTTGGGGCGGGATATGTATTATGGATTTATGATTGTATGAGTATGGTTATGATGGGAGTTTTATGTATGTTTAGATGTAAATGACAGACTAATATGTTTGATATGTAGGATGTGATATTGGATGAGAGATATGATATTTTCTGATGATTTGTGATGCAGGATGTGATTTTTATGAGAGATATGATATGACTAATAGTTTGTGATGCAAGATGGGACTTTTAAGGATATATATGGTATTGGTGATAGTTTATGATGCAGGATGTGATGGATTCTGTTGATAGTGTGAGATGTGATTATCTATGATAGTGCACATGTGATGTGATATGTTTTTGGTGTGATTGTGATGATGTGAGTTGCTATGATAGCACTAACATGATGGGATATAGGTTTTGATGTGAGTTTCAGATGTGATATAATTTGATGTGATCATTGATGATGTGATTTCCTTTGATAGTATTTGATATGCGATTATATGATGATGAGAATGTTTATATAGTTTTTAAAATGAACACAAAGATAAGTGACAAATTTAAAATGAATCATAAACTAAAGAATAAACATGAGATTTATGATATGCTAAAATGTACCCCAAACTAAAGAAGAAACATGAGATTTATGATATGTTTAGAATGAACACAAACTAAAAACTAAAGATGAGATTTATGATATGCTTAAAATGAACACAAACTAAAGAATAAAGATGAGGTTTATGATATGTTTAAAATGAACACAAACTAAAGAATAAAGATGAGATTTATGATATGTTAAAATGAACACAAACTAAAAAATAAAGATGAGATTAATGATATGTTAAAATGTACACAAACTATAGATGGATTACAACCTTAAAATGAATCACAAACTAATGATAAATGACAAAGGTAAAATAAATCACAAACTAATGATGAATGACAATGTTTAAAAGAACAATTGATAGATTTAAAAAAGAACAAAAAAAAAATCTGAAAGTTATGATATGGTGAAATGGACATGAACTACCATTGCACGAGTTTGATGATAAGCTAAAATGAACACAAAATACAAGATGAATGTGAGACTTATGATAAGTGCTTGATGATAACATATGTGAAGTGAGCTAAAATAATGAATAGTGAAGGAAAGATTGAATGCTAGGATATGAGAGAGAACCAAGGTATGATAAAAAAGGGTATAAGCTATGATAATACAACATGCTAGATTCTAGGAGATAGGGAGATAGTAAATAAATTTAGGTAATGATAACAATACTAAGATATAGGACAAATTAGGATGGTGAGATAGGAAAATCAACACTTGAATTAGGATAATGACCTATGATATAAAAAGTGATTGTAAAACATAGGAGGTACTGACTTGAAGGAGAATGATGTTGGAAAATGAGTGACCAACAAAATCATAGTTAGGAGGATAGTAGAGATTGCTAGTATAGTGACTTATGATAAGGATAAGATCATAACAGTAGTGAGATCATAGCCTAAGGGATGAGAAGCTATAAGAGTAAATTTATGAATAGGAGTTAATGTTTGACGATTTGAATAGAAAGATTCTGATAGTGGAAAAAGATGAAGTTTGAGAGAGATATGTGATGTAAAGGAAGAGGATACCATGGGTTATGATAGGAAAGGGAAGGAACGTAACAAGAAAACAAATATGGGGTGTGTGGGAATCTTGAGCAAGGGATAGTTCATGAGGAAGTACCACCATGTAGTGTGAGCACTTTATTTGATATAGGAATATTAGGGATTTTCCAAGGTTACTAAGAACATCAAGGTCTTTTCCCCAATATTACATAGGACTAACTCAAACAAGCACACAAGGATTGATCCAGCATTACACAGGAGTCTTGGCAAGATCAATGTAGGAACAATGCTGGGTGATCCAAAAACAAATGATATCACCCAAATGCATCATGTTATCAGAAATGAAAACATGGTTGAAATATGCAAGGGTGATATCCAACTGACTCACAAGTAGAAAAAGACTATGATCGAAACCATGCCTTTAAGTTGCCCTAGTCAAAATACAACATGATATGAAATGATCATGGTGACCTTAAGGAGGGAACAACTAAAATCACGTGGAAGCAACCACTCAAAATATACAAAAACCAAATATTTAAAAGAAAGAAAAAAGTGCAAAAAAGTAACCTTTTGCTAAAGAGATCAAGATGATTGGCTACTGACAAGCTAAAAAACAAGGAAGAAACACTCAAAAAGGATGCTATGACTAGGATGTATAGGATACTAATAAAAGGGGACAATGACTTCTTTTCTACAGATGATGGGCTAGGGACACAGGGTGTCACAATAAGACCTAAACAATATGTACAATCATGACTATACAATGAGTGGGAACTAAAGAAGATATGATAAATATGGTAATAGGCATGTATATGGAGGGGGAAAGCTCAAGATGAGGAAATAACATTGTTATAATACAATTATTGTTACAGAGGCATGATATGTAAAGCACAACTATTGTTACAAGGATTATGATACTGTTGTATTTACAAGATTCATGATACATATGATACGAGTGTTAGTACAAGGATATGATACACAAAATACTACTTGCCAAGTAAGATACATATGATAAAGTAGGGTACATCTGATATGATACATGGGATATATATGAATGAGCTCTAATACAAGAGCTAGGTGGGATGTTGTAAAGTGCGAGATGCTGGAAGGTGACATTGCAAGGCATGGTGGGAGTGTAAATTGTAAAGCTATGAGGAACACCTTGAAAAAATGGGTAGATGGGTGATGTGGTATGGAGTGGTGATGAGGGATATGTGTGTCATTGATAGATAATAAAAAGTCTAAGTACACCTGGCACCTAATTGCTAGGTTTTCACCAGGGTACCTATTCAAGGCACTTGAATTGAAAAATTTTCACCAATGGATGCTTGTTTTTCTTTACCTATTTCTTATTGAGAATTTTGTTTTTCCAGTGTAGAACTTCTTAAGGTGAATGATGTTGGTAGGATCATTCATGATTTCACCATCAAGTGTAGATAGCCGATAGGCCCCTAAGCCAAAAGATGTTGTGACCACATAAGGACCAAGCCATGTGGGCTTGAACTTGCCTTTCTTTTCTCAATCAGTTTGAACCTTCATGTTCTCCTTGAGGATTGCGTATCCTTAAAAGTGGTGTGGATGGACCTTCCTATTGAAATTTTTCTTGAGGTAATTCTAGTAGACCATGAGGTGGTCATAGGCCTGTTGCCTTTTTCATCAAGTAGATCAAGCTAAGTAAGTCGAGTCACTCTGTAATCTTCATCATATATATGGCCCTATAGAGAAATGTGAAGTGATGAGAGTTCAACCATAATAGGTAATACTACTTCAACACCATAAACAAAGGAGTATGGGGTTGTGCCAATGGATGTATGAAATGAGGTGTAGTATGCCCATAGGGTGGGATTGATTTGTAAGTGTCAATCATGATCAGAATCATTGACAACTTTCTTTAGGATTTTAAGTAGGGTTTTATTAGTATGGGCTACAAAAACAATGATAGATGTGAAGGGAAGTGCACAATTCCTCCATATTTAGGTTTTCAAAATTACCTCCAAGGTTAGTAAAAATGGTAGCCGGGATGCCAAAAGTGGCATATGATATGATATAGGATAAATTTGGACACCTAAACTCCCATGGCAATGACAAGGGGAATTGCTTCAACCCACTTAGTGAAATAATTGGTGGCAGTGATTATCCACTTGTGTCCTTCTAAAGAAAGAGGTGCAATAAGACCAACAAGATCAAACCCCCAATAGGAAAAAGGCCATGGTGGTGCTATAGGTTGCAAATCTTGAGTTGGTGCCTGGATTAGATTAGCATGTTGTTGGCAGGGTAAACATCATTTCACAATTCACATGCATAATGCTCTACAGTAGGCCAATAATACCCAGCTCAAAGGATTTTCTTAGCTAGAACAATCCCTCTCATGTGAGCACCAAAAAGTCTAGTGTGTACCTTTTTGAGATCCATTGTAGCCTCATTTTGGTCTAGACATCAAGAGAGTATCATGATAACTAGGACGATATAGGGTTTGGGCAATGATAGTGTAATGGGAAGCTCTACAAATAAGGTTTTGGCATTAGGTAGATGTGAGATGCGGAGATATGATACCATTTAGTAGGTAAGCATGAATTTCATGGTACCATGGAGGTTGGGGACCAACCAAGATGTATACCCATGTCGACTCATCATTCTCATATGTGGGTTCATGCAACTACTTGACCAAGAATTCATATTGTGTAACCTCGTGAGGTATTTCCAAAAGGGAAATAATAGTAGCCATGGCATCTACTACTTTATTTTGTAGTCTAGGTATCTGTGTGAACTGGAGTTGAGTAAAATGTTTCTTTAATTGATCCACCAACTCCTTGTAAGGTAGTAGCTTATCATCCTTGGTCTGATATTCATTCAAGGCTTGTTTGATGATAAGCTAGGAATCACCATAGACCTATAGCTCTATGATATTCCATTCAATGCCTATCTTGAGCCCTACAACAAGGGCTTCATACTCTGATGTAGAGGTTAGTGGTCAACCAATGATTTGATACATGAAATAGCTAACTATCCCTTTGTTTTGAAAATATCTTCTTCAAGTGCGACTAAAGCAATGACCCAACCCACTCAACCTTCTATCAAGGAATAAACATGTAAAAGTTTTAACACACTGATCTCCACACCTTTGAATTCGCAAGACTAACTCTAATCCAAAACTTCTTCAAGCATGCAAGTTTTCCAAGTTACCCAAAACACTTGCAAACCCCATGTGACTCCAACTAACTCCAAACGTACAAAAGACTCAACCAAGGGTTAAATAAGACTTTTGTGAGTTATATAATGTGTATTCACCTAGATTTAACCATCCACTTGACTATACCCAACTCCCTATGCCCAATTCCTCCAATGCACCTCAGAAGACCTATTTGACAAACTAGCAATTTTGCAGTAGCATAAAAGCCTAAATAACTTGACATTTTCCCACATAACTTGACAAGGTAATTTCATTTATGGACACCCTTTTTTAATTACTAAAACATATTCCAACTCTACCATACACTCCTTTGGTTCAGTTCTGACTATTCCAATATAGTGAGCTTCAAAATGAGTTTAAAACCATGATCTTACAAAGAAACTACACTCTATTTCTATCCTTATCACTCCAAATCATCAACAGAGTCATGAAATGTCAAAAAATGAATAGCTCTATGAGAAATTAGTCTGAAAGGTTCTATAACCCTAAAATCCACAATTTGAGGCTTCAAACCCTTGTTCCTTAAGGCTTCTTCAATGTCTTGTTTCTACATAGTTCTTGGAAAAAAAGATTTTTGATTCACCATCAATGGAATAACATAAGATGATCCAAACACTTAGACACCCCTCTCATTCAAGCCAAATGCTCACTATTATACTACACTTGTCAATTCACTGATTTCTCATTACTTTTTCATGAAGAAAAATCAACATCTAAACTCCTATCTTCATATGAAAGTTAGAAGACTATTATACATGTTAAATTGGCACATCCCATGAAGTTAGGGCCCTTTAGATTTCATGGGATGGTCGCATCTTAAAGGAAACTAGGACTATTGCAGAGATACACCAAAAATGAAGTTTATGAGTTGTACAAAATGTCTAAACTCTCAGTATAGAGTATATCAAATAAATTCAGGGTAAGTAAAGAATGAAAATAAACTTCTAATGCATATGTTTCCCTTCCAAAATGAACAATCACATAAATCTGTAGAGATCTAAGGTTTAACTTTGAAGAAAATTATACACTTTATTCCTATTTTTGCATAGTCTATAAATACTAGGCTCTATCTCTTGTACATTGCCTAATTAAAAAAAATATATTATCCCCTTACAACTACCACAACCATATTTGGTTGGTTATAAGTTGTACAAATAGTTAATGATCCCTTAAATGTGATTTTCCTCCAAAATACCTTCATAAGCATTTGTTTTTAAATATTTTAAATTTCAAATTTCAAAATGACTTTCTTTGAACCATGACTCATCACCTATTGAATTCCAATTATTTTTAACAACTGCTATGACTATTCTAAATCTTTAAAACCTATCAAATCTCCCTTTGGACTTATTTTGTCCAATTACATTAACCTATCAAAACTCCCTTTGGTCTTATTTTGTCCTTTTAGGACATTACAAGTATGACTTTTAGTCCTTTGGGGACATCACAAAATAAACAAATTTGATTACATTTTTTGGCCATGAAAATCATTATAACTTCCAATTCTTGTCCATTTTAATTGCCTGGGTATCTCCTTGTCCTATTCACTCCTTTGGTCTTCATGGTGTGTTTTGGTGTCTTCATAGGATGATCTTGATGCCCCTGCACCATGCTCCCAAGGATCAAATCAATCAAAGTCCCTTTGGATTGGGAAGTTTTCTTCCTCTTCCTCCAGTCTTTATCTACCTCTTGATGAGGATCTTCCATAAAAGTGTACCTCTTGTACCTGCAAACAAATATCATGTGCCAAGCGCATACTCTTGCATTCTTCAAATCATGAATGTCTACAACATCATCATTTGTATGATGAATAATATAGAACTTTTTCAAACCTTTCATAAAAATGTTAGACACAGAACCAAATAAATCTTTCATATGCACCCAATCAAAAGATTGGTGCTCCATTCCTTCATCCACTTCTTTCAACACTTCTCCTATTTGATCCCACATCTCTTGTGAGTTCTTTGTCCTTGTAGACAACCTTAATTCTAAGGTCTCTCCATGACTATATACTTTTGCCTCTCCATTCCCCTATTCTAGGCATTCTCTCACCACTCCATGCTTCTCTTTCCATTCCTCAACTATGACATTCATCTCATCCCATAAATCTATCTCTTTATCAAGTCCTAGTAGACTTGCTACTACACCATCTTCAACATGGTGTTTTACCTCACAATCATCCTCTAGAACCTTTATCTTAGTAGGTTCCCTCATCAACTTCCTCTTCACAATCAGCCTCTTAATGGGCCAAACAATCTTTCCTGTCATTTTCATGTGCCAACTTGTGGCATTCTTCACCATTTCTATTTCCAAGAGTCTAAACTATTCATCCCTTGAGGTCCCTGTCATCCTTGTGACCTTCAATTCATCTTCCTTATGCCATCCTTCTTGGAACTCAAACATGACATCTATTACTTGTTTAACAACCCCATCCTCTGTGTTTTTATTAGCAACATATAAAGAACACATGATTTTCCCAACTTGGATATCTCCATCCATGAACTCATCTATTGCATCAGCAACCTCTTTACACTTCTTCTCTACACTTTTCATCACAACTTCTTGAGCTCTTTCTTCTCTAGGCCCACACCTCACCATCTTTTCCTCTATCCTATCATCCTTATATTCTGACATCTCTTTGTGCATCTACACTTGCATCTCTATTTGGGAACACTCCATATGGTGTTCTACTAATTTCTCAATGTTGTCATTAGCATTCTCACCAATCTTCTCTTCTATCCTTTTGTTTGTTGTCTTCCCTTTACTCCCCAAGAGTCCATTCCACTCTAAAATACCAACACTCCTTGTCAATGTCCATGAAACTTTTCCATCTTTCAAGGGCTACAACACAACTCTCCTTCCTCTATCCAAGAAATTATAAGTGTTCTTTGCTCCATCATGGAGGGTATGCTTCATTATCTGCCATGCTCTCCCAAGGATCAAATGACAATCCACTATTGGAATGATATCACACCATAGGTTGTCCTCTAATGGCCCAATGCTAAAGTGCACTTGTGCTTGCTCTTTCACCTCAACTTGGTCTTCCACATTAATCCCATGTACCCTATATGGTCTCTCATGTAGTATCCTTGGTAAGTTCAACTTTTGAACCATCTCAATGGAAACAAAATTTGAAAACACACCATTTGAAACTATAACTTTACAAAATTTGCTCTTGCACTTACAATGTGTCTTGAATATGCATGGATCCACAATGTACCTTGCATATGAATTGATGATCACCATTTCTACTATATCCCTCTAATGTTAGCAAGAAATTTCTCCACACTTTATCCATAATCTATGATTCATTCAACTTTGAACCACCACCTTGGAACACTCTTTAAAGGATAATTCAACTTTAAGGGTTCAACAAGGGATTCTAGGTTTTCAAAATCTTAGATTGTCTTCTCCCACTCTTCTCCCAAAGGCATATTCTAGTCTTTGATACCTCTTGATGCAGAGGTCAGTGGTCAACCAATGATTTGATACATGAAATAGATAACTATCGATTTGTTTTGAAATAATACCCTTATATTGTCTTCAAGTGCAATTGAAGCAATGACCCAACCCACTCAGTCTTCTATCAAGGAATAAACATTTAAAAGGTTTAACACACTGATCTCCACACCTTTTAATTCACAAGACTATCTCTACTCCCAAAATTCTTCAAGCATACAAGTTTTCCAAGCTACCCAAAACACCTACAAAACCCATGTGGCTCCAACTGACTCCAAACATACAAAATACTTAGCCAAGGGTTAAATAAGACTTTTATGAGTTATATAATGTGTATTCAACTAGATTTAACCATCCACTTGACTAGACCCAACTCCCTATGCCCAATTCCTCCAATGCACCTTAGGAGACCTATTTGACAAACTAGCAGCCCTACAACAACATAAAATACTAAATAACTTGACATTTTGCCACATAACTTGACAAGGTATGGACACCCTTTTTGAAGTACTAAATCATATTCCAACCCTACCATACACTCCTTTGGTTTAGGTCTGACTATTCCAACATAGTGACCTTCAAAATGACTTAAAAACCATGAGCTTACAAAGAAACTACACTCTATTTCTATCCTTATCACTCCAAATCATCAACAGAGTCATGAAATGTCAAAAAATGAATAGCTCTATGAGAAATTAGTCTACAAGGCTTTGTAACCCTGAAACCCCCAATTTGAGGCTTCAAACCCTTATTCCTTAGGGCTTCTTCAATGTCTTATTTCTACACACTTCCTAGAAAAAAAGCTTGTTGATTCACCATCAATGGAATAACATAAGATGATCCAAACACTTAGACACCCCTCTCATTTGAGCCAAATTCTCATTGTTATACTGTACCTATCAATTCACTAATTTCTCATCATTGTTTCATGAAGAACAATCAACATCTAAACTCCTATCTACATATGAAAGTTAGAAGACTATTATAGATGTTAGATGGGCACATCCCATGAACTCAGGGCCCTTTAGATTTCATGGGATGGTCACATCTTAAAGGAAACTAGGATTGTTGCAGAGATACACCAAAAATGAAGTTTATGAGTTATACAAAACATCTAAAATCTCAGTACAGAGTATATCAAATACATTTAGGGTAAGTAAAGAGTGAAAATAAACTTCTAATGCATATATTTCCCTTCCAAAATGAACAATCACATAAATTTGCAAAGATCTGAGGTTTAACTTTGTAGAAAATTATATACTTTATTCCTATTTTTGCACAATCTGTACATACCAGGCTCTATCTCCTATACATTGCCTAATTAGAATATATATATTATCCCCTTACAACTATCACAACCATATTTGGTTGGTTATAAGGTGTACAAAAAGTTAATGATCCCTTAAATGAGATTTGCCTCCAAAATACCTTCATAACCATTTGTTTTTAAATATTTTAAATTTTAAATTTCAAAATGACTTTCTTTGAACCATGACTCACTACCTATTGACTTCTAATGATTTTAAACAACTTCTATGACTATTCTAAATCCTTCAAACCTATCAAATCTCCCTTTGAACTTATTTTGTCCAATTACATTCACCTTTTGGTCCATTTAGGACATTACGAGTATGACTTTTAGTCATTTGAGGACATCACAAAATAAACACATTTGATTACATTTTTTGGCCATGAAAATCATTATAACTTCCAATTCTTGTCCATTTGAATTTCCTAGGTATCTCCTTGTCCTACTCACTCCTTTGGTCATCATGGTATGTTTTGGTGTCTTCATAGGATGATCTTGGTGCCCCTACACCATACTCTGAGATGTTATTGGTACACTGAAACTGTAGTTTGAAATATTTAGGAATGTAATCTCCTTGAGGCGTGACCAAGAGTATACCTACGCTAGAGCCATGAGATGTGTAAGCGCCATCAAAGTATACCTTTTGGGATGGTTGTTCTTCTATCAAACAGAGGTATTCATCTAGGAATCCCATAATACTTGAGGGTGGTTTGCAACAAATGGTGCATTTGCTAAGTGATCTTCAATAGCATGGCCTTTGATGGCCTTTCTGTCAACATATTGGATGTGAAATTCACTGAGAAGCATGACCCATTTAGCTAGGAATCCTCTGAGTACTATGCAAGATAACATGTATTTTAATGGATCAATTTTGGTTATTAGTTGCACAGTATAGCTCAACATGTAATGATGCAACTTCTGAGTGGCAAATACCACAACTAAGTAAGCCTTCTCCATTAGCATGTAATTGAGCTCATATCCTACTAAGGTATGATTGATGTAGTAAATAGCTCTTTCCTTTCCTGTATCATCAAGTTGTGCTAGAAGAGCACCTAATGCTATGGGAGTAGCTATAATGTATAATATGAGTGGATGCCACGCAACTAGAGGAACCAAAATAGGTGGATTAGCTAAGTATTTCTTGATGAGCTCAAAGTTTTTCTGGCAAGCAGGGTCCCATCTGAAGTTTTGATCCTTCTTGAGTAAATGTGTAAATGGTTGGCATTTATTAGCGAGCTAGGAAATGAACCATATAATGGATTGGAGTTTCCCCTGGAGAGAATGAAGGTGCTTGAGTATCTTAGGAGGAGCCATATCCATGATGGCCTTGACCTTTTTAGGATCAATCTCAATACCATGCCATGACACAATGAATCCTAGAAGCTTTCCTGAAGTAACATCGAAGACACATTTCTTAGGATTGAGCATGAGACGATATTTAGCTAATCAATCAAAAACTTCCTCAAGATGAGATAAGTGATCAAGGGCATTAAGAGACTTAACTAAAATATCATCTACATAATCTTCAAGACTCTTATGTATTAGGTCATGGAAGATGACCATCATGGCATGTTGATATGTTGCCCCAACATTCTTTAGTCCAAATGGCATCATGTTATAATACAATGTTCCCCAAGGTGTGGTAAATGCTATTTTATGTTAGTCTTTCTTTGCTATCTAAATATGGTTGTATTCAGAGAAACAATCCATGAGTAATAAGAACTCATGGCCTATGGTGAGACCAAAAATCATGTCTATATTTGGTAATGGGAAATCATCCTTCAGACAAGCTTTATTGAGATGTCTAAAGTCTGTGCATATTCTGATATCACCAAAGGGTTTTGTAATAGGTATGATGTTGGAAATCCATTTAGAATAATCTATTGGGTGAATTATTTTTTCCTCTAGCAATTTTTCTAGCTCCACTTTAACCACTAAAGTAACTTTGGGGTGCATCTTACAAAGCTTTTGCTTGATAGGTTTGGCCTTTGGGTCCACGGCCAAATGGTGTACTACTAACTTGGGGTCCAACCTTGACATGTCTTGATAGGGCCATGCAAAGTGACCAACATTCTTACGAAGGAATTCAATGAGAAGATCTACTTTCTCAAGTGGTAGAGATGCTATGATATATGTGATATGTGGTATCTTAGTCAGACTGATATTGACTAGTCTAGTTTCCTCTATTAAGACTAAAGATATGGGAGGCCTATGCCCTTGTGGGGGAAGGATGAAATCTCCTTCCTCGGGTGCCTCT
Organism: Cupressus sempervirens; assembly: GCA_028749045.1. NCBI lineage: Eukaryota > Viridiplantae > Streptophyta > Pinopsida > Cupressales > Cupressaceae > Cupressus > Cupressus sempervirens. The sequence goes on from CM053786.1 coordinate 822,375,298, forward strand.
GAGAGGTTTTCACTGTTAGATACATCTTTTATTTTTCTTTCATTTTTTGAGTTGTCCAATGGTGCCCCAGAGGATTTTTCATCAGAGGATGTGTTTCTTTTTCTTTTTTCCTTTTTTGTTTCATTTTTCAATTCAATTTTTCAACTAGAGACTTCCTCCTCCCCAAAGTAACTTGATGGATCTAGTTTCTAGACATATGTTGATGGTGGTGCCAGTTGTTTATGCAGTGTTTCTAACCCTATGAATTTAAGGAGCGCATGCTTGGTAGAGAATTTTTAAACATGGACAACACTTGGCTAGTCCCAATCTATGAGTTCGGGGTGAGCGAGGGGTAGGTCTATAAGATTTAGGGATAATTGGTAGAGCACACATGCTCCTAAGATAATCTCATCAAGGAAAATATCATCGTATGATTTATTTTCTACTTCCTTAGGAATGTCTTCGACCTCAATGAGACTGGTTTGGATGTTCATGAAGGTAGGGTCTTCCTTCATAGTGCCCCCAATTGTGAGGAGTCCATAGCCTAAGCCCTACTTTTTCTTTTCTAGGTATGCTTCTATAGGCTGTCTAATACCTAATTCTAGACTTCCTAGACCACCACCTTGATAATCCCATTGTTTAGTGGTTAGGCGATGTGACCATGGGTACTTTTTTTAATGTGGTCAAAAAGTGCTTCACTTTTAGGAGGTGGCTCCTTGTATAGCCATGCATTAATTTCTAGTGTGGTTTCCTCTCCATCAAGGATACCCTTGGTAATAAATGTGGTAGGGCCCATCTATTTGAGTTGAGGGGTGTTTTTTGGCCTTGGCCCCTGATGTGTCAGGTGTCCTTGAGTATGTGGATCAAGTGGTAGGGAACCGACAGCAAAATCATCTATGAGATTGTACTTGCCACAACCTTGGTAGTTGATCTTAACAATAGAAAGAGTGGAGGCTAAAATGGTATCTGGATTGTGGAAGGTGCCAGAGGAACTAGTCATGATGTGACCAATTCTGATTCTAGGACAATAGTTGCTGTATGAAGCTTCGACCACATTGCAATAAGCAAAGGGTTTAGGATCTGCATGGATGGTTACCTTAGTGCCATTATGTAAAAAATTGACACACTAATGATATGTGAATGGAATAGACTTCATGGCATGAATCCATGGGTGGCTAAGGAGGATGTTGTATCGAAGGTTAAGATCAAATCCATGACAAATTATTTCTTGAGTGGCTGGGCTGACTCTAAGAGGGAGCAAGATGGTTCCTTTAGTGGTGTGCTCCAAGTTGTCATATGCCTTGATGGTGATTACCTCATTAATGATATTTTCCTCAGTGTATCCTACTTGTTTGATAAATTTTAAAGTACATAGATTTAAAACCGATCCATTACCTATCATGACTTGATTGACTAGAAATTCAGAAACCATGATAGCTATGTGAAGTGGAAGGATATGATTAGGTTCAACTATTGGGATGTTAGCAGTTTTGAAGGATAAAGCACATGATACTAAAATATGGCCAACCAAGTTGCAGAACTCAGTGACATTTATGTCAGTGGGGATGCGTGACTCATGGAGAGTACTGTCAAGGATCTCTTGATAAAGTGGGCTTGTTCGTAAGAGATCCAAAATGGAAATCTGAGCTGGCGTGTTTCCAAGGTGTTCCAAGATATTATACTATGGTCCTAATGAGGGTGATCCTGATGAAGGTTCTCTAGATGGAGATGGTCTTGATGGTGCAGACATAGGTGGCCAACAATATTGAGTTGCACTTGATGAGTAGTAACTGCACATTGTGTATCCGGGCCTTTGATATTTATAACATTGATAGATGGTTTAACTTGGGAGATGTAGCCGATGAGGCTCCCATAGTCCAAATATGCTAAGGTATAGTTTTGAGACTTATCTCGGTTATCACCTTGTTTAGTTTGAGCATTGTTTGGTTTGTTGACAAAAGTGTTTGTAGGTGCTTTTCTTGTGTTTGTGTTATGAGGAGGAAAAGTGTTTTGATATATCATCAATCCTAAATTGGGTGAAGCTTGTGCCCCCATTGTAATCTCTTACTGGTCAATAAGGTCTTGGACATAATCTTTGAGTTGCATGCACTTAAGGGTGGTATGTCCTTTGACATGATGGAATTTATAAAACTCATTATCCTTATACCAAGATGCTCTAGGCTGATTAGGTTCTAAGGGTTCTTTTTGTAGACATCGAACAAGATTATCTTTGGCTATTTTTTAAAATATTGCATCGAGGGGCTCCTCCAACAAGGTGTATGCATGTGGTTGTCTCTAAACACATGGTTTAGGTCTAGCTAAAAGTGTGATGGCATTAGTTTGATTGTGATGAGCACGTACTTGTTGATTGTTCTACATAGGTGGTTGCTAATATACAAGGGGTTGTTGCTGATAAGGTTGTTGTTGGTAAAATGTGGTAGGGTTGTTGGCAACTACCCCAATGATATGAACATGTTAGGTGTTGGTGACGCCATCTATCACTTATTCTAGTATTGTGTTTTGTTTTAGTTTGGGCCTTAGTCTTGGGTGTTTTCTTTGTAAAGTTTGATAACACCATCTTTGATGAGCCCTTTTTCAAGTCCCATTCCTTTTTCCTTAATGTCTTTGTATGTTTGTAAATAGTTCATAACCATGTGATGGGCAAGACTAGGATGTGCATTATTATTGAACATTTTGACAAGTTGACATTTTGGGATGGTATATGAGATCCTAGTTGTGAGTATTTGGCAATGTTGCAAGTATTTTGCAAGGCTTTCTTCTCCTTTTTGCTTGGTATGAACTAGGCCTACTATAGATAATTCAATTTTGACAAGATGGGTATATTGAGCCACAAAGGCTTCAAAAGGATCAGCAAAGGTTTTAATGGTACCCTAAGGGATACGAAAAATCCATTCTAGGGCTAGTCCTCCTAAGATTTTTGGGAAAAGGCACATGAGGAATACATCATCATAGGCCACTTCTTGACAATGCATATAGAATTCTTTGACATATGTGACTGGATCACTTTTCCCCCTAAATTTATCAAACTTGGGGATCTCAAAATGTTTAGGAAATGGTGTCATTGTGATGGTTTTTTCAAATGGATATGGAAAATAATTTTCAAACTTAAAAGTTTTGGAGTCTATCTCATATTTGAGGGCCTTAAGAGCATTTTTTATTTCCTCCCATTTAGAGTTTATAGGTGGGGGAGTGGATGTCCCCAATCTAGGTGCCCCCAGTGTAGGATACATGATAGATTTTGAAGATTGATGTGGAAAACCCTAATTTCCATATGGTATTTGTGGAAATATAGTTTGCACAACTAGTGGGATGGATGCTATGGGTTGTTGGAATGTAGTTTGTGCATACTGCTGCATTTGTTGAGAAGATGGTTGGTGGGGAGGGTAAGTATTAGGTTGTTTCACTATGAGATAATTCTATGTAGATACTTGAGCATATTGTTGGCATGATGATTGTGGTTGAAAGGGTGGTAAAGTTGGTAATGTATGAGCCATGCTTTGGGAATATACACCTTTCCCAATATATGTGGGTTGTGTTCCTGCTTGAGGAAATGATTAACTATGAACAGGTGCAAGGTAATTAATCTGACGTAGAGTGTTCACAATATGGAATTGCAGTGGTGGAGTGTTTTGGCTATTGCCTAAAGGTGGCATAGAGAAGTAGTTGGTAAGGGGTTGTAGTGAATAGCTTTTTGAAGTGAGGGATGAAAGTGCCTAAGGGATGGACATGGATGTAGTGGTAAAGGGGAGGCTAGTGGTAGGCCCTTGTGCCATAGTAAAATTCCAAGGTCCCAGAGGAAATGAAGCCAAAGTACTTTGACTAGCAACAAAGGGATTGATAGTGATGTTGGGTGGAATGGAAGATGAGGTATTTGATCCTAGTGGCGGCATTTGAGTAGTAACTGGGCTGGACGTGTTGCAAGGTGGAAGGGAAAATGTAGTGTTCCTAGATGAAAAAGGAGGATTTTGTGAAGCAGGAAGGTGAGTGGTGGAAGCAGATGTAGATGATACACTTGGGGTTGTTTGAGATGTAGTATGTACTAAGGGTTGAGTGAGGATGGGATGGGTGTGTTGTGGAATGGGAGTAGTCACTTGGGTTGAGGGTATATTTGGGTCTATTGGTTCTATCAGTGGTGGTTGGTAGCCACTATTGGGTGAGGAGAAAGGATCAAAAGGTGTTGATGACCCTACAGTTGGTGGTTACCACCCAAATGGGGGATGTATAGGATCCATAATGTGGGGAGGTGGTGGGCATCCAAACTCAAAAGCACCAACATTGTCTCTTAAGAAATTAGCCATGATGGTTTCCTTATTTTGGTCTATGATGGCATTAACAATTGTGTTGTGACCAGGTTGGTTCATGAAAGCATCAATATCTATGGAGGAACATGTTTCTTCTAGGATTTGTGATGGTGGATTTGGTTGCATCATGGAAACTATGGGGTATAGCTAAGATTGAGATGTGTTACTACTATGACTAGGATCCATGTCCTTTTTCCATGTGTTCTTAACAAAATTTGTGGTGGGTGACATGAAAGGATGATTTTCCTAAGGATGAAAATGCAAAGAGGGATGATGCTAAGTGTATGTGATACTTTAGGAGTCTAGATGATATGGTACTAAGTGAAGGAGGTTGTGTTTCCCTTAAATATGATCATGGAAATGTGATGGTGATATGAAAAGTGTGGCCCAAACCTTTGGCTCAAGGTGATGTGTGACACAAATGACAACCTATTTCTAGAGAATGTTGAGTTTCAAGGATAACTATGATGGTGGGATGAATGATGCTAAATGTTTCTAAGTGAGGAAATGGTGGAAGGTGCTAGGTTATAATAATACATATGGAGGATTCTTTTTTGAAAACCTAAGATAGGAGGAGGTGATCCTATTTAAACGGTTGTGTGGGGGAGTGGATCCTATATGAGAGACTAAAAATATGAGGGAATAAGTGCACAAGTGTGTGTGAAAAAAGAAAGACCTAATTAGAGTGAGTCATTGGAGTTGTTGATAAGGCTATGGTTGACAGCTTCTCGAAGAGTTAGGCTCTGAATTTTGTAATCCCACTCAGATTGTAATGCAATGTCTACTCTATCTTTCTCAATTTGGTCTAGCTTGGAAATCCTTGGGTTGGGGGTATGTTTTTTATGTACTACATCTATCTCCTTGTAAACTGGTATTTGTGGAAGTTTAGCCTTTTTGAGCTCAGCCTTAGTTTGGCCTAACATGAGATAACCCTAAGAGATTTGATCACAACTATGGGGTTTATAAGTAGTGTCTACACTAAGTATAACTTTTGACCTTGGGTTGGGATCATAAATCAATTGAGGGATAGCTAAGTTTCTTGAAATGGTAAAGTAGTGAAGTGGGGCAAACTAGACTTTTAGGTTTTGTTGTGAATGAACTTGCTAACAATCGTTTGGTCAAGAAGTAAGGAGTACTTGTTTTTGAAGACAAATGTGTTATTTTCAGTCAAGTAGGATAGGTGATAAAGTTATTTTGAAAAGGGAAAACTCTTGGATTAATGGTAAAAAGGGGGTTTGTTTGCAACTGGATTTTGTTGGGTAGTATGTCTTGGTGACAATAAGTATAGTTTGGAACAAGGTAAGGATAAACTAAAGAGACAACATGTTGTTGTGAATGGTCTTGCTAACAACTACTTGCATATGAAAAAATGGAGTCTTTCAAAGACAATTAGTGTTATTTTCAGTCAAGTAGGATGGGTGACAAGGATATTTGTTCTAGAAAAGGACAAACTTTTGGTTTAAAGACAAAAGGTTTATAGCTAGGACTTGTTTTGTGTTTTTGTTGTTTTGAGGGAACAAGCATAATTTTTTAGACAAAGGGAAAATTTGGACTAACAAGACAAATAGTTGTTGCGAATGGACTTGCTAACAATTGCCTTTTGAGACAACAAAGGTGGAATTTTTCTCTCATATGAGGGTATTTATGAAAAAATAGTTTCTCAAAGGCAAAGCAACATTGAGAAAGGTAAATAGATGATCTCTTTAGCAAAAGTATTTTTGATAATAACCACATAATTGTGTATGTTTCACAAATGTTTTTCATGAGTCTTGAGCACAAATAAAATAGTTCAAACACACGCTTTATCCCTAAGGTCAAATTTTGATTGCAATATGCTATTCAATGGCCCATAACTTGGTGTCTCCTGATTCTAGTGCAATATGTCCCTCTAATTGAAGAGGTGAATTGATACAAGAGTCAATCAACAAATGATACACATCAAAGAATCTTCAAGGCATGGAAAATAGAAGTCCCCCTTTTGTGGGAACAATGACCCTTGGAGATAAAACCCAAGTGGCCTTATTCCTGTAACGCCCCGCTCGGGAACCCAAGAGAAATAAACCTAAACTGTTAAAATGTTTACTGAACTATTTTTTTTATAAAAGTTTAAACAACATCAAGATAACATTAATGCGGAAGCAATATGAACATACACATCAAATACACATTTGCAATTACAGATATAGTTTCAATTCCTCAAAGGTTCCTTTACATTGAGTCACATTTAATAGTTTTAAATTAATTAGTTTAAGTTCCAAGTACAATGTCTCAAGATCATAAAGAAATAACAGATACATAATCGCATAAGAAAAGCATAAGTATATCTAATACAATGAAAGCACATCCACTAAATAACATCCACTGCACATGTCGCAGGGTATGTAAAAATAGATACAATACACCAGGATATATGATAACATATAAACATCATCGAAAAAGAAGTCTCTGAGATAAGAAATAAGAATGATCGAGGTACATCTTCTGCAACAAACATCGAACAGCTAGCAATGTAAAGGGGAACCCAAATGGTAAGAAGACACTACCTCCCAACCACGTGGTTACCTAGTCAGGCTTCCACTCCCACCGTGCAGGGAAGATAATGAACGATCCACATACAGAAAATCAAACATAAAACATTCCTAGGCAAGGTACCCCTAATAGCCAAAACTACCTCAAAGGTAACACATGCTACTCAAGAAGATAAAATAATCCAAAAGTAAGAACACTCACTCCAATACTGACACCACATAATCAAACATCATACATGAACCAAGTATAAACCAAATACCAAGGTCGTAAGATAAAGTCAACAAAAGATAATCACCTCAAGTCAAAAGCCACACGTCAAAAGTACAACATAATGAAACACCAATCATCATCAATGAAAGTAAGTAACCACAATAAACACATCCGGCAATAGATACACCACCAACAATAAGTACACCACCAGAGGTACAAAAATCTACAGAGGAGACTCAGGCTACATACTAGAGAGTGTCATCACATGGCTGCTTGAGTTACCCTGGACTGATCTCTTAAGAGACCCCAGACCCTCAAGCATTGAGTTACCTAGGACTGGTTACTCTGAACCCTGGACCCTCAACATCACACATATGGAAACTAGAAAGCCCTCTTAAGAAGACGGGGCACTCATCTCATTCCCATCCTTAGTCTATACAAGCGCTCAAGGCATGGGTAGATCAAATATCTCTAACTTATCTTTTTAGTGTGTTTTCCCCCCATAAATTTTAATCACTAGGTTATCACTTATTACATAACTTGCATTAGGTTACCCTGGTACTGACCACTTTGGGTCTCGAACCCCTATGCAAGCCACTCCCAAGTCACGTACCTAGACAACCTCTCCTAAGCACATAAAAACACAGTTGTGTCCCATACCACAACACCCATAAAGATCAAACTCAGTTCCTTAATAGGCAACCTGATAACAAGATGGTTCTCACATCCAAGTACACATAAATGCTCCACAAAGTAACCTCATAAATACAATCTCAATTTGAATCACAAAACACATCATGACATCCAGCCACATGAATGGTGTAAAAGAAATCTCAAACAAAACCTCTGGTGTACATCCTAGACTGGTCAACACCTAATCGACTCCAAAATCCAAAAACATCGACAATACAAGCAAAACAATACAGTCTCATAGTTTAGTTTGATTTGGAACAAGTTAAACAATAAAGTTTTCAGTTTTGTCTCAACGTATATTTCAAGTAAATAAGTCTCAAAGATCTCCCTTACATATTAACCCGATTTTAGTTCGAATTTTACCCTAATTGATTTAAAGTCATTTTCCTAAAAATAATCCCAGGGTAATGATTTAAAGATAATACTTGTTCTCTTCCAAAGAAAATAATCTATAATTTTATTAGTATTACAATAATTAAGTTTACAACTTCGTTGAATAACCTTCATTATTAATAATTCTTAGTTAATCCAATCTAATTAAGTTAATTAATAATCTTTTAAAACCATATTTCATTCTTTAATAATTAATTTAGTTATTAATAAAAATTAATAATAATATAATTTTAAAATTTAATAATTAAAGTTTTATATAATTTAAATTTAATAATTTAAAAGTTTAATACTATTAAAATTTAATAAAAACTAATTTATAATAAAAATACAATTTAAAACTTTAAAAAAAAATAGTTCAGTAAACATTGTAACATGTTAGGTTTAATTCTCTTGGGTTCCCGAGCGGGCGTTACAATTCCTCTATGAGAGGAGCACAATGGTGAGTAATCTTGAGGGATGGTGTTTCCCTTGCATCATGAATGAACATAACATGGAAAAGAAATGAGATACTTTTGACTAAAAGGGTTGTAAATGGGTCTATGGCATCTTACCAAATGATTTTTATTTATGTGATCCACTTAAGAATCTATTTCGGACATGTTGAAATCATGGGAAAGTTTTCCCACCTCAAGCTACCCCCAGAAACAGATCGCTCAAATTTGGGTGATAGAGTGAGAAAGTTTACCTTTCCCCTCATTTATATACTAGCCATACTTTTTACCAGGAGAAGTGCTTCCAGAGGTGGATGAACTCACTAGAAAAACTCTTAGGTTGTTGCAGATGATCTTGCTGACAACTTTGGTACATGTGTCACATATTTAGATGGCCTTACTTTGCAAGAAATAGAGAAGTCAAAGATGTGCTAAAAGGCACAATCTCAATACATGCAAGACACTTGATTCGTTGCTATTTGGACACTTTAGTGCTCTATTTTATGACTTGAAGACACATGTGATTAATATTCAAAGGTTCTTTCTAACTTAGCAATGTTCTCAACAAAGTACATCGAGTCAACAAAAGGGAAATCAAGCACGAAAGCTTTAAAGAGGAGGGAATAAGAATGCTTTTGACTTTAAAGCATTCAAGATTGGATGAAATTTATTTTAACACCAAATTTGAAGTGTTCGCACATAATGTTCATTAGCACTTAAAATGAAATATTCATCACATTGGTTCAATTCTAAGCCTTAATCATTCATTCCATGAAAAATGCAAGATTTGTTCAATTTTAAATTGTTAAAAGAAAAATTATGATGATAAAATTTATAGAAAACTAGTTAGCTTAAAAACTTCCAACATAAAATATGAGAAATTACAATAGAGTAGTCAACACCGCAAACCTGTGGGAATAGTTAGCAATCCCATAGGCATGGGAATGTGGTCAAAAGGTGATGGGAGTGTTGCATAGGACTAGTGAAGAAATGCAGGAAATCAGGCCATGGGATTAAAAGTCACAAAGCGATCCAGGGAGAAGGCAAACCTGTGGATGGTTTTAGCGGCATTCTTGCGAATAGGTTCTTCAGTAGGTTTGATTGACAATAGAAAAAGTGTGTTTTGAAGGTTTGATTGCATGTAGGATGCATTTTCATAGGTGTAATAAAGTGATCCCATAGGATAACTCTGGCATTCTCACAGGAAGAAGAATGGCGGGGATGTGGGGGCTACTTTAGGATACATGTAGAGGATGGTTAGTGATAAACAACAAACTCACTTTCGTGGGTTTGCATTCTCGCTAGTGTGTATCTACAACCCCATGGTCATGGGTTCGCGTTCCTATAGTTGCTTGATCATGAACAAAAAGGTTTTTTAAGTGTTGAAAAGAAAAAAATGATCACATGGCTAGGAGTGCATTTTCCAAAGAGTGACTTGTGTACCTATAGGAATGTTAGCAAACCACCTACAAAAACCCACAAGCATAAAATGATATTTTGGTTAGTTTATCACAAAAAACCCAATAACATGATTAGACTGACCCAAATGCGGGGTCCTAATATCTAGTAGTGTATGAATTGAATACAAATACTAACAAAAGCATTAAAAAAACTAAACAAAGCTAACACTTAAGATAGGACTCAATGGTTATCACCACAAAAGGAAGCAAACAAAGAATGGTAGGCTCCTTGGTATAAACCATGATGAAGTGGATTTGTGCTTGATAAGTAGAGATGTGTGCTCATGATTATGCTCAAGCTTCAAGTGGATGGAAGGTGTCCATGTCTAGGATGGTTTCAACAATGGAGGTATAGAGGGATTTCAACATTATAATGATATTTTGGTAGTTTTCAAGCTCTCGAAATAGCATTATAACGTTGCATGAAAGGTGGATGATATTTGTGAAGGAAGAGAGTTCCATTTATAGGCTAAGGGGTAGAGAGATGGATGGTCAGGATGGAAGGATGAAAAAATGGTGAGGGAGGTTCAAGATGCACTAAAAAGGAAGCACATAGATTGTGCTTGTTTAGAGTCAATAGGGAAGTGACACATGTCAAAGGGTGATTGGATAAAGGGACGGGCAAGGTGGATGGTCAAAAAAGGAGGCTCAAGAGATAAGGGCTCCATAAATGCTTTGTAAGAGTTATAAAGGGGGATGTAAGAGTCATAAATGTTGAAGGGTGAGAGGAGGGGGTGAATGCACAAACCTATGTCACCCTTTGTGATATCCATAGGGTTTTCGACTAAAATAGTACAATTTCAGTCAGACATATGTGGCACTTTCCTGCATCAACATGGTAGCCAATGTTTTGGCCCAAATGATTTCATCTAGAACTAGGATGATCTTATAAATAGCCAAAAATTTCTTCCTAGAAGTCATTTTCACTATTGATTAACTATAGTAGTCACCGGTGCAATCAAAGTGTTTTGGCCGTAATAGGTAGGTGAATTTTTTATTTATTATTATTTTGGTTTATTTTTAATGTTTTTTAGTTATAACATGATAATATTAATTAAATGAATTTTTTTTAAATGTCTTATTAATTAAATTAATTATATTTTAAATATATTTTTTAGTAGTTGATAATAAAGCATTAGTTATGTTTTACAAAACATTAACATAGTAAACATTAATGTTCAACAAACTTATTAGTTACATTTTAGAAAACATTAACATAGTAAACATTAATGTTTAACAAACATGTATTAGTTACTTTTAAATACAAAACATTAACATAGTAAACATTAATGTTCAACAAACCTATTAGTTACATTTTAGAAAACACTAACATAGTATAGATTAACAACAAACCTATTGGTTACATTTTACAAAACATTAACATAGTAAACATTAGTTCAAAAAATCTATTAGTTACATTTTACAAAATATTAACATACTAAACCTATATGTCCTTTAAATAACATTACATTTTACAAACCTATTAGTTACATTTTAGAAAACATTAACATAATAAACCTAGATGTACTAAATAACATACATGCATATTTTTTATTCACATACATGAGCTAGATGTACTAAATAACATGTGCATATTTTTAGTTACATTCAACTTTGTACATATTTATATACATACATGCTTTAAATTAAATTTAACTTCTAGTTTTATATGTACTCATGTATGTATATCTTAACTCTACATTTATAGATATCTAGATCTTTGCATATATCATTATGGCATCTGGTACTAGTGGAGTACCTACATCCTTAGGGGAGGCTAGTGTTCATGGAGGGGGTTCTAGTGCTGAGTTAGGTACAACACGTAGATGGACATCATCTACTAAGGAGAGACAATACTTATTTATAGATACTATGGCTAGATTATCTTGCGCTCTCAAGTATCTTGATTCTACATTGTTAGCTTCTACCACTCTCTCTAATAGGGAGAAGGTTTTTTCTATTAGAGATGAGTTGTGCTAGATGATTGAAATGATCTCTGGGTACAACCCATTTGATGATATTAGTATCGAGACATTTTACTCTTCCCTTTCTCATAGTGTCACTAGCATTGTGAAGTATTCACAAATTGATGGTTAGGTCTCCACCACTATGGTGAAGACTATGTTTCCCTTTTATACAGATAGGCCTAGGGTTATAGGTTATTTAGCGACGAAATGTACAGATCCCCTCATCGCTCCATTTATATATCCTTGATGGTTAGCTGTGCATCATAGGTGGCCACAAAAGGATGAGTTTCCCCTTTATTTCTACAAACAATTTTTTGCAAAATTTCATTTACATTAGGATGTTGACTATACAGATTTTCTAGGTCATGTTGGATAGGGCCAAGGCCAACTGTTAGAGAGATTTAGACCTGTGAACACCCCTACACCCATTAATAAATGGGCAATGGTGAGTCCAAACCTTTTGGTCATGTCAAGAGGTCCACAGATGACTGCTACAGGTTTGAGTGTTCCTATTGATATAGTTAGGACTTAGATATATTCTAGAATTTCCATATTTGTCACACAGTTACAAGAGATATCTTTAGATAGATGTGGTAGATACATGTTATGATCTCATGGTCTTGTTTCGACAAGTGCATCCTCTAGCACAAGAGTTGATGATCTATATGAGATGGTAGATCTACCATTGCCACTAGAGGTTTTGACCATATTAGATATGTATGCATTGCACTGTATGACATCTTATCTAGTATCCAATCTTCTTGGAGCATATTAGGCATTATCGACAGTCACAAGGATTCCTCTTCGTGACATTGGTGGACACATCAGCCATATTTTGTCATGCACAATAGGACTAGAGCCCTCATAGGGATAGGATGATATCCCTGTACATTCTACAACACCTGCTCCTACAGAAGGCCATACAACTCTTGTCCCCACAGCAATTCCCACACCTACTTGGGATCCTATAGCACCTGCTCCTGCTCCTAATCCCACTCCTACTCCTGCATAGCCTGGCCTTAGAGCACCTAGATTTCATGATTTAGAGATCACTCTATCACTACATGACTTAGATTTTAGTTAGATTGGAAGAGCATTACATGATGCTATGGTAAATATTGTAAATTTATATATGTTTATATTTATTTGTTACTGTAAAATTTACACATACATATTCTTGAGTGATTCAATTTAACTTGTGTACATGTACATGTGTGTTCTATAGGGTCTTAGTGATAGTTTGTTGCGTTTTGGAGATCTTTAGACCTCGATAATCCTCCATGACATGAGTCACAGGTATTTTATGTTATTTTATTAGATATTTGATGGATATATATATATTGTACACATATGATATTTAATACATGCGCGTATACACATGAATATGTATAATTTTATAATTTTACAAATTTCTTTCATTTGATGTGCAAGGCGCAGATCTAGATCATAGAGCCTTTTGGGGTCAAGGATTAGGAGGGAGATGTGATTGATGTTAGTTTACACATAGATGTCTATTTCATTGATGTTGCTAGGATATTTTATATATATACACATGTATATGTCATTTCAGATACTTTTATATCTAGAGATGTATGTTAGATCTCAGATACATGTGTTATTTTATAGATACTTTTATATGGATATATGTATGTTATTTCAGATACTTTTATATGGATGTATGTATGTTATTTTAGATACATGTATTATTTTAGATACTTTTATATGGATGTACATGTTATTTCATATACATTTGATGCATGTGGTATTTTAGAGATATTTGATGTCATATTTTGGAGACATTTTATATGGCATTTTGGATACATTTTACCCATGTATGTACACATTATTTCATAGATGTGTTATTTTACATAGATGTACATATTATGTTCATGTTGAATGTATACATATGTTTTCAATATTTAATCAATAAATTTAATACATATTTAAGAATATAACTCAAGAGTAAATTAGAACTTAATGGACCTCATGTACACACATGTTAAATTGATCTTTTAATGTCTTAATGTTTTATGTTTATGAATGTGTTATTCATGTTTATGTATATGTGTTATTCTTGATATATATATTTCAATAAATTTAATAGATAAATTCAATATATTCACATGTATATTTTAAATTCCATAGATGTATGTAACTATGTTCATGTGTTAAATGTAGACATATATGTTTTCAATATTTATGTAAATATGTATATGTTATTTTTTTAATGCCTTAATCTAAGTATAATTAACTATATTTAGTGACATGTCTTAAAAGGGAAACATATACATGTACATGTGTAATTTATAAAGAGTATAACATAGAATATAACATATACATGTAAGAACATATAAAGAATATAAATCTAGAGTATAGCATAGAATATAGACATAGCTGAACTAAAACTAGACACAATAAGTACATAGGTAAACTAGAGCTCCACAAACAATGTATTTTTAGGATCCTCACTAGTTTTTATTATCTCTAGAAGTTTTTCATGTTCTTCAATAGACAATTTCCACTTTCAATTTCCACTTTTGATTTCCATGACATCCTCTTCTTTGTGTTGCTTCAAATTGTAACTTTTTTGCTATAACATGGTTACTGTAATGTAAAACTTTTTCTCCATGCTTGTATTCAATAAATTCAATGCCACAATCAATTACGCTTGTTTGTTGATAATATGTTCCTTCAATAACAACTAATCCAATTTGATATGATTGTCCATCAACATCTATAGTTTCTTCTTGCAACTTGTGTTTTGCTTTTGTGCATCTTAAAAGATAATAGTCCACATTTTTCACATTATCTGGTAAGGCTTGAACTACAAAAATATCTCCTACATGTATATAAAAATATAGATAAAAATAAATTAATTTTAAAATGAATATGCATATATATTAATTTATATATGTGTAATATAATATATGCACACAAACCTACCATAAATAAATAGAACTATGCTCATAATCAGTTGAATATATAGGATCATGAATGTCAATGTCAATGTTAGCATCTTCAAAAGGAGGCTTTCTAACTATCTCCTTCAAATCCCAATGTGAAACATATCCATTCACAATATTTTCACATGCACTCATTGGATTTTCCTTAATGTAGTCATCACAAAAACATATTTTCTCTCTTACTTTAATTACTGGAGGTTTATGGTTTCTTGTAATCATTACTTGATGCAAACTTCTAATACCAAGGATCATTTGATAATTGTAAGGATTAGATTGATCTATATCTATTACAGATACATTAAAAATAATTGTCATATTTCAAAATATTTATTTTTAATATAAAACTGAACAATTTGAAAAATACATTTAAAAATAAATATAATTAGAACTCACCTTTCACTTCCCAAAAGTAATGCTTATTGTATTTAGTATCTTGAGTAGCAAAATGAACTTTGCACCATTCAACAATTTGATTTCCACTCCCTATCCTATTCCTTACATGTACATATAATACACATATATATATAATTTAAAAATATAAATGCTACTAGTATTAAACATGCACATTAAATGCATGTATTTACCTACAAGTTCATGTTGTCAAAGCACACACTTTATACATGCTCCTGCTCCATCATGCTCCCCTTTTCCATGTCCACTTTCAAAGAAATTTCATAAAAACCTAACATTGGTTCTAGCATGTTGCATTGCTAACCAATTAAATGCTTTTGTAGATTTGAATTGTCCTGTAAACATGAAACATAATAAGTATCCACAATTATCTGTGTACATGTATGAAATTGAAATAGGCATGTACAAATAAATATGAGTTAAAAGAAAGTTAAATAAATGTGTAAGTTCTTGTATACTAACCTGCACATCCATCAGACCAAATCTAGTGCTCTGAAACATTTATTCCATGATTTTTGAGATTTTTAGAGAATATTGCAAAATAATGAGCCACATAACTCCTATCATGAACTCTATCATCACTAATATAGAAATGAACCTCTTTGATGATTATGTGTTCATTTTCATCCAACCTTTCTATTTGATCCACCTCAAATTGTGCATGTCTATAGGTCACTTACAAAAATATTGCAACTTGTTCAGAATGATAATATTTCCCTTGAAGCTCTGTTTGAGGTGCAAATGTATAATTCTCAAAAAAATCTACAACTGAAAGTATACAACCAGGTGGAAAACAATTTTTAGAATCATAAAACTATTTATCTTGCCATCGTGCACTATGAAAATTTTGGATATGTAGATATATCAATGGACGAAACTTGGTCATAAACTCATCATAATGTAATTCACTATCCTTCAATACAATTTTTATGGATTCATCTACTATCTTATTTTGGTATGTCTCATATTCATATCTCATCCATGAGACTGGTGTGGATTCATTAATATTCTCAATTTGCATTTCAAAAAATTTGCATAAACCTCCACAATCTTCACACTGATTTTTGATGCATTGCACTTTGAACTCATCTGAATCTTCTAATTTATCACATAATATTGACTTCACAAATTGTGTTGTATTGCTAGAGATGACCAAATTAGGATCAAGTACTACCATAACTTTTTTATATGATTGCAAGTGTAGACCAAATTCAACATGATTTTGACAACAAAAAGTTTCACGCATCTTATTTATGTGTACAAAGGAAGGACGCAAACTCTCAAACATTCTCTAACATATTTTGACATTTGAAAATTCTTGCTTGAATGTTTGGAATATTCACTTTGAGTTATATCTATGAAATGTTTTGGATGTTCAATTTTGGCCCCTGTCTCTTGATCTTTAATTTGTATAGTATCATGCCTATTGGAAGAAACATGAGAATGTGTGGTCCAAAATTCAATAACTTGTCTTTTCACATCTTCAAAAATTCTATCTTTTTGAGGAACTCTACAAATATTTACCCAGTTATTCTCAATGTTATCATCTAGCATATTTCTCCTCTTGATGTATTTCTGAACAATTCTTCTGGATATATGTAGTACATCAGAAATTGCACATACCTATTTTTTATGTGTCAATTTTCTACTAGATATAGTAGTTATCAATGCTCTATGTGCATTACTCAAATCACCTCCTCGAATTGTGTTGTCAATTTTGTTATAAGCATTTTCAAAGTTTTCAACTATCGTTTTATTAATATTATGTGCATGGTTTTTCCTATTATCAACACCCAACAACTCTAAAATAGGTCTCATATCTTTTCTCCTAAATAACGTGACAAATAATTGTGTCTATCCAAATATATGTTTATCTTTGAAATATTCATCCCACATGTTCTGACAATGCTTTCTAATAGTGTTATCATTTATCAGATCTTTTGATGGAATTTGTTTAAAAAGTAGTTCCTTATCCAAATCCATCAAATTTGTTATGCCTTCTAATTTGCTTCTAACAGTAGAACTACCAATTTCTTCATCTTCATTACTTTAATTCCCTTCATAAATCTCATCCTGTTCAAGAATTTCAATAGGTAGGTTTTGGTTACATTTAGTATGACCTTTCATTTTGTCATCTCTTTTCCTATTGTAATTCCTTGATCTTTTCCTTTTACTGCCCATTGAATACTTTTATCTATAGAAAAAATAAATTAGATTTTGAATACTAAATACCAGCTAATGCTTTAATTTAGAGTACATAAAAATAAAAATAAGTAGATGGGAAAAAACACCTTACAAATATTCGATCCTTTGCAATTATGAGGATTTCTGCAAAATAATTGCTAAAAATGACTTCAAAAATCTTTGTCTTTCAGAAATGCTCTTCGACTTTTTGTTGTTTTCTATATTTATTAAAATAAAGAAAACACAAATCTTTTTTGTTAGATGAAACGGTTTGAAGCTAACTTATTTTATACTTGAAACTATAAAACTAACTGCTTGTGGTTAGTTGGGCCGATAGGGGTTCTGGCTGAAACCCTTTTGGCTAGAATGGTTCTGGCTAAAAGTGTTTCAGCTAGAACTACCTATATGGTATCCTAGGTGGCAGCTATACAAGCAAAAATAAGAACTTCTACAAACTTCTCACTTTGAAGGCCAATTTACCTACTAAATAGAAGTTTTTTTAAAAACTAAAAATATAGTTTTTTAGGTCTCAGAGTCAAGATTACGATCATATAATTTTTTTTAATTTTGATTATGGATAATATGTTATAATTTAAAAATATTACAAGAAGGTATTTTAAGATTCAGGAAGTTGTCTATTGAAAAATAGGATAAAAATAGTAAATCATGTTAAAAAATTATTATTTTCTAATGCTGCACTAGAGGAGAGAGTCTTCTTCAAGAATATGCAATTTGTTTTAACAAATATATAGATTTGATAGAAAAAGTTTGATGGGAGAAAAAAACTATCAATTTTTTATAACTTTGACTTTGACCAGTTATAACTTGTAAAATATTAGCCAAATTTCAATTTTTCTTTTTTGGTGCACTAGGTATACATGTCAACTCTAACATATTCGAAAATCAGACCAAAATATGAACATTTGCATATTTTTTTTGACACAAAAAAAACTATATTTTCAACATTTAAAAAAAAACAAAACATAGACTTTAAAAATTAAAAAATAGATAAAATTTTCACTCAATTTTTTAAAAAAAAATTATAGACATAAAATTCATCTAACTTTACACATTTCATTAGTTTACATCATCTTCAAATTCTAAGCACAAATGCCACTTTTATGTCATTAAAGTTGGAGATTTTAAATTCTGATACCACTTCTCCTTTATAAAAGGTGACATAGGTTTGTGCGTTTACCCGAGGAGATTTTTTGACTTTAGCTTGGGTTAGCAAGTCCTAACCCTTGCTTAAGGTTGTGCACATATTTAGGAGGGAGATTAGAATTATCTTAGAAAGGGGGTTATAGGGTAAGTGGTTTAGCTTTGATGGGATGGGTTAATTAGGTGGCTAAGTGAGGTTAGTATGGGTGAATGGGTTGGACTAGGTGTAAAGGTTCGGTTTGCGGATGTTTTAGGGGTTTAGATATTTTATTAAATGATTTATTTAATAAAATGGGGATATGAGATTAAATTAAATAGATTTGAGAATTTATTTAATTTAATAGAGGAATAGAGATTTAATTGATAAATTAATTTTGGGTTATCATTTGATTTTATCAATTAGACTATAGTTAATTAAATTAATTAATTAACTAGGGGATGACAATTAATTAATTAAATAATAAATATTTAATCAATAATGTCCTAGGAGATGACTAAATATGATTACCTATTTGTGTAATTAGATTTAGGTATCTACTAATGGTTTTATTAAAATTTTATTTGTAAAAATTAATTAGTTATATTTTGTGTTTAGTTCTTTCCAATTTTAAATATGTTTTCATTTATTATTATTACTAAACTTCTATTATTTTGATTAACTTATAAAATGTCCTTATATTCTTATTATTTTCCTAAAACAAATCTTTATTAATTTAAATTATACTTAATACACTAGAAAATAAAATTGCACCTTATATTTTCACTCAGTCTTATTTAAAAACTATGACAACATTTTGGATGTTGAGAACTATTTTATTATTGTTGGTAAACAAATTTGTTAGTTGAAAATGGCCCAATAGAGTGTATGTGGTAGATTGTTCACAATAGTTGGATAGGCCCTTGATATGCAACCTTCCTCTACGTTTAGAGGGGCAACTCCCTCGTATGATATTATTTTGAAGTTTTACAAATAAAAATGAAATCAAATTTTTAAAGATCAATAGATAACCATTGATGATGAATGCACCAGATGACTTCAAAGCTTTCCTAGGAACTAACTTAAACTACTAATTACAACAATCAAGATCTACACTTGAGAATTATCACTAGCACAATATTGATTCAAAGATTCATAAACATCTACACAATAGCATGAAAATGCTCACTATAAAGAGAATCAATATTTCTAACAATTTGCATTCAAAAGAAGAGAATTCAAATTGCACGTTCCTTTATTTTCTTGCACCAATAACCTAAGAGGAATTTTTTATTACAAAGAAAAACTTTGTACACACTTTCTAAATATTATCTTCTAATCAAAATTTTAGCATAGTGTCCCCTTTTTCTAAAGTCCAAAAAGCCCTTTACAAAGCCAAAAATGACTCCTTATATAGACATAGAGGTTAAGAACTACTTTTTCGTGGTTAATAATTGCCTCCAAAATACATAATTTTGGAGAGGTTAATTAACCTCACTAAAAATAACCTATACAAGGAAAACTCTAAGAACACAACTTAAGCTAGAATTACTAAGAATGGATATATATCTAATTACTAGTCTTCTAGCTATGAACTCTATCTATCTAAACATGATTGACTTATCCCAAAAATTCCTATAAGCATCGAGAATGATCAACATTGAATCATAATTGGGAATGAACACATATTCCATCCTAAGTTTGGTCGTAAAGTATTTATCCTATATCTCTTTTGACTCTTGTTGATAGGCTGAAATGTTGCAATCTTCTAGAGTGACTATGACTATACTAAGTTTCATCATAGTTTCAACATCTGACACTCAATTCTCCATTTCTAAATGAATTTGGATAATGAAGGAATCAAGAAGAAATTGGCAATCAATATGTTGAAGATCATTTTATTGCTTCTCCACCTGTGATAGTAGAGACTAGTTCATCCACAGTTTTCATTTTCAACTGTTCACATGAAGCTATTAGTTTTTCAAATTCAATGATCACTTTGCTAATATTTATCATTTTCCAGTTAATACTTTTACTCCAGATGTGTGTTTGATTCTAACTTGGATCAGTAATAATTTTCTCAAGAATCAAGATGTTTATATCTGACTTGGACATTTCTTGTAGTTCATTAGCTATTTTTTTCTAGGTGACTTTCTACTCCTTGTTGCTTTCTAGCTCTTTAGACATCTCTTGTATCTATTCAGTGGCTTTTCCATATATTTCCTTCATTCTAGATATGAGTTTTGAAGCATCTCCTATCATTTTTTTCATCCAAGCTTCGATCATCATACTTTGCGACTTGTATTTGTTTACTCTTTCAACAATGACATGATCAAGAATACCATCAAGGCCCATTAAGGATGGCGAAGTAACTATTGCCTTCACATTAGAAGAATTTCTAAGTGAATTGATGTAAGAAACCAACATCTGAACTTGTTCTTTGAGTTGCTCCTTTGATCTTTTCTCTTTCTTTGCTCTTTGTAACATTTGGGTAGTAGTCAATTCAAAATTCTAAAAATCTTTTTAGCAATAGATGGACCAAGATCAACCTTATTTAGAATGAAATCCAATTCGGGTGCTTCATCAACATTCTTCTCTATTATGGGGTTTTCTATTTCTATGCATAGATTGCTTGAAGTTTTATCAACGGCCAACCTAGACATCACTTTAGTCTTTTTCACTTTAAGAGGCTTCCAAAGGAAACTAGAGATTACATCAAATGGAGGTGGGATCATCTGAACAATTTTCTTCTTCTTTTGGAGACTAGTTTGGAGCCATGAATGTGTAGTAGCTAGAAGTGAAACTTGCATGTTTCCTATTTTATTTTCAACAATCATCATCAAATCTTTTGAATTAGATAATTGATTATCTAATTGCATGATGTCTATTAATGATATCTCAAGAGGAGAGAGACTTAAAGGAGGATTTTCTACATCATAAGAGGATGTAACTAGGATGTGTTGCTCAATAGTTTTATGGGTTCTTTGATCCTTTTCATTAGGTTCATTTCCTTCTTGATTCACTCTATTAGATTTACCTTTCCGTTTTGTCTTCCTTCTTTTTACTGTAAACTTAGCTGATTGATTTAGATCTTCATCTTTATATAGATCACTTGTATCCAACTATTGTATTTTCTCACCAAAAGTTTTCTTGAATGCCATTCAAGATGATTCTCCTTGATTACTTATCCTCTCTTTACTTTTGAATTGATTAGTCACTTTTTCCACTCTAATTCTACTGACTTAATCCCTTGTTCTTTTAAGGACATAGGCAGTCCTTTCCTTCAGGATTTTTAACTCCTAAACTGACCAATCCATAAGGGGAAGGTCTAGTAATTCAATATTCTCATAGTAGAAGGGATCAACCAAGGAAGCTTCATCATCATTTATACCTTTCACATCAATATCCACCTTGAATTCTATCACTTGCCTTACAGTAAGTTGCATCCAATCTCTCTTCCTAATTCTGAAATCACTTTCACAATCTTCCCAAAAATCTTCTAGAACTAGAAAGTAACCAAGGTTGGGGGTTAGATTTAACTCATTAACTGCATAGCCTTTTCTATCATAAGGGAAACACATGGTATAAGGATGTAAATTAATTGTGGTGATCAATCTATCTATGTTCCTTGCATCTGATGCAGTATCACAACTATAATGTCCAATGCCAATAGGGAAAGGTATTTCATCTATCTTCCTATTCCTGCAAAGCTTATTAACTTGACTAATCTATCTACACATTTCTATCAATATCAATTTATCATCAACAAATCTAGGTAGCATAAGGGGATACCTATCATATGTAGCTAATATGATATAAGTGAACTTCAGGGATTGGCTGAAAACACTTCCATACTTTTGTACTATTATCGTTTCTTCTAGTAAAATTTTGAGTCCCATGTTTCCCTGAATTTCTCTTACAGTTAACATTTTGAATGTATCATTCACTCTTCTAAAATGGTGTAGGCTACTATCATATTGTATCTAAGGAAGATGATTGTAAATAATAGTCATATCATTATATATACCTTGTCACTTAAGCCTTAGCCAACTTTTGGTGCTTGCAATAGCATAGAAGAGATAAGAAGTCATGTAGAAATAATCATTTTCTTAGAGTTCTATGAGTTGCCTATGCAATGAGTCACTAATAATTTCAGCCCAATCAATGTGTTCCTTCCCTTCGTAGACCATGTTAAGAAATAAGAACATCTAAACTTCAAAGTCATGCAAATCCCAAAGTCCTATTATCTTGCTTAATAGAGTTACAATATTTGCTATATCTTGTTTTAACGATGACCTATGGATGGACTTGGCTAGTTGATATTTCCCTTTCCTTGGTTGCGAGAGTCATGATTTGGCAACAATTTTCAAATAATGAGTTTTATTTGCCATATAGTACTCCTTAGCGGTTCTTACATTGATGTTGGCATATTGCACTCTGGTAGGTAATCAAAAAGTAATGGCAAAAGCAACTAGATCCAAACAGACAATCACTTTGTTATTTGATGAAATGACTTCCCTGGTATTTGGATGATAAGCTTCCATGCATTCCAACACTAGATCAGGGCACTATGCTGAGATGGGGTGCCCTTTTGCTCAAGCTCTGTTGCTTTCCAATATTTTTCAGCTAAAGGGGTCATGTCCTCGCTCTCAAGAGATAACCAAAAATCTTGAAGGAAAACACTTCCTAAGATGGTATCACCAATGTCGAGAAGTGTATTTTTTAAAATGGGAGCATAGTTGGGCCTTTGATATTTATACTTCATGGCTTTCCAGTTGATCTTTTGTTTGGTTACTTTAAATGCCTTCAATTCCCACAATGCACTTCGCAAATTGAAGACTTCACAATTCAATCTGAAAACTATTCATAAAATATCCATGCATTGCTTAGAGTTTCCTATTGAGGTAATTTGATGAATATTTGTGGCTTAAAGCTTGGATTTCCCTTAAAATATAATTTTTCCTTCATTTATGATTGCACCAATTTGAGGTGTGTTTATGCTTTCAAGTTTAATTTATATTAAATTGCCACTTTATTTCAAAGCATACATGTCTACTTTGCATTCAAAGTACATCACCCAATCCTTCAAAAACTAGTGTGTGAATTTACATAGACCTTTTGGAAAATAGTTTGTGTGGTTTTTTTATGCCATGCTTGGCATTTATCTCATGTTCTTAAGAGTCCTCAAGACCAAACCATCACCCTTAAGAGACACTCAAACATCTACTCCATTAAAAAAATTATCCATCAATTCCCATATTCTAATTGTGTAAAGTGCCCAAGATAGCTTCAATATTCAGTTTCAGGATCATTGCTCTGCTAGCCACATCTTAAAAATGTATCACCATTAATATTTCGACTCAACCAAATAAATGTAGCTTGGCTAATCATATATCCATTTCAGCACTTTTAATAACTCTGCATATAATTGATCAATGTATCATATGAAGCAAAGTACATATGGAACACTATCGAGCAACACATATTGCTTTCTCTTATATTGCTGCAAATCCTTGCTATGCCCATCTTTACCTTTGTGACTATACTCATTGATTCCTAAGAAATGGCATATCTGAGCCATTCCATCAAATAGTTCATAGGCTTCATATTTGCCAACTTCAAATGCTCCTATCCCATGCACAAATAGAGTGGATGAAGGAAAATCTTGGCTATGATCCTTAGATGTTATAGTGATGCTTTCAGAGCATTTAGTTAAACACTTGTTGTGCTTTCATCCATGAAGTTTTGCATCTCCATTGTGATCATATAAATGGCCAACTCACAAGCTCTTATAACTAGAAGCATTCTCTATTCAACCTTCATCTAATCATTGACATTACCTTTACATGTCGTGGATTAGGAATGAATCCCTTCTCTATGCATGGAGTTTGAGAGACTTTAACTTTTGTGTTAGACCAATTCAGGGGATATGGTGGATGCAGGATCCTTCTACTAGATAGATACTTGTTCTCAATGCTTTTGCATTGAGTGTTGTAGGTTGAGAGATGCAAGAAAGCCGCAAGATAAAATGTGGAGAGAACTTATTGAAAATGGTCATGTGCCTTGACTGTGGCTTCTTCATGTACACCTTGGTTCAGTCATGATGCATTTCAATATGAATGTAGCTTTCTAAAGTGGGAGCATTTTTCTTGTATGTTTCCACATTGCAAATTCCCAATGCAGTTCACATTTTTGGATCTTTCTATGGGCTTGGCAACACAATTTATCTTTTTAAAATATTTTTGGACTTCTTCATCTATTCATCCGCACTCACCCTGTGAATATTGATTCCAATGATAGTGCATCGAGGAGCATTATATCAAATAGTTTGTGTGCATAGCCTTTGGTGCATTTGGAACATACAATTAATTTCCTTTGTTTGATAAATTTTTTTATGCTCAATCTATCGGTCTTATATCTCTTGCCAAAGCTCCATTACAAAGTGGGATACATCAGCATCGAGAAACATCCATCGCATTTGGTGTGATGATACATTGTCTTGATAAACAAGTCAGTGGCTCCACTGTAAAGATTTTCATGATTGACATTTGTAGTTGTATCTATCTCACGTTTGGCATTTCCATCAACCAATAATCATGACAACTTTGATAATCTTTTGTAATCAAGAATTTCCATAGAACGAGATCTCTTCAATATATTTGCAATTGGAGGTTTGAGAGCTTTGTCAAACTTGGAAACCTTTTCTTTGACTTTGCATTATACCCATTGTCTCTACCTTTTATTTTCTTTATTTTTATCAACTAAAAGGTTAATAGCTATCTCAAAAGTATGTGTTTTAAGCCTCTAACCTTAAACTTTTTGGATGATAGGTTAAGGTTAATGGTTCAGAATATGTGTTTTGAAAATTTATCTTAACCTCATTTTGATGGAGAGGTTGAGATTTCAAATTGAAACATGTGTTTTAGAAATAAAAAATTCAAAGTGCTGGATGGAGCTAGAGACAAAGTGGGTGTATCAAGATAAAAAAATTATTAAAAATACAATTGATAATTGGCCATTTCAAAGCTTGAAGTTTGATACATCCAAACTTGTTTTGACTCAAAATAAGGATGGATTTTTTTTACAATTCGTGAGTACAAGAACCATAACAACAATTATTTAGTTGAGTTTTGTATTCACAAGTATCTTATTTTTATATATTGGTCACTCTTTTTTAATGTTACTACAGATTTGAAAAGTGTGATCCTATTTTTATAAATTATAAAATAACTTGAATATATTTAAATTTCAAAACGAATTTAAAATAAAATATTACAATATTAAGAAGATCATAATTATCTAATTGTAATTCTATAATATAATAAAAGGCTATGATAATTGAATGAGGTAGAAAGATTTTTTTTTAAATATCAAAAGTCAACACAAACCACTTTATTAAAGTTACAATAATTTTACTCAAGATATAATTGATTACTTCAATCTAAATCTACATTTTAGAATTTTTTCGAAGTTATATAATAATATTCAAAAAATCGTTCAAAAATATTTAAAATGTTAAAAGATCAATTATGTGAAGAAAACATAGAAGAAGTGGTTTTTAAAATGTAAATCTAGTCAATTGGACCTTGGTACTAGTAAAGTTGAATGACTCACAAAGAGTCCAATCAAGCTTTGTTGATTGCAAGCTCCAACATCATTTCAATGATAGAAACCCTCTATCATAAAAATAAAATAAAAATGTAAATCTGACATTCTACTATATAATTTATTAATTTTTAAAACTCAATAACTAACTAGTTATATGTATAAGGATTGTGCTAGTTATTAAGAATTCATAAACTTATTGTGTCAAATCTACAATTTATATTAAATAATAATTTGAATCCTAATTACTGGCAAACTTTAGTAACATTTATTTTTAAAAATAACAAGGTTTTTTTTTTCTTTGTGGATAGAACCTTTTGAAGAGATATTTGATTTCTTGACTAATTTTAGTTATTTATTTATTTTCTCTTTTAATAGTGTATATATGACCTTAATTGACTAGTGGACAATTATATGAAATAAACAAAGTTACACATAATTTTCTCTAAAGAATAATTACCAAAAAAATCAAACCAATTTTTACCCCGAACATTAAAAAAAATTCCTTTAAATCTTAAATATAATTTTTTTTATTTAGGCCATTTAGAAAACAAATTAAAAAATTCATTCAAAAAATAAATCTATCAAAAACTCTCTCTTGGAAAGTCATATAATCAAAATAATTCCCTAAATTTAATGATAAAATATTATAGAACTCTCATTGAAAAGTCACATAATCAAAATGGTTCCCTAAATTTAATGATTAAATATTATAAGAATTAAACACATTACCAAATTCAGGCAAAAGCCTACAATGCAATGATAACTTGTGAGCCTCTCATGTGGGAGGTCTTGGGTATGAATCTACCTTCGGTTAACATGTAATAATAATTAATTTCAACAAATAATAATAATTAATCTAGGCTCGATGGTCATATTGGCCATTTTTGCACTTTTGAACCGTATATTAAAAAAATGTAAGACCATGGGATATTTTCTTAGAGAACCGTCAATATGGTAAGTAAGTTTTTAGGAAACCATCAATATTTGTTATAGGTAATTTACTATTATATTTAATATTATACATGAATGTGATTTTATAATATGTATAACATATATCTATGATAAATATATATTATTTTATATTATAGATATTTCTATTTTTTTCTAAATGAATGCATATTTATATTAATTTAGAAACTTGTTGAAATAAAATATAATAAAATTTAAAAACTTGTTTCTAAAAACATAAATTTTAAAAATCTCTTAAAGTAATTAGAAACTTGCTTTTTTGAGATTTTGGTATATAGTACTAATTAATTATTATAAGTTATTCGAAATTTTACATATATTACTAAATAATATTATTATTTATAATTTAGAGAATATTTAGATTTAAAATGATCTTTAAATTATTATAAAATAAAAAAAATTGACAATCAATTTTTTTATGAAAACATACAATGAAAGGCATGAAAAATTGAGCCGTATGACAGGAAGGGGCGGCCATAAAATTCCAGGCCTAGTGACTTCGAACCTAACAAATTTACAAATTTTTTTTGAAGCTTCCATACCTGGTATGGAAGATTTATGATGCAACTGTTGCATATCGTCGTCAGCAAAATTTTGCATAAATTTTCTTGCATAATATCATTCTATAAGCTTTTTAAGTTTGGAAAGGAATCATACAAAATCTTTGTTTGATTAAAAAGAGGTTTTATCTATTGCTTACTACTAGATACATAATCTAAATTCTAGAAAATCAACTATCCTCCTTTTTCCACAAAAAAATTAGGCATAAATAAATTTCGGTGTAGCACATTAAATATCTGGCGAGCTAAATATGCTTAAAAATTGCTAATATAAAACTTTTTGAAAATAGAAATCTTTTATTTAATAAAATAAATTAAAAAGCTAAAAAAGTGATTTTAGAATAACTTCACAAAATAGTCAAAAGATAAAAAAAACAAAAATAAAAGCACATAAAATGAATAAAAGAAAAAATCTAAATAAAAGATTGTTCCCAACAAGATAATTGATTTTTTTAGTTTGAATTATTTCCTATTTAAATGTGTAGTTTTAAGTGTTTTTTTTTTTTTTTTGTGTTTTTTGGTTTAATTTCTCCTATATAGAAAACCTCCTTGATGAAGTTCAAAATTAGACATGAAATTGGTATTGTGCAGGAAGTGATTCTCTTTGGTTTCAGTTTGTCTTGAAGAAGTTGCAATCTTGTTTTTGGCTACAGAAAACCCTAAGCAATCTTTCTTACTTGGGGCTGAAATGAGAACTCTTTCCTTCTCCTTGTTTCAAATTCCTTTCATGCAAAATAGCACAAAGAGCTTCAATCCAAGGCACAGTGAGGCATTGGAGGGTTTTGAGGCATCTTTAGCAGATAGATTGAAGCATCTCTAGATGACGAAGCCAAAGGGCATAAATTGGGCATGGATGGAACAAACCATGGAGGTGTTATCTGCAACACACAAGGATCTCAGATCCTTCATTGCAGACTTGTAGTTTTCTAGCGATGACAAATTGTTTGACGAGTGTCTGGATGACAGGAGGAAACTGCTTGAGATCTGCAATTTGTTGAACGCCGAAAAGTCTTATTTTTTTTTTTTAAGCTCTCAGTGGAATCTGTGAACAAATTAAAATAACAACTTTTAAAATTTTCAATCGACACTAACTATTGTTGAGTGCTAGTTTTGCTTGGCAAGGGAATGAGCCGAGTGGTAGGAGAGTGCCGAGTGAGCTCAGCAAATGAAGAACAACTCAGTACCAATGGATGTCGAGTGAGCTTGGTAGTGTGGATGCCGAGTGAACTCGGTAGCCACTAGAGGGTAGAGCTCGGTAGAAGAAGGTACCGAGTGAACTCAGTAGCCAATGCAGAGATTCAAAAAAACTTCAACAAAACTTAACCAAGTGAATATTTTAACGTGAATATTTTCACCATTAAAAATCAAAGAGCTAAAGTATGAAGCTTCTAAATAAACTTTTCAAATGCAATGAATAGAAGTAGAACAATGGATTCAAGTATGCCTACTTGCTTTCTATTCAAATTTGATTAAATCATTATAAAATCTGGGAGCATTCAGCTTCAACCAAAAAAATTTAAAATAACCTTAAAACTTTAAACAACTTCAATACTTTAGAAACTTTAAACTTGCAGCTCTAATGACTACATACAATAATGCCTAGAACAATCATTGCTTCACAAGTCGAATCAAACAATAAACTATGAACTTATAGAATGACACAAAGAAGTACGTGCAATTGCAGTCCTATAACAAGCTTCCTTTTGTCTCTGCAACGACTGGATTTGCTGATCACTTTCTTTCTACTTTACTCTACTCTGCAACTTCTCTCTTCTCTACTCTACTAAACTTTTTTTTTCTCCGTCTCACAGAATGAATTAATCAAACATTCTTTTTTTATCTTTGGCAAAATATTTTCCCCCTCTTTTCAGAATTTCAAAAAACTCACCTACCGCATTCATGTTTTCTATCTGTTCTGTAATCCATCAAGAGTGGTAAGTAGGCCTTTGGCTCCAAGGACAAATGTCAACTACAATTAATATTCCAACAAAATCTATATTACATCTGCTGGACTTTTTTGGGGAGGTTACACCATATGACGTTGCGTGTACTCTTGCCATGAACAACCTGGAGGAGTTGCCCTGCAGAATTAGAGAGAAGTTGAACAGTGGCTTGTTCAAAATGAGCTCTCTAGCTGAGAGCAGCACTGCCATTTTACAGAGTATGAACAAATATCTTCAGCTTGGGAAGGAGAAATGGTCAAGCAAGGGCAAGCTTTTGATGAGGGCAATGTATGGAGTGATGGCGACGAGCTTATTTGCATGGAGTATTTTTGCATATGGTTTGACAGGATCTGTTTATTCATTTGGAGGATTAATGAAGATTCCTGAAGGGTTGTTGTGGTCGACATCATTTAGAAATTTGCAGGAGGAAGTAAATGGGGACATCCAGAGTGGGGTTTCTGATCTGCGCGTGTTTCTTTCGCACAAAATACGGGAGCTATTTTTCTCAGTTAAAATTTTGGCAATCAGGGTGCAAGCAGATCGCGTACCATTGGAAGATGGCATGCAGTAGAGTGGGTGTTAAAGAAGTAAGGCACGGAGCTCATCAATGGAGTATTGCATGCATCATAAAGTCTATTGAAGAAATAAGGCACGCTGCAGAGATGCTCTACAATTGGATGGACTCTTTAGTTAATCAGATCGATGAGGTTTTGATCTGAAGACGATATGTTTCTTTTAGAAGTAGTGAAGGACTTTCAGATTTGGGGAGGTGTAACTCAGTATAAAATGTTTTTCCTTTCTAAATTTTCATATATTACACTGACTTCTAACTGTACATTCGATATTATGATCATAATTCCATTTTCAAGTACTACATCTAGGTAATTAAACGAGACATATTTATGACCGTGTTACAACATCTAGTTAATTCAAATTGAATTTCCTGCCGCATGCCATGCATAGCCTTTATCATACATGTATGCCATTCACTCTATACTGTAGTCTTTTGTCTTTCACAGTGACTCTTATCTGAAAATTCTTATGGATATCAATTAGCAATCAAAGATGTAAGATTAATTTACCTTTTTACTATCAATATAATATACTATTTATTATTCAAGTTAGTTGTGAAGATTTTTTCACACTATCAAATGGTTTATTTATTATATTTAATTTTTATTTAAAATATTTTTACCTTTTATTTAATTCAATCTGTAAAACTAAAAAGAATATATTTAATTAAATTTTTTGAATTAATTTATAATTTATTTTAAAATTATTTTAAATAGTTTGATTTAATCTTAAAAATATTTTTTTTTATCTAAATTCATTTAGTGTTCTTTAAATCTTTCAATTGAAAAAAAAAATATATACAAACTTTTCTTATCAAAAACTTTATAAGTACAAATTAATATTTGAAAAGGAAATTATATCAACCGAAATTTATTAGATAAGAGTAAACAATTTTATTTGTTTTGTTTTGATTTTATACTAGTTAAAATCAATAAATTTGACTAATGTAATGTCTTTTATTAGATAAATAAGTTTTACAGGGATCTCGAAACCCAAGTTTGAAACAATACAAAAGGCTGAAAAAAAGCAATTAAAGCCCAGCCAAAGGACAATGGCCAAACAAAAGGCCAAAACAATAGATCACCATACAAAAGGTGACCAAAGTGGCAACATAATAGCCACCAACATAGGTTTTGTCTAGGCTCCTGAAACCCAAAGAAGATAGGGGGAAAAAGTCCCCAACCATGATACACAACAAAATACAACAGGCCAAAAGCCAGGGGACAAAAAAAGTACGACAGGCCAAAAAGACTAGTCATGCTTTACCTTTAGATCCCTTCTTTTGAGAACGTAATGCCATATCAAAAGAGGCAGTGGACGACTTGATCTTTTTTCCTTTGACTACAGTCCATCCATCCTTCACCAAGCCAGCAGCCTTTTGCCACTGTAAATCAACAACACCAGAGCCAAGCCCAGAAATCCTTGAGACCAGGGAAGAGGCCGCAATAGGAATATCTACAACCAGGGAAGAAGGCACAGGAAGGTCTGACCCTGATAAAGAAGAAGTGGAGGGCATGACCATATATCCTTTTACTGAGGTCCTTCCAACCCCCACCAAACTAGCATCCATCTGGCTCTAAGAAGCAACAATGCCACAACTAGACCCTGAAACCCCTGAAGCTAGGGGAAAAACTACAAAAAAGGAAGATACAGTAGAAACAAGAGAAGGAACATCAACCTAAGAAGGAGCTAGAGAGGTGGCTACTCCCAGCACACCAGAAGATAGAATAGTTGCATCCTCAAAAGGAGCCAAAGGAGGATCCTCCATCAAATCACTAGAAGATGGGATAGCGGAAACCAAAGACTGATTTGTTGCAACCAAAGGTGCCAAAGGAAGATCCTTTACCAAAGAGCTAGGAATAGTAGAAGAATACTACACCAAAATATCTTGAAGAGAGTCAACATCACCTGTAGAGAGGACCTTATGGACCGTGTAGTGACCATCTGAGGCCCTTTTCCACCAAGAAGGGGGCATCTTCGATCTAGATTTACCAATGGAGCAGCCAGAAGCTAGGTGACCAGTCTTGCAACACTTCCTATAGCAGAAAGGGATACCCTCATAGTCAAGAAGGATATTCCATGATCCTAATGTAGAAGCCACTGAAATCATATCTAGAAGTCCCTTGGAGACATCAATCTCAACCAGTATGCGAGCATATGTTGTTCAAAAAACATTGGATGAATCCTTATCAATGAATCAAAATGCACCAAGGGATCTCCCCACCTCCTCCAAAACAAAATCTACCCAAAGGTGAAGGAGGAGATTCAACAACCTAACCCAGATAGGGAACATATTAAAAGATTCTATCAATGGGTTGAAATCTTTATGCCAAAGTTTAGCCATCAAGGGAAACTTCACTTCCCAATAGAAAATATGGCGAAGGATGGCATCTCTATCAGTAGCAAATTCAAATTTAACAATGAACAATCCCCTAGGCAAAGGGTAAATATGGGCTGTCTCTGAAATAATGGTGTCCCAAAAATGGGAAATCTAGGCATGCAAGTCCGACAAAGAAGGCCAAAAACCCTTAAAATAAAAGATAGCAGCATTGGCTGAGAAGTCAACCATACAACTTAAGATCTCATCAATAATATCAGATTTTAAATCAATCTTTAAAGGGTTACTTACTGCAATCGGAGCCC
This sequence comes from Cupressus sempervirens, assembly GCA_028749045.1. Taxonomy (NCBI): domain Eukaryota; kingdom Viridiplantae; phylum Streptophyta; class Pinopsida; order Cupressales; family Cupressaceae; genus Cupressus; species Cupressus sempervirens. The sequence goes on from CM053786.1 coordinate 822,408,274, forward strand.
CTGAATGCACAATATCATGAAGCCCTAGCTTATTAGCAAGTCCACCAAGACCAGCCTCAAAGGCAACGACATCAACATAGGAAATTGCTGAACCACCCGCACCAGGAAAACAAACCCTAGAAGCCAAAGAGACCTCCATAAAGCTAAACACAAGAATAAACTCGATCCAAAGCCAGTCACTAGAGTAAGAGCAGGACCCACATTGGAGCAGAAGTTGAATCCAGGAATAAAAGCTGAGCCGAAGTCAAATTCAGGCACAGAGGCAGGATCGAAGCTAGGGGCCGAAGCTGAAGCCTAAGATAGGTGCAGGGAACTAGGTGGGAGCCAAGGGCCGAAGCTGAAGCCAAAGCCAGGTGCAGGGAGCCAAGCGAGAAAAAAATATTCAAAAAAACTCTCGGTGCAAACAAACCCAAGAAGTTGAAGGGACCTCTATAAAGTTGAACCTAACTAATGTAATGTTATTGTTGCAATTTAGTTGATTATATAGTATTTTATTTTTTTAATAATTAATTAAAGTTAAGATAATAAAATGGATCAAATAATTTAATCTAACATGTACATGGTTAGAAAAATTGGTAGTATGATGAAAATGATAGAAATTGAAAACCTCCCTATAACTTTATCAAAATATCAAAATAACTACCTTAGGAAAATGTGAACTCTATTTAGAATTTAATTTTCATACATAATTAATTGCTTTACTCTATTTTAAAATTAATATTTAGATATATTTCTTTTAAATACATTTTTAAAATGATTGATTAATTAATTATTTTAAAAACGAGAACAAAGAAAGATTATATAAGAAAAGTAATATAATATATTTTTAAAATAAAAAAAATTGACTAATGTTATTGTTACAATTTAGTTGATTGTAAAGTATTTTTATTATTATAATTCATTATATTGAGATAATAAAATAAATTAAATAATTTAATCTAAACACATGCTTAGAAAAATTGGTAGTATGATGAAAATGGAAAAATTAAGAACATGCCTATAACCTTATCAAAATAAAAAATAACTAACATATACCTTTGGAAAATGTGAACTCTATTTAGAATTTAATTTTTCATACATAATTAATTTCTTTATTCAAACTTAATATAATTCAAATACATTTTTAAATGGATAGATTCATTAATCATTTTAAAAATGAAATTAAAGAAAGATTCTATAAGAAAAATAGTATAATTTATTTTTAAAATCAATAATTTTATATTAAATTTTTAAGGAAAAATTTAAACAAGATCATAATTTAACTAAAGAAAAAATAAAATTAGCTTATATTATATATATATATATAAAGTTAAGAGATATCCTTCTCGAGGTGTCTATTTTTATATTTATGCGAGTCTAAGAGGCATGAGGAAATCTGTCTCATTTTTACTTCCATTTCCTCTATGTAATTTTCATGATTTTAATTGTAATTATATTTAGTCTATTTCTATTTTATTTTTCTGACATGTAAATGAACGTCAATTTTTTTCAAAATAGAAAATGTTTTCATTCAAGATTGTTGCCACTGTAGAAAGCTTCTCAGCTTTGGAACAAAAATACTATAGTAGATTAATATAATCAATAAGTCATTTTGTTTAAGAATTTGTGAAATTTTCAATTTGAATCAAACAATTTAAAATAACTTAAAAATCATAAAAAATTAAATAATAACTTAATTCAAAAATTTAAATTAAATATATTGTAAAAAGGTTTTAAACTTTTTAGATATAATCAATAAACCATTTCATAGTATGTCAAAAAATTGAAGGATAAATATTATATTATATTGATAGTGAAAAGGTAAAATAATTTAAATCTTTAGAATGACTTAAAAATATTACCTTCTAATAAGACTGGCTATAAAGGCAAAAGACTCTCAGTACGTTTTCTGCAATGTAGAGTGAATGGTATGGTGTATGGAGGACTATGCATGACATGGAGTAGGGAATTTGTCGGCTGCATAGCCGGCTCCCTAAGCAATGTCACTAGTTAGTGGGTTTGATCGTAATCATTGCATTTTTATACATAGAAACTAGATATTCACATTGTTTTTATCTTCCTTTCACTTGTTTATATGATGTACATAGTGGAGTTTTAGATAAGAGAATGATACACACCAATTTCCCTTTTCTTTAATTGAAAGAGATTAAGGAAGGAGTTATTTTAGATTATTTTTTTATGCTTGTTTGATCATATATAACGTCTATGTGAACATACTCTTATCATGCTTCCACATGCTTTGATCAGATTTCAACCCATTCTTTCTTTCTTTGTCATGGGGCCCAAACCACACATCAGAGTAGACCCTCTTATGGATTTTGAATCCATTCTACATTTCTTTTAGGCCTTACAACCACGTTGTCGTCTCTTCTTCCAAGATGTGTTATGAAATATTTTGTACTAGAGATGTCCAACAACATAACCATTTCATCTTTACCATCATTTGAATAGCACAGGGGTTTTCTTCCCTTCAAAAATGTGCTGGTAATATAACCTGAAACATTAAATTTATATTAAAAACAAGATAAATAGAATGAAATCATCATCTTATGAATTGCAAGGTATGATAATGCATTGAAGGAATGAATTTGTAAGCCAGTAAACTGCAGCTTGTAGTAGTACATTGAAGTAATCCTTTTATATTATGGCCAAGATGTAAAAGATTAATTTAAAAACCAAATGTTGAACTATATTTTTCTATCTTGTTAGCCAAGGATGGATCCCCAATGCTTTCAACATCAAATATTGTTCTATTAGCAACTTTTCTTTATTGTACTTTTTATGGGCTAGAGCTACTTTGGGTTTTTAACTACATTCTTGGATGCATTTATAGTATTATAATTTTTCTTTTTTTTATGTATCGGACTGCACAACCTCAATTTTTTATTATCAAAAGTAAGTGCTTATCATTGTAGGGCAATCCAATACAACAAGGTAGAAATCTTGAGTATCCAATTCAAGCTCACAGCTACACATTTGCAAACCAACTTGGGTTTGAATTTTCATATCTCTTTGAAAATCATAACTATATCAATGCTAATTTTACTTTTTTGATTGAAATCTCCTTCTACAATACATCCTTCAAGAACTATGTTACATATAAGAAATGCAACAAAAACCCTAGCATTTCCCATTTTTCCAACCTAATCTTGTCTACCCATTTTTTTCGTTCTTTTATTGACAATTTTTCTAAATAAAGAAGCATTTTGGTCCTCCTTTTAACTTTATCATACATATGTTAGGAACCTGTGTGTTCCTTCTGTTTATTTTGTTAGAGTAGTGTTGTTGGACGCATATGCTTTGTAAGTCGTCCCGTGAGTATATTTTATTATCCCACATGCATAGGTAGTATTACTTTTCTAGATCGTACCCAGTATATAAGAATAGGTTGAGGCCCTTGATGGGCACGGACGAATTTATTGTATTGAGCTTGCTCAAAGGAGGTTACCCCCTCGAAGTGGCCTGCGATCAGTAGATTCATTCTGAGTTCTGCTATCACTTTGTATTCTGTTATTTCGAGCATTCTCACGATATTGCTATAAGGAGGTTCTTCACATCTGGTATCAGAGCACTCTCTTGGGCTCGCTGGGTGGAAATTACATCAATTTTTTTTTTTCTGTCGTGGCCTTCAGGTTCCTCTCACTTCTAATATCTCTTGTTATTGCAATAACTCTTTTCAGTTGTTCTGTCTGCGAGTGAATTTTTCTAAGTCGACTGTTCAAAAAAAAAAGAGTAAAATTTTTTCTATTTTTTAGTCGTAGCTTCCTTGTTTGCTTTCTGTTTCTGCTCATACTTCCGCAGAACGTCTGCAATATCATTTCGCATACTTCCTTCCTTGGCGACCCAACCCCAAATTTTACATATCAAAGCCCTAAATCCCTCATTTATCTAATTTTAGGGTTTGCCCTATCTTTTTCACCTATCATCCAATCGCCACCAAACTGAGCCACAAGATTCAATTCCTCATTTTGCTCCCTTATCCCTCTTGGACTGTTCGCCTCATTTCGCCTCCCTACCCTTGAAACCCTCATTTTTCTTTTTCCCTTGTCCCCAGATAGTCTCCCACCACCCGTCGAACACCCATTTCCTATATGAGTTTTACCCAAATCCAAGTTTGCCATAACTAAAAAAGTTTTTGTTTCTCATCTTCTACCCATTCGAAAAAAAAAAAAAACCTTGTTTTATGGTTGTTACGCGTACAGGAGCAAAAATCATGGAAGAGGAAATTGCATCCCTCAAAACCAAACTTCAAGATCTGGATGACAAAATTCTGGGTCTTAACTTTCAGCAGTCAGCCATGAGCCGAAACTATTCAGGAGATACTGGGTCCTCTTCTGGCAATTTCCGTGGACCAAAGCTTGATTTTCCACGCTTCGATGGTTCTGATCCGACTGGATGGATCTATAGGGCAGAGCAGTATTTCAGCTTGCATAATACTTTGGATAACCACAAAGTCCCCCTTGCATCTTTTCATTTGGAACATGAAGCTCTTCAATGGTTCCGTTGGTACATCAAGGCTAATGTAGGCCCAACGTGGAGAGAATTGTGCACCCTCATTTTGGAGCGCTTTGGCCCTAGTTCCTTTGATGATTTCACAGGAGCACTCACTAAACTGCGTCAAACAGACACTATAAGAGAATACCAGACAGAGTTTGAAAAATTAGCTAATCACACAGAGGGCTTGTCTGATGAATTCTTCCGTAGTTGTTTTGTCAGTGGTCTGAAGGATGCACTTCGCTCAGAAGTCAAAATGTTTCGACCTACTACAATGATGGAAGCCCTTGGGTTGGCTAAGTTAGCGGAAGACAAGATTAGTGCTCTACAACGCTCCAGATCTAATTTTTTTCCATTTAGAAATACAGGTTCTCACAACCCTCCAGTCATACCAGCTCCCAGAACTACTCTGATCAAGCACTTGTCTGAAACAGAGATGCGAGTCAGGCGAGACAAAGGGCTTTGTTATAATTGTGATGAGAAATGGTCTCGGGGCCATAGATGTGTTCAGCAAAAGCTCTATCTCTTGGATGTGGATTCTCCACCGGAACTGGAAGAATATGTAGATGCTCAGGAAACAGTGGATGATGAGGTTGAGCCTCACCAGCCTGAACCTCCTTCACCAGAAGCTCCACCAGAGATATCTGTCCATGCTTTGGCAGGAGTCACTACTCCACAAACCATGCGGGTCCAGGGTTTCTTCAAGAAGATCCCTCTTACTATACTCATTGATTCTGGTAGCACTCATAACTTCATTGATCCACGAATAGCCAAACAGGCTGATTGCTTTATCCATCCCTGCTCTAGCTTTGAAGTCATGATTGCCAATGGGGGCACTTTACCTTGTAAAGGGAAATGTCGCAATGTGCGTCTCTCTATTGGAGATTATAACATGCGCTCTGACATGTTTGCCTTACCCTTAGGTGGCTGTGATGTGGTTTTGGGTGCCCAATGGTTACGCACTCTTGGCCCCATTCTCTGGGATTTTGCTGAACTTTGGATGCAGTTTTCAGCCGAGGGGCACCAACACACTTTGAAAGGCTTACAACCAGGGTCTCTCAGCATCATCAGTTCACACCGTATGGAAAAAATTCTTAAGAAGAATTCACATGGTGTCATCGCTCAGCTCCATTCCATTCAGATGCAGCCATCAGCAGTCTCTAGCACTCCTGCCGATCTCCAACACATTTTGGACAAGTATTCTGGTATATTTGCTGAACCTGTGGGATTACCTCCTTCTCGTCCAGAGGACCACCGTATTCAGCTCCTTCCTGGCAGTGTTCCGCCCAACATCAGGCCCTACCGCTACCCATTTCATCAGAAGACCGAAATCGAGATACTTGTCCGTGACTTACTGAAGCAAGGTATTATTCGCCCTAGTACCAGTTCCTTTTCTTCTCCAGTTCTGCTTGTTCGCAAAAAAGATGGGTCATGGCGACTCTGCATTGATTTCCGAGCACTTAATCATCTCACTATAAAGGACAAGTTTCCCATTCCAGTTGTTGATGAACTTCTTGATGAACTTCATGGGGCTCATTTTTTCTCCAAGTTAGATCTTCGTTCTGGGTATCATCAAATTCGGGTTAATGAGGAGGATATACCTAAAACTGCCTTCCGCACACATGATGGTCACTATGAATTTTTAGTCATGCCCTTTGGCCTCACGAATGCTCCTTCAACATTTCAGGCAGTGATGAATAACATATTTCGACCATACCTCCGGAAATTCATTCTGGTCTTCTTTGATGATATCCTCATATATAGCAAAACTTGGGCTGAGCATCTCCATCATCTGGAGCTTGTCTTGCAACTTCTCTCTGATCATCAACTCTGTGCAAAACTATCTAAATGTGTGTTTGGCCAGGAGGAAGTGGAGTATCTCGGGCATATTGTTGCACACCATGGAGTGCGGGTGGATCAGCGCACTCGCCAGCTTCGTTCTCGCTCCATCTCTGAGGTCTTGATTCAGTGGCATGGCATGCAACCAGAGGATGCTACCTGGGAACCCCTTCTTCAGATTCAACAACAATTTCCACACCTTAAGCTTTGAGGACAAAGCTTTTTTCTAAGGGAGAGGGGATGTTAGGAACCTGTGTGTTCCTTCTGTTTATTTTGTTAGAGTAGTGTTGTTGGACGCATATGCTTTGTAAGTCGTCCCGTGAGTATATTTTATTATCCCACATGCATAGGTAGTATTACTTTTCTAGATCGTACCCAGTATATAAGAATAGGTTGAGGCCCTTGATGGGCATGGACGAATTTATTGTATTGAGCTTGCTCAAAGGAGGTTACCCCCTCGAAGTGGCCTGCGATCAGTAGATTCATTCTGAGTTCTGCTATCACTTTGTATTCTGTTATTTCGAGCATTCTCACGATATTGCTATAAGGAGGTTCTTCACAACATATCTAAAATCTTGTGGAAATCTCGCTTTAATTCACTACCAAAGAATTCAAGGATGCAGTTTGTCTCCTCTAATATAAAAGTCCCATCTTCCAAATTTTCAATAGCACTAAGCATATTTCATGCTTAATGGATTGTGCACTGGGAGAAACAACCTCTATATCTTTATCATCTAGTTGAGCTACTTCATCACTTACCCTACCTTCTAGGTCCAAATCCATATCCTCATAGAGCAATTCTTTTATCCATAGTTTTAGACCTTATAGATTTCTCTCCAACATTACCTATAGATCCAAAATAACTCTACTATAACTCTACTTTGAATATGTTATTAATTTGCAAGATTTCTCAACCTCCATAGAACTAAAATTGATATTTCTCTATCTAGATAGTTCATTTTACTCAAAACATTCCCACCCTTTACTTATCCATCATATTTTGTTTTTCTAGGAGATCGTGTGACAATAAATTTTTTTTTATCTCCAAATCTGCATAGTCCTCAAATGCAATAAAAACCTTACAATGAGATGAACTAGCAGTTTATTCATAAATATTTATGTTTATTCTCTTCTCCTGATACCCTATGGGCTTAGCTATCTTTATGATTTTTCTACAAAATTTTTTTTGATGTTGATGCCAAAGGTAATTAGTATCAACAAAGTCCATTATGAATAGCCCTTCTCATACAAAAACTAAAGGTTGTCTATTCATGACCTTATGAGGTCTTTGCAAATTCAACACTTCCAATGGTGGGTTACATAACTATCAACTTCATCAGTGAAGTTGTGATAAATACTTTAGAAATAGCCACATATAGGCCTCTAGTAATTAGGTAGTGTGCTCAAATTCATTTCCAATATCATCTTTTGAAAGTAAGGGCCATGATAGTTGTGATCTTTATTCTTGCACAAAGGGGCATGCACTTGGAATTCCAATTGATAGTACATGCACCTAAAATATTCTATAAATACAATTCATTATAATGGAAAAGGATTGCATGAATGTATGGTTTAGAATCTAGAAGATTCGGTTCACTCTTAGCTCTCATTTCAATATTTTCATCCTCCATATTCTTTCATTTCAGCTGTCATTTATTTGTAATTCATCTTAGGAACTAAGAATTCAAGTAGTTTTCCCTCTCTATTTAATCTTATTGGCATCCTTCAAAAATTATTCTTCTTGTTGGCATGAAAATACATGGATAATGTCCATTGGAGCATGTGGTTGGGCTTGATTCAAATTTTCCTATTATGAATCATGAGTTTGGAATAAAGTTTTAATATGTTTATACTAATGTTACCTAAGATCCCACCAGGAAAATTCATATTTTGATCAGATGGAACATTCAAAAATGTCCAAGGCTTCAAATAGAAAGTCAAATTCATCGAAGTAGCCTAAAGATTTCAACTTCCCTATTTCATGAGTAGTGATTCAACATGAATCCATCTCTCATGAAGTAATATTACTACACAATTAAATCCTAATAGAAATATCACAATTTGACTTGCTATGAAAATTATCTCCTACTTATCAAATACTAAAACACTACTAGCCTTGAGATTTTTGAAGATGAATCAAGAACTAAAATTTCTTCAATGTAGACAGTAGTTCAACAATTTAGGGCTTTGTTCAAAATCACTTCATCTAAAGATGATGTTAGTGTTAGAATTATTTAGAATAACTAAGAGGGGATGTGAATCAGTTATCCAAGGTCCAATGATGTCCAATTCAAACTTTCTAATTAAATAGGAATGAATCAGAAGTGCTATCCTTCTTCTTTCTTATCATGCATGCAATTAAACATTAAACAACCATGAAAAGTAAACATGCATCACACCATAACACTAAGGACTTTGATGACCCAGAAACCCTCCAAGAATAAGAAGGTAAAACTGGGGTGGGGATGACACCCACTGAATAACTATGCAATTGATTTCAACCACTTCTGATGGTCTACCCTATTAAAGGCTACAACACATTGTTAAATGTGACCTTGTTAAAGGATTTCTACACCCTGTTAGGAGCGTTCCTTGTTAGAGGACTTAAGAACATTCAACTTGGAATGTCACCCTATTAAAGGATTTACATAGAGCTATTAGGCTCACCCAAGTCCATGGGATTTACAGTCACCTTATCAAAAGAATCTTTCATCCCTCTCTAAAGATCTCCTATCCTCCTCCTAAGGATCTCTTATCCTTCTCCTAAGGATCTCTTTATCCTTCTCTTGAGGATCTCTTTTTCCTTCTCCTAGGGATCTCTTTATCCTTTTCCTGAGGCTCATCCACCTAGCTATTAAGCTAACCTAGCAATGTAGGATTTCAATATCTAATTCAATGGTAAGAGAGTATTAGAAGGGTTTTGACCTGATAAAGATTGCAACCCCAACTATGTAGATTTCAAATCACTCTTTAGTTCTTTTCTTTGCTTGGCTTTCCTCCCTTGTCATGCTGACAGCTTGTTCACCCTTCAAGATCTATCTCCTTGAGTTCTTCCACTTGTTATGCCAATGCATTCTATGGTCACTTGATCAACTCAGAGTCTTGATGCTCTGTTATTTCTCCTCTTGGCTTCTTCGCATGATCACACCTATGACCAACTCCCTCTCATGCATTCTCATTTGATCTTTGACCTATAACTCCTTATAAAGAAGTTCTATTGTCAATTTCCTGCTCAAATCTTTTGAGAAAATGGTATTTTTTTCCCTCCAAATTGTTTCTTCTAGAAAATTCACGATAAATCCATTAGCATTCGCTTTGAATTGGTTTGCATGATTTACATAAAATTCTATGACATCTACTCATCATCCTTATCATCCAACTATTAAAATTCAATGTAACAAACTTATCACTATTGATCTGGCGAATCTTTGACTTAACAAATAATGTAGCAACTCGACATCATTGATTTATTGATGCTCGACTCTTTCTATGTTACTCGACTTCTATTGCTATTTTACTAGCCCTCGACACCTGTAGTATTTCTTCTTTCCTTGGCACTTGAATATTAGTCAGCACACACTAAGTTGAACTTGCTTGGCTTCAACTAAGAATTTTCTCGACACTAACTAGCTTGCTCGGCTCTCTCCAATGAACTTAGTTAATCCTTACATCTTTTATGTGTCTTAGTATGCCCATCCTCTGTGTCTTAGAGTATGTTATCAATACACTATTTCATCAATGGCTTATCTAATCCTTATACTTCATTACAACATCATAACTTCAACCTTTCTCTAGGTGCTCTAGTTACATCTTATTGATTGCCACCTCCTTGTCAATCAACCAATTGATATTATTTGGATCACTTAAGCAATTGTCATTCTTGCAAGTAGCAAGTTTGACATCAATGACAAAAAAATGATTGAAACATTCTTTACCAGTTCCATTTCTCTTCATTCATGATCTTTTTCAATCATTTCCAACAATCTCCCTCTTTGGCATTGATGACAAACCAAATTGATCAAATGATTAAGCTGATCAACTTAGTTATCACCAAAATTATATATGTTTTCTACTTGGTATATTTTGCTGATGCAAACTCAATCCTTTGTTCTGCTTCTCCCTTTGGACTATTGTAATCCAATATAAGCTTTGCATCTTACGTTTTCTCCCTCTGTCACCATGCTTGTGATTGATCTAGAGTTTCTACTCCTGTTGTCATCCTCTACATCATTCTTCTTATATTTCAATGATCTACAACTATTGATGCAGGGCAGTTTGTCTTTTGCTTTAGAATGCTTGAGTTAGGGAAATTACCCCCAACTTGCCTCTAAGATATTCATAAGGATCTTTGGGCAATGGTTTGGTGAAGATACCTACAGTTTGTTCCTTTGTGTGAATGTACTCTATCTTCACTTGTTTTTCTTCCACCAATTCTCTGACATAGTGATACTTGATTGCAATATTCTTGGTTTTTGCATGCATTACTAGATTCTTAGATATGTTTATAGCACTTGTATTATCACAATATAGTATCACGGGTTTGGTTACCTCTTCTTCCATTCCTTTCAATAGATGTTTAAGCCACACAATATTTGTGCAATTGACTACTACTGCCACATATTCTACTTCTGCAGTGGACTGAGATGTGCATGTTTGTTTCTTGCTGGTCCAAGTAACTAGCCTTTTACCTAAGAATAATGCTCCTCCACTTGTGCTTTTCCTGTCATCAATGTTGCCTCCTCAATCTGCATCTGTGTATGCATTGAGCTCAAACTTCTCATTCTTTTTGTAATATAGGCCAAAATCATCAATTCCTTTGAGATACCTCATTATCCTTTTTACTGCCATGAGATGATTGTCTCTAGGATTAGCAAAGAATCTAGCCACTATTCCTACTACTAGTGCTATGTCTTGTTTTCTATGTACAACATATTGTAGTTTTTCAATCATGAATCTTTACATTATTTGATTGACTTCAGCTAATTCATCATTTTTAGATAGCTTATGTCCTATTGCCATTAGTGTGTTAACAGCTTTGGAGTCTTCTAGTCCAAATTTCTTGAGTATCTCCTTGATGTATTTTGATTATGTCACAAATATGCCATGTTTTAGTTGATGTACTTGCAATCCTACAAAGAACTTGATTTCTCCAAACATAGACATCTCAAACTCATGTTTCATTTTGTCAGTAAAACTTTTGCAAAGTACTTCCTTTCCTCCAAAAACTATATCATCCACAAATATTTTAGATACAAGAATATCCTTACCTTCTTCTGATTTGATGTACATGTTGTTGTTATCATTAGTTCTTTCAAATCCTATTTGCACTAGATACTTGCGAAGTCCCTCATACCAAGCTCTAGGGGCTTACTTCAATCCATATAGAGCCTTATGTAATTTGAATACCTTATTTTTGTTCTTTTCATCAACAAAACCTTCTGGTTGCTCTATGTAGACTTCCTCTTCAAGTATAACATTAAAAAATGTAGACTTTACATCCATCTGATAGACTTTAAATCCTTTGAAGGCTGTATATGCCAGTAAAGTCCTTACTCCTTCCATTCTGGCAATTGCAACAAAAGTTTCTCCATAGTCTATTCCTTCTTCTTGTGCATACCCTTTACAAACTAGTCTTGCCTTGTTTCTTGTGATTTCACCATTCTCATCTAACTTGTTTCTAAACACCCACTTGGTTTCGATCACATTCTTGTCAGCTGGTCTAGAGACTAAGGTCCATGTCTTATTCTTCTCAATTTGTTCTATTTCTTCTTTCATAGCATTGTACCAGTCATCATCTGTTATGGCTTCACTTACTGTTCCTAGTTCCATTTTGCTGAGCAGACATGTTTCACTTCTGAGTCTATTCCTTATTATTGGTCTTGCCTCTTTATTTCCAATAATTTGATCTACAGGATGATTTCTTCTTACATACTTTGCCAATACTGGTTCTTTCCTTGTTTGCATGTTGTCTCTTTCAGAATCTGAATCTTCATGTATATTTTCATCAGGTATTTGTTCATTTTCTTCTTGTTGGCTATTCTTAGAATCTGAATGAACATTCTCTGTATTTTGCAGCTTGACTTTTGAATGTGTCGTTTGCTCGGCATTCACTATCTATGATTCGACAGATACTGGATTTTGTTGCTAATTGTCATTCTGAGTTGCAACTTCATCATTATTAGGTATACCTTCATAAAAGTATACAAAGGTCTTATATTCTTCTGCTTTCTTGGCGTTCTTACCACTTTGAACTTTTGCAAGCTCATCAAATTTCACATTTGTGCTTTCTACTACTTTGTTAGTGTTAACATTCAAGCACTTATAAGGTTTGCTTCTAGTAGAATAACCAAGAAATGTACCTTCCTCATTCTTTGCATCAAAATTTCCATTTCTAGACTCTTTATATATATAGCATTTGCATCCAAATATTTTGAAATATTTTACATTAGGAGAGTGCCCATACCATAATTCAAAAGGTGTTGCATTTGTACCTTTCTTGACTTGAACTCTATTGAGTGTGTAGACTGCAGTACTTACAGCTTCTCTCTAGTATTTGAGTGCAACATTTTTCTCCATCATTAAGGTCCTAGTGTAGTCAATAACTAATTTATTCCTTCTCTCTACTTTACCATTCTGAGGTGGAGTCCTAGGTGTTGATGTCTTCCTTTTGATTCCTCTTTCATTGCAGAACTCTTCAAATTCTCTTGATGTGAATTCACCTCCTCTATCAGATCTGAGACATTTTAGGCTCTTCCCAGTCTCTTTCTCTGCTCAAGCCAAGTACCATTTGAACATTTGAAATGCATCTGATTTAAGTTTCAAGAACACGATTGTCATCATCCTTGAATAGTCATCTACAAATAGCATTATGTATCTGTCACCTTTCCAGCTTTGTACTTCAATAGGACCACAAAAGTTAGTATGAACTAACTCTAATACTTCATTAGAAGTATAAGCCTTTCTTTTGAAAGTTGACTTGGTCATCTTCCCTAGTTGGCATTGTTTGCACATGGTGTTATTAGGTTTCTTCAACATTGGTAGACCTCTGACTTTCTTCATCTTGCTGATGCTTATTAGATTGTCAAAATTTACATGACATAGCCTCTTGTGCCATATCCATACATCATCAGTTTGAACAATGACACAAGAAGCATCTTCCATGTCTAGGTAAAATAAATTACTCCTAGTCTTATCACCTTTTCCTATTAGACTTCCTTGAGAATCATAGATTTTGGCAATTCCATTTTCAAATTCCACCTTGTATCCTATGTTTCTTAACTGTGAGACACTTAACAAGTTATAATTCATGCCTTCAACATATTATGCATCATCACATGTTATCCTTTTATTAAGCTTGATACTACCTTTACATTTAACCTGACATGGTGCATTGTTACCAAATCTAACACTATTTCCTTCATATTGAGTAAAGGTAATGAAATTACTTTTGTCTCCAGTCATGTGATGAGAGCATCTGCTATCTATGATCCATCTATCATTCTTGTTCATGCAAGTTACCAAGGAAGTTGCTTCATCTTCATTTGATTCATCTTTCATAGCCACATAGACTACTTCATCATCATTCTCGTTAGAGTCTTCTTCAACAATGTAGCATCTTTTGCCTTTACCTTTGTAGTCCATGTTGTCCTCTTTCTTTTTCTTGAAGTTGCCTCCATCCTTGTAATTTTTTTTTGTGTGCATCTGGCTGCAATGTGACTAACTTCATTACAATTGAAACAAATGATTGGCAGCTTACCTTAAAATTTTCCTCTTCCTCTGTGAAATCTTCTTGCTAGTAATGCCTCCAATTGGTCTACATCATCTTCATTAGTGCTACTGTCACTAGATACATATTTTCCTTTTTCACTCTTTTTCTTTGTCTGCATCTCCTCATTGTCTTTTAATGACATCTTGGCTTTGAATGCAAATTCAAAGTTTTTTGGCTTGTAGTTATCAAAGTTGGATAACTCAAAGGTAGTGAGCCTTCCAATTATTCCTTCAAATGACAATGTGTTTCCTGGTACACACCTTAGTTCTTAGATGGCTGATACTCTTATAATATAGATGGGAAGAAAAGTTCTCAAGTATTTACTACATACTATTTCTTCTACTAGCTGTCCTACTAGGCTTCTTATGACACTTACTACTTCCTTCATCCTTGCACCATATTTAGCATCATTCTCTCCTTCTTCCATTTTCATATCATCAAACTTTCCTCTTAGGCTCTCTCTTTTGGCTCTCTTAACATTATCATCTCCTTCATAGATTCCTGATAATATTTCCCACATCTAATGTGAAGTATCACATCCTTTGATGTCATCATACTCAGCATAGCTTAGTGCTAAAGCAATATCTAACATCACTTGATTGTGCTCCTTCTTCTTGCTCATGTCATCTACAGTGAGGGGTCCTACAAGGTCTACATGATCAACTATGATTGAGGTCTATGCATAGTCACCTATTGATCTGAGGTGTAGCTTCATCAGACTTTTCCATGCAACAAAGTTGTCTTTGTTTAGCTTGGGAACTTCTCTCTTGGACATCTTGATCTTCTTGCTGCTAGTACCTTGAAACAAATTAGTAGTGAGCTCTGATACCAATTTTTAGAATTCTTTAGAATAACTAAGAGGGGGGGTGAATCAGTTATCCAAGGTCCAATGATGTCCAATTCAAACTTTCTAATTAAACAGGAATGAATTCAAATTGTTGTCCTTCTTCTTTCTTATCATGTATTCAATTAAACATTAAACAACCATGAAAATTAAACATGCATCACACCATAACACTAATCATTTGATGACCCAGAAACTGTCGAGGAATAAGAAGGTAATACTGGGGTGGGGATGATACCCACTGAATAACTGTGCAATTGATTTCAACCACTTCTGATGGTCTGCCCTATTAAAGGCTACAACACATTGTTAAATGCGACCCTGTTAAAGGATTTCTACACCCTGTTAGGAGTATGCCTTGTTAGAGGACTTAAGAAAATTCAACTTGGAATGTCACCCTATTAAAGGATTTACATAGAGCTATTAGGCTCACCCAAGTCCATGAGATTTATAGTCACCTTCTCAAAATAATCTTTCATCCCTCTCTAAGGATCTCCTATCTTCCTCCTAAGGATCTATTATCCTTCTCCTAAGGATCTCTTTATCCTTCTCCTGAGGATCTCTTTGTGCTTCTCTTGGGGATCTCTTTATCCTTTTCTTGAGGCTTATCCACCTAGTTGTTAAGCTAACCTAGCAATATAGGATTTCAATATCTAATTCAATGGTAAGAGAGTATTAGAAGGATTTTGAGCTAATAAAGATTGCAACCCCAACTATGCAGATTTTAGATCACTCTTCAGTTCTTTTCTTTGCTTGGCTTTCCTCTCTTGCAGTGCTGACAGCTTGTTAACCCTTCAAGATTTGTCTCCTTGAGTTCTTCCACTCATTATGCCAATGCATTCTATGGTTACTTGATCAACTCAGAGTCTTGATGCTCTATTCTTTCTCCTCATGGCTTCTTCACATGATCACACCTATGACCAACTCCCTCTCATGCATTCTCATTTGATCTCTGACTTGTAACTCCTTATAAAGAAGTTTTTTTCTTGATTTCTTGCTCAAATCTTTTGAGAAAACGATATTTTTTTCCCTCCAAATTTTTTCTTCTAGAAACTTCATGATAAATCCATTAACATTCGCCTTGAATTGGTTTGCATGATTTACATAAAATTCTGTGACATCTACTCATCATCCTTATCATCCAACTATTTCACAAAATTTGATGTAACAAACTTATCGCTGCTGATATGGCAAATCTTTGACTTCATAAATAATGTAGCAACTCAGCATCATTGGTTTGCTGATGCTCAGCTCTTTTTGTGTTACTCGGCTTCTATTGTTATTTTACTGGCGCTTAGCACCTGTAGCATTTTTTCTTTCCTCGACACTTGAATATTACTTGGCACACACTAAATTGAACTTTCTCAGCTTCAACTAAGAATCTGCTCAGCACTAACTAGCTTGCTCAGCTCTCTCCAATGAACTTAGTTAATCCTTACATCTTTGATGTGTCTCAATGTGTCCATCCTCTATGTCTTAGAGTATGTTATCAATACACTATTTCATCAATGGATTATCTGATCCTTAAACTTCATTACAACATCATAAATTCAACCTTTCTCTAGGTGCTCTAGTTACATCTTATTGATTGCCACCTCCTTGTCAATCAACGAATTGATAGTATTTGGATCACTTAAGCAATTGTCATTCCTACAAGTATCATGTTTGACATCAATGACAAAACAATGATTGAAACATTCTTTACCAATTCCAGTTCTCTTCATTCATGATCTTTTTCAATCATTTCCAATAGTTAGATGCCTTGAGATTTTTGAAGATGAATCAGGAACTAAAATATCCTTGGTGTAGATAGTAGTTCAATAATTTAAGGCTTTATTCAAAACCACTTTGTCTAAAGATGGTCAACGTTAGATGAGTGCTCAAAATGGAAGAAGCATTGTTGGAACTAGACTCCAAGCTAGAGGATTTTGTTGATACAAGGATAGAAGTAAGTAACTACCACCAAGTAGTACAAAATAAGTATGAGTCACAAGATTTACTAGAGGCTAAGTAAGTAATGGAGATGATTGATAAATTCAAGAACAAGCATCCAGAAACCATTTTGGTATAAAGGGGGAATATGTTGGAAACCAAGTTTTGACACTTAGTAGATTTTTGTGTTTTTTGGTCTTGTCATAGAGGTGCACTTTTTTCAAGGTGCACTGATAATTTTGAAGTAGTACACCAATGGTTAACTGCTAGTTGTTATTTTTTAGGATTCCATGCATCTAAAACATGTTTTGATGGTAGTTCAACTCCCAAAAACACCTAGAGAAGGCCAAGCTTCCACTTTTTAGAAGTCTCAATGAATCCCAAATCATCTCATGGATTCTTTCTTCTTATCTTCTTCTTCTTCTATTTTTTTTAGTCATGTAAAGGTTCATGCTCCCATTAATGGATAAAAACAAGGAGGAGACCTACTTAGCACCATTTAGAGAGTCAATTTGGATGTAGACAAAAGCTTCCCCCACCCCTCTTCTTTATTAGTGAGCATCTAGTTCCAATTACGTAAAGTGTGCATGCTTATGGCCCCAGCTCTACCCTGCTTCCATCCATCGATCGATACTCCGCTAGTCAAGGTGGCATCTGATAGCTCATGTGGTGACAATAGGAGTCTAGACTAGCTTACATATTAGATCAGAGGTAGCCTTCTGCATGCACAATCAATGCAGTGTAGTTGCATCCATGGAACTTTAATTTTAATTTTTTTTAAATTTTAGCTTAAGTTGCATTAGAAGAGCTCTTACTCCTAACATGAAAAGAGGGGAGGATTTCTTTTAAATACATGGATCTAATAAGTATTCAAGGCTGATGTTTTGATCCAATAATACATTCTATTGGTGCTCTCAGTCTAAATGTAGTAAATCTTGTTGGAGCATGTATTTTTTTGAATGCATGTTCATGAATAATAATGGAGCTAATGGTTTTATTTTCTTTTTATAATTGTGTGATCTTTTAATTTTGATGTTTTCCTTATCTTAACAAATTTTTCTATTGTGATGAATTGGAGAAAGGATCACTATTATTCTTACATAGTGTTTTGTCTTGTGTGAGTGCACTTTTCGTGGCCTCATGATTTGATGAAATGTTAAGCTTCTTTCAATTTTTATTGAAGTTCCAATTGACAATTGCATTAGTGGAGTTGAGAAAGAAATGCTCCTAATTTCATTGGTTTCCTACTAGATCCTTTTAATAATTTAATTCATAGATGTGCTGTTACTTTGGCTTATGTCTGTTAGGAATTTCTCTTTTAGTAATTTTATTTTATCTCTTGTTACTCTATCCTTGTTATTTTCTTTTCAAACACTTGGTTAATATATTAACTCATATATTTTCATTGACTAGAAATTTCATTCATCATAAAATAGAAAATACAAGAATATGTCTTTTCGTGGTTAAGTTTTAGCAAAGTTTTGTAGAATGGGTAGGTACCAATAAAGGCCTCCATGTGAACATTCACATTTATCTTCAATTTAGTAACCCAATAGGTTGAAAAAAAACCATCCATAACCTTGGAGTTATTCATTGATTATCTTTTTAAGAGAGAGATTCAAAAGGATTTCTTCCATTAAGCATCATGCAAAATGAAAGCTCAATAGAAGTGGTGCTAGAAGGAGGCCAGAAAACCATTCTACCCAAAAGTCCAAGTTGTTGTTTGAAATTTTTGCAGTTTTGGAAGTTCTATAACTTCAATGTCTATCATTAAGAGAAGGTGCCCTTTTTGGAGGTTCACTTTTTGGAGGTACACTTTTTAGAAGTGTTATTTTTGGAATTACTCTTTTTAGAATAAACACAAATTGGAAGATCCTGATCCACCATCTCCATTTCAACGAGATTTAAGGTCTTCACCTAGTGGACATGAGTTCCTAGAACTTAGTCACTTTCGCAAGCCTTATAGTGATAAGTGGATACCAAGAATTCAACCACTCCCATTTCAAATTTCATCATCTTCCTTAGTTCCACACTCAAACTTACTTCCACCTAGTACCGTTCCACCTAATCCTCCATACATGGCTTTCTTTGCAAACATTGCAGATTCACTAATCAATTTATAAGGTCCACTCAATGACCTTCTTAAGAACCCTGAGAAATTCTGCCCAAAGTTCATCTATAGAGAATCACATAGAGTTGAAGATCACTTCAAGGTTTTCAAAGAAATATTCAATCAAAAATAGATTCAACAAGAGAATGTGATGATTGTTTATTTTCCTTAATCCAATAGTATTTGAACTTGAGTAAAACTTTAAGACTGTCGGACACATGTCGATCAGTCACTTTTTTACATTTGTTAAAGACCCCACATTTTCATGATGCAAAAAAGTGACAACCTTAGATTTTCCTTAATATGATGGTTGGGGATTTTTGTATGTTTCAACATACTTTTGTATTAGACCCAACCCCACAAAGACATACGCCAATAAATTGCTTTCTCACATTTGTTAAAGATCTTGCACTTTCATGATGTGAATAAGAGATGGTTGTACATCTTCCAAGATCTGACTATTGAAAACTAGGTGCCCTTCACTCTAGAATACCATCCACCGTGGATACATGTCACATTTTCATATTCCCACTTTTGGTAAAATCCTTGCACCTCCTTAATGCAAGAAAGCAATAACCATCAATTTTATTGCATCTGACGATTGTAAAATAGGGTGATGCGTATTCGTTTATGAAGGTATGACTGGCCCCCATAGGACATGTGGTTTTGTATCACATTTTTGCAATTTTTAAACTTCATGCACCTCCTCATGACAATAATGTGACCATCGTAGATTTTCTTTGATCTAACAGTTATGAAGAAATAGGTACAAACTGGAATCTTTGGTGACACATGGCACACAATCACATTATCACTTTCATTAAAATCTTGCAACTTCCTTTAGCAACTAAGAAACATTCACTGGTTATTTCACATTTGATGACTCTGAAGTGAGGTAGGTATGTAGAAACTTCATTCTTTGGCTAGCCCATAATGTACACATATCGATTAGTTGCAATTTTGCAAAAGGTAAGCACCTTGCATCTTCTTGATGTGACTAAGTGATAGTCATAGATATTCTAAAATCTAATAGTTGAGAATTAGGCAGTCATTTTGGGTCATTTTTCTCAGTAGGGTAAATGTTTAGCCAATAGAATCATGCCACGTGGAGATGTCCTGCATTCTCACTAAACAAACTGATAGAGCTTGTAGAGAAATGTGTACCATTGATTTGATGTCCCATCATTTCATCTGGTTAAAACCAATGAATTTTTAGGACGTTTAAGACTAATTTTTAGCAATTAATTAAAATCGTGACCATGGGTGATATAATAATTGACACCTATGGGCCAATGATCCTAACCAAGATGAATTAAACTTTTTCACTTGCTATATATAACATGTTTAAGACCAAAAAATGTACAAGGTCACAACTTAAAGATAATAATGCCTAGTCTCAAACACAATGTAATGGTGGACAACTCCTTCTTTAATTGAAATAAAAAGCAATGCGGGAAAAGAACACACTTAGGGGATTTCAGAATTGTCTTAGGCTTTCAACCTCAAAACTTTTGCAACTAGGGTTTCTTCAATACAAGGAAAATAATTTAGCATAAGAGCAAGAAAAAGAAACCCTAAGATGGAAAATAGAAAACTTATTCAAGAATACACACCAATAGAACTGATCCCACTTCTTTGGCCTCCATTGAATCCAGTGTTTGACTATGAAAATTGTTAAACCCACCTTGACATATTTTAGACCCTTTTCAACTAATATTTTTTTTCTAGATCATTACATTGCTAAGCCATACTAACATTTTTTTATTGTTGCTTCCATTTTGTATATTCATCACAACAAAGAACTATTGCCAATCATTTTCAACCTTGCAGATTTAAAAAAATAAATTATTGGCTATACAATGAAATCCTTATTCTTTAGTTCTTTGTATTTCTCTTTCCACCTTAGAAGCATTTTCCATAAAAAATGCATTTCTTCTTTTGGATTTATGTTGGTTTTAAAAGCATTAAGTGTTCACAATCCATATTAATAAATATAAGGAGCTTTTAGTGCAACACAACAAATTTCTTTACTATAGGTCTTGTTTTTGCATATAAAAACTAGCCTTATACCATTTTCACATTAAGAGTTCTTAATGTTTATCCTCCTTTTCTATTCAAGGTGAGTTGTTAATGGTGTATGATATGTCTAAGGTGATATGTTCCCAAGAGAAAAGACTAATTATCAAAGATTGGTTGAATGGTTTTCAGAAGCATGATCTTGTTGTGAAAACTTGATATCGTTGAATCTTTAGGTGAATATTAAGTTAAGGTTCTTTTGTTTTTTTGATGCCAATTATAAATCGATACCAACCATGAGAAGAAATTTGAAATGTGAATCTTTGCATATTGTGTAGTATTTTTTTTAATAGACATGAGTAGAAATACTAAACATCCTTCCATCTTAGTTTACTAGAGATAATTTAGAACTATCTCACAATTCTTTATCCATCAACGTAATGCATTAATGTAAAGAAGTTTTATACTAACACTTTATCGATAGTTTGTTAAATATTAAGTACACTTGATATGAGTTTTTCGTATTTTAGAGCAACATAAGTTTTTAATTTGATTTGTGTAAAATTAGGCTCCACCATTCTAATCAACAATTTTTTTTAGCAGTTATGTAGCCCTTGAATAAGCTACGTGAGGTCATCTCACATAAAAGGAAAGCATTTTTAGCTTCAAGATAGTTGCAAGTTGCAATGTAAGTTATGAGTGGAAAGTTCAACATGTATCCCACACTACTCATCAGTACACTATATATCTTGGACTGGGTATGGTATCTTTCTACTTCAATTTTTTTAGTATGAGGACTTTTGTGACATCATGAATCTTTTTTTTTGTACATCTCTACATAGTGGTTTATGAAAAATTGTTGAAATGAAAGTCATGCAATGCAAGCATTTGAATTTCTTAGTGAAGGCAAGCTTTTGGATCTTGTGATCTAAAATTGTAAGATTTTTATTGTGTAGAAGAGGTTTTGAGAGTTATTCAAATGAACCTTTTGTGCACTAAGGTAATGAATTCTACCTGACCATTAATGAGTCTGATGTTTTCAATGCTATCAGGGGAGGCTTCCATTGAGGGTGCATGAAGAACAAGCTTTAAATATTTTGTAGCTAGAGTTTCACTATATTCATCAAGTACAAAAGCATTTTGGACCACTAGTACTTACTAAAACTCTTATGGTTTTGTGGTAGGAAGGAACTCATGCATCACAATCTTATGTTGAAATAAAGGATTCAAGATGAGGAAGTGGCTAAAATTAACTGCACCACTTAAGCTATATACCTTTGGTGTCCAAACTTGATTTTTGTATGTAATCAGTCACGAGTTACAACCCCACATTAAGAAATAGATTTACATGTGGAGATGGAATTAATTCCTTCAACCAATGCCTATGTAAAATATTCTAAATATTTTCCTTGTCTTAGGTATTTGCCAACAAAGGCTATAATCATTATATTCATACTATAACCATAGTATTGTACTTTTGAAAGCTATATTTTCTATAATGTACAATACCTATCATGATTATTGGCACTATCCAAGCAATGTAATTGGACAATCCAAGCCATATATATTTGTTGACTATGTAGTAAACATAAGAGAGAAATATAAGATAGTCAGGATCTTGTTGGATGAAGCTACTATATGATAATCTATTGACATTAATTCAAAATAATTATATTTTTCAAGACATATTTTTATATTTGATAAAATGATGTTGTAGTTATGAATATTTAAATGATTAAAAAAGATAAAAGTAATTTTTTTAATAATCTATGCTAATATATAAGTATGTGAATTTTTTAATATAACATACGATTAATCAAATAAAATTAATTATAAAAAGTAATTTTATATTATTCAAGGGTATTTATATGTTTCTAAAGTAATTAAGCCAAGAGGCTTTCTACACTGGTAGCAATCTTCAATGTACACATTTTCCATTTTGAAAAAAAATTGACGTTCATTTACATGTCAAAAAAAAAAATAGAAATATGCATTTTTTTATTGCTATGACTTTTATGGAATATGATTTTTTTGAAATTTGTACATGGTGAAATAAATCATTGTCTAAATTTGATTTGCTGAAGTTTTCAGTCTCCTAAAACTTCTATGTATTAATATCAAGGCATAGTATATATAAAAATAAATACAATAGGGTATGTGTAGGATCATGATGTGCCAAAAAGTGGCAATTTGAAAAATCTGTAGTTTTGAAATATCTCAAACCATTTCAAAATCTATTCCAACTTTTTTCCCACCCACCCTCATACTAAATGAAAAAAATTAATATCTTTATAAGGTCTACTATATATTTTGTACCAAACCTATACGGTCAATTTTAAAAACATCCTAAAAATGTGCTTTTGGCCTATTTTTATGTGATCTTTACTTCAAACATGTAGCTGGCAACCTTTTTTTCACCAAAATTTGATGAAATGAAAAGGGCTTCTTAAGAATGTTCTTATATTTCCATAAATGTAAGGTTTGTCAAATTATGAGTTTAGTAATTAATTATTACTTATTTTCTAATGGAGTTATGTATAAAGTACTAACTGACACACTACTTGAAAAATAATTATAACTTTCAAATGGTACAACATTTTTTAAATCCAAAAGATGCATCGCATTCTATGTTTCTCCTACTATAAGAAAAATAAATGAAAAATTCAATTTTACAGAGTTTTGAATTAGTTAAGGTGGTCAGACACGAGAGTTTTTTATTCCAAAAATACTAAAGTCAATTTATTATTATTATTATTATTTATTTAGAATAAAAATACTCAAAAATATGTGTCACATCTAAGCATGAGTCTACTACTTATATCTAGAATATTATTTAAAAACATTATCATTTGATTTTGATTGAGGTGGTCAGACATATGTCTACTTCTTATTTTTGTTTTAAATTTTTTGTAATATTGCATTAAAATTCAAAATTTTGACCAATAAATTTTTATTTTTTTGAGATAAGTCCTAGTAGTTTAGAAACTAGATTCAATTTTCTAGAGATTCTTTTCTCTCAACTTTTTGATATAAAGTTAATAACAAGTAGAAAATTGCACGTCAAGTTGACATAACCCTGATTTTCTGATTTTTTATTGCCACTTAAGAGCATTGTTTGGTTGACCATGATTTTGCACATACCCAATAGTTTATTCATGGAATTTTTGTGTTCAGTTGAATACAATATTTACCGAATTTATATTAATTCTTTTGAAAATTAGATACCTCTTGGCTTATTTTAAAATAAATTGAATGAATTTTTTAGATATGCTAGTTTAAGATTCATTATGTACATAAAATAATTATAAAAATGAATTTGGTATTATTATTATTTTTGTATTATTTAAAGATTCAAAATTACTATTATATCCACTTTTTAGCAATCTG
This sequence comes from Cupressus sempervirens, assembly GCA_028749045.1. Taxonomy (NCBI): domain Eukaryota; kingdom Viridiplantae; phylum Streptophyta; class Pinopsida; order Cupressales; family Cupressaceae; genus Cupressus; species Cupressus sempervirens. The sequence continues at coordinate 822,432,664 of CM053786.1, forward strand.
GAGCCATATATAAGGTAAACATAAAAAGACACATCATCATTTTTAGCCCATAAAAAAGTTATTTATAATAGAAAAAATATTTATTGATCTTATTTACAACATTGAATGCTTTATTTATTGAAAGTCTGAATATATAAAACAAGAGATGCAGTGCATCATAGTTATTGTCTAATACATAATGATTGCAGAGGTGTAGATGAGTGAGAATAAAGTTAAATAGTTCTAAACTAACATTGTGAATACATTAATTTTTTCCTAGAAATGCACTTGTCATCTAATAAGATGACTCATATTTTGTTGTTAAATTCTCATCCTAGAAATGCACTTCTAATATGATAGGATGGCTCATATTTTGTTGTTAAGTTCTCATGTTATATTATTATATCTTTGGGCATTTAAGCCCAAGAATAAGAGGCCAAAGTCTCCAATATAGCACTAAGTACTTAATATCATACTACGATCAATACATATATGCTTTACACAAATTTGTACTTTCTACATTGACAACTTAAAATATGTGCAATGAGAAAAGATATCCATATCAATATTTGAATTATAGAACTTGAAGAAGTGATGAAGCATTTGGAGTATCACATTATATGTTTAAACATGTTATGCATGCTATTAGAGAACCATAAGTAGTTGGAAAAACTCTCCCAACTATGTACTATTCTCATCTTGATTATCAAATGAAAGTCACACTATTTTTAATCATTATATATATATATATATATATATATATATATATATATATATATATATATATATATATATATATATATATATATATATATATATGCAGAGGAAAAAATGATAGATAATATAGAGGACGAATAGGAAGAGAGATAAAATAGTAAGATAGAGCAATACCAACATAAGTTGTGTGTGTGTGTGTGAGAGAGAGAGAATTAAATATAATTATTTTTCTTAATAAAACAAATAGTCAAAATAAACTCATAGTTATAATAAAAAAATTAAAATATATTATATTTTAATTACAAAACTAAGAATTTACTTTTTATATTAAAACTCACATTTGTATAAGAAAAAATGAAATGTATTTAAATATAAAAAATATTTTATAAGTAAAACTAATTGTTTAATTTTGCACAATTAGAGAAGGTTTATGTTTTGTATTTCCAAAATTTTCATAAAATTAAGCAATTTTTAATTATGAAATAATATCTATATAATTTAATATATACATTTGTAAATAATAAATAGATATAATGCATATAAATTTCATTTTGATGAATAAATATGATGTAATAAATAAGAAATAAAATAAAACTATTTAATTATAATACATAGTTTATAAAAACTTCATAATAATTTATATATCATTTAGAATTGAATTATTTCTTTTTTGTGGTTATTTCCTTTACTATGCTTCTTTGATGTAAAATATGATTATTAATTTAATATTAAAATCTACACTTAAATTTTAAGTATATTTAAACTAAATGATAAATGATAAATTGTTTAAATAAAAATATTATTAATAATAAATGATATAATTTATAAATTGTAACACTTATAAATTATACATGTTACAAACACTATTATAAAAAATAATTTAAAAAAATATTGTTTAATTTATTTATATAAAAGTAATATAATAGTAACAATGTAACTACTTTTTATTAAAAAATCAAAGTTTAAAAAAAAATAGAAATTCAAATACAAAGATATAACATATTGAAATTATATTTTTATTGAGAATTAATATTAACTAGACATATTGTGTGAGATGGAAGATAAAATGATTGAGAATAAAATCTTATCAACTTGTCACACATTTGAAAAAGATAAAGTTGTAATTAATGCATTCAAGTTGTTAAAAAATATTTGCATTTTTGTGAAGAAAATTAATTTTCTCCCCACCAAAAATAGTATGGACCAATAGAATGAATGAAAAATGTGATTTATAAAATAATGAAAAATTAGAAAAAGATATAAACATTTGAAGTTTCATATAATCTTTTAAATTCTTTGATTTTATTGGTCAGTGTTAATGTCATATTAGCACTAACATGAATGCATAAGTATTCCTGCCCATGGTAGGAACTAATAATAGCTATTTTTTGGAATGGGCATAAGCTCACCTTAGAGACAAAATGGAAGTATGTATTCACATTCCCCATTCTAATTGACGAACCAAATAGGAAATAAAAAACATATTCCAAATTTTCTATTCTTATTCCAATAACCAAATGGTGAAGGATTTGAGAAAATACAAAAATCAAATCCACAAGCCCTTGAATACCTGCATGCAAAAAACTTATCACAGAGAAGAAAAAGACAAGAAGAAGCAAAGGGTTTTCTTTGAAAATAGGAAAATTGTATATTCAAGAGATCAATCCTATAAAAGGAGATTGAAACCCAAAAGGGTAACCTAATATGTTACTAAAGGTAACCTAAAGCTGAAAGCTATTTAATAATTACTAATTAATTATTAAATAGAGAAAGCTAAAAAACACATAAAGTGAAATCTTAAGAAGAGAGAAAAGGTAATTTAATAAATTAAATTAAATTAACCTTTTTCTCTAACACCCCCCTTAAGATGAGCAAAAATGCAATTACAAACAATGCCAAAAAAGCAAGGAAACTACAATGCTGAAAGCAAACTTGGGTCCTAGCAACAAGGCCTGATGAGGTACCCAATCACAACTAAATCTTTGTAAAATTGAGAAATAGAGAAAATCTAGTGAAAAAAACTCTACTCCAAAAAGAGATAGCTGAAAAATCTAGTGAAGGATTGAAGAAGTCTCCAACTAGAGAAATGTCCCACAAAATAGGAACAAAGAGTGATCATGAAGAACATCACTGAAGCATGTAGAAGCTGCAAAACTCTGTCAAAAGATAACTGTTGATCTAAAAAAACTTTGCTGAAATAGAACCTAACCAGGTAGAGAAGATTGTAATCTACATCGAATCAGAAGACAAACAAATAAACTCGAAAATATAGATGGCATAAAACACCAAAGACTGAAGAGATGATCAATCGAACCAAGGAAGCATGAGAAAAAATAGTAGGATCCCCCCTAATGTAGTTAGGGTGAGGTGATAGGCAGTTGAGAAAGTGGGCCAAAAAGAACTACAAGTCAAGGAACCATGATCAAGATGCACAAAAGAGTACATATGTGTGTACTGAGGTGATTAATCTCAAACACATCATGAGGCTAATGTCATAGAAGGGACACTCACTTGGACAAAGGAAGATGGCAAACAAAAGCAAAACATCAACCCCCCATGGCACTTTATTAGAGTAGTGCATGTACAATAAGGCACAAGATATAACGAATCCCAAGAATATAGTAATCTGCATGAGTGTCCTCATATGACACTACTTGAATCATAAGGCAAAACAAGGCAAACAACTGAAATGAAAAAATAGTGTTTGTAAGAATGCATATAAATGATGTCTAAATAGACCAAAAGAGACATAAGACTGATACAAAAGATAGTACAAGTCATGATGAATCATCTGAAGCAACAAAATTGATCCTCAGACCTGCAAAAACTAGCATATCAACCAGAATGCAAAAATGTAGAAGACTAAATAGAATGTGCCTGGAGAAGAATCTAGAAAAATAACTAGCATCACTAAAAAGAGTGCGGAAAGAGGTTTCCAATGACATAAAGAAGTCCCAAATTGGAGATCAAATGCTCAAGATATGCCTCCCAGAGTGCAACACTTAGCATCTAGCTTTGACTGCCAATATAGGCAACCGAACTACATCAAAATCCAAAAACACTTGCACTAATGTCTTCATCTCAGAACCAGCTTTCTGGCACATTTTTTGGATTAAAAACTATGTCTATATGCTTAAGTTATGGTGAAAAAGTTGTAGAGATGTAAAAAAATATTTTTTAATAAAAAATAAAAATAAAATAAAAAAAGCACCAACCTTGCACAATTGGCAAAGTGGTAGTAGAGCGAAGGGTGGGCAGCAGTGGTGGCTATGGTGGTAGAGGGAGGAGGTCTACCATAGTGGAGCCTTTGTAGAGCCATCATGGCACCACTTGTAGGTGGCGGCGGTGAAGCCGCAACGACCACCGAGCTGCAGTGCTCTACAGACCGCTCATGGTCACTGCCAGTGGTTACCACTGACTGTGAGTGGGTTTGGTGACTACTATTATTATTTTTAAATCATAGTAGTAAAAAATTATTTTTCTAAAAAAAAATTTGTGATTTTTAAAAATTTGTCCACCTCAGATTGCATGTAGAGGCCGTATGGCCCTGCTAAGAAATATTTGTTTTCCTTCTGGATCAATGTTGTCCAAAATAGACAAATTTTATATGAAAATGAGGGTTTTGACACCTTCTAAATCCATCCATGATGTCCATTTGGTCTCAAGAAGCTCCAAAAATTAGTAACCCCTTTGTTTTCTCATAAAATACTTGAAAGAATACTAGATCTGATCTGCCAAACCCTTGTTCTTTCTTTTTGTCCAAATACCAAACAAACTACAACAGATCTGGTTTTGATTCCATGAAGGATTTGAACAAATATGCAAATCAAATCCACAAGCCCTTGAATAATTGCATGCAGAAAACTTGTCATGGAGAAGAAAAAGACAAGAAGAAGCAAAGGGTTTTCTTTGAAAACAAAAAAATTGTATATTTAGAAGTGGAAGAGATTATGAAATACAAAGAGATCAATCCTTATAAAAGGAGATCAAAACCCAAAAAGGTAACCTAATAAGTTACTAAAGGTAACCTCAAGGTGAAAGCTATTTAATAATTAATAATTAATTATTAAATAGAGAAAGCTAAAAAATGCATAAAGTGAAATCTTAAGAAGGGAGAAAAGGTAATTTAATAAATAAAATAAAATAAACCTTTTTCTCTAACAAATAGAACCTAAAAGTATAGAGTACCATTAAAAGAAAGGGTGCCCATGTAATCAAATGGGTGGTTAAAGAATGTTGTCAAGTTCTCACTACTACTACTATCTGGAAATTTATGATTACTGTACTCAAGAAAAGATAAACAAGCCTATGAGCAAGAAAGTGAGGACATGATTGAGCAATCACACGAGTGATGGTGCTAGATTTTTTATTATAATCTTACACCTCTCACAATCTACTGATATGTAGAGTTGTAAATTTGTAAAACTATTTATGAAATGAGGGTCTTTTTCATTGGCTAAAATAAACATGTACACATATAAAATGTGTATAACTTCTTCTTAGGGATAATTGAAGATGTTGCTAGTATGAGCAATTAGCTAGCACATATGTATTAATATTCAAAAAAATAAATTTGAATGGAGGAAATAAGAAGTATAAATTGGAACCCTGACATGTTTTATAGCTCCTAATTAGGTTAAAGGGAAATAAGAATGGAAAGACTATTACAACTTATCCCAAGCTAGTTCAAAATAAATAGTAGGAGATGAATTAATGATGATATGATCATACATTTAATTAATTTATGAATATTACAGTGAAATGGTCCTAACAATTTAATAGTTTGAATGTAGAAAGCAAAAAAAAAGACTAATCCAAAATATAAAAATATCTTACCTACTACACCAAACGATGGTGCCGTCCATAGAGAGGGTCAATTTATAGGTAGTTGTGGCTTGTAGTTTGACTATTGCCGCTCTTTTTTCATCCTTCTCTTAGTTGCACGACCTATAAAAAAATAAAAGTTAGTTGTCACAAACAAAAAAATCATAAAGGAGCCGTATTTCCTGAATAAAGTTTGAAAAGAGAAGAAAGGAAATATACTTAAAATATTTATATGCTGCACCACCCATTTTATGCATGTCTCTAATAATCGTTAACCCCATCTACATCTTTAATAGCCTTGGAATTTCTTCACCTACTCCAAAAACCTGTATGAGCCCTATTGGAGATCTTCGCCAAATAGCTGCCTGTGTAGCTATGTTTCCTTAAACTCTAACCAAGAGCCTTCCACTCACACAATGAATGATGCAATTACTTTTTATCCCACATAACTTTTTTTTGACCTTTTTTAGTTCCTCCATGGGCATGAATACTTATGCATTGCTAATATGACATTATCACTAACCAATCAAATCAAATATTTTAAAAGATTATATGAAACTTCTAACTTTTGTATCTTTTTCTAATTTTTAATTATTTTATAAATCACATTTTTCATTCATTCTATTGGTCCATACTATTTTTGGTGGGGGAGAAAATTAGTTTTTTTCAACAAAAATACAAATATTTTCTAAAAACTTCATCATGCATTAATTACAACTTTATCTTTTCCACATTTGTGACAAGTTGATAAGATTTTATTTTTTTCAATCATTTTATCTTCCACCTCACACAACATGTCTGATCAATATTAATTATTACAATGTAGTTTTCTTACCAAGTTCAAATATAGAGTTACATATTTTTAATTTCTTATTTTAAATATATTTATTATTAGTTTTACATTGATGTTTATTTTTGAATATTTGATATGCCTAATATATATATATATATATATATATATATATATATATATATATATATATATATATATATATATATATATATATATATATATATATATATATATATATATATATATATATATATATATATATATATATATATATAATTTGAATGTCTTATATCTTTGTATTTGAATTTTTGATTTTTTAATAAAAGTAGTTAAATCATTACTATTATTTTACTTTTATAAAAATAAATTAAACAATATTATATTTTATAATAGTGTTTGTAATATGTATAATTGATAAGTGTGACAATTTATAAATTATATCATTTATTATTATTAATATTTTATATTTAAACAACTTATCATTTAGTTTAAATATATTTAAAGCTTAAATATATATATTTTAACATTAAATTAATAATTATAATTTATATCAAAAGAACCTACTAAAGAAATAATGACAAAAAAGAAATAATTCAATTCTGAAAGATATATAAATTATTATTAAGTTTTTATAAACTATGCATTAAAATTAAATAGTTATAATCTATTTCTTATTTATTACATTATATTTATTCATCAATGCCAAATTTATATGTATTAAATCTATTTATTATTTATAAATGTACATATTAAATTATATAGATTTTATTTCATAATTAAAAATTACTCAATTTTGTGAAAAAATGGAAATACAAAGCATTAAATAGTAAACCTTCTCTAATTGTGTAAAATTAAAAAAATATTTTTACTTATAAAATACTTTTATATTTCAATACATTTCATGTTTTCTTATACAAATGTCAGTTTTAATATAAAAATTAAATTCTTACTTTCATTACTTAAAATATAATATATTTTATTTTTCTATTACAACCATGATTTTATTTTGACTATTTTTTTTATTAAGAAAAATAATTATATTTAATTCTCTCTCTCTCTCACACACACAACTTATGTTGGTATCACTCTATCCTATTAGATCACAAATGCATTTCTAGGAAAAAAATATAATGCATTCACAATGTTAATTTAAAACTATTTAACCTTATTCTCACTCATCTACACCTCTACAACCATTATGCATTAGGTAGGAACTATGACCCATTATATCTCTTATATTTTTTTGGGACAAAAGGTTAATAAATATATTAATTCAAAAATAACCAAAGAAAAAGGGGGAAAATTAAAGAGGAAAGATAATTTTGGCTTTCAGGACGTCTTAAAACATGCTAATATGTAGCAGTGCCAAAACCCATTGGTAAACAAATTTTAGGGTAGAACAAATATAAAAAATCTTTATTGAAAAGTCAGAGTTCATTCAGAACCATTTAAACCATAAAACTTAGAAAACACGTGGAAATAAAATGAAGTGATTCAAAGCATTAAAAATCTTTGTACTCTTCTCCAACCCATGAATCTATTTTCTTCAACCCTCTCCAATCCTAGCCTATATAAACCTAGGGAATTTATGACAAATATCTGCTCTATTATTTTGGATTTTTATTTTGCAACAATTTGAAAGAATGTAAAGAATGTTCATAGTTTTCATTAAAGAACTCTTGTTTGGTTAAGATATCCCAAATTTTTGAATCCTCAAAACCATAGCTTGGATTGCAGCGATGAAACTCAATTTTTCTAAAATAATATTTTTGTTATTTGTAAAGTAGTCTGCTATTCCAAGATAAATAAATGGTGCCAGAACTCTACATGGATGAAAGCCTCATAGAGTTCTTCTAGTTATTATAACAATATCATTTATCTATCTAAAAAAACAAATGGTTTACAAATAACATAAATATTATTTAAAAAGAGCAGCATACAGTAGGGTCCAAAACCCACAGTTCAAACCTCATTTATCTATGCCTCCAAGAAATTTTATTTGACCAAGAATCCAAAAATCATCTATCTAAACCCATTGCAAATGTTGTTAAGGTCATTAATGAAGCACTCAAGTACATCTTCCAATATTGCTAACTTTGATAATCTTTAATCTCATAATCCGCTATCTGCTTGCTATTCTCTATGGCTATCATTGGGTTTGTGTTGCTCCTCCCTACTATTGTTGCGTCCATTGTTGCAGGTTCTATTTTGTAGTGAGAAAGTATGTATGGTGTGAGTGTGTTTAATTGGTATGAATTGGAGCAATATTGTTGGAGTTAAGGTAACCCATTTGTAACCATGGTGATTGGAAAGGCTTTAGAGTGTTTATTTCCCATTTGAAGGCTTTATAAGTGATTATATATTGTGCTAATTAAAATATGATATTGAAAGTTATTATTTGTGAGTCTTTATGTTTGACTATTTTAGAATTTTGGTGGTTGAAGTGTTTAGAGTTAAGTTTTTATTAGTTAGCTTTATATTGATAATAATATATTGCATTAATTGAATTCAATATTTGATTTAATATTGAATTTAATATTTGATTTAATATTGATTTAATAATTGATTTAACATTGATTTAATAATTGATTTAATATTTGATTTAATATTGAATTTAATATTTGATAATAATAAAATCTTAATTCATCAAATTAAGCTTAAATAAAATTTTAAAATTAAGTTTAGGGAAAGATCAAATAAAACTATATATTAGTAATACAAATACTTGTAAAATATAAAATAATCATATAGGAGAATAACTACTATAAATGAAAATTGGAAGTCATAGGGGGAATTTTAACTTTGTTAAATTGAAATACATCACCCAAATGATTATTTGTATTACAATTTCTTATAGGTATCATGTGGAATTCAAAGGGTGAAAACAAATATATTAAGAGGTATCATGACAAAGAAATATTAAAGAATGAACAAAATCCCTTTTGATAATCAAATTAAAGTTTATGCCAATAGATTAAATTGTGTATGTTATCATAAGTAAAGATTACCTCTTTCTCTTTTGACAACAAATAGGAGCCTACCACATGGATTTTTATTGGAAGTTTTTCTAGCCAAACAAAAGAGAAGATGAGACCACTTCTAGTGTGCATATACTCAACATTATAGACCTACCAGATATTGTGGACCAATGGTATGAATTAGTCACGAAATCTCCCTAATGGCACTTTGAATCACCATGCAATGTTAGGTAAGATCTACTATAGTTCTATTTGATAAAAAATATTTGTTACTTGTGTTAGGAGTTTTGTTGAACTTCTTAATATACCAAAAACTTGGATAATTCAAAATTTTATAGTTGCAAGCTATGTTAGTAATGATTTATCTAAAAAAAATGGACTCTACCTATACAATATGAAATGGATTAGGTCGAGGGAATTAGAATTATTTGTTGATCTTGTCCCAGTTGGAGTGCCTAGATGTGAAGGGTAAACTCCCCCCACTTAATTCTCCCCCTCCTCTATAATATTCTAATGTCATGGGTAGGAATACTTATGCATTCTTTTCTCAGTTCTAATATAACATTAACACTAACCAATCAAATGAAAGAATTTAAAAGATTATATGAAACTTCTAAAGTTTATATATTTTTCTAATTTTCCATTATTTTATAAATCACATTTTTCATTCATTATATTGGTCTATACTATTTTTGATGGGGGAGAAAATTAATTTTCTTCAACAAAAATACAATTTTTTTCTAACAACATTAATGAATGCATTAATTACAACTTTATCTTTTCCACATTTTTGACAAGTTGATAAGATTTCTTTTTCAATCATTTAATCTTCCACCTCACACAACATGTTTAATCAATATTAATTATTACAATCTATTTTTCTTACCAAGTTCAAATATAGAGTTAAATATTTTTAATTTCTTATTTTAAATATATTTATTATTAGTTTTACATTGATTTTTATATTTTACTATTTTATATGACTTTAATGCATAAGTTTAAATTTTACTTCACTATACATATTAATAGTGAATATATATTTTTAATATAATTTTAATATTTTATATCTTTGTATTTGAATTTCTAATTTTTTTAAAACTTTGGTTTTTAAATAAAAGTAATTAAATTATTACAATTATTTTACTTTTATAAAAATAAATTAAGCTGTATTATTTTTTAATTATATTTTATAATAGTGTTTGTAATACGTATAATTGATAAGTGTGACAATTTATAAATTATATTATTTATTATTATTAATATTTTATAATTAAACAATTTATCATTTAGTTTAAATATATTTAAAACTTAAATATATATTTTAATATTAAATTAATAATTATATTTTATATAAAAAAAACTAAAGAAATAACCACAAAAAGGAAATAATTCAATTCTAAAAGATATATAAATTATTCTTAAGTATTTATAAACTATGTATTAAAATTAAATAGTTATATTCTATTTCTTATTTATTACATCATATTTATTCATCAACATCAAATTTATATGTATTACATCTATTTATTATTTACAAATGTACATATTAAATTATATAGATTTTATTTCATAATTAAAAATTACTTAATTTTGTGAAAATTTTGGAAACACAAAGCATTAAATAGTAAACCTTCTCTAATTGTGTAAAATTAAACAACTAGTTTTACTTATAAAATATTTTTATACTTCAATACATTTCATTTTTTCTTATATGAATGTGAGTTTTAATATAAAAATTAAATTCTTACTTTCATTAATTAAAATATAATATATTTTTATTTTCTATTACAACCATGATTTTATTTTGACTTTTTTTTTATTAAGAAAAATAATTATAGTTGATTCTCTCTCTCTCTTTCTCTCTCTCTCACACACACACACACACACACACACACACACACACATCTTATGTTGGTATCACTCTATCTTATCATATTACAAGTGTATTTCTAGGCAAAAATTAATGCATTCACAATGTTAATTTAAAACTATTTTACCTTATTCTTGCTCATCTACACCTCTAACACCATTATGCATTGGGTAGGAACTATGACACATTGCATCTCTTGTATTTTATTGGGACGAAAGGTTAATAAATATATTAATTCAAAAATAACCAAAGAAAAGGGGGAAAATTAAAGATGAAAGATAATTTTGGTTTTAAACACATCTTAAACACGCTAATATGTAGCAGTGCTAAAACCCATTGGTAAATAAATTTTAAGATAGAAAAAATATAAAAAATCTTTATTGAAAAGTCAGAGTTCATTCAAAACCATTTAAACCACAAAACTTAGAAAACTCGTGAAAACAAAATGAAGTAATTCAAAGAATTAAAATTCTTTGTACCGTTCGCCAATCATGAATCTGTTTTCTTCAAGCTTCTTCAATCCTAGCCTATATAAGACTAGGAAATTTATGACAAATACCTGCTCTATTATTTTGGATTTTTATTTTGCAACAATTTGGAAGAATCTATAGAATGTTCATAGTTTTCATTGACGACTCCTATCTAGTTAAGATATCCAAAATTTTGAAACCCTCAAAACCACAGCATGGATTGTAGCGATGAAACTCAATTTGTTTTAAATAATATTTATATTATTTGTAAACCAGTATGTTGTTCCAAGATAAATAAATGGTACTAGAACTCTACTTGGATGCTAGCCTCGTAGAGTTCTTCTAGTTATTCTAACAACACCATTTATTTATCTGGAATACCAAATGATTTACAAATAACATAAATATTATTTTAAAAGAGTAGCGTATAGTAGGGTCCAAAACCCACAGTTCAAACCTCATTTATCTCTGCCTCCAAGAATTTTCCCTTGCCAAGCTTTAAACAATCATCTGTTAAAACCCATTGAAAATGTTGTTAAGGTCATTACTGAAGCACTCAAGAACATCTTCCAATATTGGGTTGATGTTGCTCCTCCCTGCTATCATTGCATCCATTGTTGTAGGCTCTTTTTTGTGCGTGAGTAGGTATGTATGGTGTGATTGTGTTTAATTGGTATGAATTGCAGCAATATTGTCGGAGTTAAGGTAACCCATTTGTAGCCATGGTGATTGGAAAGGCTTTAGAGTGTCTCTTTCCCATTTGAAGGCTTTATAAGCGATTATATATTGTGATAATTAAAAGATGATATGGAAAGTTATTATTTGTGAGTCTTTATGTTTGACTATTTCAGAATTTTGGTGGTTGAAGTGTTTAGAGTTAAGTTTTTATTGGTTAGCTTTATATTGATAATAATATATTGCATTAATTGAATTTAATATTTGATTTTATAATAATATATTTAAAATAATGTTTATTATAAGAAAAATACAATCTTAATTCATCAAATTAAGCTTAAATTAAATTTTAAAATTAAGTGTATGGAAAGATCAAATAAAACTATATATTAGTAATACAAATAGTTGTAAAATATAAAATCATCATATAGGACAATAACTATTATGAATGAAAATTGGAAGGTAGTCATAGCAAGAATTTTGACTTTCTTAAATTGAAATACATTACCCAAATGATTATTTGTATTGCAATTTCTTATGGGTATCATGGGGGATTCAAAGGCTGAAATCAAATATACTAAGAGGTATCATGACAAAGAAATATTAAAGAATGAACAAAATCCCTTTTGATAATCAAATTAAAGTTTATGCCAATAGATTAAATTGTTCATGTTATCATAAGGAAAGATTACCTCTTCCTCTTTTGAAAATAAATGGGAGCCTACCACATGGATTTTTATTGGACATTTGTCTAGGCAAACAAAAGACAAGATGAGACCACTTCTAGTGTGTATATACTCAACATTATAGACCTATTAGGTATTGTGGACCAATGGTATGAATTAGTCACAAAATCTCCTTAATGGCATTTTGAATCACCTTGCAATGTATGGTAAGATCTACTATAGTTCTATTTGATAACTCATATTTATTACTTGTCTTAGGAATTTTTTTGAATTTCTCAATATACCAAAAATTTGGATAATTCAAATTTTTATAGTCACAAGCTATGTTAGTAATGATTTATCTAAGAAAAATGGACTCTACCTATACAATAAGAAACAAATTGGGTCAAGGGAATTAGCTTTATTTATTGATCCCGTCCCAATTGGAGTGCTTAGTTGTGAAGGGTAAACTACCCCACTTAATTCCCCCCTCCTTCCTACTATTTAAATGCCATGGGCATAAATACTTATGCATTCATGTCAGTGCTAATATGACATTAACACGGACCAATCAAATCAAAGAATTTAAAAGATTATATGAAACCTCTAATGTTTATATCTTTTTCTAATTTATTATTATTTCATAAATCACATTTTTTATTCATTATATTGGTCCATACTATTTTTGGTAGGGGGGAAATGAATTTTCTTCAATAAAATACAAATATTTTCTAACAACATTAATGAATGCATTAATTAAAACTTTATCTTTTCCACATTTGTGACAAGTTGATAAGATTTTCTTTCCTAGTCATTTTATCTTCAACCTCACACAACATGTCTAACCAATATTAATTATTACAATCTATTTTTCTTACCAAGTTCAAATATAGAGTTAAATATTTTCAATTTCTTATTTTAAATATATTTATTATTAGTTTTACATTAATGTTTATTTTCGACAATTTGATATGGCTTGTTCTTAAAACATCATGCAATGCATAAGTTCAAATTATACTTCACTATATATATATAATTAATAAATATGTCTTTTTAATATAATTTCAATATGTTATATGTTTGTATTGGAATTTCTAATTTTTTTAAAGCTTTGATTTTTTAAATAGAAGTAGTTAAATTATTACTATTATTTTACTTTTATAAAAATAAATTAAACAATATTATTTTTTTAATTATATTTTATAATAGTGCTTGTAATATGTATAACTGATAAGTGTGAAAAATTATAAATTGTATCATTTATTATTATTAATATTTTTTATTTAAACAATTTATCATTTAGTTTAAATATTTTTAAACTTACCACAAAAAAGAAATAATTCAATTCTAAAAGATATATAAATTATTATTTAGTTTTTATAAACTATGTATTAAAATTAAATAGATATATTCTATTTCTTATTTATTACATCATATTTATTCATCAACATCAAATTTATATGTAATGCATCTATTTATTATTTAGAAATGTACATATTAAATTATATAGATATTATTTCATAATTAAAAATTACTTAATTTTGTGAAAATTTTGGAAATAAAAATTATTAAGCAGTAAACCTTCTTTAATTGTGTAAAATTAAACAATTAATTTTACTTATAAATATTTTTATATTTCATTACATTTCATTTTTTCTTATACAAATGTGAGTTTTAATATAAAAATTAAATTCTTACTTTCATTTTTTCTTATACAAATGTGAGTTTAAACCTTATTCTCACTCATCTACACCTCTACAACCATTATGCATTAGGTAGGAACTATGACGCATTGTGTCTCCTGTATTTTGTGGGGACAAAAGTTTAATAAATATATAAATTCAAAAATAACCAAAGAAAAGGGGAAAAATTAAAGATGAAAGATAATTTTTGTTTTAAAAATGTCTTAAAACATGCTAATATGCAACAATGCCAAAACCCATTGGTAAACAAATTTTAGGGTAGAACAAAGATAAAAAAATCTTTATTGAAAAGTCATAATTCATTCACAACCATTTAAACCACAAAACTTAGAAAAGTTGTGAAAAACAAAATCAAGTGATTCAAAGAATTACAAATCTTTGTACTCTTCTCCAACCCATGAATCTATTTTCTTCAATCCTCTTCAATGCCAGCCTATATAAACTTAGGAAATTTATGACAAATATTTGCTCTATTATTTTGGATTTTTATTTTGCAACAATTTGAAAGAATATAAGGAATGCTTATAGTTTTCATTAACGACTCTTGTCCGGTTAAGATATCCCAAATTTTCAAATACTCAAAATCGCAACGTGGATTGCAATGATGAAACTCAATTTAAAAAAAATAATATTTATGTTATTTGTAAACTAGTCTGTTGTTCCAAGATAAATAAATGGTGTCAAAACTCTACCTAGATGCGAGACCCATAGAGTTCTTCTAGCTATTATAATGACACCATTTATTTATCTGGAACAACAAATGGTTTAAAAATAACATAAATATTATTTAAAAAGTGCAGCGTATAGTAGGGTACAAAACCCATAGTTCAAACCTCATTTATCTCTGCCTCCAAGAATTTTTCTCTAGCAAAGATTTCAACAAGCATTAGTCTAAACCCAATGCAAATGTTGTTAAGGTCATTAATGAAGCACTCAAGAACATCTTCCAAGATTGCCAACTTTGATCATCTCTAATCTCATAATCCACTATCTCCTTGCTGCTCTCTACAACTATCATTGGGTTCATGTTGCTCCTCCTTGCTATTTTTGTGTCCATTGTTGTCGGTTCTGTTTTGTATGTAAGCATGTATGCATGGTGTGAGTGTGTTTAATTGGTATGAATTGAAGAAATATTGTTGGAGTTAAGGTAACCCACTTGTAGCCATGGTGATTTGAAAGGCTTTAGAGTGCTTCTTTCCCATTTGAAGACTTTATAAATGATTATATATTGTGCTAAATAAAAGATGATATGGAAAGCTATTATTTGTGATTCTTTATGTTTGACTATTTTAGAATTTTGGTGGTTGAACTGTTTCGAGTTAAGTTTTTATTGGTTAGCTTTATATTGATAATAACATATTGCATTAATTGAATTTAATATTTAATTTTTTAATAATATATTTAAAATAATATTTATTATAATAAAAATAAAATCTCAATTCATCAAATTAAGCTTAAATTATTATTTTTTAATTAAGTGTAGGGAAAGATCAAATAAAATTATATATTAGTAATACAAATACTTATAAAATATAAAATAATCATTTATGTTGATAACTACTATAAATGAAAATTGGAAGGTAGTCATAGAGAGAATTTTGACTTTCTTAAATTGAAATACATTACCCAAATGATTATTTGTACTACAATTTCTTATGGGTGTCATGGGGGATTCAAAGAGTGAAAACAAATATATCAAGAGATATCATGACAAAGAAATAATAAAGAATGAATTAAATCCCTTTTGATAATCAAATTAAAGTTTATGCCAATAGATTAAATTGTGCATGTTATCATAAGGAAAGATTACCTTTTCCTCTTTTGAAAATAAATAGGAGCTTGCCACATGGATTTTTATTGGAAGTTTGTCTAGCCAGAAAAGATACAAGATGAGACCACTTCTAGTGTGTATATACACAACATTATAGACCTATCAAGTATTGTGGACCAATGGTATGAATTAGTCACAAAATCTCCCTAATGGCACTTTAAATCACCTTGCAATGTTAGGTAAAATCTACTATAGTTCTATTTGATAACACATATTCGTACTTGTCTAAGGAATTTTTTTGAATTTCTCAATGTACCAAAAATTTGGATGATTCAAACTTTTATAGTTGCAAGCTATGTTAGTAATGATATATCGAAGAAAAATGGAGTTTACCTATACAATAAGAAATAGATTAGGTCAAGGGAATTAGCCTTATTTATTGATCTCATCCCAGTTGGAGTGCCTAGCTGTGTAGGGTAGACACCCTACACTTAATTCCCCCCCTCCTCCCTACTATTCTAATAACATGGGCAAGAATACTTATGCATTCATATTAGTGCTAATATGATATTAACATTGACTAATCAAATCAAATAATTTAAAAGATTATATGAAACTTCTAATGTTTATATCTTTTTCTAATTTTTCATTATTTTATTAATCACATTTTTCATTCATTCTATTGGTTCATACTATTTTTTGTGGCAGAGAAAATTATTTTTCTTCAACAAAAATACAAATATTTTCTAACAACATTAATGAATGCATTAATTACAACTTTATCTTTTGCTACATTGATGACAAGTTGATAAGATTTTTTTCAATCATTTTATCTTCCACCTCACACAACATGTCTAATCAATATTAGTTATTACAGTCTATTTTTCTTACCAAGTTCAAATATATAGTTAAATATTTTTAATTTGTTATTTTAAATATATTTATTATTAGTTTTACATTGATGTTTATTTTTTACTATTTGATATGACTTGTTCCTAAAACTTCATGTAATGCATAAGTGCAAATTATACTTCACTATATATATATATATATATATATACATATATATATATATATATACATATATATGTATGTATGTATATACATATATATACAATATATATATACATATATACACATATATATACATACATATATATATATATGTATATATATATATGTATATATATATGTATATATGTATATATATATGTATATATATGTATATATGTATATATATACATATACATATATATACATATATACATATATGGGTAAGTGCACAAAGTTGTGGTGCCAAAAGGGGGGTATAAGTGGACACCTTTTTCCTGAAATCTACAAATTTTGAACTTCAACAAGAATTTGAAGATAGTTACGCTAAAAATTTTTCGATATGACAAAAAAAAAAAGTCGTAGTCCTTTGAATCTAGTTTCTAAACTACTAATTTTTTTCCAAAATGGTTTAGTTTTAGGTCCTCAAAAAAGGGGGCCACAAAAAGTGGTATTGTTTATTCCAAAAAAATATAACACAGTACAAAGTGTGGCCCCCCTAAAATTTTAACTTTTTTTTTGAAATTTTATAATCGCTCTAGTCAAAAGTTACTTAACACTATTAAGTTTATCCCAAATTTTTTGAGTAATTTTATAATCTCTATTTTTTTTTTTAACGAATTTTTTAACTAGACACATCCCAAAAATGTGAAATATCTATGTGCTCCCCCTAGAAATAATTGAAAACTAATCTAAAACCAAAACTTTTTTTTTTCAAAGTGTGTAGAATGGAGTCTAGTTTCTAAAAAACTAAGTTGTTACAAAATTTGATGAACAAGCTAAAATCTATAGCCCAATTAGTACATGGTGGTTTTTGACAAAAAATAAACATACATTCAAAAGAAATTATAGATGAAAGGCTTGAAATAGTTCAAATTAAAAATAAATTATATGGTTAGATAGCTAACACAAAGACCTATAATTCTATGTAACCTGATCTTATCGATACCCAAACACGAGAAATCTTGAAGGGGAGCACAGAAGAAAAAATAATCATTTTTTGTGTGTTTGCTGGAAAACACGTCTCAGGCCTATTCATCAAATCCAAACCTTTGGGTTGGATCTCCAAGGCAAAACCAAGCCTTAGGCTTGGGTTTGATTAAGGTTTAAATAGCGCGTGCGACCTATAACGCGCACGCGCTATAGCGTGCACATGCTATTTAAACCTCAGTTCTAAATAGCGCATCCACGCTATAGGTTGCAAGCACTATAGTGCATACACACTATTAAGATGTAAGTTGCAAAAGAGAACTAGGTGGGGGGGGATAGGGGAATGGATATGTGTGTGCATGAAAGAGATAGAGAGAAAGTAGGGGATAGAAGAGGGGAGAGAGTACAAGATGGGAGAGAGAAAGTGAGAAAGAGCAGGGGTGGCAAAGAGAGTATAGGATGAGAGAGAGAGAGTAGGGGTGGCAAAGAGAGGAAGTGTGAGAGAGAGTACGGGTGGAAAAGAGAGAGTGTGGGATGGGGGAAAGAGATTTAAAGTAGGGGATGGGAGAGAGAGGAAGTGTGAGAGAGAGTACAGGTTGGGAGAGAGAGATTAAGAGTAGGGGATGGAGGAGAGAGAGAGTAGGTGACAGGAGACAGAGTGGGAGAGGAAGAACTTGAGAGAGAGGAGGATGGGAGTGCATGTGTGTGAAAGAGAGAGAGTATGGAATGGGAGAGGGGGAAGACAAAGTAGCTCAAGAGAGAGTAGGGGATGGAAGAGAGAGTAAGCGATGGGAGAGGGAGTGGGAGAGGGGGAGATAGGGGGGAATAGAAATGTGTGTAAGAGAGAGAGAGAGAGAGAGAGAGAGAGAGAGAGAGAGAGAGAGAGAGAGAGAGAGTAGGGGATAGGAGAGAGTGAAAATTTAAGAGAGACTAGAGGGTAGCAGAGAGAGAGAGAGTGAGTGGAGAGGGAGAGAGTAAGAGTGAGAGTGAGAGAGAGAGAGTAGGCAGTGGGAGAGGGAGAGCAAGTGAGAGAAAAAGTAAGGGATGGAAGAGGAGAGAGGGGGGATGGGCGTGTGTGTGTGTCAAAGAGAGAGAGTCAAGAATGAGAGAGGGGAGAGAGAGATAGAGTAGGCAATGGTAGAGGGATGGAAGAGAGAGAGAGAGAGAGAGAGAGAGAGAGAGAGAGAGTAGGTGGTGGGAGAGGGAGTGGGAGTGAGAGAGAGGTGGAATGGAAGCATTTAAGAGAGATAGAGTAGGGGATGGGAGAGAGTAGGCAGTGGGACAAGGATTGCGAGAGAGAGAGGGAGGGAATGGGAATGTGTATTTATTTATTAGAGAGATAGAGTAAAGGATGGGGGAGAGTGTGAGAGTTTGAGAGAAAGTAGTAGGGGATGGGAGAGAGAGTGAGAGTAAGGGATGGGAGAGAGAGAGAGATAGAGACAGAGAGAGTAGAGAGGAAGAAAGAAAACTTGAGAGAGATAGACAGTAGGCAGTAGGAGAGGGAGTGGGAGAGGGAGAGGGAGAGGGAGAGAAATAGGGGGGATGGGAGTGTGTGTGACAGATGTAGAGAGTAGGGGATGGGAGAGAAGAAGAAGAGTGGGGGGATAAGATTGTGTGTATCTATGAAAGTGAGAGAGTAGGGGATGGGAGAGAGTGTGAAAGTGTGAAATTAGGGGTGACAGAGAGAGAGTATGATGATGGGGGAGAGAAAGTAGGTGATGGGAGAGGAAAAGAGAGAGGGGGGATGGGAGTGTGTGTGTGAAAAGAGAAAGAGTACGACGATGGGGGAGAGAAAGTAGGCAGTGGGAGAGGGAAAGAGAGAGGGGGGATGGGGGTGTATGTGTAAGAGAGATAGAGTAGGGGATGGGAGAGAGTGAGAGTGCGAGAGAGTAGGGGATGGGAGAGGAGAGAGAGAGAGTAGGGAATGGGGGAGAGTGTGAGAGTGTGAGAGAGTAAGGGATGGGAGACGAGAGAGAGAGAGAAAGGGATGGGGGAGAGAAAGTAGGCAGTGTGAGAGAGAGTGGGAGAGGCAGAGAGAGCTTGTACAAGATGGGAGAGAGAGAGAGAGAGAGAGTAGAGAGGGAGAGAGAGAAATTGAGAGAGAGAGATAGTAGGTAGTAGTAGTGTGAGTGTGAGAGAGAGTAGGGGGTGGTAGAGAGAGTACGCCGATGGGGGAGAGAAAGTAGGCAGTGGGAGAGGGAGAGAGAGGGGGAATGGTAATGTGTGTAAGAGTGATAAATTAGGGGATGGAAGAGAAGAGAGAGAGTAGGGGATGGGGGAGAGAAATTAGGTGGTAGGAGAGGGAGAGAGATAGGGGGATAAGAGTGTGTGTGAGAGATCTAAAGAGCCGAGGATGGGAGAGGAGAGGGGGTGAGAGAGGTAGAGAGAGTAGGTGGTGGGAGAGGGAGAGTGAGAGAGAGTAAAGGATGGGAGAGAATAGGAAGAGAGAGAGGGAGGGGATGGGAGAGAGATTAGGGAGGATAGAGAGTAGGGAGGATGGGGAGTGATGTGTTTTGAGAAAGTAGGGGGTGGTAGAGAGAGTACGACGACAGGGGAGAGAAAGTAGGTGGTGGGAGAGGAAAAGAGAGAGGGGGGATGGGAGTGTGTGTGTAAGAGAGACAGAGCAAGGGATGGGACAGAGTGTGAGAGTGTGAGAGTAGGGGGTGGCAGAGAGAGAGAGTATGACGATGGGGGAGAGAAAGTAGGAAGTGGGAGAGGGAAAGAGAGAGGGGGGGATGGGGGTGTATGTGTAAGAGAGATAAAGTAGGGGATGGGAGAGAGTGAGTGTGAGAGAGTAGGGGATGGGGGAGAGTGTGAGAGTGTGAGAGAGTAGGGGATGGGAGATGAGAGAGAGAGCAGGGGATGGGGGAGAGAAAGTAGGCAATGGGAGAGAGAGTGGGAGAGGCAGAGAGAGCTTGTACAAGATGGGGGAGAGATATTAGAGAGGGAGAGAGAGATAGTAGGTAGTAGTAGTGTGAGGGTGAGAGAGAGTAGGGGGTGGTAGAGAGAGTACGACGATGGGGGAGAGAAAGTAGGCAGCGAGAGAGGGAGAGAGAGGGGGAATGGGAATGTGTGTAAGAGAGACAAAGTAGGGGATGGGAGAGAAGAGAGAGAGTAGGGGATGGGGGAGAGAAATTAGGTGGTAGGAGAGGGAGAGGGAGAGAGATAGGGGGGATAAGAGTGTGTCTGAGAGATCTAAAGAGTCAGGGATGGGAGAGGAGAGGGGGTGAGAGAGGTAGAGAGAGTAGGTGGTGGGAGAGGGAGGGTGAGAGAGAGTAAAGGATGGGAGAGAGTAGGAAGAGAGAGAGGGAGGGGATGGGAGAGAGAGTAGGGAGGATGGGGAGTGATGTGTTTTGAGATAGTGCGTACGCACTATCTCAAATCACCAAAAAATGGTCAAAAACCAACCTTGGGGCCCATTTCATCCATTTTTAACTTTTGGTTTGTTATGCTCTCTATTATTTTGACAGAAAACATGGATTTCAACATCTAGCAAACACTATTTCAACACTTTTGGAAGCTAGCAAACACCAAATTCAATAATTGGATACGTGATTTGAAGAATTTTTGAATATTCTTTTAATAGAAAAGGTTAGTGCAATCCATTTTAAATATTGTTTGTCGATATATAGATACAAATTTGATTATAATTTGATATGTTATGTAATATATAGTGAATTCATTAAAAAAATTATGTTTGAATGAAATGTTATTTCGAAATGGTTAGAAATTTAACAAGTCATTTGATATATATTGTGTATTCATTCAAATAATTATAATTTTTATATGTAATTGAATAATTTGTAATTTACACATTTTAAGTAATTCGGATGTTTGAATAATTTGACATGTAGAAATCATCATCATGCCAAGGAAGAAACCAAAGATTCAAACAAATGCAGATAGGGAGAGAGATTTGACAATTAAAAGAGATAAAATGAAATTACTACGTGAACAAAGAAAATTGCAAAGCAATGATGAAGAATTAACTTTTGAAGAGGATCAAGAACCACCAGTACAAAGAAACAAGGAGGAAGAATTAGAAAGACAAAGAGAATGAATGAGATTGTTAGGCTCAAGAAGACAATTGAATTGTGAAGCTACACCATCCTCCAATGTTGGAGTCATATCGTCCACTACACCATCTTCGAATGTTGGAGTCATATCATCCACTAAACCATCTTCCAATGTTGAAGTCATATCATCCTCTCATGTTGAAGAGACACTGATTTATAGATCCGATGATATACACACTCCATCATGTCATGTTGAAAGCACAACATCAACACATCAAGTAGGTGATATTCCATCTTTTACATCTAATTTCCAAGGCACATCATCTTTAGTTCAAGGTATGCAATACACTCAACCTTAGAAAATGTTCAAAATGTTGAGAGAATTGAAGAGATTAGAAAACCTTCTAGAATTCATTTTAGAAAATTAAAATATTTGATTGATATTGATACTAACATTTTGAAATCAATGCCTGACAAGATCAGCAAGCGTACTTGTCAAAGAAAAGTTAATCATATGTGGAGATTATTTTTTGAAGAATTAAATATTATAGGTCAATGCCAATTATTTGTTGAAATGATGAGGAATTTGAAATTTAGGCCTATCATGAATATTCTTGGGCTAAGAATGATGGATGATTTAAATGAAATAAATATTGTAAAGAATCTAATGAGTGCTTATGACAAAGTGGGTTCTAAATCATGCACCAAAGATAGTAATATCACAAGACAAGTACTCACATCAACAATAGTAAGTAGCCAAATGAAGAAAGCTTGACTCATGAGAAAGACAAGCAAAACATTAAAAATTGGTAGAGGTACCTTAAGGAGAGCCATGCTAAGGCATGAGAGATTAGAAGATCCAACAAAAAATGAGTTATGGACATTTAGTGGTAGACTACCGCAAAAGGATAAAGAAATTAGTGAAGCCTTGAAATCATTGATCGAAAATTTTTGGAAAAATAACACAAGTGTTTCTCCTAATCAAAGAGATGTTGTAAGAAGGAGGTTTGGTAGCTGAAATTGCGAGCCACATGCGAAAGATTTTTTGGACTCAACTCAGACACAATTTTTTGCAAAATTTATTGGTATGTATCCTCAAATTTGAATAAGTCAAAGATTTTTTGAGATGGGTAAAGCTTTTTATGTGAAAATAAATCACACACACACAACTTTTTGTTGTAGGATACATATTGAATTTTCTAACCATTTTGATGTTTTTAGGCTCATATGCGTAGTTTTGCATTCTCAGTTTGTTTTGTAGGATTGTGACATAAAAGAGCCACCAAGATCTTCAAGGGAATTCATATCCAACATTTTATGTGAAATAGGGGACGGACAACAATTTTACAAGACATCATGCTTGGATGGTACATGCTTATTTTGTAGTTCTTTGCAACTTTTATCAACTTGTCAACATATGGATAGTACACATGCAATTGGAAATGAAATAGTAGATTACGAAAAATTCAAGACAGTGACATATGCTCTAAAAGATGGGAAACATGGTAAAAGATGTGATCTAGTTATTGAAAATATTCCAGTGTATGAGTTCATGAAGATTTTTCGTGAAAAGATTATGTATGAGTATGCAAGGCATACCCATAGAGCTCAATGGTTGGATTTGCAATTCAAGTTGTGCAAGGATACATTTCCATTGGATACCATTGTTTCGGTTGTAGATTTTGCAGAGAACTACACACTACAACCACAAAATGAGGTGCAAGCAAAGTATTATACATCTCAACAGGTTTCTATATTTGTTCACATAACATTCATGCAGTCACCTACAAGTACAGAGGATGACAGGAAGATTTTGAGGGAGTACCATTTTTACATTAGTGATGATCGATCACATTCTACGGAGTTTGTACATGGTTGTTTTCAACTATTTTATGAAGATTTTGCTAATAGGGGCATATCATATCATCAACACATTATTTGGTCAGACAATTGTGCATCTCAATTCAGGAATGCACGAACGTTCTATTGGTTGAGCAGGATGCATAGGTTGTATAGAATTCAATATATGTGGAATTTCATAGAGGCTGGTCATGGTAAGGGAGAGCACGATGGTGCTGGAATATGTAACTTTATAACTTTTCCCCAAGTATTTTCTGAATTAATGACCACATTTTGTACATTTGTCACTGCAGGCCATGTTTTTGCTATTATTGCACCTGAAGACAATGAAGAAGGGATAGATTATTATTTGTGTCATTGTGTTGAAGCCAAACAAAAATTGGATCACTCGGTTATAGATGGTGAAGGTTTAGAGTACCATGTCGGTGCGGTGGTTGTAACAGGCACATGGCTTAGACGATATCCTATGAAGAATCCTAACTTGTGGTTATTCGAGGATTGGCAAACAGAGAGGAAGATTCTTCATTATTCAAACCTTGTTGTCGCATCGAATGTCCACTTGATAAAATATGGTGGAAAACCACATAATAAGATTCTTTGAAAAGTTTGCGAGTCAGACCATGAGGC
Organism: Cupressus sempervirens; assembly: GCA_028749045.1. Lineage (NCBI taxonomy): Eukaryota > Viridiplantae > Streptophyta > Pinopsida > Cupressales > Cupressaceae > Cupressus > Cupressus sempervirens. The sequence goes on from CM053786.1 coordinate 822,457,592, forward strand.
AATACTTGAGACATTAAAATGTCGAGCAGATCTAGTTGGCTCATTAGATTGAATTGGGAGAGAGAGAAAAAGTGATCAATTGGATCCAAATACAATGTTACAACCTCTTCCCCAAGACTATCACATGACTAAGGTGGACCGTATTGTTATGATGTGTAAGTGATGAGATTTAGTTTTGATTTGTTTGGAATATAGAAACATTATTTAAATTTATATTAGATTCTTTAATAGGACCCATTTTTTTAATCTTATCTTAGATTTGTTACTATGCTAATTCTTCATTTGTAGGTCACCAAAGAAGAGGGCTAATAAAGTTGATGCACAAGTGATAAAGGGTGAGATGCCAAAATCATCTGCGAAATGGTATTATCAATTCACATCCTCAATATTTATTAGTGTTCTTTGTTCAAGTACCATTGTATGCTAATCATCTTATGCCTGGAATTGCAGAGGTTAAATTATGTCAATACTAAGGTTTGCAGCATCAATACTAAGGTTTTTGGCATCAATTGGTCACACTAAGTATAGTAGTTGTATCATGAATCCTTCTGAACCAATATGACTAAGATTCTCGAAAGAAGACTAAACCATATCATCTGTCTACTCCCTCTTTATGTAAGAGTTTGTCAAACAATGAGAATAAAAAATTGATTATTACTCCCCCCTCAATGTAAAATTCTCATTGATTTCATTTTGTAAAGTTTTAAGTCACTATCAACCTCTATATCATTGTATTCTTCTTATCATCAAATTACACAACAATGAGAATATGAGCGATGACTTCTTCACATGAACCTGACAATTATAAATGCTACACCTTAATAAATGTTTGGGCTTGTTCTTTACCATTCGAGCTTATAATACAATACATTGGCTTCATTTGTATTTGGAAGTATTTATTATTTTTGTTCCAAAAGTCATTCTTCATTTGCCAATATTAAAATGCGACTATCATGAAAGGCATAGTCTTATAATTTGTAATTTGTATAATGGTATAAAAGCTTGGTTGTGGGTTTGAATCCATTGCCCCCATGACCCTCCTTCTCATGCATTTATTCTATTTATTCTTCTACCTCCTCCTCCACTTGGTCCATTTTGCAACACCATCTGAATGGAACTCTAGCCTTCCTCAAAACCATTATACATGAACTCTCCTTCTTCAATATATTCTATAAAAAGTTCCTCAACGCTTGAACCTTTCAAAACCCCAATCTCAATGGAAGTCTTCTAGACCAAAGGAACTAGTAGATCTGGTTCTTTAAGAGAAAGAGACAACAAATCCAATTTTCTAGTGACTAGATGGAAAATTGGGGAAATCATTTCAATTAGTTGTAAATCAAAAGGAATTATAAGTAAACTATATCAATATAATAAGTAACTTAGTAATTATATCAATATAATTTAATTACTAAGGAAATGAATTTATTACTCTAACATATAATACATTATTTTGCAGACAAAGGTGTTGAATTTGATGCTTAACAGATTTACATACATGTGTAATAAATAATAAGTGTTGTAGCTTTGGGATCAACACTATAAAATGAAGGATATCATATTGCATTCACAGAGGTACCAAAATATTTTATTTGATATGGAGACAAAAGAAAATGTGTATTCTTCATAACTACATTTGAGTCTCATGTATTATCATTTTCAGCTATTGACATCAGAGATACCTTTACATCTTCATCATTGTATTGATCAACGAGTCCTTATTGCACTCACTAGTTCTAAGCCAATGACTAAGGTATGAAAGAGTTTACATTAAATTTCATTAGTACTAAAATTCAATATAAAATTCATAGGCACAATCGAGTGGTAACTTTGATGGTTTTTGTAGGGTCTTTTTATTCCTGACCATCAGTGTATCCCTGAGGTGTATATACAGAGGAATTATCAGCTAGCTATAAGAAAATATTAAGTTTTATGTGTAAATATATTTTATTTTTTTATATAAAATAGTTATTTATTCATTTATAATTTTGATTGTAACATGTCGAGTTACAGAAGATTCTAGACTAATGGACTAGTAAGCATGTTAGGAAGACCTTGTTATATACACTGGTCATCTCCCACTTGTTGGAAATTAAAGACAATTAGGGATTTATTTTGTTCCCCTAGTTGGAAAGAGTATATATCTAATGATGTGCATTTTATACCTATATGGCATTATTGGGCATATGTTTTGAATAATTTTTTCTATGTATGTCATTTTTTACATATATTTCATGTATGACATTATTAGACATATGCTTATGATGTTTTAAATTATTGATAAATGAATTATATGATATTGTTAGACCTTATGGAATCAACTTTGATTTTTTGTTATCGCATTGGTTTGATGCTTGTATTCAATCAATCAACATATTTTCCTTTTAATTCTTCCACATTTGGCATATCCATCGAACAATGAACTTATGATACTCCCATCAAGAAGTGCATGATTGCATGGTTTTATGGTGGATGTCCCTCTCTTTTTTAAATTCCAATTTTATTCATCTACATGAGTAAGGGAGATCAATTCCATTTCTTTCAATTGTATTTAAAGGTCATTAAAGTTTTTTCAAACAATGTGATTAAATGAATATTATTTAGCATTTACCTCTATCATCAAGGTTGATTCATTCCTCCTCTTATTTTACCAAATAATTTGGATGAATCACCCATGGCTCCTTACATTTCTTGAAGAAAATTTTCAAAGACTTTGCAACATGTCTTCTCTTCTTCCATATAGTTCATGTTCATTGAAGACATTTGGTCAAACAATATATATGCTTTGTATATTCTCACAACACCAATAGCCATGGTACAACGCTTACAAGATCCATAGTTGAAGAGAAGCTATGTGAAGCTTCTAGAACCATGGACCTATACTTAATTTAGTATTATTGCATCCATGTTACTTATGAAAGTGGAACTTTCACATAGACAAGTAGGGAAACCAAAATTGAAAGGCAAAGTTAACATAGAAAAGTAAAGCAAGCCTCAACTATATTCTCATTAAACACTGTGAATTCAAATATCTTTGACGGGGCATATCTCGGAGCTCATGCAAGATATGGATGAGGTTCTAGTTCCTACAGGATCATGTTGTAGAGACCTACAATAACCTCTCTCACTTTTTGGAGAACGCATTTCATTTTCATTCTACAACACCATCTCGAATGATGTTGAAACTTGCAGTGTTGGCGAGTACAAAGTTGCTAACTACTAAATCTCTCTCATCTTTCATCGTGGGATCAAACTGTCTGGTCCATTAGCTCTAGGTGGTCAGGTAAACCCTATCCCCAACCTTGTCTTATCCCCTTCAGTGCTCAAACATTCTCAAACACGCTGAACCAAAATGCCCTAAGGGTCACTAAATGCCACAGGGTTGCAATATTTGATGGGGCATATCTCAGAGCTCGTGCTAGATATGGATGAGATTCTAGTTCCTATAGGACCATGTTATAGAGACCTACAATAATCTCTCTTACTTTTTGGAGATTGCATTCTATTTTCATTCTACAATGCCATCTCGGGTGATGCTGAAACTTGCAGTGTTGGCCATTACAAAGTTGCCAACTGCCAAATCTCTCTCATCTTTCGTCATGGGATCAAACTATCTACTCCATTAGCTCTAGGTGGCTGGGTAAACCCCATCCCCAACCTCATCTTGTCCCCTTCAGTGCTCAAATTTTCTTAGGCACACTGAACTAGAATGTCCCTAAGGGTCACTAAATGCCACAGGGGGGGCATATCTCGGAGCTCGTGCAAGATATGGATGAGATTCTAGTTCCTACAAGACCATTTTATAGAGACCTACAATAACCTCTCTCACTTTTGGAGATCGCATTCCATTTTTATTCTACAATGCCATCTCGGGTGATGCTGAAACTTGCAGTGTTGGCCAGTACAAAGTTGCCAACTGCCAAATCTCTCTCATCTTTCATCATGGGATCAAACTGTCTGCTCCATTAGCTCTGGGTGGCTAGGTAAACCCTATCCCCAACCTCATCTTGTCCCCTTCAGTGCTTTAACATTATTAGGCACACTGAACCGGAATGTACCTAAGGGTCACTAAATGCCATAGGGCTGTAATCTTTGACAGGGCATATCTCAGAGCTCATGCAAGATATGGATGAGATTTCAATTCCTACAGGATTGTGTTGCAGATAACTACAATAAGCTCTCTCACTTTTTGGAGATCGCATTTTGTTTTCATTCTACAATGCCATCTTGGGTGATGTTGAAACTTGTAGTGTTGGCCAGTACAAAGTTGCCAACTGCCAAATCTATCTCATCTTTCATCGTGGGATCAAACTGTCTGCTCCATTAGCTCTAGGTGGCCAGGTAAACCCTATCCCCAACCTTGTCTTGTTCCCTTCAGTGCTCGAATGTTCTTAGGCACGCTGAACTGGAATGTCCCTAAGGGCCACTAAATCCCACATGGTTGCAATCTTTGACGGGGTATATCTCGAAGCTCGTGTGAGATATGGATGAGATTCTAGTTCTTATAGGACCATGTTGCAGAGAACTACAATAACCTCTCTCTCTTTTTGGAGATTGCATTCCATTTTCATTCTACAATGCCATCTCGGGTGATGTTGAAACTTGTAGTATTGGCCAGTACAAAGTTGCCAACTGCCAAATCTCTCTCATCTTTCATCGTGGGATCAAAATGTCTACTCCATTAGATTTGGGTGGCTAGGTAAATCCTATCCCCAACCTTGTCTTGTCCCCTTCAGTGCTCGAACATTCTCAGGCACGCTGAACTGGAATGTCCCTAAGGGTCACTAAATCCCATAGGGCTGCAATCTTTGATGGGGTATATCTCAAAGATCGTGTGAGATATGGATGAGATTCTAGTTTTTGTAGGACCGTTTTGTAGAGACCTACAATAACCTCTCTCATTTTTTGGAGATCGTATTTCATTTTCATTCTACAATGCCATCTTGGGTGATTTTGAAACTTGCAGTGTTGGCCAGTACAAAGTTGCCAATTTCCAAATCTCTCTCATCTTTCGTCGTGGGATCAAACTGTCTACTCCATTAGCTCCGGGTGGCTGGGTAAACCCTATCCCCAACCTCATCTTGTCCCCTTCAGTTCTCAAACATTCTCAGGCACGCTAAACCGAAATGTCCCTAAGGGTCACTAAATGCCACAACGCTGCAATCTTTGACGGGGTATATCTCAGAGCTTGTGTGAGATATGGATGAGATTCTAGTTTTTATAGGACCATGTTGTAGAGACCTACAATAACCTCTCTCACTTTTTGGATATCGCATTCCATTTTCATTCTGTAATGCCATCTCGAGTGATGCTGAAGCTTGCAGTGTTGGCCAGTACAAAGTTGCCAACTGCCAAATCTCTCTCATCTTTCATCGTGGGATCAAATTTTCTGCTCCATTAGCTCTGGGTGGCCAGGTAAACCCTATCGCCAAGCTCATCTTGTCCCCATCAGTGCTCAAATGTTCTCAGGCATGCTCAACTGGAATGTCCCTAAGGGTCACTAAATGCCACAGGGCTGCAATATTTGACGGGGCATATCTCGGAGCTCGTGCAAGATATGGATGAGATTCTAGTTCCTACAAGACCGTGTTGCAGAGACCTACAATAACCTCTCTCACTTTTTGGAGATCACATTCCATTTTCATTCTACAATGCCATCTCAGGTGATGCTGAAACTTGCAGTGTTGGCCAGTACAAAGTTGCCAACTGCCAAATCTCTCTCATCTTTCGTCGTGGGATCAAACTATCTACTCCATTAGCTCTGAGTGGCCAGATAAACCCTATCCCCAACCTCATCTTGTCCCCTTCAGTGCTCAAACATTCTCAGGCACGCTCAACCGGAATGTCCCTAAGGGTCACTAAATGCCATAGGGCTACAATATTTGACAGGGCATATCTCGGAGCTCGTGCGAGATATTGATGAGATTCTAGTTCCTACAAGATTGTGTTGTAGAGACCTACAATAACCTCTCTCACTTTTTGGAGATCCCATTCCATTTTCATTCTACAATGCCATCTCGAGTGATGCATATCTTAATTATATTGTTGGAAAGCATATCTAGCATGTCATTTTTGGAAAGAAAAATCATGGAACTTGGTAAATGTTTCATAAGTTAATGAAATTTGTTACTACCAGATTATGTAAACTTAGGATTATATGATCTCCAAGAGTTTGGTTATGTTCTTTAGCGCACCTTGGATGCAAGGTAGTGTGTAGCTTCTACTCCCTCTTTGTGAGTAATGTTAGTCACTTTGTATATGTAAATTGGTTTTCAATTGGGTGTGTTATTTTCAACCTTAATGGTGATGAAGGATTAGCTTGAATCAACTTGTAACTATCTAGCCACAAGATTTTCTGTGATTCCATCAAATGTGGGTTTTGTTCGTATTTATTTTTTTAATTTTTTTTGTTGTGCTCTTGACCTTTGAGGCTTTGAATTTAAACTTGTACACTTCAGTTTTTGAAATTTTATGTTCTTTAGGTGGCTAGGAGGTATGTTCTATGTTGCTAGTTATGTGTTGTGATGTTCTCTACCAGGTTCAATGTGAAACATTGATAGAATGTATAAGGGAGTAGATTGCGAAGAACATACCATTCTCCTTTTTGTAATACACTATTTATTATGTTTTAATTAAACTCACTTCTAAATCCTATCTTCCACTTGGACCCATTCCTCTTTTGGCAATCCCTGAGATTGCCAATTCTTATTAATTTGAGTAGAGACAAGATGAACTAGATTAATACAGTGACCTATAGATCAAAGGAGGATGGTTAAGAAATGGTCTACCAGAGATCAGCCAAGGATAAGGATAGCATAGTAAGAAAATGATTATTTATCTGGTGGATATAAGTCTTTTATATAACAAACCATTTATATGCATAGTAAAAGAACTGAATATAGATTTGAGACATATTGATCACCTCCAGTCTGATCATCTTCACAAGTATGCAACTTTTGTTTCACTATTTCATGCGAGTTTATTGAACTTTCTTTATGAGGTCATTTATAGATGGGATGTTCAAAGGTTGAGTTCCTATGGGCTATCAATACTTTGACTATACTTTAAGTCAACGATTATCAATATGGGAAAAAATGGAACTCATTGTATTTTGAAGTACTGAGAAGATGGCCTTGCCCTTCCCCAGGAGTTTCAGAAATGGAAGACATTAGGTTAGAGAGTGAAAATGTTACTATCACTTCAACGCACATGACACAATTGGAAATGAAAATTTTGATGGTAATCTTTTTGTGATAAGGGAGAGACTAGGGATGATCATTGTTACTATCTCTTTAGTAGTGGATTTTTGTTTTCTCTTGAATTTGGTGGTGGGGGATCAGTGGTAATTCTCCTTGGATATTCCTTCTTATGATGTTAGTGACAAGTGTTGCTCTTTGAAAACACTTGTACAATCTTTTTTAAATTATTAGATAAAAAAAAAGAATTGTAAGTATTAAACATGATTAGCCTTTAGTTCCTAGAAGATCTTTATTTCCCCATCAATGCATTTAGAAAGTTAAGTTTTAAGAAGATCATAAATAGAAAAAATTAGAGAAGCGATTTAAACATTTATATTGATTGGAAACATGTGAGTCTTGAGTTTCCTCTACCTTTTAAAGAACGTTCCTTAGCTAGCATACCTAATTCCACATTCCATAAGAGTGTCATTGCGCTAAAGATTTAGGAAACCAACTACTCTAAGATAAAGCTTCCCGGTCAATAATAATCTAGCCTATTGAGGTACATAATACTTCTCAATTAAACTTGTGTTAATTCAGTATTAATTTTGTAATTAACTACAATTTCAGTATCTGTGTACAGGGGGTGACTGAGAAAACTATTTGAGGTCAAATTTGAAAATATATTTGTAAGGATCTCGACCAAGGTTCACAATTTTGATGATTAATACATTCATTCAGGCTAGAACCTCACTACAAAAAAATAATATATAAAAAAGGTAGTGAATAACGTCATGTCTAGACCCAAATCAACCAATGAAAGTTAAATCAGCATAATGTGGAACAACAATATATGCATTGAGTGGGTTGTCATAGAAAAGCTTTAAAATAAAATTCATGTCTAGAATTAAAAGACCTTAAAGAAAATTTATGCTTGTAACACAAATGGCCATTCAAAATTGAATATGATTACAATATGTGAAATAGCATTACGAGAACTTGTAATGCTCTTGTCAACATCATGTTAATTCTTGTAAGAATCCCTAAGATGCTTGTTATACTCAAAATTTTGTTGAAATTGAATTAATTTTTATCCTGTCGGTTAATTGGCTTAGGGTGATATATGCTTCTTGGATGGAATAATGAGTTCGTGATTAACTCTGTATTAAGATTCATAGCATCTTCTAGTTATTTGCAAAGGAAATTTATAAATTAAGCTAATTTGTCATATGGCTTGCTTGAGAAAGATGTCCATGTTCTTATTGATGGGTACTAATGACTGTCCACATTTAGTTCTTCAATATCCTATTTGACAAGCTTTTCATAGACATTTCTTTGCCATACTAAGTATTTTTGAAAAAATATTTGAGTAGAAGCACTATAGTAGATACTACATGACGCTATAACAAATAAAGTAATGGGTTAAAGACTATTATTTCCAAGGTATTATGTCATAGTATTTTAATTGTAATGATCTTAGACTAATGATATTCTTGAAGGTAACTTTGACATGCAGCAAGAAAGAAAACCTCCAGCCAAGGCTATATTGTGCCTACAACCAAAGCCATAAATGCTCATAGCCAAAGCCATGGATGCTTATAGCCAAAGTTATGAGTGTTCGTAGCCAAAGCCATGAGTACATCAAGTCGATGATCACAATTGTTTACAACTATTCACCAGAAACAACTTCTTTGCAGTTTTTGAGAAATACTAATAAAGCAAAAAATAACATCTACTAGTTGGTAGACATAATGGTAACTCTGTAGCAATTGAATTTAATTTCATACATGCACATATCTAATTTAATTTCATACACAAACATATCTAATTTAATGTCATAAATGAAAAAACATATAATATAAAATGATAACCAATAATGTCATATACATTAACAAACACATAATATATTATGATAACCAATAATGTCGTATATGAACAAACATATCATATATTAACCAATAATGTCATACATCAAATACATGTCATACATCAAATATAGAATGTCATATGTATGTTGAATATGTCTCTCTGATGCCTATATATATACATGGGGAAGGAAACAAGTCTCTCTATATATATATATATATGTATTGAATATCTCAACTACATCTTTTCCTTCCCACAAGGGGAAGGAAACAAGTCTCTTGACATCCACTTCCATTGTGTGGAGGGAGACAGTGGAGATGACGGGGCCCTCCTAACATGCTCACTTGACCTCTTGATGAGGCTCTTCTCCAGGTCCAACTGATACAAAGAAAGTAGATATGAATCAATATTTATTATACATTGAAATCAAATATATGTACACACAAAATCAATTATTTTCTTACCGCCAACAAATAATCACTCTGTAAGTCCACCTCAAATGCTCGTGGATGATTAGGTGTGACAAGACCCTACAACAATTCAATAAATATAATCACTTATAAATAACATTAGAAATTTTGAGATTAACTATTATAAACAACAACTAAAATGAAGAAAATTCTTTCATACCTCCGTCAGTGGGTGTGAGCTAGCCACAGTTGCGGCCACTCCACTATCAACAGACTGTCACAGATGAGGAGGTGTGTCTGACATCATGAGTTGCATGTCATAAAATACACATTATATCTAACATGAAACATGGAATAAATATAATCAAATGAATTAAATTAACTTGAAACAACTGTACCTATGTGAAGCTCGTATGATGTCTCTGCTCTGTGTCTGTGGTAAAGGTTGAGGGTCCTGTGGAGAACTGATGCACATGCATAATTTTTTTTGTCAATCCTTATTATGATTATGTAATAAATATATGTATTAATTAAAATTTTATTAAATTGATACATACCTCAGGACTCGTCGAAGGGACAAAAAATGGGCTTGGAGGATCGCTGCTAGGCCCAGCAACACTTTGACCCTAAATTTTGAACAATGTCAATAAATGCTAATTAATTAATCATTCACTATACATATGAAATGTGATCAAAATAGTAATTTACTTGTGTGTCAATTCCAAATGTCTCGTTTAGGCACTCATCGGTGACAAGCCCATCATCTGCACCATCTCCGGCATGAGTGCCAAATGTGCATAGGGATTTGCATGAAGTGCACATGTGACCACGACACATAGAAGGCTCCCCCTCAACTAATGGGCTCGTGGAATGGATGAGGGTCTACGTCAAAGTATTAATGGTTCCTAGAGTGCTGGCCTCTACATGTTCCTTCACAACTAAAGGAATAATCACATGCTTGTGTTGTGGATGGACCACAAGTGCCCTAACTACATTAGGGTCATGACATGCTCTTGGCCTCTCAAATGATGGCCCCCCACCTCTACCTTGGGAGTCTAACATATCAAAATAATTAGGGATCTCCCCAAGGACAAACTCACAATATAATTTCTTCAAAAAATACATGGGGACCTCGTGATTGTTGCAAGGAGGGGCATCAAAAACCATCCACCATCTATCCAAAAAATTATTTCTAATAGCATCATGTATGCACCAATGGATGGGGAATCCTTTAGTACCCTCTCTAACAGTATTTGGCTCATCGGGTTTTCTAAATAATGCACATATACTACCTTTTGGTATTTCTTTTCTTTTAGCATCTTCATATGACAATTTATTTGAATAAAATCTTTTTTGTTCATCCCTCTTAGCCCACCAAATATCTAACTGACCACTAATTGAGGCTATCTAAGTGTTAATGGATTTGAGGGATGATGCCAATTGAGACCTCATTGGATTGGTTTGTCGGATTCTTTCAAGCGAGCAATGAGTCATTCTAATTCAGTTTTGCCTCTCTGTATTTCATTTCTTATATTTTTTTGTGTGCCTGGTGGAGGTCTTGCAATTGGTTTGGGTTGTGGAATTTGTTGTTCTTCTTGAGGAGGGTTTTGATTTTGAGGTTCTTGAGGGTTTTATGGATTTTCTGGTTGATTATGGACATTTCCTGATAAAAAATCAATTGAAATCCAACTAAATAAACAAATCTAAATGAAATTTGTAAAAACCCTACAAAAGAATATCAAAAACCAATTAAAAAATATGGAAAATATATTAAACAATGCAAAGTTAAGTTTATATCACTTACCTCGTCATTGTGGGTGTGCTCGTTGTCTTTGATTTTGTCAGTGAGGAGGTATTTTGGCAAATGGTGGTGAATTTTTGCTGTCAAACCCGCATACATGCTATTGGAGAGCCAAAAAAAAAAATGAAAATGATGGGCCGCGGGTCTGCAGCCCATCATATAACTTTTTGGACATCAGAATAGCGCGTACACGCTATAGCGTGTATGCGCTATAGCGCATACGTACTATGGCTTGGGTGACCCAAGCCATAGCACATACGCGCTATAGTGCATACGCACTATTGAAAATTAGAAAAAAAAAAAACTTGTCATCTTTTTGGCACCACAACTCGGTGCATATGCCCATATATATACATATATTATACATACATATACATACATATATATATATATATATGTATATATATATATGTATACATATATGTATATATACATATATGTATACATATATATATATATATATACATATATGTATACATATATATATATATATACATATATGTATACATATATATATATATACATACATATATGTATACATATATATATATATACATACATATATATATATATATATATATATATATATATGTATATATATATATATATATGTATACATATATGTATATATATATATATGTATACATATATGTATATATATATATATATATGTATACATATATGTATATATACATATATGTATACATATATATATATACATATATATATATATATATGTGTGTGTTTATGTATATATATGTATACATATATGTCTATATATATATATGTATGTATATATATGTATACATATATGTGTGTGTGTGTATATATATATATAATAAAGATGTCTTTTTAATATAATTTGAATATGTTATAACTTTGTATTTGAATTTATAATTTTTTTTAAACTTTGATTTTTTAATAAAAGTAGTTAAATTATTACTATTATTTTATTTTTATAAAAATAAATTAAACAATATTATTTTTTAATTATATTTTATAATAGTGTTTGTAATATGTATAATTGATAAGTTTGACAATTTATAGATTATATCATTTATTATTATTAATATTTTTTATTTAAACAATTTATCATTTAGTTTAAATATATTTAAAACTTAAATATATATTTTAATATTAAACTAATAATTATATTTTATCTCAAAAAGAAAACTAAAGAAATAACCACAAAAAAGAAATAATTCAATTCTAAAAGATATATAAATTATTATTAAGTTTTTATAAACTATGTATTTAAATTAAATAGTTATATTCTATTTATTATTTATTACATTATATTTATTCATCAACATCAAATTTATATGTATTACATCTATTTATTATTTACAAATGTACATATTAAATTATATAGATGTTATCTCATAATTAAAAACTACATAATTTTGTAAAAGAATTTGGAAACACAAAACATTAAGTAGTAAACCTTCTCTAATTTTGTAAAATTAAACAATTAGTTTTACTTATAAAATATTTTTATATTTCAATACATTTCATTTTTTCTTATTCAAATGTGAGTTTTAATATAAAAATTAAATTCTTACTTTCATTAATTAAATATAATATATTTTATTTTTCTATTACAACCATGAATTTATTTTGACTATTTATTTTATTAAGAAAAATAACTCTCTCTCTCTCTCTCTCTCTCTCTCTCTCTCTCTCACACACACACACACACACACACACACACACACACACACACACACACACACACACAAAACTTATGTTGGTCACTCTATCCTATATGATCACAAGTGCATTTCTAGGCAAAAATTAATGCATTCACATTGTTAATTTGAAACTATTCAACCTTATTCTCACTCATCTACACCTCTACAATCATTATGCATTACACAGGAACTATGACACATTGCATCTCTTGTATTTTGTTGGGACAAAAGATTAATAAATATATTAATTCAAAAATAACCAAAGAAAAGGGGGAAATTAAAGATGAAAGATAATTTTTGTTTTAAACACATCTTACAACATTCTAATATGTAACAGTGCCAAAACCCATTGGTAAAAAAATAAAAAAAATATTTATTGAAGAGTTGGAGTTCATTTAGAACCATTTAAACCACAAAACTTAGAAAACCCATGAAAAAAAAATGAAATGATTCAAAGAATTAAAAATCTTTGTACTCTTCTCGAACCCATGAATCTATTTTCTTCAATCCTCTTCAATCCTAGCCTATATAAGCCTAGAAAATTTATGACAAATATTTGCTCTATTATTTTGTATTTTTATTTTGCAGCAATTTGAAAGAATGTAAAGAATGTTCATGATTTTCATTAACAACAACTATTTGGTTAGGATATCCCATATTTTCAAATCCTCAAAACCGTAGCATGGATTGTAGTGATGAAACTCAATTTCTTTTAAATAATATTTATGTTATTTGTAAGCTAGTCTATTGTTCCAAGATAAATAAATGGTGCTAGTACTCTACCTGGACGCAAGCCCTATAGAGTTCTTCCAGTTATTATAATGATACCATTTATTTATTTGGAATAGCAAATAGTTTACAAATAACGTAATAATTATTTAAAAATAGTAGTGTACAGTAGGGTCCAAAACCCACATTTCAGACCTCATTTATCTCTGCCTTCGAGAATTTTTCTCTGGCCAAGATTTCAACAATCATCCATCTAAACCCATTGCAAATATTTTTATGGTCACTAATGAATCACTCAAGAACATCTTTCAATATTTGCAACTTTGATAATCTTTAATCTCATAATCTACTATCTCCTAATGGCTCTCTACTGCTATTGTTGGGTTCATGTTGCTCCTCCCTGCTATAGTTGCGTCCATTATTGTAGGTTCTATTTTGTACATGAGCAGGTATGTATGGTGTGAGTATGTTTGATTGGTATGAATTGGAGCAATATTGTTGGAGTTAAGGTAACCCATTTGTAGCCATGGTGATTGGAAAAGCTTTAGAGTGTTTCTTTCCCATTTGAAGGCTTTATAAGTGATTATATATTGTGCTAATTAAAAGATGATATGGAAAGCATTTTTTTTTTTGGAAAAAGTAAACAAGCCATTGAATATATATATATAAACTGGTTCAAGTGTTGAAGTCAGAGAGAACCAAGAAGAAAACCTAGCATTGTCACAATATGTACAAGTGACAAGCATTGATATTTACAATATATTATATCGATTAAAAAAAAATTCCTGCCAAAATTTGAAATTTATCGAATTTTTATATTTTCAAAAACATATCGAACAACAGGCATGGATAGTTATTATTTGTGAGTCTTTATGTTTGACTATTTTAGAATTTCGGTGGTTGAAGTGTTTAGAGTTAAGTTTTTATTGGTTAGCTTTATATTGATAATAATATATTGTATTAATTGAATTTAATATTTGATTTTTTAATAATATATTTAAAATAATGTTTATTATAAGAAAAATAGAATCTTAATTCATCAAATCAAGCTTAAATTAAATTTTTAAATTAAGTGCAGGGAAAGATCAAATAAAACTATATATTAGTAATACAAATACTTGTAAAATATAAAATCATCTAATAGGACGATAACTACTATAAATAAAAATTGGAAGGTAGTCATAGAGAGAATTTTGACTTTCTTAAATTGAAATACATTACCCAAATGATTATTTGTACTACAATTTCTTATAGGTATCATGGGGGATTGAAAGGGTGAAAACCAATATATTAAGAGGTATCATGGCAAAGAAATATTAAAGTTCTAATGAAAAAGTCCCTTTTGATAATCAAATTAAAGTTTATGCTAATAGATCAAATTTTTCATGTTATCATAAGGAAAGATTACCTCTTCCTCTTTTGAAAATAAATAGGAGCCTGCCACATGGATTTTTATTGGAAGTTTGTCTAGGCAAACAAAAGACAAGATGAGACCACTTCTAGTGTGTATATATTCAACATTATAGACCTATCGGGTATTGTGGACCAATGGTATGAATTAGTCACAAAATCTCTATAATGGCACTTTGAATCACCCTGTAATGTTAGGTAAGATCTACTATAGTTCTATTTGATAACACATATTTATTACTTGTCTTAAGAATTTTGTTGAACTTCTCAATATACTAAAAATTTGGATAATTCAAAATTTTATAGTTGCAAGCTATGTTAGTAATGATTTATCTAAGAAAAATGGACTCTACCTATACAATAAGAAATGGATTAGGTCAAGGGAATTAGCCTTATTTATTGATCCTATCCCAGTTGGAGTGCCTAGAAGGGAAGGGTAAACTCCCGCCACTTAATTCCCCCCTACTCCCTACTATTATAATGCCATGGGCAAGAATACTTATGCATTCACGTCAGTGCTAATATGACATTAACACTGACCAATCAAATCAAAGAATTTAAAAGATTATATGAAACTTCTAATGTTTATATCTTTTTCTAATTTTTTATTATTTTATAAATCACATTTTTCATTCATTCTATCGGTCCATACTATTTTTGGTGGGGGAAAAAATTAATTTTCTTCAAAAAAAATACAAATATTTTCTAGCAAAATTAATGAATGCATTAATTACAACTTTATCTTTAACACATTTGTGACAAGTTGATAAAAAAAATTCCAATCATTTTATCTTCCACCTCACACAACCTATCTAATGAATATTAATTATTACAATCTATTTTTCTTACCAAATTCAATTATAGAGTTAAATATATTTATTATTAGGTTTTTTTTTTTCTATTGTCAATGCGAGATTTGAACCATTGACGTCTGGAAAGGAAGCCATGCCAATTCAGTGTTGTACTGTGGGTGGCTCTCATTTATTATTAGTTTTACATTGATGTTTGTTTTTTACTACTTAAAATGATTTGTTCCTAAAACTTCATGTAATGAATAAGTTCAAATTACACCTCACTAACCATATATATATATATATGTGTGTGTGTGTGTGTGTGTGTGTGTGTGTGTGTGTGTGTGTGTGTGTGTGTGTGTGTGTGTGTGTGTGTGTGTGTGTGTGTGTGTGTGTGTGTGTGTGTGTGTGTGTGTGTGTGTGTGTGTGTGTGTGTGTGTGTGTGTGTGTGTGTGTGTGTCTATGTCTTTTTAATATAATTTCAATATTTTATATCTTTGTATTGAATTTCTTTTTTTTTTTAAACTTTGATTTTTAATAAAAGTAGTTAAATTATTACTATTATTTTACTTTTATAAAAATAAATTAAATAATATTATTTTTCAATTATATTTTATAATAGTGTTTGTAATATGTATAATTGATAAGTGTGACAATTTATAAATATATTTAAAGCTTAAATATAAATTTTAATATTAAATCAATAATTATATTTGATATCAAAAAAACTAAAGAAATAACCACAAAAAAGAAATAATTCAATTCTAAAAGATATATAAATTATTATTAAGTTTTTATAAAATATGTATTAAAATTAAATAGTTATATTTTATTTCTTATTTATTACATCATATTTATTCATCAACATCAAATTTATATGTATTACATCTATTTATTATTTACAAATGTACATATTAAATTATATAGATATTATTTCAAAATTAAAAATTACTTAATTTTGTGAAAATTTTTAAAATACAAAGCATTAAATAGTAAACATTCTCAATTGTGTAAAATTAAACAATTAGTTTTACTTATAAAATATTTTTATATTTCAATACATTTCATTTTTTCTTATACAAATGTGAGATTTAATATAAAAATTAAATTCTTAATTTCACTAATTAAAATATAATATATTTTAATTTTCTATTACAACCATGATTATATTTTGACTATTTGTTTTGTTAAGAAAAATAATTATATTTAATTCTCTCTCTCTCTCTCTCTCTCTCTCTCTCTCTCTCTCTCACACACACACACACACACACACACACACACACACACACACACACACACACAACTTATGTTGGTATCACTCTATCCTATTAGATCACAAGTGCAATTCTAGGCATAAATTAATGCATTCACAATGTTAATTTAAAACTATTTAACCTTATCCTCACTCATCTACACCTCTACAACCATTATGTATTAGGCAAGAACTATGACGCATTGTGTCTCTTTTATTTTGTTGAGACAAAAGATTAATAAATTTATTAGTTCAAAAATAACCAAAGAAAAGGGGGAAAACTAAAGATGAAAGATAATTTTGGTTTTAAACACATCTTAAAACATGCTAATATGTAATAGTGTCAAAACTCATTCGTAAACAAATTTTAGGGTAGAACAAATATAAATAATCTTTATTGAAAAGTTGGAGTTCATTTAGAACCATTTAAACCACAAAACTCAAAAATTGTGAAAACAAAATGAAGCAATTCAAAGAATTAAAAATCTTTGTACTCTTCCCCAACCTATGAATCTATTTTCTTCAATCCTTTTCAATCCCAACCTATATAAGCCTAGGAAATTTATGACAAATATCAGCTCTATTATTTTGGATCAATTTGAAAGAATGTAAAGAATGTTCATAGTTTTTATTAATGAATCTTGCTTGGTTAAGATATCCCAAATTTTTAAATCCTCAAAACTACAGTGTGGATCGCAGTGATGAAACTCAGTTTTGTGAGGCCTCGCTCTGACCCTTCGTAGCATAGTGGATACATTACTAGTTTGATTCTCATGACCTGATATGTCGGGACACTATATGATGCACCAAAAATTATTATGCTATTTTATGATGTGTGATGCTTTACCTTTAGATATTTGATTTTTTCATTTAATGCTCTATGAACATACATGATGATGAAGTAAATGAATGCAGAACTAACACCTTGATTTTTCAATTTTAATGGTAAAAAATATGAGTAGAATGAGATGAACAATTGATTATTAGAAAAATGGATGTTTTTAATTTAAATTATTTTACTAATACGTAATTTACATATATGCATGTTATTTCTTGAGCTACTGATGTGTGCAATGACTGTGCAGGATAGTTAGCTGAGAAATTTAATGGAAAGACGAAACTGTACCCCTTGTCAATTTGTGTTATTCTGCATTATCTTTCTTTGAAGGTTGTTATATAGTCTTCAAATTCTCCTAGCTTTTTTTTGGGTTCTATTAAGTCTTTAAGGCCTAAAAACATTAAATTTAAGTACCCTAGGGGTAAAGGTATGAGTTGGGAGTACTTTCCACACCCTTAGCCTCTTTGGTTGACTTTTAAGGTCACTCAAAAACCCTACTTTTGGTTGATTGCAAAAATTGATTTGTCTCCTACATGAGTTGGTGACTCAAACTCCACCTTGAGGTTACCTAAAGTCTAGTTGAGTTAGGATCATACTTAGAGGCATTTTGGAGAAGTTTTGGGGTTGTTATCCAATCTCTAGTTTTTAGAGAGAAGTTTTAAGATTGAAGGAAAGGAAGGATAAGCTCTTCTCAACTTGTCATTTTACCATAACTTTCTTTTTTGAAGGTATGGTTCTTCACTCTTTTGATCATGTTCTTCATATTGTTCATACTTTGGTTTATGCATAAGGCATTGTGTTGTTCTTGTATTGCTTGCATGTGTGTTGAGGTTGTTTGGGGAAGGATCTTAACTTGTTCTTGGGTGTCATTCTTATGCTTTACTTTGAAATTTTGAGGGGATTTCATGGGGATTGTTTTGGCAATACTCACCCTTGGATAGGGAAGAAGTGGCCAAGTACGGGGGAAGGGCCTTAGTCGGACCTCAATAGTGTAGAGTCTCCTCTCACTATGAGAAGAGGGAAAGAGGGTAGGGTGTATGGGCCCCTAATTTTCATCACATACCTTGTATGAAAATTTGAATTCTTGAAGAAGGGAAGGAATGAAAATCCTTGTGTTATTGGCCTCAAAAGGGCATTTGTAGAAGAACGGAAGTTCTTGAATTTCAGCCTCAAAAGGGCTATGTTATGGTATGGTGATAGACATCTTGTATTGAGAAAATCCACCTCCCCCTATTTTGGTTCAATGTTGAACCTATTGTGCAAAACTGGGTTGGGAATGCATGCTTGAATTGTTTATAATAATATGTTGTTTTACCTCCAGGTCAGTTCTTGTCTGTCCCATGATTCCCTTGATGCATTCAAGATATTGGAAAAGATCTCTTGTGAAAGACCTAGAAGAGAAATCATTGAATTGTAAAATTATGAAAAATGTATTTTAATTTTGATGTATTGGCAAGGATGTTAGGTTTTCTTACTGGTTCTTTCTTGATGGAGCTTTGAACTAGGTTAATTAATAGAGAGAAAGGATTGAAAAAAAATCTCCTTGCATGGTATCTTATGTTGTTCAATTTATGTATATGAGTGTGAAAAAAAAGAGATTAAATGATGGTTTTTCCAAATTATAAATTCTTCAAAGTTCAATTATGTTGAGGAAAAGAAATTGTATATGTTGAAGTTTTCAATTCAATGTAATATGTTTTAGGAGAAAACAAACAATCTTACTCTTTGGATAAACAAATTTATCATATTTCCTTGTTAAACTATGTAAGTAGCAAATTAAAATTTGATTAAAATAAATAAATAAATTGCATCCTGGTTATAAGACCAATTGAGAAAACATAAATAAATAAATAAAAATTATATGTATATATATATATATATATATATATATATATATATATATATATATATATATATATATATATATATATATATATATATCCTTGCATTAAAAAGCATGACCAAGGAAAAGCAAGTCCTAAAACAAATAGAGTTTATGCAAGATTAAAAGAAATCAATCAAACATTAGATTTCACATGGATAGATAAACATGTTTTAAAAATAAAATGTTCACCTCCAGGAGAAAAATGCTCTCTAGAGTTTGTATGAAGGAGAGATTTAGTCCATTTGACCATAGAGAATATACCTCCTTTGATTCCCTTTAAAAATCTATTATCAATTTTCTCATGTAAATAAATAAATAAATAGATAAATTTGAATTTTAAAGGTAATGCAATTACTTGCCTATACCTCTTTTCTATGAACTCACCAAATAAACTTTAAATCATTAATACTCTCCACTCACCAATCCTCTAACGTCGGTTTAAGAGGGAGGGCAAACTGGGGGTTTGTTTACCTAGTCAACGAATTAATGTTGACATGGCCTTATATTCTCCTAAGATCTCGCATGTACTTAGACTCCGTGGGTAGCAACAAAGATGGTTGAGTAGGCATTTAAGCCCATGCAACAAGCTTACATTTTAAAACAAACCTTTAAGCTCCGCATTTAAATGCCCACATTTTGGAGGCTTTTCCTGCACGTTAAAGTGACCCTGCGAATGAAATCTGGCACCCACTTACCTTTGTACATGTAGTACATGGCTAGTCAAATAAAAAAAAGGATTAGCAATATATACTCCATCTTTCATCCACCCACTCCTCCATTTAGGTGCAAATTCTTGGAGGATCCTCACATGCAGGGAAGGGGAGACAAATTCTACACATGGCAGACTTGGGTTAGTGCTAGGCTATCTTGGAATCTACCAAGATCTCCTTAGGGCGCAAGGCAGGGGGGGGGGAATCCTAGTGGCCAAGTGGCCAAGGGAGTTTAGGGAGTTAGGTTGGGGGTGGGCTTGAACTAGGTTAGTTAAGTTAATGATAGCTTAGATTGTTGTCTGCTCTATTCATTATGTAAATGTGTTTTAAATTATATTAGTTGTTATTAATTTTATTAGAATGTTTATTTTGCAACTTAGTTAGTTTAGGTTGTCATTAAGTTAGTAAATTAGTTTTAGTCAAATGATAGTTTATATTAAACTTAGTTTGGGTTAGTGTTAAGGTAAGTTATTATGTTAGTATTAAGTTTGTTATAATGTTAAGTTGTTAGTGTTAGGCATGTTGCTAATTTAAATGGTTTATGTGTGTGTGTGTGTGTGTGTGTGTGTGTGTGTGTGTGTGTGTGTGTTAGTTTTAGTATATTTTATTTTATGTAAAGTTTTTAAATTTAAGGTAATCAGATTATGTTAGCATGTTAGTTTAGCTTTTATTTTTATTTCACTTAGTAGTATTATTAATTTAAATTAGATCTTAATTTCAAAAAAAAAATGTTATTATAATTAATGATGTGGTAAAAGTTTGTTTAATAACGTGATAAATGTTATCTTACAAATAGGTTCATTTTCGATTAATTAGACATACATTACTTAAATGGTTATTCGATTAAATGAATTTTACTGATTATAGATATTTATTTTACTTAAAAGATAATTTATTGATTTATGTAATAGGACTTAAATTGATTTTAATTATGTTTACTAATTTTCTAAGAATGTAAGATTTTTAGGTTAAAGGTAAATGTGTACTTGATCCTTCAATTAACTTAATTTTGGTTTGTTTTCATTAATTCATCAATCGAGCATTAAGAGTTCTAATTGTCATTTTAAGAGTGATGATGTATAATCATGGGATATGTCTTTAAATTAATTGAATTTAGTTTGTTTAAAAACATTTAAGTTTAACAACCTAATCCTTCAAGTGTTTTATCTGAGTAGTAGTCTCACAATATTGTTAGGAGATCTTATATCCATCTTGTAATGTACCCTAGTCTTATTTCAATTTTAAATATATCAAACTTTAGCAAATTAATTTTAAAAAAAATAAAAAAAATTGGTGTGTTTTGCTCTATATTTTGGGCATGACAAGTTTGTTTTAAATAATATTTATGTTATTTGTAAACCAGTCTACTATTCCAAGATAAATAAATGGTGCTAGAACTCTACCTGGATGCGAGCCCTGTAGAGTTCTTCCAGTTATTATAATGACAATATTTATTTATCTATAACAAAAAATGGTTTACAAATAATATAAATATAATTTAAAAGGAGCAGCGTACAATAGGGTCCACAACCCACAATTTAGACCTCATTTATCTCTACCTCCAAAAAAATTTCTCTGGCCAAGATTTCAACAATCATTCATCTAAACCAATTGCAAATGTTGTTAAGATCATTAATGAAGCACTCAAGAACATCTTTTAATATTGCCAAATTTGATCATCTTTAATCTCATAATCTACTATCTCCTCACTGCTCTCTACTGTTGTTGTTGGGTTCATGTTGCTCCTTCCTACTATTGTTGCATCGATTTTTGTAGGTTCTATTTTGTACATGAGCACATATGTATGGTGTGAATATGTTTAATTCATATGAATTGGAGCAATATTGTTGGAGTTAAGGTAACCCATTTGTAGCCATGGTAATTGGAAAGGCTTTAGAGTGTCTCTTTCCCATTTGAAGGCTTTATAAGCAATTATATATTGTGCTAATTAAAAGATGATATAGAAAGTTATTATTTGTGAGTCTTTATGTTTGACTATTTCAGGATTTTGGTGGTTGAAGTGTTTAGAGTTAAGTTTTTATTGGTTAGCTTTATATTGATAATAATATATTGCATTAATTGAATTTAATATTTGATTTATTAATAATATATTTAAAATAATGTTTATTATAAGAAAAATAAAATCTTAATTCATCAAATTAAGCTTAAATTAAATTTTAAAATTAAGTGTAGGAAAAGATCAAATAAAACTATATATTAGTAATACAAATACTTGTAAACTATAAAATAATCATATAGGACCATAACTACTATAAATGAAAATTGAAAGTTAGTCATAGAGAGAATTTTGACTTTCTTAAATTGAAATACATTACCCAAATGATTATTTGTACTACAATTTCTTATAGGTATCATGTGGAATTCAAAGGGTGAAAACAAATATGTTAAGAGGTATCATGACAAAGAAATATTAAACAATGAACAAAATCCCTTTTGATAATCAAATTAAAGTTTATGCCAATAGATTAAATTGTGCATGTTATCATAAGGAAATATTACCTCTTGCTCTTTTGAAAATAAATAGGAGCATGCCACATGGATTATTATTGGAAGTTTGTCTAGGCAAACAAAAGACAAGATGAGACCACTACTAGTGTGTATATACTCAACATTATATACCTATGGAGTATTGTGGACCAATGGTATGAATTAGTCACAAAATCTCCCTAATTGCACTTTGAATCACCCTGCAATGCTAGGTAAGATCTATAATAGTTTTATTTGATAACACATATTTCTCACTTGTCTTATGAATTCTACTGAATTTCTCAATATACCAAAATTTTGGATACTTCAAATTTTTATAGTTGCAAGCTATGTTAGTAATGATTTATCTAAGAAAAATGGACTCTAGCTATACAAAAAGAAATGGATTGGATCAAGAGAATTAGCCTTATTTATTAATCTCGTCCCAGTTGGAGTGCCTAGTTGTGAAGGGTAAACTCCCCACGCTTAATTCCCCCCCTCCTCCCTACTATTCTAATGACATGGGTAGGATTACTTATTCATTCATGTTAGTGCTGATATGTCATTAACACTGACCAATCAAATGAAAGAATTTAAAAGATTATATGAAACTTCTAATGTTTATATTTTTTTGTAATTTTCCATTATTTTATAAATCACAATTTTCATTCATTCTATTGGTCCACACTATTTTTGGTGGGAGAGAAAATTAGTTTTCTTCAACAAAAATACAAATATTTTCTAACAACATTAATGAATACATTAATTACAAATTTTATCTTTTCCACATTTTTGACAAGTTGATAAGATTTTTTTTCCAATCATTTTATCTTCCACCTCACACAACATGTCTAATCAATATTAATTATTATAATCTATTTTTCTTACCAAGTTCAAATATAGAGTTAAATACTTTTAATTTCTTTTTAAAAATATATTTATTACTAGTTTTACATTGATGTTTATTTTTGAACTTCATGTAATGCATAAATTCAAATTATACTTCACTATATATATATATATATACATATATATACATATGTATACATATATATATATATGTATATATATACATATATATGTATACATATATATACATATATATATATATATATATATATATACATATATATATGTATATATATATATGTATGTATGTATATATATGTATGTATGTATATATATATGTATGTATATATATACATACATATATATATATATATATACACATATATATATGTATGTATACATATAGATACATATATATATACACAAATATGATTAAAAAGTAATATTGTTAATTTATTTTTATAAAAGTAAAATAATAGTAATAATTTAACTACTTTTATTAAAAAATCAAAGTATATATATATACATATATATATATACACACACATATATATATATACATATATATATACATACATATATATATATATATATATATATAGTGAAGTATATATATATACATACATATATATACATACATACATACATATATATATATACACATATATATATACATACATATATATATATACATACATATATATATATATACATACATATATATATATATATATATATATATACTTTGATTTTTTAATAAAAGTAGTTAAATTATTACTATTATTTTACTTTTATAAAAATAAATTAACAATATTACTTTTTAATCATATTTTATAATAGTGTTTGTAATATGTATAATTGATAAGTGTGATAATTTATGAATTCTATCATTTATTATTATTATTATTATTTATTTAAACAATTTATCATTTAGTTTAAATATATATATATTAATATTAAATTATTTTGAGGAGAGAAGGACGGAAAGTTTCTACAATTTGACACTGAACTAGGGTTGTCATGCCCTAGCTTGTTTCCTCTTTGTCTGTGCATGCGGAGGGGGGTGGCTATTCAACTATGTCGGGGTGGAGATCTATGACATTCGTCAGTGAAGGCATTGGTTTGCATTTTTTATTGGACGTCGTTCTACATTTAGGCTACTTGAGTTTGTGGAGGTGCCTTGATGGATCCCCTTGTTGTGGATTGTCTAAGGTCGGACGTGGTTATGGCTATGGGTGAGCCTCCTAGGGTTGTGCCTGATATTTATTGTCATGATGCGGTGGGCTTGAATCTACTGGGACATAGGTGAGGGTTTTTTAAAATGCCCTCTTTTCTTAGATTATAGGTGCTATGGATTCAAGCTTGCCTGGAGAATCTTGGATCATGAAGATTAATGGTTGCCTCAAGCACTGCAAAGAAAGGCCCAAACTGGTAATCCCTTTTGAAATGATTGCTAAAGATATTGAATACTATTCTAAGCACTCGTTGTATTGCAAATTTTTGGGATTACGAGTTTCTCTTCAATTTCTAGAAAATTGGGCTCGAAGAGTTTGGGAACCAAAGGGTGAAATGGATGTCACATTGCTTGCAAATAACTTTTTCATAGTTAAATTTATTTTCCTGGCTGATTGCAATAGGGTCTTTAAGGGTGGGCCCTATCTTTACAACTAGGTTGGGCTATTCGTCAAACCATGGCATGCAAGATTAATCTTTTTGAGGAACTTCCAAATCATGTTCCAATTTGGGTTTGGTTACCTAGATTTCCAATAGGATGTTGTCATGAGGATGTTCTTCATATGCTTGCATCGATGCTTAGAAAGATGGTGGGGTCTTCAACACAAACCTTGTGTAAGAAAATAATGACTTGTTCTCGAATTTGTGTGGGACTTGATTTAAGTAGACCATTGCCAGATGCTGTGGAAATGTGTGTAGGCTCACATTATTGGGTGTAATAACTAGATTATGAGACCCTTCCTTTTCAATGTCACCTTTGTCATGAATATGACTACCTATTGCAAAGATGCTTGAAGGTCAAGCCAGTGGAGTAGCAGCCTCCGCCTCCTCCTCATAACACTCTTGGTGTTGCTAAAGGGAAGAAGCCTATTACTGGCAAGGGTAAGGATGCTAAGGGTTTTATTCAAGTTAAGGCTTGAAATTGAAATAGAGGTCAGAAGAGGACCCTAATGGAGAGATACGATGAGGGTACTTTTAACAAGTATGAGGTCTTGGATGAATTGGGTTAGCAAGAAGTTAATCCTAGATTAATCAGTGTAGATCAATTTTTGGTAGATTCTAAACTGGAGAATACCTCTTCCATTCCTCCTCCTACTTATCATGTGGAATCTACCATGCCTATGGTCACCGAGGGGCAGACAAGGGCTCAGATGATATTAGGGCCAAATGTTGATTTGGGACAGGGAGTAGAGGGCATTTCTCTTCTTGTGCGGACTGCGGTTTCAGATACAGATAAGCAGGGTAAATCTTCTCCTAATCTAGGCATTCTTCAAATGGATGGCAAGAAGGGGGTTTTAGAGAAAAGTGTTAAAATTGGATGAAAGAAGGATTTGGAGAAGATTAAGATGATAGGGGAGACTTTGGTGGAGTCAAGATTTGTTAAGACCTTGGATTCCCACTTTTTGACTCCTTCAAAATGATCATTATTTCTTGGAATGTAAGGGGCTTGAATAGTGGCCCTAGACAAAAAGCTATTTAGAAATTAGTTAGGAGTCATTCTCCTAATGTTCTTTTTCTTCAGGAGACTAAGGTTTATGTGGAATGTATGATAAGTATAACACCTAAATTGTGGAGGAATGGTCAATGTCAGTGAATTGGAGCTCAGGGATCTTCAGGGGGTGTGGCATGTCTTTGGAACCCATGAAAGATCCAACCTATGTCATGGATTTCCTTTAAAGCCTTCTTATTCATGGTTTCTTTGTGCCTTGAATTGGGAGAATCTATTCTTTTTTCCAATGTCTATGCTCATATTGAGTTCCAAGGTAAACTTCTTGTATGGAATAATATTCATTTGGTTTGTAGCTTATTTCCTTACTTGTCATGGATTATTGCTGGAGACTTTAATGCTATTCTTGATTTAACTAAAAAATGGGGAGGTAATGCAAGACTTGAGCCCTCTTCTGTCTTGTTCCATGATAATATTTTGGCACTCAATCTTGTGGATATCAAGCCTAGCAATGGTCAATTCACTTGAAACAATAGAAGGGTGGGTGATAGGTGCATTGTTGAATGATTAGATCACTTCATGGTTTCCTATTTTTGGGTGGGCAGATTGTGTTCTTCCAATTCTAAGATATTAGATTGGAGAGGCTCAGATCACTGGCCCATAAAGCTTGTCATTTCTTTAGTCTAGTTTCCTTAGAAGCCACCCTTCAAGTTCCAGCTCATGTGGCTTAGGGACCCAAACCTTTATGGATGTATTGCTAATTGGTGGAAGGATGGTAGGCCTAATTTTGGTACAAAAATGTATATTTTTGCTAAGCTCCTCCAATATGTTAAGTATTAGCTAAAATAGTGGAATTGACAATGCTTCAGGAACATTTACCAGGCAAAAAATGAGACTCAATTGGAGTTGAATGATATTACTAGGTTGATTAGAGAGGATGAGGTGTCTGAGTATTTGTTGTAGGAGGAAGCTAGGTCTTTAAAAACCTTGGAGGAATGGGAGATGAGAGAGGGAATTTTTTGGATAAAAAAGCTCAAATTGAGTGGCTTCAAGAGGGTGATAAGAATACTACCTTCTTCTTTAATTCAGTGAAGGCCAGATGATATGGTAATTCTATATAATCTTTGGTGACTAACAGGGGGGAGGTTCTCTCTTCTACTCATCATATCTCAAATAAAGTTTTGTAGTATTTTGCTTCTTTATTTAGGGAGGAATCGCAAGGGGACTCGATTGCAGAGGCTCAAGTCCTCTCCTGTATTCCTTCTTTGGTTTCATTGGAAATGAAAGGGTATCTTATGAGTGCCATATCTTTGGAGGAGTTAGAGAATATTTTTTTCTAGATGAAAAAAGGAAAGGCTCCTGGTCTAGATGGTTTCCTGATTGAGTTCTTCCAAGAATTTTGGTACATTATCAAATTAGATTTATTGGTAGTTGTTCAAGAATCCCAGAAGAATAAGAAAATGCTCTGGGCCCTAAACTCTACCTTCCTTGCTCTCATTCCCAAGGGGGAGGGGGTTGATCAGCTAAGTCAAATTTTCCCTATTTTTCTTTGCAATGTAACTTATAAAATTATATCTAAGTTGATTGTTGATAGGTTAAAAAAGTGGCTTATGTTGTTAATCTCTGAAGAATAAAGTGGCTTTGTGGTGGACTGCCAGATTTTGGATGGGGTGGTTGTGACTACTTAGACTATCCATTCCATGGCCAATTCCAAAGACAAGGCTATGTTCATCAAGCTAGACATGGCCAAGGCTTATGATAGAGTTTTGTGGTCCTTCCTCCAAAAGGTTTTGAGTGCCTTTGGTTTTGAGGAGGAATGGATTCATTGGGTTAGGAGTTGTGTGAATTTGACTTCTTTCTCAATTTTGATTAATGGGGAGCATTATAATCTCTTTGGGACCTCTTGAGGTTTGGGGCAAGGTGACCCCCTCTCTCCTTACCTATTTCTTCTTTTGGTGGAAGGTTTGGGACAGTTGATAAAAAGGAATGTCGAAGGGGGCTTCATTTAGGGCTGGCATTTGCGAGGGGGCCTTCCTGTACAATCTCACCTATAGTTTATGGATGATACGACTTTGATGGGAATGGCTACCATTAGGGAGGCTTCTAATATGCATAGGGTGTTGGATATTTATCTTGGTACTTCATGCCAATTAATTGACGAGGGAAAGTCTTCCATTTTCTCTTCAACACTCTTGCTTCCATTCAACAAAGAGTTGCTCATATTCTCAGATTCCAAATTGGGAGTCTTCCATTGCTATACCTTGGGATTCCTATTTTAGTTGTTCAGTCTAGGGATTTTTTGTAGGTTATTCTTGATAAGTTCCACGTCAAAGTTAATCATTGGTCCCATTGCTGGCTATCCTTTGCTAGACGGGTCCAGCTGCTTCAATCTATGGTGCAAGCTCTTCCTCTCGATAGGTGTATGATTTAGGTGGCACCAATGAGCTTTGTTAGGGGGCTTGATTCCTTAGCAAGATAGTTTTTATGGGCTGGTAATTTATCATCAACTAAGTGGAGCCTTATTAAGTGGGAGGTTGTTTGTAGCCCAAAATGGTTTGGTGGTCTTCGATTACGGCAATCATTGCTATCTAGTACTGCTCTAGTAAATAAATTGTATTGGTGATGGTGTGTGGAATAGGACTAGGTGTGGGCCAAAATTTTGTCTCATAAGTACTTTTTTGGGATCCCCTAGAAATATATCCCTCAGTATAGCTTGATAAGGACAGGCTCAGTGATTTGAACTAATCTCAAGAAAGGGGCTATGCTCATTAAGGGTGGCCTATTCTGGATCTACAGGAGTGAGATAGAGGTACATTTCTAGCATGATTCTTAAGATGGATACCCTCCCATAGTCATCCAATATCCTCATTTTCATATATTATCCCAGAGGTTTTGTGAAGCTGGATGAACTAGGGTGTGTGACTTTAAGTCCTTTTCCCTTTAGGGGTAGTTAGTGGAAGCAAGATGGAAGAGCCCAGAGGATTGGCCTAGTTTTGGATTGGAGGTAGAGTGCACTAAGCTTCATTACATTCTTTCTTGTCATAAATGTAGTGCCCTTATGGATAGTGATGTGTTGGCCTGGTCTCCTAATCCCAAGGGTGTTTGCACTATTTCTTCTAGGTATCAAAAGTTGCTCTCCCAAAATTTTCCTGGGGGGGGGGGGGGAGGGAGGGGATGTTCATTGGTGGAAGAAAGTCTAGAATAATTTCTCTTATTCTCTATGGTGGTGGGGAGGAAGAATCTCCACACTTATTATTTCATTGCTCCTTCACCCTACAACTATGGCATTTCTAGTGGGATATTTGGAAATGCCCGTGCATTCATGCCTCCTCCCTAGTGGAGTTTTGGATGAGATTGGAAAGGCCCACCTCCTTGGATCCCTTCTTATAGGATGTTTGGTATGCTGGTCCTATCTTTCTACTATGGAAAGTCTAGTTGGAAAGGAATCATAGAATCTTTCAGGGCAAAAAATTGGGGATTCAATAGGTTTGGATTAGAATTATGGGAATGATCCAAGAAACTATCGAAGCTAAGAGTGAGATTGTGTTGCCACTTGAGAAAGGTGATGTTGAGATGGTTGATAGGTTTGGCATAAAAGGGATATTTCTAGCCTTAGCTTTTGTTAGGTGAGGTAGATGTGTGAAGCAAAAAGTTCAAAGGATGAGGAGATGGCTACCCCCTCCCGCTGGTTTTTTGAAAGTTAATACTGATGGTTCTTCTAGGGGTAATCCAGGTTTGGCTGGGATTGGTGGGATTGGTAGGGATTCTTTAGAATCAGTGGTTTTTATTTTATCAGCTAATAAAGGGATTAAAACTATTAATAGGATGGAAGGCTTGGCTATCCTATATCCTTTGAAGCAGGCTTATATTCTAGGGTGGAGGAAGGTGATTTATGAGGCTAACTCTTAGGTCCTGGTCAATCTTCTCCTTGAGAGAAAGATTTCTAATGTTACCTGGCAGCTATCTATGATAGTGCAATAGATATTATAGGTTAGCTTTTTAATGGATCTAGTATCTTATGCCCATATTCCAAGGGAATGGAAAAGGGTGGTTGATTGTCTAGAAAAATGGGTGTTAGAAGATATATATGGCCAAAAGATTGATGAGTGGGAGTAGATACCCTATGAGTTATGGTAGGACCTAGAGAGGACTCTTGTAGAAGATGGAAGTGGTATTGGGAAGTGATGATCTAGTTCTAGCTTTTTCTATGGTCTTTGGTGGTTCTTGGGGCTTTGGCCCTTTTCTGTTTTGTATTCAGTTGTTCTAATTTTCAATAAATTTTTTACCCCTATTTTTCAAAAAATATTAAATTAATAATTATGTTTTATATCAAAAAATATACTGAAAAAAATAACCACAAAAAATAAATAATTCAATTCTAAAAGAAATATAAATTATTATTAAGTTTTTATAAACTATGTATTAAAATTAAATAGTTATATTCTATTTCTTATTTATTACATCATATTTATTCATCAACATCAAATTTATATTTATTACATCTATTTATTATTTACAAACGTACATATTAAATTATATAGATATTATTTCATAGTTAAAAATTACTTTATTTTTTGTGAAAAGTTTGGAAATACAAAGCATTAAATAGTAAACCTTCTCTAATTGTGTAAAATTAAACAATTAGTTTTACTTATAAAATATTTTTATACTTCAATACATTTCATTTTTTCTTATACAAATGTGAGTTTTGATATAAAAATTAAATTACTTTCATTAATTAAAATATAATACATTTTAATTTTCTATTATAACCATGATTTTATTTTAACTATTTGTTTTATTAAGAAAAATAATTATATTTGATTCTCTCTCTCTCTCTCTCTCTCTCTCTCTCTCTCTCTCTCTCTCTCTCTCTCACACACACACACACACACACACACACACACACACACACACACACACACACACACACACACACAACTTATGTTGGCATCACTCTATCCTATCAAATCACAAGTACATTTCTAGGAAAAAATTAATGCATTCACAATGTTAATTCAAAACTATTTAACCTTATTCTCACTCATCTACTCCTCTACAAGCATTATGCATTAGGTAGGAACTATGATGCATTGCATCTCTTGTATTTTGTTAGGACAAAAGGTTAATAAATATGTTAATTCAAAAATAACCAAAGAAAAGGGGAAAAATTAAAGATGAAAGATAATTTTGGTTTTAAACATGTCTTAAAATATGCTAATATGTAGCAATGCCAAAACCCATTGGTAAACAACTTTTAGGGTAGAAAAAATGTAAAAAATATTTATTGAAAAGTTGGAGTTCATTCAAAACCATTTAAACCACAAAACTCAGAAAACTTGCGAAAACAAAATGAAGCGATTCGAAGAATTAAAAATCTTTGTAGTCTTCTCCAACCCATGAATATGTTTTCTTCAATCATCTTCAATCCCAACCTATATAAGCCTAGGAAATTTATGACAAGTATTTGCTCTATTATTTTGGATTTTTATTTTGCAACAATTCAAAAGAATGTTCATAGTTTTCATTAACGACTCTTGTCTGGTTAAGATATCCCAAATTTTCAAATCCTCAAAAGTGCAGCATGGATTGCAATGATGAAACTCAATTTAAAAAAAATAATATTTATGCTATTTGTAAAATAGTCTACTATTCCAAGATAAATAAATGGTGCCAAAACTCTACCTAGATGCGAGCCCTGTAGAGTTCTTTCAATTATTATAATGACACCTTTTATTTGTCTAGAATAGAAAATAGTTTATAAATAACATAAATATTATTTAAAAAGAGCAACAGATAGTAGGTTCCAAAACCCATAGTTCAGACCTCATTTATCTCTGCCTCCAAGATTTTTTCTCTAGCCAAGATTTCAAAAATCTTCCATCTACACCCATTACAAATGTTGTTAGGGTCATTAATGAAGCACTCAAGAAAATATTCCTATATTGCCAACTTTAATCATCTTTAATCTCATAATTTTCTATCTCATCACTGCTCTCTACTGGTATTATTGGATTCATGTTGCTCCTCCCTGCTATCGTTGCATCCATTTTTGTAGATTTTGTTTTGTATGTGAGTAGGTATGTATGGTGTGAGTGTGTTTAATTGGTATGAATTGGAGCAATATTGTTGGAGTTAAGGTAACACATTTGTAGCCATGGTGATTGGAAAGGCTTTAGAGTGTTTCTTTCCCATTTGAAGGCTTTATAAGTGATTATATATTGTGCTAATTAAAAGATGATCTAGAATGTTATTATTTGTGAGTATTTATGTTTGACTATTTTAGAATTTTAGCGGTTGAAGTTTTTTGAGTTAAGTTTTTATTGGTTAGCTTTATAATGATAATACTATATTGCATTAATTGAATTTAATAATTTATTTTTTAATAATATATTTAAAATAATGTTTATTAAATGAAAAATAAAATCTTAATTCATCAAATTAATCTTAAATTAAATTTTAAAGTTAAGTGTAGGGAAAGATCAAATAAAACTATATATTAGTAATACAAATACTTGTAAAATATAAAATAATCCTATAGGACAATAACTACTATAAATGAAAATTGGAAGGTAATCATAAAGAGAATTTGGACTTTCTTAAATTGAAATACATTACCCAAATGATTATTTATGTTGATGTTTTAGCATTAGGAGAAGGAAATTTGAATCTTCTATGATGTTATCATTTCAAAGATATAAGCATTTGACATTTTGACTCTGATATCTATCTTGTATTGCTAAGAAGTATGCATAAATCACTATATGATATACATGACATAAGCATATCTATACGTACATGTATTCATAATAATGTATGCATACATGTACGTATACATACACCTTTGTTATGTATGTATATTATTTATGACAGTATAAATATGCATTATGGTCGATCAACTTGAGTGGTCAACCTTCATGTTACACATGAAAGACTTTGTTGATGGATTTATCATAATACATAACAAATATCATTGTCTGGTTTCATGTTACCCATAACTGGAAATTATAATGACTTTTGTTATTCTCGACTAATGACATTGTCGAGGTGTTAAGCATGTTTCTTATATCGGGTCTTCAACCCATAACTAATCCCATTATAAGCATGCAATTTATATTGCAATATAAGCCCAGTGTTATCAACAGTTACATAGTTAACATGCCTTCGAAGAGGCACGTCCCTATGTGGCCTTTGGGCCACATAAGGGCATGACTCTTCGGAGTCATGACTGCTTCTTCATGTATATATTTGAGATCACTAACCTGTAGTGAAAATATAAACAACAAGACATACAAGTACTTGCAGAGCTCTCATAATATTATTGCTATTATCATTCACAATACTTGTCTTACAGTGATCCAGTAAAAGCTATTAGTGTTGAGGAAGGAAGAATTTAAAGAACCTGCTGCAATCACAAAGAAGATAAGTAAAGTCATTTTGTTCTTTCAATTTAGAAATTTAAAGCACTGATTTGTAATTGTTTTACTATCAAAGATCCTATATTTTAACATGGTATTGAAGATAGATTAGATGGAGCTTCAAATTTTTCCTCTTGGAAAATCAGACTCTTAATAATTCTAAGGGAGATGGAATTGGAAAACTATATTGAATCTAAAACAGCTATGCCTAAAAATGAATCTGAGAAAGCAACATGGAAAAGGCACAATAATAAGGCTATGAAAATAATCGTAGATTTAGTTAAAGATCATATTCTTCCTTCTATAGCAAATCTCAAAATTGCATTTGATATGTTCTCTACAATTCAAAGTACATTTGAAACTAATAACACAAGCAGATTGATCACCTTGAAACAAGACCTTCTATACATAAAAATGAAAAATGGAGAATCCATTACATCTTACTTCCTTAGAATCACTGAGTTAAAGGATCAATTAGCTACTATGCAAAATCAAATAGATGATAAAGAATTGAGTATGATAGCCCTTAGAGGACTTCCACTATCATGGGAAACTTTCATAAGAGGTTTAAGCTCTTGTCCTGAACTTCCAAAATTTGATCAATTGAAGAATGAATGCACTCAAGAGGAGTCCAAACCAGCATCTAGAGGTTTAAATTCAAATCAAGATAATGATATTCAAGACTTGTATTCCAAGTCAAACAAGAAAAGAAAGTTCAATCATAACAAGAAGGGAAACAATAAAAATCATAAATCTCACAAAAATAAAGATTGGTCCAAAGTAAGATGCTTCAAATGTGATAAGCTTGGTCATTCCTACTATGCATGTCCTGAAAAATAGAAAATTCAAGTAGCATTGGCAGAAGTTAAAGTAGAAGATAATGAAAAGATAGAAAAATAGAATTATGCATTTATAGTAGCTCTCTCAAGTGTGTTAAACTCTAATCATGACACCTGGATCCTTGACAGTGGAGCTTCTCGCCATATCTCCAAATTTAGAGACAAGTTTGAGACTCTCTCAAATCATGAATCAGAAGAAGTTACTATTGGAGACAACTCCTCTCATCCAATTAAAGGCATTGGTACATGTTCTATTCAACTAAACTTTGATATCACTTTGCAACTAAAGAACATCCTTTATGTGCCTAGGATCAAAAGAAATCTTGTCTCCATCTTTGGACTTGCTGATCAAGGGTACCACATTGCATTTCAAGGAAATAAAGTTCTATCTTGGACTAAGAATTCATCTATCAAGAAAGCTATAACCATATGAGTTAGGGATGGGAGTCTTTATAAATTATGTAAGTTTCAAAACCTAGAATTAAACCTAACTCTTAGTAAAAATAAGACAAACTCCATTGAAATTTGGCATAGAAGATTAGGACATCTTAATTTTTGAGCTTTAGCATCTATAAGTAAAATTGTAAAAGATCTTCCAAATCTTAATTCTGATCACTCAAGTATTTGTAAAGGGTGTGCCTTAGGGAAAAACACTAAACACTCATATCCTAATAGTGTTCATAAATCTAAAAACATACTTGAGTTGATTCATATAGATCTTTGTGGTCCGATGTCAGTTCCCTCTCTAAATGGATGTCAATTTTATGTAATTTTCATTGATGACTATTCCAAAAGAACCTAGATTTATTTTCTAAAAAAAAAAGGAGTCTTCTGAAGTCTTATCCATATTTAAAGAATTTAAAACCCTAGTTGAAAATCAATTAGGTCTAAAGATCAAAACCCTTAGGTCTGACAATCGGGGTGAATTCACTTCTGATATTTTCAAAAACTTTTGTATTTCTATTGGGATTAAGAGGGAGTATTTTGTACCTTATAATCCTCAACAGAATGGAATAGCTGAAAGAAAAAATAGAACCATTGTTGAGTCAGCTAGGGCTATGCTACATGATCAAAATGTCCATTATTCTTTTTGGGCCGAAGCTTCCAATATAGCTGTCTATATTCAAAATCATTGTCCTCACTCTATATTGGAAAACATCACTCTTGAAGAAGCATTTACCAAAGTTAAACCAGATTCAAGTCATCTAAGAATTTTTGGGTGTCCAGTCTACATTCACATTCCAAAAGAAAAGAGAACCAAATTAGAACCTTTTGAGAAGAAAGGAATATTCATTGGTTATAGTGAAACTTCAAAAGGATACAAAATCTACATTCCTAGACAAAGAACTATTAAGATTAGTAGAGATGTCATATTTGAAAAAGACACTGCCTTCAAGACTTCAAATAATGATGAATCTATTTCAAAAGAAGATCAAGATACAGAAGTTGAGAGGGAGGAAAATTTTGACATCTCTTCCATGTCAAAATCATACTAAATCTGATAACATCAACCTTAACAACAAAAAGAGACCCCTTTGGGCCAGAAAGATGTTAGCCAAAAATCAAGTTGAACTAGATGATGTAATTCAGGAAAGCAAAAGAACCAGAAACCAATCCTGTTATGTTGCTCTATTATCTAAACTCATTAAATTTGAACCTAACAATGTTAAGGAAGCACTTTCACATCAATCACGGAAAGAAGCCATGATTGAGGAATATAATTCAATATTGAAAAATGATGTTTGGAAAATTGTACCAAAACATTAAAAAAAAATTGTTGTTTCTTCCAAATGGTTATTCAAGATTAAACATGCTGCACATGGAAGTATTGAAAAATACAAAGCAATATTTGTGGCTCAATTTTTCTCTCAAAAGGAGGGAATTGATTATGATGAGACCTTTGTACCCATTTCCAGATATACTTCAGTCAAAACTATTCTAGCTATTGTTGCATCTAAAGGATGGAAAGTACACCAAATGGATGTCAAAATAGCATTTCTTAATGGAAAGATTGATGAAGTTTATTTTGAATAGCTAGAAGGGTTTAGTATCTTTAATCCCCAAACTCATGTTTGTAAATTAAAGAAGGCACTATATCGTCTTAAACATGCTCCTAGAGCCTGGAATGAAAGAATAGATAATTATTTACTAAAATTGGGATTTGCCAAGAATGAAGCTGATCCTAATTTATACTTCAAAACAAAAGGTGATGATATGGTTATCTTTTTATTATATGTTGATGACTTACTAATCACTGGCGATGAACACATGATAGAAAAATGTAAACAAGATCTCTCAGCTGAATTTGAAATGAAGGATCTAGGATTACTTCATTATTTTTTGGGATTAGAAATCTGGCAGCTGGACAACTATATTATACTAAACCAAGGAAAATACACAATTGACATATTAACCAAGTTTGGTATGATGGAATGCAAACCAGTTGCTACACCTATGGAGATAAACTTACACAAACTAAAGGATGATATGAATAAATCTGAAGATGTGGATCCTACTCACTACAAGAAAATTATTGGATCCTTAATGTACCCGATTAATACTCGTCCTAACATTTGCTATGCAACTCATACTTTGAGTCAGTTCATGTGCAAACCTAAGAAGATACATTTGTAGGAAGCTAAATACATAATGAGGTATCTAAAAGGTACTATTGGAATGGGAATCAAATATGACAAAGTTAATCTTGAGCTATCTAGATTCTCTAATTCTAATTGGGCTGGAAGTTCTATTGAGTGCAAAAGTACTTCTGGATATTGTTTCAATCTTGGACCTAGTATGATCTCTTGGACTAGTCAAAAAAAAACTTTTGTGGCCTTGAGTTCTACCAAAGCTGAGTATATTGCATCCTCTCTATGTGCCAGAGAAGTGGTATGGCTCTGAAAGATGCTCTCTGATCTCTTCAAAAGACCAATGAAGCCAACCGTGGTTCATTGTGATAATCAAAGTTGTATTAAGCTCTCTTCTAATCCTGTGTTTCATAATCACTCTAAACATATCAAAATTCCATTTCATTACATCAGGGATATGGTTAATCGAGGAGTTATACAATTAGATTATATTTGTACAAATGATCAAACAATTGCTATTTTTACCAAACCTCTTGCTAAGATTAAATTGAAATATTTTAGGGAAAGACTTAGTATGATTATTTGTAATGGAAATATTTTAAAATAAAAGAATGGATTATTTTTTTCTTCTATTTTTATGTAATGAAAGGTGACGATCTTTGACGGACATATTTAGTAATCTAAAATTATTTACAAGGTGATGATCTTGTAAATAGTTGATTCTTTTTTGAGCTTCTCTAGACATTTCTTAAGTGCAAGTAGAGATCAGTTACTGTTCATGCAGTATTGCTTATTAAGATGACTCTAACTAATGTTTTACTTCTTCTCCCTTGCTAAAGAGGGAGTGTTGATGTTTTAGCATCAGGAGAAGGAAATCTAAATCTTCTATGATGTTATCATTTCAAAGATATAAGCATTTGACATTCTAACTCTAAATTCTGTCTTGTATTGCTAAGAAGTATGCATACATCACTGTCTTATATACATAACAAAGGCATATCTATATGTACATGTAGTTATAATAATGTATGCATACATGTACTTATACATACACCTCTGTTATGTATGTATATTATTTATGACAATATAAATATGCATTATGGTCGATCAACTTGAGTGGTCAACCTTCATGTTACACATGACAGACTTCGTTGTTAGATTTATCATAATACATAACAGATATCATTGTCAAGTTTCATGTTACCCATAACTAGAAATTATAATGACTTTTGTTATTCACAAGTAATGCAATTTTTGAGGTGTTAAGCATGCTTCTTATATCAGGTCTTCAACTTGTAACTAATCCCATTATAATCATGTGATTTATATTGCAATATAAGCCCAGTGTTATCAATAGTTACACGTAAGGGCATGACTCTTCAGATTCATGACCGCTTCTTCATGTATATATTTGAGATTTCTAACCTGCAGTGAAAATATATACAACAAGACATACAAGTACGTGCAAAGCGCTCATAATATTATTGCTATTATCATTCATGATACTTCTCTTATTGTGATCCAGTAAAAGCTATTAGTGTTGAGGAAGGAAGAATTTACAGAACTTGCTACAATCACAAAGAAGATAAGTAAAGTCATTTTGTTCTTTCAATTCAGAAATTAAAAGCACTTATTTGTAATTGTTTTACTATCAGAGATCCTATATTTTAACAATTTGTACTACAATTTCTTATAGGTATGAAATGTCCCTTTACTATTTTTGTATGATATTTCATGCCTCTAATCAAATTTTCAAGATCAAACAACTAATATCACAAAGATCCACCAAATTTCTCAAGAAACCCAAATCGGGTATGATCGAAATAGTGCCAAAAGCTTCACAACTTCACAAATTATTAATAAATCTGAAAATGGAAATTTTTACAGAAATTTCAGCAGCATAAAAGCCTAAAAAATGAAATTTATAGATCCATATAGCCTTTACACAATCGTTCTCAAATGTAGGACAAAAACTATGCTCATCAGGCTCCCAAAATTAACACAAAAATGCCCGAAAATACCACAAAAACACTAATAATCTATCTCAGAAGTTTATTCATGTTCCAATACATATATTTAGCTCTATTTTAACACCTTAAAGTTTGAAATACATCAGCAACCCAAACTGGTATGAAATAATCAACTGAAAACACCAAACTCATACAAAAAACACACCCGAAAACCAACAAATCTGCACTGTTCAACACAAAGGAAAACTCTGTATGAGCATGCACATGGAATGGCTTCAAACTCTCATCCTTAGCCTTCCTGGAAACCTACAAATTCCCATTCTTGGGTCTCCTTCTCCACAGGTTTGGCAGCCTCTGAAGAATAACAAAGAATGAGCAAAAATCAAGTTCTAGAATGAGCCCAAAATGCCTCCAAACCCCTTAAAAGAGGGCATAACCCTAACTCATGTCCAAGAGGGGCTAATAAAACATATTTTAATAATAATTTTCATTTATTAGTCCATTCGATTCCAAAGATTATCCCCTTTTTCTGAAACTTCACCTTTTTGGGCCTGCCTGCCTTAGCAAAGATTATTATTTTTAATTATTTGAAAAGGGGACATGACAAGTCCTCCCCTCCCAAATATTGCTTGTCCTCAAGAAATTGCTGAACAATAAACCAATCAATTCACCTGGATCCCAAATGTAGTCATGAACTATACTACTGCCAATTAACACAGGCTCCTGCAATATCCTCTGCAATATGACCAAGAGGAATCCATAATCAAACTGACAATTATAGCTCAACCAAACTCCAAAATCACCACTGCCACAGTCAAAAGCCCATGAGACACAAACTCTTAGAACATCAAAACCCAAGTAAAGTGGACAAATCAAACTATCAACATAGTAAATACAATCAATGCATCCCACTGGCCTATACGAAATGTACAATCCAACTCTGCAACAATGGTGAACGCTCTCAAATGAAACTATACCAAGTATGGAGAATCCACACACTTTACAACTTCTACAGTCAACACAAATCTGTAGATCATCAGCCACTATCTCATAACCATAACTCCCATGCACCCCTAATGGTGAAAAGCCATCACAAGATAAACAGCAAGAAATGGAACCCAAACCAAATTTTTTTGCCATCAACTCCTCAACACAAGGATCAAATGCTAACTGATGTACATACCCTACAATATAATGTTGATTAAAAAAACCAACCTCAGTCAATAGCTCACCATGAACAAGTGATACAACCCACTATGACTGATCACTAGCTAAGTTAGGAGATGTCATAGCCAAAGGAGTAGAATCAATAACAACACCCACTAAAGCATCACTCCCAAACTCTTGCTCTAAGTCACATATTATCAAGCTGTCAACTATAGAACCTATCACCATGTCATGCCCATCACAACTCTCATCTTGAGGCATCAAACTATCCCATAACTAATGATAAGCACTAGGAACCAAAGTACATCTCCATATCATCACCTCATCAACATGGTCATCAAAGGTAGATTGATGAGCATACCTCACAGTGTAATGCCGATAGAATGTGCCAATCTGAGTCAGTGGCTCAGACTGTAATCCAGATGAAACTAACTACAATTGATCATTAACCATGTTGGAACTGACTACTACCTCTGAAGATATCACCAAGGGAGTAGTA
This sequence comes from Cupressus sempervirens, assembly GCA_028749045.1. Taxonomy (NCBI): domain Eukaryota; kingdom Viridiplantae; phylum Streptophyta; class Pinopsida; order Cupressales; family Cupressaceae; genus Cupressus; species Cupressus sempervirens. Next base: position 822,498,647 of record CM053786.1, read on the forward strand.
TTACTAGCAGGAACCATGCCAACTATCAACTCACCAACATCACACATGGTCTTTGATACAACATCTCTAGTCTTCATGCCATTAGTGCTAGAGGTCACCACCATGTCAGGCATACCACAACAATCTGCTGTAGCACCCAACTCAACTGAACCTGACTCTAGTGGGGATGAATTCGATATGCCAATGTTAGTATCAAGGATGGATGCATCCCCATCTCTACTGTCTTTGACAATCTTGACCATGGACATCCTCGGATCATCAGACACCATAGCTTGTGACTGTACAAAATCTAGTAAAGACTGTAGTTACTCTAACTCCATGGTCACCTTAGCCAAATGAAACTGTGACTCCTTGAAAGCCAACTGTGTACTCTCAAGAATCTCAAAAGTCACCTCAAGTTGCTGAGTAAGCTCACTCACCTCATCTTCCTTGGCCAATAATGCGTCATATGCTATACTCCCCCACTCCATAAGATAATCTTTGTCGGCTACCAACTACATATAATTCTATCTCAAAATTTGAATAGCCTCCCATAAAGAGTGGATCTCTATTGAGGAAAGATAACTGCCTTCCTGCTCATCACTAGTAGGAGAACCCCATCCATAAACTACTAACAACTAATGAGCAGCATCAAAATGCTGGCAAGTGATAGCAATGTCTCGATCACTAACTCTCAACTGATTTGACACATGATGGCACTGGCTTGACTGTCTCCTACAAACCTCCTCTAATGCACTATCTAAAGGAGTATCCTCAAAGTTACTAGTCTCTAGAGTATTACCATCCATATCCCGTGAATCAAATCTAAAGCTCATATCAACATATAGAGTATCAAAAACATTAGCACTATTGTCCAACTCCTCTGTACCCAAGGAAACTAAGTCTTCAAAACTACCCACTGCATCCTCCTGGATGTCATCAATGCCAATATGATCCTGGGACTCATCTATACACACTGCCAAAAATGAAATATCATCAACACATTCTAGCAAGTATGGTTGAATGGATATATGAAAAAAGCCCAACACCAGTGTATAAAAACTAATACCAACATCGGATAAGCTCCTAGCACAAGAAAAGACAACACCATGCAATCTGCTAATCAAATCCATGATAGCACCCAAACAATCACTGCTACCAAAAAGTGTTAAATATTTCCAGTCAACTAAATCCCAAATGCCAATATAACAATCTCAAGTCCATATTCGTAAACTATAATTAGCTGGTAACTCAAGCAAAATCCTCACTTGAGTAATATGACCAATACCAACTAATTCCACATACCTATCTGACATTATCACTATATCCTGGATGTGAATGCAAGATGAACTCGCAACATTATCAATGTCCAAATATGATCTACAATTTGCAGAAAGCTGAGTATTAGGAGTGCAAGATGAAACTAAACTCAATTGAACCATGCCATGCTTATCCCCATGTCTCTCCCAGTCTTGTAATGCCAATGGAGTATTCACCAAAGAAGCTTGAGTGTCCTCAAGCTCGTGAGAAAGCCTATCAACTTCCTCCTCCTTCCTCCTCAAGGAATCTGAGTAGTCTCTGACAAGGCTAAGAAGATGGTCATGATCTGATAGAAGATGTAAATAACTCAACTTCATCATTCCCATTCCTTCCCTAATCACTTGTAAGTCAACACAAGGAGACTTTTCCTAAACTCCCTTATGTCTACCCTGTAACTGAATCATCTGAATGTGATCCTCTATCATATCTTGCATCCTGTCATGATGAGATAATGAAGTCACAATACTATCTTTGTTCACCTTTAGCTGGCTGGACAAATCATGTGAAGTACTACCTGCCTCAATGTCATGTCCCCTTTTCAAATAATTAAAAAAGAAAATCTTTGCTAAGGCAGGCGGGCCCAAGAAAGTGAAGTTTCGGAAAAAGGGGGTTAATCTTTGGAAACCGTTGGACTAATAAATAAAAATTATTATTAAAATAAGTTTCATTAACCTCTCTTGGACGTGAGTTACAGTTATGCCCTCTTTTAAGGGGTTTGGAGGCATTTTGGGCTCATTCCAGAACTTGATTTTTGCTCATTCTTTGTTATTCTTCAGAGGCTACCAAACCTGTGGAGAAGGAGACCCAAGAACGGGAGTTTGCAGGTTTCCAGGGAGACCCAAGAATGGGAGTTTGCAGGTTTCCAGGAAGGCTAAGGACGGGAGTTTGAAGCCATTCCATGTGCATGCTCATACAGAGTTTGCCTTTGTGCTGAACAGTGTAGATTTGTGAGTTTCCGGGTGTATTTTTGTAAGAGTTTGGTGTTTCCGGTTGAGTATTTCATATCAGTTTTGGTTGCTGCTGTATTTTATACTTTAAGCTATTAAAATAGAGCTGAATATATATATTGGGATGTGATTAAACTTCTGAGATGGATTATTAGTGTTCTTGTGGTGTTTCCGGGCATATTTTGTGCTATTTCGGGAGCCCGATGAGCATAGTTTTGGTCCTACATTTTCGAGCTGTTGTGTAAAGGCTATACAGATCTAGAAATGTCAATTTGTAGGCTGTTATGCTGCTGAAAGTTCTGTAAAAATTTCCATTTTCAGATTCATTAATAATTTGTGAAATTGTGAAGCTTTTAGCACTATTTTCAACATACCCAATTTGGGGTTTCTTGAGGAATTTGGTGGATCTTTGGGATATTAGCTGTTTGATTTTAAAGATCTAATTAGAGGTTGGAAATATCATGAAAAATCAGAAAAGGGACATTTCAGTGGTATCAGAGCCATGATCTTGCCAGCCTGAGGGTTTGTAGAAGTTGCAGGTCAGTTTTGACAACTACCCAGATCTTGCATGTTAGTTTTGACAACTACCCAGATCTTGCATGTCAGTTTTGATAACTACCCAAATCTTGCATGTCAAAATTTATGGTTGCATTCTAATTCTAATCATATGCATGTTAGTTCTTGGTGAATTTGGTGGTTGCATGTTGCTTCTAATCAGTTGCATGTCAAAATTTATGGTTGCATGCAACTAAGTGAAAGAGAAAAAAGATATTTGCAGCGAGAAAAGAATAAAAAAATTTTGATCAAACCTCCAGTTGAAAGTAAAAGTACAAAATCCAAGGAAGGGAAAAGTATGGCTGATCCAGATAAGATGGCAAAGAAATTCTTCCAAGACATCCAAAATACTCAGAAGCAAACAGTGGATAGTTTGGCAAAAACTAGAGAGGCTTTGCGAATATTGACAGAAAAACTACAAGGAGTTGCATCTATTAATGAGAAAGGGAGCACTTCAGAGGAGCCAAGAAATCTGAAATCCACACCATCTAAATCAACCAAAACTATTTTCTTGCCTGCAGATGAGCCACCAGTACCAAATCCAGCCATTAATCCTATGGAAGAGGTTACAGGTAACTTGATTACATTAAGAGCTACTTATAATGGCTTAGATGATGACTTTCGTAGTTCAGTTCCTTTTAGAGAATATGTGGATATGATGAACACTTTGATGCCCAAGAAAGAGTACAGAAGGGAGCATGACATAAGTGGAAGAGAGCTCAAAAATAAAATAAGCAAGTTTATAGCACCTACTTTTGATGGAACAAATAAAATTTCAGCTAGAGCATGGCTACAAAAATTACAGATCTTCTTCACACTTAACCCCATGAAGGAGAGTGATGTTGTTCAAATTGCAAGTCTACACTTGGAAGATGCAGCCTATTATTGGTGGTATCATGGAATGACTACTCAAGGTCATGATCAGGTAACTACATTTGATGATTTTAGTCAAAGAGTGATAGATAGATTTGACCTCAAGGATGATGATTATGAGGATGTTGTTGTGCATGATGGTGAGATACCTGGTGTAGATGAGCAGACATTGAGCATTCATGACTTTTTTGAGAGAGAGTACCAGGCACAGTTAGATGCTTCATCACATGAGGTTGAGGCTAGTAGTACTTCACATGATTTATCCCGCCAGCTGAAGGTGTGTGAAGACAGTATTGTCACTACATTATCTCATCATGACAGGTATGTGGAGTTAGTTGGTATTGGTCATATTACTCAAGTTAGGATTTTTCTTGAGTTACCAGCTAATTCTAGTTTACGGATATGGACTCAAGATTGTTATATTGGCATTTGGGATTCAGTTGACCGGAGATCTTTAACACTTTTTGGTAGCAGTGTTTGTTTGGGTGCTATCATGGATTTGATTAGCAGATTACATGGTGTTGTCTTTTCTTGTGCCAGTATCTTGTCTGATGTTGGTATTAGTTTTTATACACCAATGTTGGGCTTTGTTCATATATCCAGTCAGCCATACTTGCTGGAATGTGTTGATGATATTTCATATTTGGCAGTGTGTATAGATGAGTCCCAGGATCACATTGGCATTGATGACATCCAGAAGGATGCAATGGGCAGTTTTGAAGACTTAGTTTCTTTGGGTATAGAGGAGTTGGACAACAATGCTAATGTTTTTGATACTCCGTATGTTGATATGAGCTTTAGATTTGATTCACAGGATATGGATGGTAATACTCTAGAGACTAGTAACTTTGAGGACACTCCTTCAGACAGTGCATCAGAGGAGGTTTGTAGGAGACAGTCAAGCCAGTGCCATCATGTGTCTAATCAGTTGAGAGTTAGTGACCAAGACATTTCTATCACTTGCCAACATTTTGATGCTGCTCGTCAGTTGTTAGCAGTTTATGGATGGGGTTCTCCTACTAGTGATGAGCAGGGAGGAAGTTATCTTTCCTTGACAGAGATCCACTCTTTATGGGAGGCTATTCGGATTTTGAGACAGAATTATATGCAGTTGGTAGCCGACAGAGATTATCTTATGGAGTGGGGCAGTACAGCATGTGATGCATTGTTGGCCAAGGAAGATGAGGTGAGTGATCTTACTGAGCAGCTTGAGGTGACTTCTGAGATTCTTGAGAGTACACAATTGGCTCTCAAGGAGTCACAGTTTCATTTGGCTAAGGTGACCATGGAGTTAGAGCGACTACAGTCTTTACCTGATTCTATACAGTCACAAGCTATGGTGTTTGGTGATTCGAGGATGTCCATGGCCGAGATTGTTAGAGACAGTGGAGATGGGGATGCATCCATCCTTGATACTAACATTGGCATATCAGGTTCATTCCCACTAGAGTCAGGTTCAATTGAGTTGGGTGCTGTAGCAGATTTTTGTGGTGTGCCTGACATGGTGGTGACCTCTAGTACTAATGGCACGAAGACTAGAGATGTTGTATCAAAGACCATGTGTGATGTTGGTCAGCTGATAGTTGGCATGGTTCCTACTAGTAATACTACTCCCTTCGCAATGTCTTCAGAGGTAGTAGTTAGTTCCAACTTGGTTAATGATCGATTGCAGTTAGTTACATCTAGATTGCAGTCTAAGCCACTAACTGAGATTGGTGCATTCTATCGGCATTACACTGTGAGGTATGCTCATCTATCTACCTTTGATGACCATGTTGATGAGATGATGGTACAGAGATGTACTTTGGTTCCTAGTGCTTATCATCAGTTATGGGATAGTTTGATGCCTCGGGATGAGATTTGTGATGGGCATGACATGGTGATAGGTCCTGCAATTGATAGGTTGATAATACATGACTTAGAGCAGGATTTTTGGAGTGATGCTTTAGCAGGGTATGTACATCAGTTAGCATTTGATCCCTATGCTGAGGAGTTGATGGCAGACAAATTTGGTTTGGATTCCATTTCTTACTCGTTATCTTGTAATGTCTTTTCACCATCAGCAGTGTATGGGAGTTATGGTTATGAGATAGTGGCCGATGATTTGCAGAGTTGTGTTGACTGTAGGAGTTGTATAGTGTGTGGATTCTCCATACTTGGTACAGTTTCATTCGAGAGGGTTCACCATTGTTGCAGAGTTGGATTGTACATTCCATATAGGCCAGTGGGATGTGTTGATGGTATTTACTGTGTTGGTAGTTTGATTTGTCCACTTTACTTGGGTTTTGATGTTCTAAGAGTTTGTGCCTCATGGGTTTTTGATTGTGGTAGTGGTGATTTTGGAGTTTGGTTGAGCTATAATTGTCAATTTGATTATGGATTCCTCTTGGTCATATTGCAGAGGATATTACAGGAGCCTATGTTAATTGGTAGTAGTATAGTTCATGACTACATTTGGGATCCAGGTGGATTGATTGGTTTATTGTTCAGCCATTGCTTGAGGACAAGAAATGATTGGGAGGGAAGGACTTGTCATGTCCCCTTTTCAAATAATTAAAAAAGAAAATCTTTGCTAAGGCAGGCGGGCCCAAGAAAGTGAAGTTTCGGAAAAAGGGGGTTAATCTTTGGAAACCGTTGGACTAATAAATAAAAATTATTATTAAAATAAGTTTCATTAACCTCTCTTGGACGTGAGTTACAGTTATGCCCTCTTTTAAGGGGTTTGGAGGCATTTTGGGCTCATTCCAGAACTTGATTTTTGCTCATTCTTTGTTATTCTTCAGAGGCTACCAAACCTGTGGAGAAGGAGACCCAAGAACGGGAGTTTGCAGGTTTCCAGGGAGACCCAAGAATGGGAGTTTGCAGGTTTCCAGGAAGGCTAAGGACGGGAGTTTGAAGCCATTCCATGTGCATGCTCATACAGAGTTTGCCTTTGTGCTGAACAGTGTAGATTTGTGAGTTTCCGGGTGTATTTTTGTAAGAGTTTGGTGTTTCCGGTTGAGTATTTCATATCAGTTTTGGTTGCTGCTGTATTTTATACTTTAAGCTATTAAAATAGAGCTGAATATATATATTGGGATGTGATTAAACTTTTGAGATGGATTATTAGTGTTCTTGTGGTGTTTCCGGGCATATTTTGTGCTATTTCGGGAGCCCGATGAGCATAGTTTTGGTCCTACATTTTCGAGCTGTTGTGTAAAGGCTATACAGATCTAGAAATGTCAATTTGTAGGCTGTTATGCTGCTGAAAGTTCTGTAAAAATTTCCATTTTCAGATTCATTAATAATTTGTGAAATTGTGAAGCTTTTAGCACTATTTTCAACATACCCGATTTGGGGTTTCTTGAGGAATTTGGTGGATCTTTGGGATATTAGCTGTTTGATTTTAAAGATCTGATTAGAGGTTGGAAATATCATGAAAAATCAGAAAAGGGACATTTCACTCAACCTCATGTGATGAAGCATCTAACTGTGCCTAGTACTCTTTCTCAGCAAAGTCATGAATGGTCAATGTCTGCTCATCTCTACCAGGTATCTCACCATCATGCACAACAACATCCTCATAATCATCATCTAAACCCACTACCTCCTATGGCAGAGTAGAATCTGAGACCTTTTCCTGGCTATAAGCTAGTTTCTCAAACTCCTCATGAAAGTTCTTGGTAATTGTGTCATCTACCCTATGAGAAAATCTGCCAAATAGAAATCCAGTCAACTTATCCACCTTAGCTGGGTCGAACAACATTTTATTCATCATACGTTGGTGCTCAACCAACTGTTCAGACAAGTCATGGCTTATTTTCATAAGTTTATCTCGAATGTCTAAATAATCATCCTTTCTACTGTTTTGACTCTGGATATCAATTGTCCAAGATCGTGTCCTCTGAGACTCTGTACTATACCTGTCCATTCTGGATAAAGTAGAGTGTAATCCCAATAGGATATAACTTCTTCAAACACCAAGAACTAACATGCAAATGATTAGAAGTAGCATGCAACCATAGATTTTGACATGCAACTGATTAGAAGCAACATGCAACCACCAAATTCACCAAGAACTAACATGAAAATGATTAGAAGTATCATGCAACCATAAATTTTGACATGTAGCTGATTAGAAGCAACATGCAATCATAAATTATGACATGCAAGATCTGGGTAGTTGTCAAAACTGACATGCAAGATTTGGGTAGTTGTCAAAACTGGCATGCAAGATCTGGGTAGTTGTCAAAACTGACATGCAAGATCTGGGTAGTTGTCAAAACTGACATGCAAGATCTGGGTAGTGTCAAAACTAACATGCAAGATCTAGGTAGTTGTCAAAACTGATATGCAAGATCTGGGTAGTTGTCAAAACTGACATGCAAGATCTGGGTAGTTGTCAAAACTGACATGCAAGCTTCTACAAACCCTTAGGCTGGCAAGATCATGGCTCTGATACCATTGAAATGTCCCTTTACTGATTTTGTATGATATTGCATGCCTCTAATCAAATTTTCAAGATCAAACAACTAATATCACAAAGATCCACCAAATTTCTCAAGAAACCCAAATCGGGTATGACCGAAATAGTGCCAAAAGCTTCACAACTTCACAAATTATTAATAAATCTGAAAATGGACATTTTTACAGAAATTTCAGTAGAATAATAGCCTACAAAATGAAATTTCTAGATCTTTATAGCCTTTACACAATAGTTGTCAAATGTAGGACAAAAACTATGCTTATCGAGCTCCCGAAATTAACACAAAAATGCCCGGAAACACCACAAAAACACTAATAATCTATCTCAAAAGTTTAATCACATCCCAATACATATATTCAGCTCTATTTTAACACCTTAAATTCTGAAATACAGCAGCAACCCAAACTGATATGAAATAATCAACTGAAAACACCAAACTCATACAAAAAACACACCCGAAAACCAACAAATCTGCATTGTTCAACACAAAGGAAAACTCTGTATGAGCATACACATGGAATGGATTCAAACTCCCATCCTTAGCCTTCCTATAAACCTACAAACTCCCATTCTTGGGTCTCCTTCTCCACAGGTTGGGCAGCCTCTGAAGAATAACAAAGAATGAGCAAAAATCAAGTTCTGGAATGAGCCCAAAATGCCTCCAAACCCCTTAAAAGAGGGCATAACTCTAAATCATGTCCAAGAGGGGTTAATAAAACATATTTTAATAATAATTTTCATTTATTAGTCCATTTTCTTCCAAAGATTATCCCCTTTTGCTGAAACTTCACCTTTTTGGGCCTGCCTGCCTTAGCAAAGATTATTATTTTTAATTATTTGAAAAGGGGACATGACAAGGTATCATGGGGGATTCAAAGGGTGAAAACTAATATATTAAGAGGTATCATGACAAAGAAATATTAAAGAATGAACAAAATCCTTTTGGATAATCAAATTTAAGTTTATGCCAATAGATTAAATTGTGCATGTTATCATAAGGAAAGATCACCTCTTCCTCTTTTGAAAATAAATAGGAGCCTACCACATGGATTTTTATTGGAAGTTTGTCTAGCCAAAAAAAATACAAGATGAGACCACTCCTAGTGTGTATATACTCAACATTATATACCTATTAGGTTTTGTGGACCAATGTTATGAATTAGTCACAGAATCTCCCTAATGGCACTTTGAATCACCCTACAATGTTAGGTAAGATCTACTATAGTTCTATTTGATAACACATATTTGTTACTTGTCTTAGGAATTTTTTTAAATTTCTCAATATACCAAAAATTTGGATAATTCAAAAATTTTAGTCACAAGCTATGTTAGTAATGATTTATCTAAGAAAAATAGACTCTACCCATACAATAAGAAATGGATTGGGTCAAGGAAATTAGCCTTATTTATTTCTTATCATGCCTTGGGAAGGAAAATGATATGCTAGTCTTAAGAGGGTTCAAGTATTGAATGGGTATTGTGATCCTTCAATGTTGATTTAATTTTTGGTTATTTTAAAGGGACCAAAGAACCTTGGTTGACTTATTCTTAAGAATAGGTTGATTGGGTCAACTTGTTCCTTGTATTTGTGACTATTTTTAGTTTCAAACTCTCTACAAGATCTTAAACTTGTCAGATATGATCTTGAGGCAAGCACTACTATTCTTGCACTTAGAACAAAAGAAAATAATTGTGTTCAAGGGGGATTGACTTTTAATGTTTATGTCATTTAAGAGGACTCATAGGATCAATTTTTGTAAAGACTACTATTTTATTTTACAGTCTATTATGCATATTAGTTTAATGACTAATAGTATTGTTAAGTTGATTATGAACATATTTTGTTTTTTGAAGTTTAAATTTGGTATAGGTTAGTTGACAAGGAGGTTACCTCTAGCTGTTTATTCAACTTTTGTGTACTTCGGGGTCAACCCCTATCTTGTTGGGTGCTATCAATTACTTCAAAAAAAATTAATGTTGTTAAGATTTGATGTAAGAAGTGAAGTCACATTACTTTTCTATATTGTAAATTTGTGAAGTGTGAAGTGAATTATGTTTTTAAATATAGATATAAATTAGTTTATTCTTAGATCAATTGCTTAATTTATCTTAATAGTTTCATCACTTTTGTTTAACAAAGCTCTTTTATTATCTCACATTTTTTTGGACTAAACTTCTAAGAAAAAGTTTGATTGTTTGCGCATCTAAAAGGAGGTAGAACATTTCAATAATAAAATTAAACTCTTTTTAATATGATTGCATTTCTTTTTGTGATAATATTTTTATTTTAAATTTAAAGATTAAACTTGTCTACAACTGGGGGTTAGGAATTAAAAAATGCCCAAGCTTTTACATTTCTACCCAGCATTTGCATAAAGCTTTCAAAAGAAAAAAAATATAAAATCTATTCTTATAGACATTTTCCTATTAATGATATTACAGTTGACAGCTGACTGAACTGCTAATTTTCTTAAACCTACTATTTTGTTCAAGAGCAAGGGTTGAGCAACTAGCCTTTACCATTAACATAATAACCTTTTTCTATATTCATCATAGTATTATTAAAATCGAGAAAGTGGTGTAAAGAAGAATCAAATGCTAAATCAACTTAAGAAGAAGTAAAGTCATAAACCCTACAAAAACAACAATACTAAGAAGAAGAGTAAGAAAGGAAAATATTGAGAACTAACATGAAACTTTTATGAATCATTTACATAAACAAATATATATCTTAACTCGATTAAGCCACTTATAGATTAGAAAGATAAATAGAAATGTACAAGATCAACAACACATTACACCAATATTTGTTCTTGAGGAAACCTGATTAAGGGAAAACCTTGGTGGGATTCAAAACTGCTAAATGATGTACTCTATTAGAATTACTATCCTATTACAAGGAAAATATAGAATAGAATAATGAAATTACACCAACAAGATTATAGCCAAAATCACATGCATATTCCCCAAAGCCCACTTCTCACATTACAATCTTCAATTTGGCCCTTGGTTAGGTTCATCAATCAATATTTGATTACAACAGCGAGGACACAATGCCCTTTACAATAGAATGGATAAATAACATCTCTCACACCAATATAGTTCCTTTGAGTACAATCTTTACCTCAAATAAAAATTACAAATATCATTGTCTCACTTTAATTATAGTCTCTTCCACATATACATATACAATTAAATGGTCTCTCATTCATACCAATTACAAAGATTAATCATCTACTTGGAGTGTTGATCTAGTTACAACAAAATAAAAACATTAAGCTCAGACATCAACATGATCCAAACCAATTCAGTGAGACCTAGATAGGACCCAAATCTTCAAGAATGATCAAACTACAATATCAACAATAGAAGACCAAGAATCATCATATGTTACTTCATCCAGTTAGCTAAGACTTAAATGAAGAATTGCCAACAAGTAACCAAATCAAAAGAATTGATTGTTACAATCAATATGGTCCACCAACATCATTATAACAGAGTCCAAGAACAACATCAAGCATCAATAGTAACATCTCAAACATATATTTTATCTTTAACTCTTTAATTTAAATGCATATTTACATTGTTCATTATGAAAATTGTAATAACAAAATCTTTGATATAGAATAATAGGTTGATGTACTCTAAATCATGCACAACCCTAGTTGAAGTATCAACATCTATTCCTAAATAGACCTTTAGATTAGAAACACTTTAAGAACTCATATTGATCCTTGTTGAAGCAATAAATCAACCTTTGTCATTTTCTAAACATGAAAATACTATCATCTAATCAATCTAGAATAAATCAAACATTTTTTTTCTTTAACACTTGCTCAATTTTTGTATACTTGGTTATGTGTCTCAATGTTCCTAGCTCTATTCATCTGGTTTTGATGGTCCTTAAATCAAGGTTGGTCTTAGCAGCTCAATTTTCAAGGTATGAGATTGCTATTGTATTTTTCCAAAAACATTCTTTGACTAGTCACTTGCTCTCATAGTGCCTTAAGTTTTCAAGCTTATTCCTTCAAGACTTGTTCCTATCATAGAGAAAGGGTTATTGCATTTAGCACTATCTCTTCCCCTCTTCATTATGTTTCCTTGGCTTCATCGAAGGTTATCCTAGGTTTGGCCCTATTTTTGGATTTACTAGCCTCCTCCTCTTGTCCCTTACAAGGTTCTCTCTTCTTGGTGTTAGAGGTTGATTGTTCTCTTGTCATTTTCCCCTCATTCCCTTCTATTCTTCCTTCCTATCTCTCTTCCTTTTTGTTTCCCTTTCCCCCTTTCCCACGTTTTCTTCCTTCCCTTTCCCCTCCTCTTCCTCTCTTAGCTTCCTTTTGACTCTTGCTTCCCCTACCTTTTCTCCCTCCTCATCTTGTCCTTAGTCTTCCCCTATGCGCCACCCCCCTGCCCCGCCTTCCCTTCTTAAGCTATGAAAGTTTGTATATTTTGGTGTTTTTCAAAGGAATAGTAGGTGTTATGTAGGAGATGTTTTTCCACAACAAACCAAACTATGATATTTCTATTAGGATTTAACTATGTAGTTTATGAGTCAAACTCATTGACTCTTGTTTCATTAGTAGTGATTCACATGAATCCATCTTTCTTGAGAATAAATGGAACACATAGAACTCATTGGATCTAGGTGATGCTCACAGAGGTGAAGCACTAGGACTTCTGGAGAGGTCACCACTTGACAAAGAAGAATTTAGATAAATATGTTACTAATAGGAGCCATAGCACTCTCAAAAATTTATGGTCAAAATTCTTGTCCCAATGGTTATAGACTCTTGGAATATCTGGGGTATTAATTATTAGAAGACTATTGGGAAAGTTAGATACTGAGAGAGGGGGTTGAATCAGGATCTATAAAGTCTCAACCTTTGAAACAAATATCAAATCTGATATCTTTCCCCTTAAACCCTTTTCTCAATAATATCATAAACATTTATTGCAATGATGTGTCAAATTAAACTATTAATCACATCAATGAAATATGAAAGTAAATGATTAACACATAACATAAAGATTTTGGTTACCCATAAACCCTCCAAGGTGAAGGTAAAAATAGGGTGGGGATGCCACCCGCAAATCTTCACTATTGCAGCAATAAAGTTTACATGTTAGGGATACAATTTTGATCTCTTTTGATGATCTACCATGTTAAGAGATTTCAAGACTTATATAGTCTATCTTGATTAAATTATATAAACTTACAACTAAGTAAGCACTGTATTAGGAGATTTACAAAGGTCTATTAGGACCACTTTGTTAAGAGATTTACCTTTAAATACTTTCTAGAATGTATTAGTACCTGATCCTTCAGTTTACACTTAATATGTTGATTTCAAACCTCCTCTTTACAATATCAAATATGATAATTTGATATATCTTTATTCTTCTCTTCACTACTCTATTTGGTTGCTATATTTGGTTTACCTTCACACTTCACTTATGGCATCCAAACTTTTCTTCTCTCACACAAACTTGAAGTAGGGTTTGGATTCTCCTATTATAGCTATATGATGAAGGTTCTAGATCAATATCAATGATCTAGATGTTTCTTTAGCCAATTAATCCTTATATTTTTCTCATTGGATGATCACCTTGCATAGTGATTTATGATTCATAACAAAATGCATGATCACTTCTATAATTGAATCCTTGAACAAAATCATACATCTCCAAATTAAATAAAGGCTTACCTTGTTGTTTGTGTCATTCCAAAAAAAATACCAAAATTGGCTTGGTTGAAACTTGAACACTCTGACGCTTGATCCAAACTAATATCTATGTTGTCCCTTAGATTCTAACTACTTGACACAAACTATATAACCTAGCATGGATTGACTATGGATAGCTCAAATTATATAGTATTTTGATCAACTCATCTTGTATAGGAGTACTTGATGACTATAGAATTAATAAATAATCATTATTGCTCAGTTAATACATGAAATTCATACAATTATAATTACAATTATTTGTCTATATAGGATGGTTCAGTCACAATGATGACCAACCAACTCTGCCAAGTATATGGTAAGTGTTTCACACTGCTAGACAACAAGACGTAGTGATAAAAAATATCCTCCTGTGACATTAGTGGTAGAAAAATAAAATCATGATCAAACATTACATATGATGGGCCTCCAAAAGGCCATCTTACTGAGTTCTTTTTATCTTACTTTCAAATAGTTATCTTGCAAATAGTCATGACTTTATGGTTTCAAACATATGAACTTATGGTTTTTATATATATGTCACATGTGTATGTGTGTGTGTGTGTGTGTAGACATGAAGTAGAAATATGGATAGTTTAAAGATGGAGCTAATAAAGTATACCCGATAAGAGAGAAAGCTTTTGCATATTGTGAACATCATTCATCTCATGATGGTGAACTAGCAATCATTGCTACAACACAAAGATGGACATAGATGCCACATGACCTAAAGATAAGGGAACCCAAATCTCCTTAATTTTTAACTCTTGTCACTACTAGAATTCTATGGTATATTAATTTTTGAAGGATTTTGCAATATAGGCTTCCATTAAGGTTTTATCCTCCCATTCTCCTGCACTCATTACTAGCAATGAATGAAAACACAAAGGATCATGATATGCCTAAAAAATTTGTGTGATGGATAAGGCTCAAAAAAAGTTATGGATACTTTGATTATGTTAAGAATGAGCCTAGGGAGAGGACAACTAGTGATTGAAGAGTTCGTGCTCATGGTTATTGGGGACCAACAATAATTCAGTTGGGGGGGAATGATGAGCCTCCAAAAGGCCATCTTTTTGAGTTCCTTTTATCTTACTTTCAAAAAATTATCTTGCAAATAGTCATGACTTTATGTTTTCAAGCATATGAACTTATGGTTTTTATGTATATGTTGTGTGTGTGTGTGTGTGTGTGTGAAGACATGAAGTAGAAATATGGATAGTTTAAAGATGTTACATTTTATTGAATTCATGGACATAAATGGTATAATGAATTAGTTATACATGTTAATAAATATTTCCCCATCTATGCTATGCTATGTTTTGGGTAGCTTTTCTCCTATAGCCATAGGATTTGCAAGAGTGGTAATTGGAACTTTACACCTTTTCTCTAATATTGATGATGAATATGTGTGTGTGTGTATGTATGTGTGTGGAGGTTGTGTGTGCATTGATTATTTTGCAGGTGTTTGTCATGAGTATTCAAGAATCAACATTTTAGTGCTAGAGTTGTCAAAGCCAACCATGGATTGCTAGATGTTTGCAAGAAGGGAAAATCATTTATTGCTTTCTATTATTGTAGTGCATAGATGTATCTTCCACAAATTTCTCTATTCTTGGATGATTTATTTGTGGTTAATATTGTTTCTATTTTAAACTCTATGAGTCTATAGTTGATCCTCATTAATGAAGTGGTCTTAGATTTAGGAAGTAGTTGTAGTTTCCTTTAAAATAACAAATTTTGTAACTTTAAGGGTAGTCGAGAGAATAGAATGAGTTTATTTTAGTAGCAGCAAAGTGTGATACTATTTTTCAATCAACTGTAATCTTTCACCATGAATGAATAGAATGCACAATTCAAGTTTACATCTCTTAGCTTGATTGTATTTTATGTTCACTCATCCAAGGGGGCCCACTTGGTGAGTGAACTATTCTATTAGAATAGATTTCATTTCCTTGTTTATTTCTAAGTAAGGTAAAAAAAATTTCCTCTTGCAAACATTTATAATAGAATCGGTGAACTATTCCTGTAGCATAGGTGGTCAGAGTAGCTTTTGCCTATGATTGTATGCTTTGTTAGAATAATTCTGTTTACTATTTCTAGTTTAGTTTCCTTGAAGCTCAAGCATTTGAATTCCATACGTTAGTCTTAAGATTGAGAAGGTTTAAAGTATATACTTTTCAAATGTCATTCCAAGTTTATGTCCCTAGTCGATAATTAAATGAGACTAAATAATTCATTTAGAAACTAGTTAGGGTGTCCAATCCTGGATAAGTAGTCCATCGATGTAGGTTTCTAATACTATTATTTGGCCAACTATTTTTGGTATTGTTGTCAAGGATGGTGTTGATTTACACTTATCTTAGTAGTTTCATTTCCAATTTTAATATTCTAGAGCTCAGTCTTAAAGCATTTTATGCATAGAATGAGAGACCTCCTTGGGAGATTTCTTCCTCGTAATAATTAGGAAGATATTTTTAATCCTAAGCCTGAAGAACCACACCAGAAGAAAAAAGAAGAACCCTTTGAAAATCCATTTTCTACAAATTAAGAACAAATACCTTCATCCTCTGAACATTCCTTACATTTGAATGATATTTTTGTTGAACTTGAATACCAAGACAATCCACTTGCCCTTATTATCTATCAACCACCACTACTAGGTTCTCCTCCAAGAATGGCTCAGCCTCAACCTACATTTCCTTTTCCTATCCCTCCCCAACAAGGTAATCAAAATTTGAAGAACATACCTTCTGTTGCACTTACCAAGCTCTATGGCCTAATTACTGAAGACCCTAAAACCTTCCTCTTTGAGTTTGACATCCTTTTTAGAAGTTATGACTAGTTGAAGTTGTTTCCATCCACCCTAAAGGAAGCTTCTATGTGATTGTTCATGGGATTGGGTACCAACGTTGTAGTAGATTGGCCTATAATGAGCAATTTGTTTCTAACAAAGTATAAATAATATCACTAGGGTCAAGATTTGAAAAGGGATGACACTTTCAAAATATCCCAAAAAGAAGATGAAACCTTGGAAGATTATATGCTACAGTTCATGTTCAACCTACAATATAACACACAACACCAATTGAATGAGGAATCAAAGAAACATCTTTTTCTAAGAGGTGTAAATGATGGAAGTATTAAGGCTCCAGATCTTATGGCAGGAGGAGATATCACTAAAAAAAAATAGACTAATATACATAATATATGTTTGAATTATTTAAGGGTTACTATGAAGAAAGGTAGAAGAATTAGAGACCTATCACATAGGTCTAATGGTGGTTCAAGGGTATCTAAGATGGAGTTTTCCAACATGCCATTGAATTTCAAGCAAGGCATCATTAATGATGTTGCCCCTTAGTTGGATACCATGCAGGTGAGAAGGAAGAAGGAAAAAGTTGATGCCTTATTCATTGAATATTTTCCACATTGTAGGGAGAAGAAAATGAACTGTAAATGCAAGTCTATTGCAAGTCTAGAGTCACAACCAATGCCTACTGAGTTTAAAGCCATTGATGAAAATGGAGAAGTTCTCTACATTTCTCAATGAAGATCATAAGCTCAAAGACAAGGTATGCAACAATATCCTCTCCAAAATTATAATAGTAATAATTAATGGAAAAATTCTCAAAATAATGGTTTTAGTGGGAATAATAATTAGCATCAAACTTAACAAGGTTTGCACCAAGCTCAGCAGGGTTCGCAGTAACCTCAGTAGGGCTGCCAACAACCCCAAAATTAGAATAACCAACCTAGTCAGCAAGCCTTAATGCCACCACCTTAGCAATAGGTTCTAATACCTCCTCCTATAGCCATTAATACTTCCCCTAAGAAGACTCAACTACCAGTTTAGCCTAATCCTAATCCCAACAATAGGAAACAACCAACACAATAACATGGTTATGTTATTTCCTTGAATGATATCCACGTAAGGTTAGGCACTACTCTCTCTTCCCCACAAAAAACTATAATAACTGAAGTTAAAGATTCCTTAGTTGAATAAGTGGATGCATCAGATTAGTAGACCTCTCATGTAGACAAAGAGCCTATGTTTCCTAATAGGTTGATGAAACAAGGTCAGTCTACAAAAAACTAAGTAGTAATTGATTTTGTTAATTAGTTGAAGCAAATTACAGTAAGCATATCATTATTTAATGCTATCAAGGAAGTTATTACCTATACTAAATCCATCAAGGAAGCATGTATCAAATAGCCAGGAAGAAAGAAGAAGGATCCAAAAAAATTCATGTCCTAGGATAATTGTCTGATCTAATGTTGGAGAAAGTAACTGTACCCAAATATTCTAACCTTGGGATTCATGTGGTTACTCTTACCATTCATGAGATGCAAGTTCAAAATGCTTTATTTTACCTAGGAGCATCCACAAATGTCATGACAAAGGAGGTATTTTCTTAACTGTATATCATTGGTCTCTGAAAAATACCAACGATACATCATCTCACTGATAGTTCTACTATGAAACCAAATGTACAATGATAGAAGATGTCATAGTCACCTTAAACTCTTGGGAATGTCCAATAGATTTTGTTGTCCTTTCCTCAGAGGCTAACACGGGTGGATATCCTTTAATTTTAGGGCAACCATGGTTAGCTATTATAGATGCCTATATAGCTTGCCAGTCTAGGAAGATGACAATATCCAATGGTATCCATACTAAAAACCGAACTTTATACTCCCCTGCTTAGCCACTATTGCAAGATGATCAAATAATCTAGCCAGACTTAGGTGATGATGATCTAGAAGTCAATTCCATCCATCAGCTAATGATGATAGGTCGAGATTCATTTGTAGTCTCTCAAGAAGAAGATGAGATAATTCATTCATTATTATCAATGATATGGGGTAGAGTCTCAAGTGTGTCCTCAAGAAAAATGTATCCTTAAAACCATATTACCACATTTGATCACACCTTAGTATTCAAAAGGCCAAATTTTTTTCCACTCATTATTAACTCATTAGGTGGATTCTTCTCTAGTTGCTCAAATATTCATGGTAGATAAGGTCATTAAGATGGAAATTGGACTAGGAAGAGAGTTGAATGTTAGCAATGCCTTATCACCTTCCCATCAGAAAATTGTGTTGTAGTTACTATAGGAGAATCAAAAATCATTTTCTTGGGAATACATAGACATGAAAGGATTAAATAATATGCTCTACACTCACAAGATCTACATCATTCCTGACTTCAAACCTATCTGACAACCTTAGAGGAGAGTCAACCTTGTTTTGAGGGATATAGTTAAAAATGAGCTCCAGAAGCTATTAAGTGTTAGTTTTATCTACTCCATCTCTGATAGCCAATGGGTCTCACCCATGGTTATAGTATCAAAGAAGGGAGGAAAATGGAGAATTTGTGTAGATTACATGGAGCTCAATTCAGCCACTAAGAAAGACCACTTCCCCTTGCCATTATAGATCAAGTTATTGACCACTTAGCTGGAAAGAAATATTTCTCTTTCTTGAATGCTTTTAGTGGTTACAATCAAATACAAATAGCTCCATAGGACCAAGAAAAAATAACTTTCACATGCCCATGGGGAATTTTTTCCTACTCAATTTCACCTTTTGGCTTCTGCAATGGCCCAACAACATTCCAAGGAGTTATCATAAGTATCTTTTTTGATATATCTGCTGACTATATGGAGATCTACATGAATGCTTTTACTATTTATGGGACTGATTTTAAGGAAGCTAAAGAAAATTTAGAAAAGGTACTCAAGAGATGCCAAGACTATAATCTTTCCTTAAATAGTGAAAAATGTTTTATGATGATGGAAGGATTAGTACTAGGTCATTACATTTCATCACAGGGCATCCAAGTAGATCCAATAAAGATTGAGGTTATTAATACCTTACCCACACTAGAGAAGTAGAAGGATGTACAAATTTTCCTTAGAAATGTGAGGTACTACAGAAGATTCCTCAAGAATTTTATTCAACTTGCAACACCCCTTTGTAACCTGTTAAAAAAGGATTCTAAATTTTCTTGGGACACTAAGTGTACTACATCTTTCTTGTAGGTTAAAGCAGTTCTCACCACAACACTAGTTTTGAGAGGGCCTAATTAGGGACTGCCTTTTCACATTCATACAAATGCCTAAGACTATGCTATAGGTGTCATTCTAGGCTAGAAGGTAGACTCAGTTGAACATGCTATTTATTTCATTAGTAAAAATTTGTAGGGTACAGAGTTCAACTACACAGTCACTGAAAAGGAGCTACTTTCAGTTATTGATGCAAGGAATAAATCCAGGCATTACATTACTAGATATGAAATATTTGTTCATACTGACCATTCAACTATAAAGTATCTGATGAATAAGTCTCCAATATTAGGAAGATTGGCTCATTGGTTATTACTTATGTAGGAATTTTATATCATAATTGTAGATAAGCCTGACAAGGCCAATGTGGTAGCTGACTTTCTCTCTCAGTTGCTTGTCCATGATGACCTTGCAACCATTAATGATAATTTTCTAGATGAACATCTTTTCTTATTATCAACACAAAATCCATGGTATGTAGATATGGTGAATTACCTAACCATATTAAAGATGCCAATTAACTTCTCTACTAAAGAAAGAAAGCTACTTGTTGAAAAGCTTTAACTATTCTTGGATTTTTGAATTTATGTTTTATACTAGTCCTGATCAAGTAATGTGTAGGTGTATAAGGTAAGATGAAACATATGATATCTTAAGTGTTGGAAATATAAGAGGTGTAACTAAGAGGAGAGGGGTGAATTAGTTACTACTAAAATAAATCCTAGATCCCTTAGATGTCAACACAAATTGCAATCTGAAAACTAAATACTGATGCTCGATAAATATTTAGTTAATGTTGTAACTCAATAAATATTGAAAGTACTCAGTAATCAATGAATTTAGCACAACTTAAGATATTGTTAGTAATTACTTAATCTTAATTGCAAACATGAAGAAAATAACATGAACACATATGACACCAAGATTTAACATGGAAACCCAATTTGGGAAAAACCACCAATGCAACTAGTTACTATTTTTCACTCTTTTGAAGTGATCTCTATTATGAGCCAACCCTATTAAAGGTTACAAAAACATGCTATTAGGTATGACCCTATTAAAGGATTTGATCACCCTGTTAGGAGTGGCCTTGTGAGAGGTCTTTTGACAATTCAATAGAAGTGCCACCTTGTTAGAGGATTTACAAATGGTTGTTAAACCAACTCTGTTAAGAGATTTAGATCATGGCTACAATGGTTAGAAAGTAACAATGAAATGACCTCATTGAAATGCAATTGATATGCTGATTATAGATCTCTACTCTAGCTTGTACTTGATCCTTCCTAATTGAATATAACTTTTCTTCTCCTCAAGGATATTTTGCTTATCATTCAAATCCACTTCCTCTCTTCATTCCTTACAATTCACTCACAATATCTTTCACACACTTGAAATTAAAACTTGACCTTTTACTTATACCTTTTAGATTTTCAAGTCAGCTCAAACACAACTTAGAATGAATAATTTTCATCACCATAGTCGGCTAAAACCAATAGATAAATCAACTGATCTTAATATGCCAAAATAAGAAAATCCTTTGTTAGCTGACCTAGCTTGGTAGACACTAACTCAGAAACAATTTCTTGTGTTAACCAATAGAAGCTTAGTTAACACTACAAACTTGAAAAAATCCTTTGGTAATTGAGTGAGCTAGTTAGCACTAGTTCCATCCAACTTTCCTTCATTAATTGACTGAGCTTGGTTCACACTCATCTTCTACATGATTTCCTTTGATGCCTAGGTGGACTTAGTAGACATTGTCTTCTACATAGGAATGCTTGGTACACATGGAAGACTATCTTTACTGCCTGAGCGAGCTCGACATACATTAAATGACAACTAATATGACATTTTTATAACATCAAAGACAACACACAATTAATCAATTGTATCCAATAATCTCCCTCTTTGGCATTGATGACAACACAACATGTCATAGCAAAATGAAATTTTGTGAACAAGACTCCCTCTATTAGTGAGACTTAGTCTTCAAGTAATCTTCTACCAAGTATATTCCTTCTTGATGTTTCTATAGAAATTGTCCCTCTATGTAACTTCTTCTTCTTTCAGAATAACAAAATTTCTGAGACATATGATAGTAAACTTCTCCCTCTTTGACAACACATTCCAAAGACAATAGTTCTAATAATATCAGTGTACCTTAAATACTAATTCATTTGAAGTTTTCCCTTGACAATACTGCATCAACTGATTGATCTTCAACTTGTTCTTGTTGATGCATCACTAAACTTTATTTAGTGAGCTTTAGATATGGGAATGACCCCTATCTTACATCTTAGATATAACAATCCATCTTTAGCTAGTGACTTGGTGAATATGTCTGCAATCTATTCTTTTGTATTCACATATTCCAATTGGACTTCTTTGTCCTACACTAGTTCTCTTAAGAAGTGATATTTTATAGCGATGAGCTTTGTTTTGGAATGCATAACTAGATTGGTTGATATATTGATTGTGTAATGCCCTACCTAGAGATCCTTGGGAAACAAGGGTAAAATAAGCCAAGATAATTGATTTTTAAAAATAAGTATGAATGCACATGATAGTAACATATGAGGATCATAAAGATCACAACAGAAGACTAACCAAACATCTTGACACCAACGGATCTCCGAATTCCACTAATGACCAAAAAGAGTGATAAAGAAAAGAAGCAAAACTAAATTTGAATAGAAACATTCCACATCCAAAATCTGAAAAACATAGAATTGAAGAACACTAAAGAGGGTATCTGAAACACTTCTCAAAAAGTTTGGGTCTTACTGAAAAGTGCCTGTTGTCCACCCGCAAAGGTTTTCACAATTTCATAGGAGATACTTTAAATCAGCACTGGGCAATACTTTCTTGTATTGCACGATATTTCTTAAAGAATAAGGGTGACATTTCTAGGGATAGGGTGACACTACTCTTAAGGCCATGCGATACTTTATAAGTATCATACAATAATTCTTCTAAGGGGGTGCAATACTAGAAAGTATTGTACGAAAAAGCTCTAAGAGGTGTACAACATAATTAGGAAACACATGAGATAACATTAATGGGAGAGTGATACTTTATTGTATCGCACCATGTTGACACATGGTTGCCTAGGTAAAACAAGAAAATGATTGAGGATAACAAAAAGGATAAAATAGAGTACAAAAACTCCACACTAGAGAGTACTAGATCCACAATTTGAGGCATAAACTCTCAAACTCAATACTGAAGAAGGGAAACAACAACTAACCATCTAACAAATAATAAGAAGGAAAGGTACAAAAGGAAACATCGTAGTGTATCAAAAGCAACATCGCAATAATAGAAACAACAGTAAGTACATGATTCCTTGCAACTATCAATAGCATCATAAGACCATCATGGGCCCTAGCCATCCCCACACGTAACATCCCAAGCCACCGATCAGATTGTTAGTACTATCATAATAAGGACATCACTACTAAACATGCTACAACATAAGCATAAGGAAGTGTAACATGCTAGAACTAAAGCATAAGATAATCCTACAAGTAGATAACATAACCTATCACATGCTAATCATCAAAGTAAGGAAATATGTCAATAAATAACATCATTAAACATGATATACTAGCATCTCAATGAAAGCATAAATCACAAGAGAGCATACTTTGGAACTCGAAGTACCAAGTGAAAACATCTAGCAATGGTCGCACTAGGATAAGAGACCATCTCTATACACTAGTCCCTAGTAGTGGTTTAGGTAGCTATGCATCCCAATCACATGGCACCCATAGGTTCACACCCATCATGTTGATAGAGATAATGATCCAACCACAAAACACATAAACAAAATCCATGGCTAACACACATGCTAGGTAGTACAATGACTGAATCCAAGACAAAGACAATGCATAAGCTACAAGTTCTGATTAGACAATCTATGGGCTACTAAGTAGGGGTTGACATCATCAAGAGTCACTTGGCATCCAAAAGCCCAAGCTTAGATCACATGTGGCAACACTCTTAAGGGACTCCCTTGGAACCATCACATGAATGTAGATCTTTTCATTATGTTGAGTTTTATTACCACCCAATTTTTTATGTAGTTATCATGGATGAGCATGGGTAGGGTAGTGTAGCACATGGAGGGGGCTTATATCTTGTAGCTTGGTGATCATTGTGCCCAGAGGGTTGGCAGAGTGGAGAATTTTTAACCCATGATGAGTGCCTATATGCATGCAAATTCCCAACACAACCCTAATGATCATAAGTTTTGGAAGTACCACAGAAGATTGGGACTCACAAGTCACTTGAAAAATGTATGTGTACATACTCGTGTGTGATGCACCACCATCATGAAGATCCTAACATGAGTGGATGAGAACACAAATTAGAAAGTCACTCAACCAAAAATTAAATCAAGATGATGGATGTGGCACCCATCCAAATACAACATGAAAGTGAAATAATGATTCAACTAACATCCAAATGGATGGTCCAAGTCCACAACTAACAATGTGCCAAAAAAACTTGATAAAATAGGGCTACACACAAAACAAGGTAAAAACTCAAAAAATTTGGAAAACTTTGAAATTAAAACCCATTTGACCTTTGGGTACAAAAACCTAAAAATCAAAAAATAATTGAGTTTGAACACTGTATGCAAAAAAAACTAGCATAACAGTGCAAAAACCCCAAAACCCCCATCCCAAAAACTGGAAAAATGTTCATGCCTGACCAACTAGGTAGAACTATCAAATAGAAATGGAGGGGAATACTAGTTCTTGACCTCCTAACATATTGCTAGAAGAAACAAAAGCTAAAATTGAGCAGAAACAATAAAATGGGAAGGCCCTACTTTATGGAAAATGGGGCCGAAACTAAAACCCACACAATAAAATAAATAACCAACAAAAACTATTGAAAGTGATGACAAAGTAAAAGACTCCTCTAGCTAGATCTAATGAGACTACCTTGTGAAAAACCAACACTCATAGCTCCTAGAAAGAACAAAAATCAAATCCTTCAGAAGAGGATTCTCAAAAGAGCTCTCAAATTTTCTATTTCAAAAAGTGAAAAGTGAATTAAATAATCCCTTTTCAATACTTATTCACTTTTCAGGTGAATAGTTGATTAGGGAAAATAGCCTATTAGAGTAGTTAGACTCCAAATCAACCCAAACAAAGGCAAGTTATTGCTCATAACAAGAATTCACCTAAGGCAAAGCTACCATAAATTAAATTCAAGAAGATTTAAAGCCTAGAAACCCAAAATCATAGAAAATCACTTAACAATTTTGCAACAATGCAAATTTCTAAATGCCCAGACATACTCACTAGTCTAATCATGTAATGTAAATGAGTTTGGAATTATTAATCACTGAAAGGTTTTAATTAAAATAATTAAAATAAGGATACGTTGACCATACAAGGCGATATTGGAAAATATGAATAGATGAATCACTAACTCCATGTGCCACTACTACGGATATAATTCTTGCACAGTAAAACACACAATCAAGTGCAATTGCATATAATATTATAGCTGAAGAAAAATGCATTAAATACCTAATTAATCCATTTGCATCACTCATGTTTGCAAAAGGTGTAAAGATAAAAGAATGAAGTAAATAACCATAGCATAAAAATTCGTCACATAACATAATAATAAAAAAATATGTCCAACTACTAGATAATCATATATTATCATAGATCTACTATCATCTCAAATGGCATCAACATGCAAATATGATAAATTGAATAGCATGGTAGCAAAGCATCTATGATACTGAATCAAAGTATAACATCTAACTCTCAGGTCATCCTCAAAGTACATATAGTAAGAGTATCAAGTATCTCCCAAATGAAAATAGACAAGGAACATACTACAAAGAAAAGAGGAACTACATCCTCCCCCACTAGCATAGGCTTAATTGTGGAAGCTAACAAAAATATTGGGGTACAATCCCCTCAGTCATGTAGCATCCTCCTGAGTCACATAGGTCTCATCGCTCGCTTACTTGCTCTATGTCCCGACATTTTAAGGTCAACCTCTGGTGCTATAGGATATAGATGGGATCCAAAGTAAGCTGCCCATTTGCTACTAGAAAGCATCCCAATCAAGAACATGGGTCAAATATGAAATATAGTGCCTCAAAATAGAAACATGAAAAATATGTCATGGATGCATAATAGGCTAGGTAGTAGTGCTAGTCAATAAGAAATAGGACCAATCCTCTTGAGGATCTCAAAAGGTTCAAAAACATGTAGCACCAACTTTGAGCCTTTCCCATAATGGATGGGACTATTCCTTGGATGTACTCTCAAAAACATCCAGTCATGAACAAAAAAGTGATGACCCAACCTATGGGCATCTGCATACTTCTTCTACTTGTCTTGAGTAGTAATCAAATGCTCCCTAATGTGAACAACTTGTTGCTCCATATCTTGAAGCATCTCTAGACGCAAAAGAACTTGATCCTCTACACAATCCCAACTCAAGAGGTATGACATAGTCTATTGTACAAGGCCTGAAAAGGTGATATACCAAGAGAACTATGATACCCATTGTTGTATGCAAACTCCACAAGGAAAAAATAGTCCTCCCACTTTTCCGACCTATCCAATAAATACTTGTGAAGCATATCCTCCAGAACTTGATTCACTCTCTCATTCTGACCATCAATCTATAAGTGATAAGCTAAATTGAAATTGAGCTGTGCGCCCAAAGCATGCTAGAGAGATGTCCACAGTGCAGAAGTAAACATTGGATCTCTATCCAAAATAATCCAATGAGGGATCCCATGCAAATGAACAATATCCTCCAAGAAAACATGTGCTACAAAATAAGTTGTGTAGGATGCTCTCATGGGTGAAAAGTGTGCCACCTTGGACAACTTGTCCATTGTCACCATAATGCAATCATGTCTCTATGATGACATAGGCAACCCTATGATAAAAATCAATGGATATTATATCCCATTTTCACTCTAGAATGGTATGCGACAACAATAGACCCACTGGATGTTGATGTTCTGCCTTCACTCTCTAGCACTCAAGACATCTAGCAACAAAATCAGCAACATCATGTTGCATCCCTGCCCAAAAGTATAGTTGTTTGAGATCAGCATTCATATTCTTAACATTAGGATGTGTAGAATACAATGCATGATGCACTTTTGAGAAAACCAAGGTATAAAGGTCACCTAACACAGGTACATAGATATGCCCCATGTGTCAGAGTAGTCCATCAAACTCAAGAAAATAACCTAAAAATCTCCCCTTAAGGGTATGTCCAGACTTGATCTCTGCCCTCACCTCCTGATACCAAATGTCATTAGGAAAAGCCTCCAAGATATGGCCTCATAAATCCACTCCCAATGACATTGCTAATACCTCATGTTGCCTCCTACTCAAAGCATCCATGATGACATTCTCCTTCCCTTTGATGTAATGAACATCAAAGTCATACTTGCATAAGAACTCCATCCAACAACACTATCATGCATTCAGGTTTGGCTGAGTAAAAATATACTGCAAGCTCCTATGATCGCTATGCAACTCAAACCTATGTCCCAAAATAACATGCCTCCAATGGAAAAGGGCATGCACTATGGTTGTGAGTTCCAAATCATGAGTGGGGTAGTTCAACTCATGGTCCTTGAGTTTCCTAGACTCATATGCAATTACTCAACCATTTTGCATCAACACCGCACCTATGCCTTCCAGCAAAGCATCTATGCAAATCATGAAATTGTCCATAGGATTAGGCATTACAAGGACTGGTGCATTGGTTAAACACTCCTTAAGAGCATTAAATGTTGCCTTGCACTAGTATAACGAAACATAGTTCTTCCCTTTCCTTTGAAGAGAAGTAATGGGATGAGCTACTCATGAGAAATCCTTCATGAAGTGATGGTAGTAACCCCCCAATCCCATGAAACTATGAACTTCTAAGGCATTAGTGGGTATTGGTCAATCCATGATGGCATGAATCTTCTTCAGATCTACTACAATTCCATCACTAGTGATAATATGTCCAAAATACTTCACCTATGACTAGAAGAATCCACATTTACTCAAGTTTCCATACAAATGATGATCTCTCAAGCACTACAATGCTTGACGTAAATGGACATCATGCTCCTCCATAGTTTTTGAATAGATCAATATGTCATCTAAAAATACGATAACACATTGATCGAGGTAGGTGCAAAATATACCATTCATCAAACTCATAAATACTGATGGCACATTGGTTAACCCAAAGGGTACAACTGTGAACTCATAATGCCCATATCATGTATAAATAGTTGTTCGATAAATATCGATCTCCTAGATATGAAGTTGATGGTATCACAATCTTAGATCAATCTTTGAGAACACACATGCTCCCTTCATTCGATTGAACAAAACATCTATCCTCGACAAAGGATAATGATTCTTCACCATCACCCTATTCAACTATCAATAATCGATGCACAACCACAAAGAACCTTCCTTCTTCTTCACGAAGATGACTGGTGCACCCCATGGTGATACACTAGTACAAATATGGCCCTTGGCCAATAGTTCCTCCAACTACAACCTGAGTTCACTCAACTCCTGAGTAGTCATGTGGTAAGGAGCTTGTGAAAGTGGCTTTGCTCCTAGTAAAAGATCAATTCAAAAATCAATGTCATGATATAGTGGCATACCTAGAATCTTGTCAAAAAATACATCAGCATACTCACAAAGGAGTGGGTGATCATCAAGTGTCACCATATAGCTCTTGGCTTCCTCAAGATCACTAACAAAAACAAGAAACAACTGACAACCTTTCTGCACACTCCACTTTAGCTGATTAGTTGAGATCATCTAAAGTGAGATTGGTCATGGGACTCTGAAAAGTTCCACATGCCCACCTGTTTCATCAACACACTATATTGTCTTACAATGGCAATCAATATTTTCTTGATGGGTGGCTAACCAATCCATGCTCAACATGATGCCATATGATCCTAGAGGTAGAATGCATAGATCTATTGTGGTGGCAAAGGTTCCCAAATTCAAAGTACAACTCCTAACCAATGAGTCAAAAACCACTTTGGATCCCATGGCTAAGTCAACCCACCACTTATCAACCTGACGCACTACCACTAGCCCACATCACTAAACAAGAGATGGTGATATAAATGAATCTAAAGCACTAGACTCAAAAAAAATTAAATTTGAAATACCATGCAACATAGCTATAGCCTTGACTACTATACCCTAATGATTTTCTTGACAGTTATCAACCACCACAAAGAATCTATGATTCCTATCTGCATCTCCTATAGTAGGCTTAGATCTTGTTGTGCCCTTACTATGTCCTAAAGATGGTTTGATGGAGCACTCAAAAGATCTATGGCCAAGCTTCCCAGGAGTAATAGTTCCCTAAAAAATTGGAACCTATTCCTTGACCGCCCTAAGTAGTACTAGGGTAAGGTGCACTACCCCTACTAGAATTCTACTAAGCACTCTAAGGAGGACACTCCTACTGAGATTTTTCTCCACAATTTTGGTTATTTCCTTTCTTACCTAAGGTGCTAGAATTTTGTCCATGCTTGGTCCAAAACCTCTTCTTATTCTTATGGTGATAGCCACCCTAAGGGTGCTCTGACTAGGCTTGACCCTTTCTAGAGGACTAAGTGTACTGTGAATCCTACCCTAAATTCCTAACACTTTGGTTCTGAGAACCAAATCTTCTACTAAAACCTCTAGCTAGATTCTCCTCTATAATACATGCCTTTTCAATAGAAAGAGAAAGGGTCCTAGGCTGATGCATGCAGACTTCTCCAATGAGGGCATCCTTGAGACCTCGGATGAAATGATGTGCTAATAGTAAATCATCATGGTTATAGCATGAATATTGCCTAAGCTCAAAGAATCTAATTTTGTATTGATCCACCATCATATTTCCTTGCCAGATCAAATGGAACTCATCAACACAAGCCTCTCTATACTAAGGAGATAAGAATCTCTCTTGGAACCTCTCCTCAAAGATCTCCTAGGTGAGATCTACAATACTAATCTAGAGCTTTTGGCTCTCAATATTCCACCAAATGGAATTTTGTTCCCTTAAATAGATGACTACACAACATGCCCTCATATTGGTTGCATATGGATACATGGTAAAGTAGCACTCCATGTCCAATAACCAAGTTTTAGCCTTGAGGCTAGTTCCCTTACCATCAAACAAAGGTGGTTTAGATAGATGTTGAGACTTCATGATATCTAACCTAATGGAGTCCTCACTATTGTGGTCCCTACAATCCTAACGGTGCCCTCTATCACCTAGTGGAGTATAGGAATGTTTATGTTAATGTTCCTCCTCTCTATGCTCTAGATGATGGGAATCTCCATGATGAGATCCCTCTTCCTGATCATGATCCTCTCAGCACTCTTCAACACGAGGGCCCAACCAAATAAGAATATCCTGGAGCACTAGCAATAATGCCCTGTAGAATTTTGATTAGCATTATTTTCTTTTTCTCCCTCTCCTTCATGCTGTCCTTCTTCATGGTTTTCTTCTCCATGGTTATTGCTATGGGTACCACCATGACCACCAAGTCTACATACAGGAGGTATCACTACAAAAACAAAAAGATAATGTTAGTACAATCAGATCATAAGCATAAGAGTCAAAACCATGAACTAACAAAGTATCAAAATTACAACCATAATATAAATTATTAAAAAAAAAAAAAAACCATAGTGGAAGCATAACACAAAGATCCCAATGTTGCAACATGGGCTCTGATACCAAATGTAATGTCTCACTCAGAGATCCTTGGAAAATAAGGACAAAATAAGCCAAGATTATTATTATTTTTAAATAGGTATAAATACACATGGAAAAAACATATGAGGATCATAAAGATCACAAAAAAAGACTAACCAAACATCTTGATAGCAATAGATGTTCAAATGCCACTACTGACCAAAAAGACTGACAAAGGAAAGATGTAAAACTAAATTCGAATAGAAACATTTTGAATCTAAAATGTGACAACATAGGATTGAATAACACTAGAGTGGGTATCTAAAAAAATTCTCAAAAATTTTAGGTCTTAATGAAAAGTGCCTGTTGTTCGCTTGCATAGGTTTTTGTAATTTTCGAGGTGATACTTTAAATCAGCACTAGGCAATACTTTCCAATATAGTGCGATATTTCTTAAAGAATAAAGGTGAAATTTCTAAGTATAGGATGACACTACTCTTAAGGTCATGCTATATTTTATAAGTATCATAGGATAGTTCTTCTAAGGGGGTGCAATACTAGAAAGTATCATACAACAAAACTCCAAGAGGCATGTGACACAATCAAGAAACACACGACATAACCTTAATGAGAGAGCGATACTTTATTGTATCGCACCATGCTGACACATAGTCACCCAGGTAAAACAAGAAAATGCTTGAGGACAACAAAAAGGGTAAAATAGAGTACAAAGCCTCCACACCAAGGAGTACCAAATCCATGATTCAAGGCATAAAATCTTGAATTCAATACTAAAGAATGGAAACAACAACTAACCATCTAAAAAATGGTAAGAAGGAAAAGTATAGAAGGAAACATTGTAGTGTACTAAAAGCAGCATCACAATAACATAAATAATACTAAGTATGTAGTTCTTCCCAACCATCAATAGCATCATAAGACCATTTTGGGCCCTAGCCATTCCCATGCATAACATCCCAAGCCACTGATTGGATCATCAATACTATCATAATAGGAACATCACTACTAAACATGATACAACATAAGCATAAGGAAGCCTAACATGCTAGAAGTAAAGCATAAGATAATCATACAATTAGATAACACCACCTATCACATGCTAATCATCAAAGTAAGGAAATACGTCAATAAATAACATCATTAAATATGATATACTAACATCTCAATGAAAGCATAAATCACAAGAGAACATACTCCAGAATTCGATGTACCAAGTGAAAACATCCAATAATGGTCGCACTAGGACAAGAGATCATCTCTGTACACTGGTCCCTAGTAGTGGTTTAGGTAGTTATGCCTCCCAACCATGTGGTAACCATAGGTCCACACCCATTGTGCTGATGGAGATAATGATCCAACCACAAAACAAACAAACAATATTCATGGCTAACACACACACTAGGTAGTATGATAACTGAATCCAAGACAAAGACAATGCATAAGCTATAGGTTCTAGTTAGACACTCTATGGGCTACCAAGTAGGGGCTGACATCATGGAGAATCACTTGGCATTCAGAAGCCCAAGCTTAGATCACATGTGACAACACTCTCAAGGGACTCCCTTGGAACCATCACACAAATATAGAACTTTTCATTATGTTGAGTTTTATTACCACGCATTGTTTTATTTAGTTATCACTTATTTAAAACTTCCTCACTCCACCAACCCTCTAGGAACAATGATCACCAAGCTGCAAGATAGAAGACCCATCCATGTACTACCCTACCCTACCCATGCTCATCTAATGATGAGTGCCCATAGGCATGCAAATTCCCAACCCAACTCCAATGATCATAACTTCTAGAAGTACCATAGAAGATCGAGACTTTCAAGTCACTCGAAAAATGTACATGCACGTACTCATGTGTGGTGCACCACCATCATGAAGATCCTAACACAAGGAGTGGATGAGAACACAAAGAAAAAAGTCACTCAACCAAAAAAAAAAATTAGGATGATGGATGCGACACATATCCCAATACAACATGAAAGTGAAATAATGGTCCGACTGACATCCAAATGGATTATCCCAGTCCACAACCAATAATGTGCCAAGAAAACTTGAGAAAATAGGGTGGCACACAAAATGAGGTAAACACCCCAAATTTTTGGAAAACATCAAAAACCCATTTGACCTTTGGGTACAAAAACCCAAAAAATCCAAAAATAATTGAGTTCAGACACCGTATGCAAAAATGACCAGCATAATAGTAAAAAAAATCCCAAACCCCCATCCCAAAAATTGCCAAAATGTTTATACCCAACCAACTAGGTAGAACTAGCAAATAGAAATGGAGGGGAATACTAGTTCTCAGCCTCCTAACATACTACTACAAGAAACAGAAGCTAAAACAGAGCTAAAACAATCAAATGAGAAGGCCCTATCTGTTGGAAAAAGGGGCCAAAACTAAAACCCATGCAATAAAATAAAAAACTTGCTAAAACTATTGAAAGTGATGGAAAAGCAAAAAACTCCTTGATCTAGATCTAATGACTGACCTCGTGGAAAACCCACACTCACAGCTCCTAGAACAAATAGAAATCAAATACTTTAGAAGAGGATTCTCAAAAGAGCTCTCAAATTTTCTATTTCAAAAAGTGAGAAGTGAATAAAATAAATCTCTTTGCAATACTTATTCAGTTTGTAAGTGAATAATTGACTAAGGAAAATAACTAGTTAGAGTAGCTAGATTCTAGATCAACCCAAATGAAGAGAGATTACTACTCATAATGAGAATTCACCCAAGGCAAAGCTGTCAAAAATTAAATTCAAGAAGATTTAAAGCCCAAAAACCAAAAATCATAGAAAATCACTTAACAACTTTTGCAAAAATATGAATTTCTAAATGTATAGACATGCTCATTGGTCTAATCACATAATGCAAATGAGTTTATATGTATTAATCGCTGAAAGGTTTTAATTAAAATAATTAAAATAAGGATATGTCGACCATACAGGGCAAAATTAGTAAATATGAATAGTTGAATCACTAACTCCATGTGCCACTGCTAGGGATATAATTCCTGCAAAGTAAAATATGTGATCAAGTGCAATTACATATAATATCATAGCCAAACAAAAATGCATTAAATACCTAATTAATCCATTTACATCACTCATGTTCATAGAAAGTAGTAAATAACCATAGCATAAAAATTCATCACATAACATAATCAGAAAATATGTCCAACTACTAGATAATCATATATTATCATAGATCTACTATCATCTCAAAATGACATCAACATGCAAATATGATAAACTAAATAGCATAGCATCAAAGAATCTATGATACTAAATCAAAGTATAAAATTTGACCCTTAGGTCATCCTCAAAGTACATACATTAAGAGTATCAAGTATCTCTCAAAACAAAATAGACAAGGAACATGCCGAAAACACGAGAGGCACTACAGATTGCACTAGTGTTATCACAGTATATGACTACTAGATTTTTGATTTCTACCTTCATTCTTTCCAACAACTATTTGAACCAAAAAATGTTAGAAGAATTGATAAATTTTTCCACATACTCTGCCTCTACTATGGATTGATGTGTATAATTTTGCTTCTTGCTTATCCAAGATACCAGTCTTTTACTAAGGAAGGATGCTCCTCCACTTATACTTTTTCTATTATCAACACTTCCTAGCCAATTAGTATCAGTGAACACCTTTAAGTCCATATTGCCTCCAAGTTTGTACCATAAGCCATAGTCTTTAGTGCCTTTTAGATATCTCAAGATTCTCTCAATTTCCATCGTATGGTTTTCTCTAGGATTTGCTAAAATTTTTGCCACTATCCCAACTACTAAGGAAATGTCAGGCCTTGTATGTACTACATACTACAATTTCCCAATCACTGATCTATATAAGATCTTATCTACTTCTTTGGAGTCATCATTTTTGAAAAGCTTATGTCCAGTAAAGATGGGAGTTCCAACTGGTCTTGAATCTTCCATTCCAAACTTCTTCAACATCTCCTTGATATACTTAGATTGAGTGATGTAGATACCATTTTTTTTTTTTTGTATCTGTAACCCAACAAAGAATTTTATCTCACCAAACATGGACATCTCAAATTCCTTACTCATTTTTTCTAAAAATGCTTTTCATAAGTCATCATTTTCTATAAATAGAGTATCATCAACAAATATTTTTACCAACACAATCTTCTTGTCTAGTTATTTCTTGATATATAGACTACTGTTATCATTTTTTTCTTTGAAAACCAATTTGTATCAAATAGTTATGCAATCTTTCATACCAGGCTCTAGGAGCTTGTTAGAGACCATATAGTGCTTTGCATAATTTATAGACTGTGTTCTTTTTGCTAGGATCAACAAAACCTTTTGGATGTTCAATGTGAACTTCCTCATCAAGAATTTCATTCAAGAATGTAGATTTAACATCCATCTAATATACCTTAAATCCTTTGCGAGCTGCCTATGCAAGTAGAGTTCTGATACCTTCTAGTCTTGCAATAGGGGAATTTTTTTTTCCATAATCAATGCCTTCTTCTTGAGAATATCCTTTACATACCCATCTTGCTTTATTTCTAGACACTTTTCCATCTTTGTTTAGCTTATTTATAAATACCCATTTTGTACCAATCACATTTTTATCTTTAGGTCTAGGGAAAAGAGTTCAAGTAATGTTCTTCTATATTTGTTCTTGTAAGAAATTGTATTAGGGAAAAATCACCCATGATCAAGGAACTCAAGTACAAGCACAATAGTAGACCAAAAGAGTATGATCAATATGATAATATATATCTCAAAGCATGCCCATACACACTAGGAGTGATTTTATATAAAGGCCTCTAAGATGCATCTAGAATAGTTCTAGAAAGAACTGGGAGATACGCATGACAACTATGCACACATCCTCCATTATGCATGAATATACATGCATCAATGTGAGGATAAGTATGACAAGGTGTCCCACATGTAGAGATGTTGTAGACACCATGTGCATAATTAGAGTGTTAACTCCTATGTTGTCAACATGACAACTCACAAGAGTATGCATACACCTAGGTGACTAACTAATAAACAATTAAATAATGCATTAACCTAAGTAAACTTAAGTAAAATGTAAATAGTAAATACTTATTTACACCAACACCCCACCTTAAGTGCAACTTAGGAGAATGCACTTAAGTTCACAAAAACTAGGATGAGATGCATAATGGGTCCTAACTACTAGGCCATTTTAGGTATCCGTGTACATAATGAAATGAAATCTTTCATAAAGTAGAGAAAGAGGGTAAACCTCATGGGAAAAACCCTCCCACAAAAAGAGAGAAGAAAAGACAAGATGCAGGGATAGATGGAGTAATCAAAGGAGAAGTATGAGAAGGACAAAACCCCATAAGAGGAAAAAGTCCCTCCCATAAAAGAGAAGAAGAAGGTGACAAGGTAGTCCCCCACCTTTAAATGTAGTGTGTTAATCAATGAGAGATGCTCCAATATAGAAGGTGATCCATGATTATTGAATAATGTTCCTCCCCTTTGGAAGAAACAATGGTAGATGTATAGGTGAGATGCTTTCCCCATGTGTAGAAAGAATATTAAAGATGTACGATGTCTCTAAAACCTACTCAACTATCCTTGTATCAATGCTACTGGTCGCTTCTTCTAATACTACTAAAAAGAAGCATAGATCTAACAAGGATTGATGTAGAACATGTTCTAAAGAATAAGGTGTCTCCTCAAATGATAAAGAGACCTCCTCTAATTTTTGTACATAAGGATCCACAATCACATCAACTTGTGAAGACTAATCATTTAGAGAATGGATAGGAGAGTCATAGTGAGCCCTTGCAACAACTGAAGAAGATTCTTCTTCATCAAAGAGAAGATATATATCTACTATGTGTGACTCCACAGAAAAACCTTTAATGTCTATCAAGAAGTCATCCATTGATGCTGGAATTGGAAGACAAGGTGTACCCTACTAAGCTAATGTACATAAATCTATCATTGTGGCAATGGATGAAGTATTTGCCTCAACAAAGAGAAGAAAAATATCATCAATAATGTTTCCTACATTTTCAATTTGAGACTCTACGAACAACTCTTCAATGTTTGGAAGGAAGTCATCCCATGAAGTTGAAGTAGGAAGATAGGATATTTCTTGCTATACTAAATCAAGAGCATCTATGGCTGGAACTAGATTAGTAGAATCAATAGGAGTATTAGGAGGTGTGATCTCATCTAGAGTTGGAGAGACCAATACTGAAGCTACTAAAGATATAATGTCTCCTAGAAAGGGAGGAATATTTGGATCTCCATATGCTTCCCAAAGAGCCATCCAAACATCATGAGGAAAGCTTTCCATAAGAAGAGGAGCAAAAGATTCCTTCCTCATACTTCTATACATAAAGTGAATAACATGATAATATGATTTTCCCAATTTGGATTAGGTGGTAGTATCTTCAAGAAGAGATAAGTAATCACTTCCTAATGTTCTCTTAGATGATCAAGCATCAAAGCACTCTATTTTTGATAGTTCCTCAGTGTCAACTTCTATCTTAAACTAGACTAACATATGTGACAAGCCTCCATGAGATCAATGTATGTATGCACCCTCCAAAATGCAAAAATAGATCAATCAACAACCCCTACCCACCCCCCCCAATATATGATTTAGCACTTAGTGCAATAGCCACATGCCAATTTAGGGCCTACTTCTCAAAGAAGTATTTCTATTTACAAAAACTATAATCTAATTATAGATCTAGAAAGTAGAGAAAAAATTATTCACTTTCAAAAAAATGGAACCTGATTTGGAGTCCATATGAGCCCATACAAAGCATTTGAAGTGGCAAAAATTGGGATTTGCAAGCTGCAGAAAAATTTGGGAATAGAGATCTCAAACAACCTCTATAATTATTTTTCTTGAATTGCTGTCATCATGCCTCCAAAAATCAAATGGCTCTATATTTTTCCTTAGACGTCTGATTTGGATTTAAAAAATCTGATTTGGAGGTTTTTTAACCTTCTAAATCTGATGCAAATCAGGCCTTCGGGTGTCGATTTGTAAAAAACATTTTCATCAATTTTGACTATTGCCCAATTAGGTGAATTTATAGTCAATTCATCAAATCTATGCTCTAGACACAATGATGGGGTCTACTTTGGCTATAGAAACTCCTAATATCTTTGGATTCTCCAAATCTAGGTCAAGGTGTTGGAGCAAGAATGGTCTCAAATGACTATGTGAAGAGGATCTCCCCAAGCTCTACTACCACATAAGAATTTTCCTTAAGGAAAAATTACCCAAGATCAAGGAACTCAAGCACAAGTACAATAGTAGACCAAAAGAGTATGATCAATATGAGAATGTATATCTCAAAACATGTCCATACACACTAGGAATGCCTATATATAAAGGCCTCTAAGATGCATCTAGAATGGTTCTAGAAAGAACTAGGAGATAAGCGTGACAACTAAGCACACATCCTCCATTGTGCATGAATATGTGTGTATCAATGAGAGGATAAGTATGACAAGGTGTCCCATGTGCAAAGATGTTGTAGACACCATGAGCTCAAATAAAGTGCTTACCTCTATGTTGTAGACACCATGTGCATTATTAGAGTGATAACTCCTATGTTGTCAACATGACAACTCACAAGAGTATGCATACTCCTAGGTGACTACCTAATAAAAAATTAAATAATGCATTAACCTAAGTAAACTTAAGTAAAGTGTAAATAGTAAATACTTATTTACACCAATAGTTTTATCTCTTCATTCATAGTCTCAATCCAAATTTCATTTTTTAGAGTATCTTTAACATGTCTAGGTTCAAATTTAGCAAGTAAACATGTACCTTTTAATTTTATTCTTGTCATTTTTCCATCTAATTTGTCTCCAATGATCTGATCAAGTGTATGATGCCTTCTAACATATCTTGCTAATATAGGCTCTTTGGGCTTTAAGTGAATTTCACAGTATTCATTATGAACTTCAACTTCAAGCTTAAGTCCTTCTATCTATGACTCGGGTCCATCAAGTTTAGTTTGAACTAGCTCAATAGCCTTTGATTGTCACTCAGGTCCTCCAGAATGTGACTTGATTTGCACTAACTACAACTTGGTAACTATTGGAGATTTGGGGTGCTTGGGAGATGAAGTCTCTTTCCTCTCAAATAGATTTGGTAATGTATTAGGTTTATAGTAAACAAATCTTCTGTAATCCTCTAGCTCCTTTTAAATTTCTTCTTCACTCTTTTTTGCAAACTCATCAATTCTCACATGTGAACTTTCTATGATCTTATGGGTAAACAAATTCAAACATTTGTATGCTTTACTTCTATAGGAGTATCCTAGAAATATGCCTTCATCACCTTTTACATCAAATTTTCCTTTCCTAAACTCTTTCAAGATGTAACATTTTCTACCAAATACTTTCAAATAACTTACATTAGGTTTGTAGCCATACCATAGTTCATAGGGAGTTTGGTTTGAGTCCTTCTTCAACTAGACTCAATTCAAAGTATGAATTGCAGTGT
This sequence comes from Cupressus sempervirens, assembly GCA_028749045.1. Taxonomy (NCBI): domain Eukaryota; kingdom Viridiplantae; phylum Streptophyta; class Pinopsida; order Cupressales; family Cupressaceae; genus Cupressus; species Cupressus sempervirens. The sequence continues at coordinate 822,537,841 of CM053786.1, forward strand.
TGATGGCTTCCTTCCAGTATTTGATAAGAACATTCATTTCAATCATTAGTGTCCTTGCATAATCCATGATGGATCTATTTCTTCTTTTAGCTATACCATTCTACTGAGGTGTACCAGGGGTAGATACTTGTCTTTTTATTCCTCTTTCAATTCATAAATTATTGAATTCATTGGAGATGAATTCACCACCTTTGTCTAATCTCAAGAATTTCAATCTTTTTCTAGTTTCTTTTTCTACTCTTGCTAGATACCATTTGAATTTCTCAAAAGCTCCTAATTTTTCTTTTAGATACATCATAGTCATCATTCAAGAATAATCATCAACAAAAAGAATGAAGGACTTTTCTCCACTATAACAATCTATTCCAATGGGTCCACATAGGTCAGTATGCAAAATTTCCAAGATTTCTTTTGACTGATAGTTTTTTCTCTTAAAACTAGTCTTTCCTATTTTACCAATTTGGAAATTCTTGTACAACCTAACATCAGGCTTCTTCAAACAAGGAATACCTCTTACTCTCTTGAGTTTTCTTATTTTGACCATATTATCAAAGTTCACATAACATAGTCTCTTGTGCCATAACCAAATTTCTTCTACTTGAACAATAAAACATGAGCATTCACCGAGATCAAGATAAAATTGATTACCTTTTGTTTGCTTGCCTAATCCAATTAGATTTCCTTTATCATCTTGTAGCTTTGCCTTGCCAATCATGAATTCAACCTTGAATCCAATGTTGTTCAAGTATGCCACACTTAGTAGATTTTTCTTTAGTACTTCAACCCAATAGGAATTATCACAAACAAGTTCATTGGTTAATGAGATACAACCTTTTCCTTTTATGCAACAAGGTTCATTGTTTCCAAACCTTACACTACCTCCATCATAGTATTCAAAATGCTCAAACTTTGATTTATCTCCAGTCATATGATGTAAGAATCCACTATCAATAATCCATGTGTCATTATTTCTAACATGAGAGATAAGTGCCATCTTATCTCCTTCATCATTAGATTCATTTTTCACAACAATGTATACCATTTCATCTTCATTATTATCAAAATCTTTAGCCATGAAACAAGTTTTCTTACTTTTGTCTTTGTAGGATTTATGACTTTTGAATTCATTCTTGCCTTTGTTCTTGTGGAATTTTTTCTCATCCTTTATTTCTTTGTTTGGACACCTAGCAGCAATATGACCAATTTCTTCACAAGAAAAATAGATTAGAGGGATTTTACCTTTATACTTTCCTCTGCCTCTAGAATATTTCTTTGTAGGTAGGGCTTCAAAAATTTCAAGATCACTGTTAGAACTCTCTTTAGTTTCTTCCTCACTTCCTAATTTATTTTTTGTTGATCTCTTACCCTTTTCCTTGAGTGAAAATTTGGCTTCAAATGGAAACTCAATATTCTTGGAAACAGGAACATAGTTATCATAGTTATCTAGTTCAAAAGTTGTCAATCTTTCAACTAGAGCATCCAAGGTTAATTTGTTAGTTGCATCACATCTCATTTCTTGTATAGTAGATACTCTGATTGCATAAATAGGAAGAAGAGTTCTAAGTACCTCACTTACAATAATTTCTTCCTTAATGTCTCCTCTAGATGCTTTGATTGCACTTACACTAGCTTTGATTCTTTCCACATATTTTGCAATGTTTTCATCTTCTCCCATCTTCATTTTGTCAAATAGTACTTTGAGACTTTCTTCTTTGGCTCTTCTTACATTGTCATCTCCTAAATATATATCTTTTAATTTGGTCCACATTTCATGAGTAGTTTTACAATCTTTTATGTCATCTAATTCAGCATAACTGAGATTAGATACAATGTCAATCATCATGATGTTATGGTTCTTTTTCCTAGCAATATCTTGAACTAATAGAGTTCTAGAGGGAATTTTGTATTCAAAATCAAGATATTTGCAACTTGAATCACTAATGATAGCTAGATGAAGCCTCATAAGTCCTTTCCATGCTATAAAGTTGTATCTATTCAACTTTGGAATCTCTCTCTTGTAAGACATCTTGATCTTTAGCTTAGGTCCTTGAAACCTTTTCTACAAGCACCAAAAGCTCTAATACCAATTGTTAGAAATATAAGAGGAGTAACTAAGAGGGGAGGGGTGAATCAATTACTACTAACATAAATCCCAGATCCCTTAGATGTTAACACAAATTATAATCTAAAAACTAAATATTGATGCTTGGTAAATATATAGTTAATGCTATAACTCAGTAAATATTGAAAGTACTTGGTAATTGATGAATTTAGCACAACTTAAGATATTTTCATTAATTACATAATCTTAATTGCAAGCATGAAGGAAATAAAATGAACACATATGACACCAAGATTTAATGTGAAAACCCAATTTGGGAAAAACCACCAATGTAACCAGTTATTGGTTTTCACTCTTCTAAAGTGAGCCCTATTAGGAGCCAACCTTTTTAAAGTTTACAAAAAAAGACTGTTAGGTGTGACCCTATTACAAGATTTGATCACCTTGTTAGGAGTGGCCTTGTGAGAGGTTTTTTGACAATTCAATAGAACTACCACATTGTTACAGGATTTACAAATAGTTGTTAAGCCAACTCTGTTAAGAGATTTAGATCACTGTTACAATGGTTAGAAAGTAACAATGAAATGACTTGATTAAGATGCAACTAATTTTTTGATTACAAATCTCTACTTTGGCATGTACTTGATCCTTCTTGATTGAATATAGCTTTTTTGCTCCTCAAGGATATTCTACTTATCATTCAATTTCACTTCCTCTCTTCATTCATTACAATTCATTCACAATATCTTTCACACATTTGAAATTACAACTCAACCTTTTACTTATACCTTTCAAATTGTCAAGTCAGCTCAAACACAACTTAGAATAATTAATACTCATCACCATAGTTGACTAGAACTAATAGATAAATCAATTGATCTTAATATGCCAAAATAAGAAAATCCTTTGTTAGCTGACCTAGCTCGGTAGACACTAACTTAGGAGTGATTTCATGTGTTAACCAATGAAAGCTCAGTTAACACTGCAAACATACAAAAATATTTTGGTAACTGGGTCAGCTTAGTTGGCATTAGTACCATCCAACTTTCCTTCATTAACCAAGCGAGCTTAGTTAACACTCATCTTCTACATGATTTCCTTCAATGCCCAAGTGGACTTGGTAGACACTATCTTTTATATAAGAATGCTCGGTAGACATGGAAAAAGGTCTTTAATTCTCAAGTAAGCCCTGCATTCACTAATTGACAACTGATATGACATTTGTGTAACAACAAAGACAACACATAATTAATCAATTGTGTCCAACATTAAGGGCATGCCATGATGAGCCCTATAGGGGTCATTTTGTAGCCAAGCAGACCATCTTTAAAATATTTACTATTAGGTACTATTGACAAAGTTTACACAAGGATATAGCTAGATACACAAGAAATGTGATAACTGTCAACAAATGGGGTGGCCCACTAAATTAGATGAAATGTCCTGCAACCTCAAATAGTCATTGCATCATTTGATAAATGGGGGATTGAATTTTTTGGACTTATTGAACCCTTTTTACAAGGTAAAATCTATATTTTAGTTTGCACTAATTATGTAACTAAGTGGACATAGGCCAAACCCATGAAACATCCAAGGGATAAAAACATTGTCAAGTTCTTGTATGAATCCATCTTCATATGGTGTGGTGTCCCTGGGGAGTTGACATCTAATCAAGGAGCTCAGTTTACATCTAATATGATAGTTTCTCTCATGGAGGAATATACCATTTGACATGGTAATTCATCACCTTACCATCTACAAGCTAATGGCCAAGTAGAAGTTACCAATAGGGAGCTAGAAGCCATTCTCACCAAAATCGTAGGACTCCATAGGAAGGATTGAGCTACACACCTTCTTGGAACTCTTTGGGTTTTTAGAACCACTTGGAAATCTACAATGGGTTTCACTCCTTTTGAGCTTTTCTATGGTAGGTCAGTTGTAATACCTATGGAGTTTGAATATAAAACATTGACGACTACTCTAGTGTTTAGTATGTAACTTACTATTGCACAACAAGACTAAATTTTGATTTTAAATGGCCTAGACAAATGGCACAAATTTGCATTGAATAACATAGAAATCATTCAACATAAAAAAAAAATAGTGGCATGATAAGTTTATCAAGGATAAAATATCTATTGTGGGGGATTGGGAACTTCCTTATGATTCTAGGTATCAACACAATCTAGGTAAGTTTCAAACCCGTTGGTTAGGACCATATGAAATTGTTGTTGTATTTCTAAATGGAAACACCAAGTTGTCTACTATTGATCATGTTCAATTCAAGTTACTTGTCAATGGGCATCACCTCAAACTCTATAACAAACTAGTCAGTCAAGAGGATTTTTTGTAGCAGTTCTAGCACATCAAAGACATGCTCATTCCTATAGCTAAAGAGTCTAGGTCTTCTACCCTAACTTTTGTTAATTCTTGATTCTATTCAAGATTCCCATAATAAATGCTTTCTTATTGGATGTAATTTCTCTTCCATACACTCCACCTCACCCTCTCTCTTCACCATCTTTCCATACCATCCCATCACTCCATCAATTTAGGTGATGTTTTTTAGAACACTTTTCTAGTAGCACTCACCAGGTTCGTGCCACATAACCTTGTAAATATTTTATTTAATTCATTCTTTATTAGGATTTAGTGTTTTTTAAATTTAATACTCTTTCATATCCTATCCTAGTGAGACCCATTCCCTTACTTAGTTGGTGGGGAATATTCATTTTTCAAATTGCATGTAAACATTGAAGTTTTTTTCTTATGAATTGACTATCATCACATGTTTGATGACTTGTCCTTCTGTAATTTCATCATCAAGGAAATTAAGGACATTAAAAGTTGAAATTTTAATTTTAATGATATATCAGCAATGTGTTCAGGGTGGCAGGCCTTGACATGAGTGAAATATTATGAGCCTTGATGCAAGAAAAGATATCATTAGATTTTGTGCATAAAATGTCTTTAATTCCAAGAAGCATGTAGTAATTGTTTTCCATTTTTTTGTCTCTAACATTTGGTGTCATAACACCCAAAATTTTGTTAATTCACCATTATTGAGTTCTAAGAACACCACGACTCTACAATTTTTTTTTGTTTATAACAATGGGAGGAGGTCTTCAAAGGTATGAGCAGGTGGATCACATGGTTTTTCTAGGTGATGTAGCCAGTTATGAAATGTTCAGGAGGAAAGGATGGTTAGACTACTACTTGAGTCTTAAGGGGTTCAATGAAGATGTTGCTCTTCAATTTCTAAGTACCTTGAAGGATGGCTTTACAATGGTTAAAGGACTAAAAAATAAATTTATAGAAGATGTTGTGGTTGAAGTCATTGGGTTGCCCTAAGAAGGAGAAAAGTGGGTAAAGGATTTTGATTTACATTTAGCTAGGGCACAATTCAATTTTCACCCTAACCCTCTGCTAGACATAGATAAGAAGAAAGAAACTTCCATATTATATCTTCCCTTGGAGTTTATTTAGCCATCATCATTCATTATCTGTACTTCACTTATGAAGGTCACTACAAGTATTTGCATGCCCTACATTTCAATATTTTGGATCATCTTCAACACAAAAATAGACTAGTAAATCTTCCTAATTTCCTATTTAATGTTGTGAAAAAACAAACTTCTTTAGTATAGTTAGGAAAGGATCAGTTTGTCTCCTACCATTGTTTGATAAAATAAATTGTGGAAAGGAAAATTAAAAAATAATCAATTGCGACATGGGAAGAGTTTCTATAGTTGAAAATTTATTCCAAGGATAGAAAATGTTCCGGAAGCTTCTCCCTTTAGTTCTAGACTGTCTAGGAAAAGAATTTACAAAGTTGATGCATCCATTTCTGGAAAGAAGAAAATTAAAAATAAAGAAGCTACTAGTGCCCCCAAGACCCCATTGTCTATAAAGACCAGGTCCACCATTAGGGGAGGCAAGGGTAAAGATGTAGAACCAAAAGAGGAAAACTTAGAACAAAAAGCTTAGAGTGATAATAATATCAATTAAACCTTAGACTCACCTGGGAAGGAAACTTTAGAAAATGTTTTGAAGTAGCTATGGAAGAAATGACCATGAGCATGAGGAAATGAAATAATCCTCCATGCTCATCTATGCCCCTTACAAGAAGAAGTGTGAGGTTTTCTAAAGGTAATAGGGTTGCTAAAAATTATATTCCAATAGTTAAACTTAGATTCCTCTGAGTTTATGAAGGAGTCCTCTTTAGAGGAAAAATTTCAATAAAATCTAGACACTGACACTAACAACTAGAAGTTGACCTTAGTGTTAAGTATGTACTTATTGATAGCGATAAGGATTTTGAAGAGTTTGAAGCATTTGAGGAGTTTAAAGAAAATATTGTTATGCAAGATACTTGAGAGTATTCAAAAAACCTTCCTTCAGAGGAATGCCCAAAATTTAGACAAGAAATTATTGAAGAAGTGCTAGAAAAGCTCAATCAAGATGGATCAAAAATATTGGCTAAAGCACAACTAAGTATAGTAAGAAGGAAAATATAGTGGCAATGCTTTTTCTATGGAAGGGAGTGTACACTCGAAAGTGTCTCACTCTAAACCCTTCTATCCAAATGATTCCATGAGTTTGGAATGTTTGGATGCTGGCTTAGAGCTCCCTATCCATGGAGTGCAAGAGAGTATATTTCAAGAATAAGAAGGCTCTTAGATGAGCCTTAGAGATACTCTTCTTGCTAGTAAACCATGCAATGGGAGGTTCCAAAGACAAGATGCAAGAATGCAAATGTCCCAAGGAGTTCCTCAAGGATGCAATGCAACTAAAGATTAAGCTAGCATGAATATGAAAAGTGCAGCTATTCTAAGCATGGATGAGAGTGTTACAATCCAAATATTAAGCTATGTGAGATAGATTATTGCAAAATAGAAGCTAAACTAACATGCAACATGAATCTAAGCTAAAATGCTATGGTATGAGAGAATGTAGACAAGAAATAGAAGTTCTCCACAAAGCTCCAAAGGAACTTGTTAGAAAACCTGCACCATAACAATATTCAAAAAATGGATCATTTGAGGGGGAAAGCTCTCTCCTTTTTAAATTCGTATGGACGGTAGAGATCAAGATGAAGATGGTGTATGATCAACGATGGAATTCAAAAAGAGGAGTAATCCATGTGCACACACAAGTCAAACAATAGAATATAAGTTGACTTGTCATACAAGACAAAAGTCTCACAAGCCTTTTCTTTTAATTGTAAAATAGAAAAAAGGACTTTATTTGTGCACTTTAAGTGAGTTAGAAGAATGGGGTGCTTTATTTAATTAAAAGGGGACATGTTCTTTTAGTCAAATAATGAACTTAGGATAGCATAGTTAAACTATAGGTTATAATCAAATAAATTGATTATTAGCAATTTGGCTTAGGTAAGTGATTAAATTAATTTAGCCAAAATGTTGAAAAGGGGGCTAATAGTCTAGATGGCCATTTTTAGGTGATTACAGGGAGAACCCTCAATGTCACAAAGTACCATAAAAGTTCCTCACCCAACACCTAACTAAGTAGATATTCTTAGTCAAGAACCATTGCCCCCACCTAATTTGTCTACACCCCTATCTATAGGGATCAACTTATTTCAACAATTGTTGTGGGAAAGAGCATAGGGGAAGTTAGAAAGAGAAAAATTGAAACAAGTCATTGATGAGCAAGACCATCAATTAAAGCAAAGCTTAGACCAAAATGAAATTTTGAAAAGGATGATTGAACAAATCATAGGGTTGATTCCTTAGCTTATGGAATGAAGATCACCATCTCTTTTGTATGGATTATTCCTCAATAAATAACTTGTAAATTTCAAATTAACAAGAATTGTGGATGCGCTTAGTCCCTCCATTTCAAATCCTCATGAATTTTATGATGCAATCCAGTTTGTTCCAATGTCTCTAAAGAATTTTTCATGTGAATTATATCTACATAACTTGGCAGTGCTAAATGATACAGAATGGAACTCACTCCTTTGTGTAGGATATGTGCAACTGAGGGTAGTTATGCCATGGATGAAGAATGAGATAAGTAGGGACACCAAGCTACACCATACATGGATAATGAAATGACAACTTTTTTAATGAGACTAGAAGTTTAAAATTCTTACCGGACATTTTTCGATTGAATTTATATTCTAGGAAACCCAAGTGAAGCTAATAAAGTATACTCAATAAGAGAGAAAGTCATTGTATATTGGGAACAACATTCATCTTGTGATGTTGAATCATCAATCATTGCTACAAAACAAAGATGGAAACAAATTCTAGATGACCTAAAGATAAGGGAACCCAAATCTCCTCAAATTTTAACTCTTGTCAGTACTAGAATTCTATGGTATATTAATTTTTGAAGGATTATGCACCAGTACAAGCTTCCATTAAGGTTTTATCCCCCTAGTCTCCTGCACTCATTACTAGCAATGAATGAAGACACAAAGGATCATGATATGCCTACAAAATTTTGGTAATGGAGAAGGCTTAAGAAAAATTATGGATACTTTGATTATGTTAAGAATGAGCCTAGGGAGAGGAAAACTAGTGATTGGAGAGTTCATGCTAGAATAAAGAATTTCATGGTTATTGGGGACCAACAATAATTCAGTTAGGGGGAATGATTAGCCTCCAAAAGGCCATTTTTTTTAGTTCTTTTTATCTTACTTTCAAAAATTTATCTTACAAATAGTCATGACTTTATGGTTTCAAGCATATGAACTTATGGTTTTTATGTATATGTTGTGTGTGTGTGTGTGTGTGTGTGTGTGTGTGTGAAGACATGAAGTAGAAATATGGATAGTTTAAAGATGTTAAATTTTCTTGAATTCATGGACATAAATGGTATAATGAAGTAGTTATACATGTTGATAAATGTTTCCCCATCTATGCGATGTTTTGGGTAGTTTTCCTTCTGTAGCCATAGGATTTGCAAGAGTGGTAATTAGAACTTTATAACTTTTCTTTAATATTAATGATGAATATATATATGTATATGTAGGTTGTGTGTGTATTGATTATTTTGTAGGTGTTTTCCATGGGTATTCAAGAATCAACATTCTAGCATTGGAGTAGTTAAAGCCAACCATGAATTGCTAGACCTTCACAAGTGGGGCAAATCATTTATTGCTTTCTATTGTTGTAGCGCACAGATGTAGCTTCTACAACTTGCTATATTCTTGAAGGATTTATTTTTGGTTAGTATTGTTTCTATTTTAAACTTTAAGGATCTATAATTTATCCTCATTAATGGAGTTATCTTAGATTTAGGAAGTAGTTGTAGTTTCCTTTAAATTAATGACTATTGTAACTTTAAGGGTAGTGGAGAGAATATAATGAGTTTATTTTCATAGCAAAGAATATAATGAGTTGATTTTCATAACAGTGGGACTTGATGAATCAATGAGACATGATTGATGACTGGTCCACATTTGCAAGGTGTTAGAAGGGTCCCATGAATGAGAGGACATGTGGCATACTTGACATAACATCTACTACAGCATCAACATCCTTTACAATGTTATACACCATTCGATAAACAAAGATTGAATGGCCCTAATCTTATTTTAGGCCTAAATGTTCAAGGACATCAAGTTTTAGAGAAATTTTCCAAAATAATGACACCTATCTAGGGTGGGGCCAGTCAATCCATAGGTTTCCAAAGATCTAGAGGTCTTTTTAGCTAAAAAGTGTTAAATAATGTTTCATCTTTCTTTCAAGATCAACCAAATTTCAAAGTTTTGTCTCAACCATTGATCAGATAAAAAATCAATGAATGTTAGTATGTTGTGTCACATAGCAACATAGAGACCATGTGACATGTGTCCCACTCTGTGTTGGAGGATTTTAAGTGATGGTTTATGCATGAGAGATTTTCTAAAGTTAGGATTTAAATCTTAAAGAAATCATGGCTACCTATCAACTCATTAGAAGATTAGAAGATCAATGACTCCAAATAAATTTTAGGCCAATTTTAGCTAGAGTAGCCATTCTCTCTCAAAATATCACATAAATGTGACATGTACCATACATGAAGTGAATGATATGTTGACACATGGCACGTATCATGAGGGGCTACAAGTAGATTAGTTGGTGTTTTTGAAAAACCAAAGTGTGACAAGTGGCATGAAGTGGGAGGTACCCAATAGGATGTTGATGGAGCAAGTGGCATGGATCAAGTGAGAAAATTAGAAGATGCCATGTGTTATAGTTGGTCAACTAGGTTTGACCTAGATTCAAAGGAAGTGAAAATTCAAAAGTGGCAAAACAATATTTTATTATTTGTTTTCCCTTTCTGAATGTACGAAGCATTTAAATTGAAACTGGCCTATTTTGTAAAGTTCAAAATTTATAAAAGGTGGAATTTTTGTAAAATGAAGGCTTATTCATCAATTTTTGGCCTAAATATTCAAATGGATGTTGGAGGCCTACTTTTTCCCTAGATACATAAGTATTATATATTGTTGGTCGAAAGGGGAAGGAATGAGGAAACCATTTTTGTAGTCAGAACATGTGCAGGTATAACTAGGCAGAAGATATTAGTAGATCAAATATTTTATTAGAAAGGGACTTTTTTCATTATTCATGGAGATATTTTCTAGAGTTTTTTATGGAAATAATGAGATTTGATCTAGTTTTCAGTTGGAAGAGAAGAGAGAGGCTTAGCTTCAATAGATGGAATAATTTCAAGTGGACAAATGGCATCATCAGATAAGATTTGGGATTCCTCCCTTCTTCTATATCTTTCTTTCTTATCTCATTGTATAGTGGCTTGTAAACTTTTAGATAAGTTTCCATAATTGTGATACCATTGGTTGGACCATTTTTGGTTCTAGACTATTGAGCAGAGATTAGGCTATGATTCCACCATCTTTCTCTGTCATTTCTCTTATATGAACCACAACAATGAAATTCTAGTGATAGTTCTAGTTTATTGAGTGTTTGATGAGTCTTTCATGCATCTTGAATGTACTTGTTTCAAAGGAATGAATACAAAGAGCAACAAATTATTTTGTTTCATTCTTAGTCTTGTCTCCTACCTCTACTATTTCAATCTTTTGTGATTTGTGGATAAAGAACATAGGTCCAATTAAATTTCATTTTGAGCTATATATCTTGATGTTTTTTTCTTTTGGTTCAAAGAATTAATTAAATTCTTGATATATTTTGATAGTGTTACAAATTTATAAGAAGGATGTTTGATAAGTATGAGGTTCATATTGACCATAGATGTTCTATTCACAAAGTGATAGGATAGATCTAATATCTTGATGTATGTGATAGATTATTGATATCTTGGATGTATGTTGTGATTTGTGGAATACCCAATGGATAGGGCACTGATGAGCTACATGGTCAATTTATTTTTTTGTTGCATATGGGTTTTTTCTTATTCAAACTCAAATATCAATCATCCATTTTTCCTTTATGTTTAGGAGCTAAAAGGACACCCTCACTCAGCTTGTGGATTTCATAGGTTTTGTAATTTTCTATTGCATACCTTTTTTATTACATATAAGTATAGGAGAAATACAACTTTAATCTTCTTTACATATATTCAAATGTATGCTTTGAACTGGTACCATATGAATGAATCTAAAGATCTACTCACCTAGTTTTTGTAGAGCCTAAAGTAGAAGAAGTAGTCCAGCCTTATAGTTGGCCCAGGTTCTTGAAAAATTGTGTCCATCATAGGAGATAATTTCCCTTAGATGCAACCTTGTCTTGGCTACTTGGTAGTTGAAATCACTATTAAATTAGGCTCCAACAAAATGGTGATTCTATTAGGGAGGTATTGAATGTGAAAATAGATTTAATACAACAAGAAGAAAGGCATGAATTTTTTCTCTACTATAGTTAGGTTGTGATGTTTGTTCCATTTTCTTACTGAAGATTCATGTCACCTAATATTGTCTTATTCACAATAGTGATACTTTAAAAGTTGGATGAAAATTGTGTGCTACAACCACAATAAGTTTATTATCAATCAGTTTGGATAAGTAAAGTTTTAAAGTGTTATTGTAAAAATTTAGAGTAAAAAATGATCAAATGTGTTTTTCCTCTTTTCCAATTGTGTACATCTTCAAACGTGGTTTGATAATTTGCAAGTTTCTACAAAATGAAAGTTTGGTTAAGATTTGTCAAGTTACAAATTATGTTTTAAAATCTTTCTCACAAGTGTGAGTGGCAACTCTAAAAGATCTTTGTACCAGTTTCTAATTAATTTCATATAGAAGATTTAAAAGACTTTCAACATTTTGATGAGTATATCTAGAGCTTTTGTGAGTATTTCTTAAAAAGAGAAGTTATAAGTTCTTGATTTACAAGTCTAAGTGTTGTATGCATCTGTTGTTTTATGAAGTTAAAGTGTTAAACAATAAATCATAGTAGTGATTTTATTGGCCTCATTTAAGGAGATGGAGGCTCCACATGGTTTTTGTAGATGGTGTGAAGAAGTTAATGTTTACACTTGTGTCAAATCAGCAGATTTAATTGCAACATCAACACTTAAAGATACTTTACTTTTCATGAGTTTTCTTTCCATGAAAATTAAGTGATAAAAATTGTTACCTCTATTCAATTATTTCAACATTAAGGAAAGAGGTAGAAGTTTTATTTCAAAATAGAGTTAGATCTCAAATCTAAAAATGGTTGTTTACCAAGTCATGAAAGTGTCATTGAAGAAATTTTAAAGTTAAGAAAGGAACTAGATGTGATCAGATTATCATTTTCATAAGGAATGAAATAGGAGATTTTCAAAGTCTAAATGATGCTCAAAAGTACCTAGATTTGAAATCAACAGTTGTGAATATTCATATTTGTTTAAGACCCAATGAGGCTTCATGGCCTATTATTTTCCTCGATGTTTGTATTCCTAATTCAATTAAGTGATTAGCAAGATTGAGGTTACAAAGGGTTATTCACATTGAAGAATCCTTGAAGAAAATTTAGAGTTATTTGATTAACAATGAACTCTATTTTGACTCTTTCCATGATGATTATGAATGTGCTGAAAGTCAGAATGAATGTGATGAATCTATAAATAATGAAAATTTGTCTTTTGATTGTGAAGAAAAGGATTCAAGTTTTATTGAATTAGATGATTGTAGTCAGCATGAGAAAGATGGATATATAAATGAAAATGAATCATGTGATAGTATGTATGAGAGTGAAGAAAACTCTAGCAGTCATAAGGATAACTTTTCTTGTGATGAAAATGAGTATGACAATGTACCTAGTATTGAGGTATTTTATAGAGAAGAGGAAACATGTTTTGGTAAGGATTCTAATTTTTTAGATTGCTATATTGATGATACTAATGTTATAAGTATTTCATATCATCTATATTATGATCATAGCTAGGAAGAACATACTTGTGATGAAGTCTTGCTAAAAATTGATGAAATTTCATTCCTATTGGCTTATGATTTCAAAAGGTATGCAAATGTTTCTAAGTGTAGGACCAGAAAAATGGGTTAAATGCATAACACACTATAAGAAAATCACAAACTCAATCAACATGTATTAGCACCCACTAGTCTACCATGAAAGCCAAACTAATTAAGAAAGAAATAGAAACCCCCTTTTTCATTTGTAGCTCCCATGTTCTTCTTTCTTCTCCAATGATTGTAGCTCCAATTTGCCTATAATGCACACAAGGTTGAAGCCAAAGCCTATGATGTGGATAATGTCATGAGAATAATTGAAGTGTGATTTTATGTGAGAGAGAGAATGCAACATGCAAAGAAGTAGAGACTCAAAGATTCAAAGATTTGGACTTTCAAAACTTAAGCATTCGGATTCAAGGACCCAAAATGAGAGAAAGAGTTCATTTTATAATCAACACTCAAAGTGAGGGCATTAGATTTTTCACCCATAGATGTGCGATGTGGAAAGAGATTCCTATGAGGCATATGACAGAATATGCCAAAAGTAAGATTCTATGACACATGAGAGTCAAATTTGGCTAAATGTGAAAGAGAATCTATGATGCGTCATAAGACACCTCAACCCACTTAAAGCCAAGAATCTATGAGAAAGAAGCCAAATAGAGACATGCGTAAGAGGTAATAATATCTGATAATGACAAATCTCAGCCAAGTGTCAAAGGAGGATCCAAAAGGTGTCACATCCAAGAGTCATGATGACGCAATATTTTATGGAATATTTGAATTAAAAATCCTCTTATTCCACAAAATAAGAATTAGTAGAAAATAGAATTAATGATGGAAAATGGAACTTAGGAAATTGTAAATTTCCATGGTTTGAAGATAATGAATCAATTAATTAATAAAATTAATTAATTAAGGATGATAATTGGGAAGAATAATTAGAAAGAATAGGATTAAATTATGGGTTATTTAATCCTATAGAGAAAATTAGCAGATGATTGGCCTAATTGATTGAGAATGTGACTGTATCCTTTAATAAAAATGTGACAATGATAGATATGGAATAAGATGATGAAAAGTAGATCATATCCATGGTCAAATTGATTGATAGATTGAAATTGATAACATGCCAAGGACACATGACATGAATTGGTTGATATGTAACATTTAACCAACATTGTAAATGCTATAGGATTGAAATCGATTGATAAGGTTTGATCATAATAACACTGACAAACACTGTCAATATTATTAAAATGGTTGATGATGCCATGATCTGGCATTGAAAGCCTCAACAACATTAAAGATTGAATGACATGCATGATATTTTGACCTAGTACTGAGAGCCATGACAGTACTAAGGTCAAATTGATAAGATTGATAAGTTGATAGATTTCCAAGACACTGAAAGCCACAACAATGCCTAGGAGTAGATAAATGATGATTGATTTGGGATGTTTGATAAATTTTGGATTGATTAGGAATGATTTCGAGTGATTTCTAGTTGATTTGGGGTGATTTCGAGTTGATTTGATATGATTTTGAGTTGATATGAAATTGATGTGAAAGGGGATACAAATGAAAAAATATGGTCAATCTGGCCAAAAGATCAAAGTTAGTAGAATGAGAAAATGGGGCAAATTATTATGAAGAAGTGATGAGGTCGTAGATGCAAACCATTTTTGAGCATCTACATTTTGCCCCTCTTTGATACAATGTGATTTAGAGCGTTGTATCAAAGAATAACTGATGAGAAAGCCACAACATGCCCTAGTAGGAATGATATATATGGGTGCCCCCTTGAGAAATTGACTAAGATAAGCATATGATAAGTCAATTTATCGACAACAAGAAGACAAAGCCATAGCAACTGATAGAATGACCCGAAACTATGCATGCATGCCCAAAATGATGGAAAGATGTCATAACATGATGGAAATCATCAAAAATGGTCATATTTGGTCGAAGATGATGAGACAAATGTTAGACTAAGGTTGAACTAGGTGGAAAGCCATAGAAAGGTGATTGACAACGTAGGATGATGCAAGAATGCATGAATGCAAGATGAAGATGATTTGGTGAATTAGAAGACATGATCATGGTGATAGAGAATGAGATGAAGAAGAAAGATGAGATGAGGAGATATGATGGAAAGACTTTTGCTTCTAGAAAGTGCACTATATGTCAAATGGAGCTTTATTTTGATATGGAAAATGGAATGCAATGCATCATGGCATAAAGGGTCAGAGTGCAAATGCAAACTTTTTGCGTAAAAAAGCACGATGCAAACAGATAATGACCTTGTCCTTCCTAAGGCACATGTACATGTCCCAAACTCTGAAAGGTACATTGTGATAGACAAACATAGAAAAAGATGACCATGAACCATCCTGACCACTCTCATAGATTAGTTTTATATCATCGAGTGGCATAGGAACATGATCAAATAAAAACAAAGCAAAAAATAAATCACTCACTAAATAGCGTGAGCCAACAGCTATCCTTGTCCATTATTACTTACTTTTTAGTGTTTTAGGTGTTTAGATGGTGTTTGACATGTTGATGATGTGATAGCACTGATTGTGGATTTAGTTGATAAGTTCATAGTGACATGTTGGATTGATTATTGGTTCCTATTGCTCAGATATTGGGATTGCCATTGAAGCATAGTGCTTGATTTTCAGTCTGCAAAGTGCAAGTATTTATGCAAAAGGGGTGGTTATCCATAGTGAAAATGTACAAGGTTTATTGCAAATTTTTGACGAGTTTTGATTTTTAGGGTTTTGGGAATATTTGATTTTTTTGTGTGACTGATTTCTTCAGGTCATTTTACGATTTTTAGGGTTTATTTCAGGACATTTTATGATTTTTAGTGCTTTTTTCAGGATTGTATTTGAATTTTTTTAAGGATTTTTTCAGGACGTTATGTGATTTTTAGTGATTTTCTCAGGACATTTTATGATTTTTAGGGATTTTTTCAGGACATTTTATGATTTTGAGGGATTATTTCAGGATTGTATAAGCATAAACAAGTGTTAGCTCCAATCCATTATGTGATAGGTCCAATGGATACAAAGAACTTGGGGATATGCCCTTAATTCAAATTCAACCTCATGCACCATGTAGGTAATATGCCTCCAGACAAGATGCAAACTATGTACGAAGGCCAATGACAAAGTGTGTGTGCATACTAATGATGCTTAGGCAAGGTAACAAAGGACATTAACTAGTTTGTGAGCCATGATAAGGGACCAAGGATGTCTTGCAAGATGAAGGATATGATCAAGGAATGACAGAGGGGGAAAAGACCAGATGGAATCTTGATAGATGGAGGAGCAATAATTGATTACACATGGCGCCTATTTGCCAAGTTTTCACCATGGTACTTGCCCAAAGCACTTGTTTGTTAGGTTTTCACTTTTGGATGGAATTTTTCTCTTGACTCAAATTTTTGTGCCAAGATGCCTATTTTCCAGGTTTTCATCAAGGCATCCCCTTTTTTTTTCTTTTTTTCACTTTTTTTTTTTTTCTTTTTTAATGAATTTTTACTATTTTTTTGATATTTTTTTAGGACTTTTAGATGAAATCAAGAATGTCACTGACAAATGCTGAGAAGATTTTTTTTTTTGGTGCTACTAGCTGATGAGCTTTGGATCCATGACTGACCATAATTATGGAGGATTTGTTCTGAGTCTGTAGCTAAAATCAAACCACTAGAAAGGCCTCAAGAGATACCATTGTGTACCGTATGTAAGACAATGTCTATCTCTTGCAAATCAAGGCATCTAAGGATAAATGGGTCAATAGAAATGTCATGTGGGATGTCACTAATGATGACATATGAAAAGGCTTGTTGGATAAAGGACTAATTTTGGTTATTGGACAAATTAGGTAGTTGGATTTGGGGATAAATAAAGGGATATAAGGGAGGGTTGGGAGGGTTGAGACCAATGACCTTCCACATGAACACTGATTGAGAGAGCTCCAAGAGACTTTGCGGCATGTTGAACATTGGAACACTGATATTCATGGCATCATATTTTTCATTTGTATCAATGGGAGCTACTTAGCTTTTGATTTTTTATAGTCTAATGGCACCTTTCAATTTTCACCAAGAGACCTATGCTTGTTATTTCTTTCTCTTTTTTGTTTGTAACTAGAAGGTGGAGTAGGCTCCCCAAAGTATGCCAATGTGTTCTCTTTAGAAGAAATTGCTTCTTTATGATCTTCAATCATAATTCCTTCAAAGTCTATTATAAGAGTGCCATCATTGTCGAATTGATCAAAAAATGGTGGTCCACGTTGGTCCCAATCCAAAGGTTCAGGATAACTTGAGGAGATTTCATCATCAGTGTTGAATGGGCTTTTGTTGAAGGTAGATATATGGGTAACTGATTCAACTAGGTCATTGGGATTATGCTCAAAGGCTAGGGGATTGTTGGTTTCAAGTGGGATATCCTCATATGCCTTTTCATCATTTGAAACATCCATAGTCTTACATGTAGGTACCATGGTACTAGGAGGACCTATTCATAATGGTTTAAATCCGAGCCCCAAACTAGGAGGTTGTCCTTCTGTAGTGATAGGTTCAATGATTCCTTGTTTTTGAGATCCAAGACCGCTATAGCAATCATAGCCTTGTTTTTGCATGATGGTAAACCCAAGTCCATATTTTCTAGGAGATATCAAAGTGGGTTCTCGTTCTACTTTTTCTTTCTCAATACATATAGATGTATTCTCATTGATAGAAGTATCATTCTTTGTACTGATGGGAGAAAGTGGTGATTCTCTAATGTGAGAGACTTGAGACATAAAGTACTCTCCACACCCATTATCTTCAATCTTCATCTTTTCCTTGGCTTTACTGAGCAGTATATTAGCATCCACATACTTAAAGGGATTTGTGGGTTGTGCTTCATTGTTTGTTGGGATTTGGAATGTAGTAGCATCTCTTAGATTGGCACAAAACTAGAAAGGATCTGGATCATCGGGGATGGTAACCTCCATGTTATTATAGGAAAACTTCAAAAATTGATGATATGTAGAAGGGACTACTTTCATAGCATGAAGCCAAGGGCGTCCTAGTATCATGTTGCAATTCATTTCGATGTCTAGGACATGGAACGATGTGTCTTCAGTAGCTGGACCAACTCTGACAGGTAATGTGATGATGCCCCTAGAGAAGCATTCACCATCATCATAAGCTTTTATTGTGATTCTTCAAGAGGGATCCACATCATCTTTAGAATAACCCAAATTGTTGACAACCTTAAGAGTACAGATGTTCAATCCTGCTCCTCCATCTATTAAGACATGTCTGACTTTGGCATTATGGATGAAGACTTCGAGATAAAGGGGATCATTATGGTTAGGTTTGTCCTTAGGAATATCTCGGGGTGAAAAAGTGATATGTTGTGATGCAGATAGGTTCCCAACCATGGCTTGGAACTGGGCAACAACAATGTTATCTGGGACAACTGACTCTTTAAGGGCTTGATCCAAGATCTTCTGATGTTGGGGAGATGCACGCAGTAGGTCCAAAATGGATATTTGTGTAGGGGTTTTTCCAAGTTGTTCAACAAGGCTATAATTAGATGAAGTAGGAGTAGTAGGTCTACTTGGGGGTGTAGGCCTAGTATAAGTAGTAGGTCTAGATGGGGCTCTAGGTAGGGTGATCTTGCTATGGCATGTAGTGACAGCACAATGAGGGTTTTCAGCCTTTAATATGAATGTGGATATCCAAAAGTTAGACTCATTAAAGCAATTGATTGTGCAGTCATAGCCGGTACATGTGTAATTCATATTACCTTGCAAGTTTGAGTTTGAACTTGAGGGTTTCTCTTTGTGATGATTACCCAAAGGATATTTGAAAATAGTGTGATTAGAGTTGGATGCTAACAGTGATGGATCAACTGTGATGACACCATCATCAATAAGGTCTTGTATTGCATGTTTTAGTTGGAAGCATGATGAAGTTTTGTGTCCTTTGGTGCGATGGTAATCACAATACTTTTTTTCATCCCACCAATCAGCTTTAGTCAATGGTTCATCTTTGATTGGGGGTAATTTCAGGAAGTTATTACTCAGCAACTATTGTAATGCAGTCTCAAGTGGTATCCCCAATGGTGTGAATTTCATGTCTTTGGTTCTAGGATGTCTTCGAGGTTTATCTTGCATGGGAGTCTCAGTTTTCTATTATGGAGTTGATGTTTAATTAGAGGTTTGTGAATTTTTAGGGTTTACACCTTTCAAAGTCAATTGAGGTTGTGTTGTGCTAATTGTGCGAGCATCCACAATACCATCATTAGTCACATTCTTGTTTTTGGAGAAAAATTTTTCCTTGTCATTAGATGAGTTGGTGTTTGTGTTTTCTTTGTTTATCTTGAGGACTCCCTTATGGATAAGAGCATCTTCAATACTAGCCCCTTTTTCATTAGTTTAGAAATGGTGCTTGGACTCTTGATTTTGAGTTCATTCATTAAGTCCGAGACTAAATTTTCAATGCACAAGTGTACTTGTTATTCTTCAAGGATGTCTAATGAGCATTGACTAACTAAGCTTCTCCAACGCAGTAAGAATGTGATGAATGATTCTCCTATCTTTTGTTTAGTTGAGCACAAATCAGAAAGTGTCACCTCATTTGTGATGTTAAAGGAAAAGTGGGAGATAAATTTTTCTGCTAGCTCTGGCCAAGATTTGATATTACCAGGAAGTTTGGAGTACCACTCAAGTGCAAGCCCACCTAAAGAACAAGGGAACAATCTCATAAGGTAAGTGGGTTCATAACTAAGTTTAGTACATGAAGCACAAAATTCTTAGATGTGATCAATAGGGTTGCCTTTTCCTCGGTATTTTTCAAACCTTGGAGCCTCAAAGTGTCTTGGAAATGGAGGCATATACAGACTTTTATCGAATGGGTTAGGACATAGGTCACTTTCTGTATGTAGAGCCTATTTCTTTTGGACTCCCAATGCCTTGACTTGTTTGGAAAGTTGTTTGAATTTTTGTAATAGTTCTTCATTGGGGTTTTACATGATGGTCTTTCCTTAAAGTCTTTTGTGTCTATGAGTAGACCATTTGCTGTGGCGAGAACTATGTCTACTTGCTTCTAACATTTTTGTGTCCGATGAGCCTGATGAAGTGTCGCTAGGTGATGGAGGTATGTTGGTACCTCGAAGACAGAAAGGTCCCTGTTGTTGGGGAACTCGTTGTGGTATTTGATGTGGCATTTTTTGTGCGATTGACTGTGATTTTTGTACCATGTGTTGTTGTTGTGTCATGTGTTGTGGTTGTTGTTTGGATACCTCTGTTGGTTGTATGTGAGACCATGTGCATGCTTGTTGTTCTAGAGGTATCCGTTGAGGTTGTTGTGGCACATGTTGTTGTTGTAACAAATGTTGTTGGTATGTGATTTGCTGCTCAAGGCATCTTTGGTATTCCAAGTATTGCTTGAGCTGCTCTTGTTGTTTAGCAAACATCATTTGTTGTTGTTGGAATTGTTTTTGATAAATTGTGTGTAAGTCAAGTGGGTCCACATGGGATTGTGTGTTAGGAATGTTGGATGTTTGCCCCACTTGTGGTTGTTGTTGTTGTGTTTGATGTTTTTGTTGATATGTGGGATGTGTGTCAAGCAGATGTAGACTTGGTTGTGCCTTGGAAGTTTTGAGTCCTTGTACCATTTTAGGTTTTTGTTGTCGTGGGTGTTGACTAATTCCTTGAGAATTGAACGTCATGTTTGTATTGTTGTTTTGGTACCTTTTTTTTTTAGATGTTCCTACTTGTGACATCATATTGACTTGACTATGAGATGTGTCCTTGTTAGGAATGGGTGTAATGTCAATAAGACTTTTCCTTTGTGCATCTATAGGGATGGTTGCACTTGATGTTTCACATGTTGTATTTATGATAGGCTCCATAGTGTTTGATGTCGTAGCACTGGGTAAAGTTAGGAGAAAAGGTGTACTTTGTTGATTTGCCTCCAAAGAAGGTATGTCTGGAATCCCTAGAGCATGGGTCCCTTTAGGTGCATCTTGTTGTTGCATCATGTGACTAAAATCAAGTCTTAATGTCCTTTTGGGGCATTTAGGGATTGGTGGTATTTCATCAAACAAGGGGTTGACATTGGTGTGTTCAAATGTACTTTGGAGGATTTCAATTGTTGGTTCTTGATGGGATCTTATAGGTGCCATTATTGTGTTTGAAAACTCCAAAGGTTTTTTTCCCTTGTCTAAGTCCAAATTTATCATGGGTTGGATGTTTTCAATTGTTGTGTTGGTTTGATTTTTGGACCTAGGACCTTCCAAGTTTGGATTAAATTTGACAATTTCTTGAGCTGCCAAATGTTTGAAGTTCCTGCAAAAACTTTTGTCTTGACATGCCCTAGCCATTTCTTCATTAGTGATGCCATAATCAGTGTCAGAGTCATCACTTAGGTGTACAATACCTTGTTATATGTTTGATGTGTTAGGTTGGTTGAATTCAAATGAATGTGATTGTTCATCTTCAGGTGAGGTTGGTACACTTCCTTCTCCTGGTGGCATTGGCATGAATATAGGTTCAAAGTCAAGACTCCATTGAACCATCCCATGTGTGGGGGGAGTGTTTGGAGGAAATATCATGATAGGTGCATTGTTCAAGGTTTGTTGTGCCATAGTTTGATTATGAGGATCTTGCGGATACATATTCAAAGGGTCTGATAGTAATGGTTGTGATGCCTTGATTTGGTCTTCATCAAAGGTTTGTTGGATTTTCTTGCTCTTTCTTTGTCTTGGATGAGGTTTTGGTTGTGCTTGTGCCTCAAAAAACAAAGTTTGATAGAGTTCCTCTGGTCTTTGAGTTGCTTGTCTCCTAGTAAGTGTTGGCATGATACCTAAGAGTGCAAAGAGTGGTGGGTATGCAAGATATGAGTGTTTTTTGGGATTTTTTAATTGTTTAGGAATGTTATGAAATGTGAGGAAATGCTAAATGAATTATGTTTTTGATGTGCAAAGTGAAAATGTCCTAGGGATATTATGCAAATGCAAAATGCAAGGTGATGTTTTGAAGTTTGACTAGAGGGGATGAAAATGACTCTAAGGTATGCAAAATGACAATTAGGGTTATGTTTTGGACTTTTTAAGGATGCTAAAGGTTGATGTATGCAAGGTATATCATGAAAAGGATGATGTTATAGGGTTCGTAATGACATTTGGGACATGCAAAATGAGGGTAAATGCTCAAGAAGGTAATTTGGTTGATGGACAATTTGATAGGGTTTGGTAGTGAAAATGATGCTAAGGATTTTGATCAATGCAATATGAAGGGGATATACCACTAGGGTAAGCCAAAATTATGTTTGGGGATGCTAGGGATATGATTATGTTATGACAAGGGTATATGGAAAGTTTTGAACTTAGATAAAACCTTTTGAAAGTATTTTGCCTAAGAGTTTAACCTTATGATAAAGGACTTTGGATCTTGACCAAAAAATGATAAAAGATGTAAAGATCAAATTGATAAAAGATGAAAAGGTCAAATATATCAAGACATAGATAGATTTTGAACAAAGAAAATGATAAGCAAAGAGGTAAAAAGACTGGTCAAGATCCATTATCCGTCAACACTAGGAGATACTCTAAGACTTATACTTTGTCTAGAAATTCAAAGGTTTTGGGGGTTCAAAATGACATTTTGAGGACTCAAAATGATGGTGATGCTGAGTCGATATGTGATAAAAACAATGCCTATGATGCAAAAGGGGATTTTGGGTGCAAGCTACGGTTTTGGGTCAAGTGCAGAATGGGGAGGTCTAGAGGCTCCTAGATGCAGTTTTGGGGTCCTAAAGTGCAGTTTGGAGGCCAAAAATGGTCATGTAGGTACCCAAGTGCACCCTCATAGTGCCAAGTGTGCCCTAATAGTACCAATTATTTCATTGACACACTTGGAGCCAGTTTGGGTGCAAGTGGTAGTTTCTAGGTGCAGTTGGTAAGCTAGGAAGAATGTTTGCTGATTCTGAGGGGTATGGTTACCAAACTGATATGCTAGGAAGCTAGGATGTTGGGGTTGATGTTAGGATGGGTTGGGAGATGAAAAATGAAGGTTATGATGTATATAATGATGTCTTAAGTGAAGGTGATGACGATTAGGTGCTGTAGAATGCAAATCTGGGCAAGCTAGTGCAAGGGGAGCTAACCAGGTACCTAAGGACACTGTTGAAGCCCCAAAATGTTATCTAGAACCCAAAATTGGATCTCAAGACCACCAAGTGCACCCAGATAGTGCAGACTATGTCAATGACATAGTTGGGGCCTAGTTGGGTGTAGTTGGTAGTTTCTGGGTGCAGTTGTTAAGCTAGGCTGAAACTAAGGCAATTCTGAAAGCTATGGTTTTAGGATTGATGTCACAGAGAGGGAAATGGTAGAGGATAGTGTTAGGGCTAGTTTGGATGCTCAAAATGATGATTAGGACACCCAAAATGATGGATAAAGTGGTCAAGATGATGAATAGGTATGCAAAGATGCAAGGTGGTGAATGCAAAGTGTTGATTCTGAGATGGGAATGCAAAAACTAAGGAAAGCAAAACTGAACCTAAATGGATGCACTATGAAAAGTAATAGATACTAAATGAGGACTAAAAGGTGCAATATGATGCAAGAATGAAGCTTGGACTAGGGTGAATGCAAGTGTGAGATCTACATTTTGCCAAGAACATTTAAGAGCACAAGTCGCCATGTTTTCCAAGGTTCGAGTGTGTTGAATCAATGTTTGCAAAGTTTGATAAAGGTTGAAATGTTTTGGCAATGTGTGAGGTTTTAACAAGTTCAAATGATATCCAAGGTGTAAATTTAATAGTTTGGCTTTTATCTTGATTATGTTTTATACACACGCAAGACACATTAAGACAAGAATAGCTGTTGTAAAAAGTTAACAAACACACCACAACCTAGGCTTGTAGGATTGTATCCACTGAATTCCTACTTGAACTGAAGTTCAACCGTGCTTATCCAAAGTGAACAACCTAGGATCTTGGAACCATAGGCTCCCCCTTATAGCACACTCACTTCTTAGGGCTACCAAGATTCACTTCCCAAGGGGCATGACTTCCCAAGGGACTGTTGCCTCTACTAAGGACCACGAGAATGTAGGATGTCTTCACGGGCATGGATGACCCCTTGAGCTAGTGGATAGAAAGGATTTTGGCCACTAAAATATGGTTTTTAGTAAGAGCATTCCATTCAACAAGTTAATGATAAACTTTCGCAGAAGGTCTCCCAGCCCCGAGAACTAGGGTTTGATGCACCACAAGGGTACTAGAGGAGAGCTATCATGCAGCAATACCGCTGACACAACTTTCACTGTAATTGAGTTTTATATAGTGGCTGGAACATTGACCTAGATTTGTCTTGTTACCGCTCTGAGGTTGTCCCCTGGCATACCCAATCTCAAGTATCTTGGTCCAAGGCAGGCCTCCTATAGAAGTTACACGGATTTCTCTTACACCCAAGATCCACGAATGGCAAGGGGAGAGGATACATCCAATGCAACTCCTAGGGATCTAACACCATAGACACACCAAGAAAAAATGAAAAATGTTCTTTTTAAGCACCAAACAAAATGTTATCTAATCTAAAAAATCCATACACATAGTTTTGAAAGACACACAAAGTCTTCGACAATGTCCCACAAAGCACACATCAGTAGTTTGTTATGATCATATCTTCATCCAACGATCACCACATGCTAAAAATAGACCATTAGTAACAAAAAATCACCTAATCTATGTACTACAGAGTGATAGGAACTTGAAATGTGGATTTTGATTGATGCATGTGCTTACTGTGATCCTAGGTGTGTTTCGATAGTGCAAATTTCTCCCTAGAAAGCCAAAATGGCTCTGTACATCTCCAAGTGCACCCAGACAGTGCAAATTGCATTAATGATGTAGTTGGGGCCCAGTTCGGTGTAGTTGGTAGTTTTAGAGCATAGTTGGGAAGTCAGGTGCAGGGTGTGGGGAAATGGGTGCCTCGTCAAGACCCAAAAACTGTTCACGTTGGGTTCACCAAATGTAGGACCAAAAAAATGGGTTAAATGCATAACACACTATGAGAAAATCACAAACTCAATCAACATGTATTAGCACCCACTAGTCTACCATGAAAGCCAAACTAATTAAGAAAGCAATAGAAACCCCCTATTTCATTTGTAGCTCCCATGTTCTTCTTTCTTCTCCAATGATTGTAGCTCCAATTTGCCTATAGTGCACACAAGGTTGAAGCCAAAGCCTATGATGTGGATAATGCCATGAGAATACTTGAAGTGTGATTTTATGTGAGAGAGAGAATGCAACATGCAAAGAAGTATAGACTAAAAGATTCAAAAGATTTGGACTTTCAAAACTTAAGCATTCAGATTCAAGGACCCAAAATGAGAGAAAGAGTGTTCATTTTATAATCAACACTCAAAGTGAGGGCATTGGATTTGTCACCCATAGATGTGCGATGTGGCAAGAGATTCCTATGATGCATATGAAAAAATATGCCAAAAGTAAGATTCTATGACACATGAGAGTCAAATTTGGCTAAATGTGGAAGAGAATCTATGATGTGTCATAAGACACTTCAACCCACTTAAAGCCAAGAATCTATGACAAAGAAGCCAAATAGAGACATGCATAAGAGGTAATAATATATGATTATGACAAATCTCAGCCAAGTGTCAAAGGAGGATCCATGAGGTGTCACATCCAAGTGTCATGATGATGCAATATTTTATGGAATATTTAAATTAAAAATCCTCTTATTCCACAAAATAAGAATTAGTAGAAAATGGAATTAATGGTGGAAAATGGAACTTAGGAAATTGTAAATTTCCATGGTTTGTAGATAATGAATCAATTAATTAATAAAATTAATTAATTAAGGATGATAATTGGGAAGAATAATTAGAAAGAATAGGATTAAATTATGGGTTATTTAATTCTATAGAGAAAATTAGTAGATGATTGGCCAAATTGATTGAATGAATGTGATTGTATCCTTTAATGAAAATGTGACAATGATAGATATGGAATAAGATGATGAAAAGTAGATCACAGCCATGGTCAAATTGATTGATAGATTGAAATTGATAACATGCCAAGGACACATGACATGAATTGGTTGATATGTAACATTTAACCAACATTGTAAATGCTACAGGATTGAAATCAATTGATAAGGTTTGATCATAATAACACTAACAGACACTGTCAATATTATTAAAATGGTTGATGATGCCATGATCTGACATTGAAAGCCTCAACAACATCAAAGATTGAATGACATGAATGATATTTTGACCTAGTACTAAGAGCCATGACAATACTAAGGTCAGATTGATAAGATTGATAGGTTTCCAAGACACTGAAAGCCACAACAATGCCTAGGAGTAGATAAATGATGATTGATTTGGGATGTTTGATATGTTTTGGGTTGATTAGGACTGATTTCAAGTGATTTCTAGTTGATTTGGGGTGATTCTAAGTTAATTTGATATGATTCTGAGTTGATATGAAATTGATGTGAAAGGGGATACAAATGACGAAATATGGTCATACTGACCAAAAGATCGAAGTTAGTAGAATGAGAAAATGGGACAAATTAGTATGAAGAAGTGATGAGGTCATAGATGTGAACCATTTTTGAGCGTCTACACTAAGGATGCTCATGATTTCCCTTGTTATGTTTTTTCTTGAGATGAAGTCTTTTCCCAAAAGTTTGATGTTGAAAGTAATACAAAATTAGAATATTATGTGTCAAGTTTTGGAGGTGTATGGTATTTCAAATGCCAATACATATGATGACTTATTTGATGTAGTGAGTACTACCAAGGGGAGATTTAGTATTGATTCAAATTCTTCTCATGTTGATAATGTTGCAATAATTTTTGATTGTTCATATGATAAAAAGGAAAGGGATAGAAGTTGTGATTCTAAATTTGAGTTTTTCTTTTGTGCTGATGGGTCTAGTGATGATAAGTTTGACAAATTCAAAGTTCATTCCAATTAGTTTTTGGAAAAGGACAATGACACTAATCAACATGTTGTATGTGAACACTTTCATGGTATGTTTTGTAACTTGGTGACTAATCTTTTTCTTGAAGAATGTGAAGGAGTTTTAGAGCTTGTTGAATCTGATTGGATGATAGACATGATTACAAATGAGGAAAATTCAGATTCCATATACCCTTCACAAGTGGATATACAAGGTGAGTTTCAAATTCATAATATATGTGACTCCTTGAATCAAGTATGGTATGAATCCTTTGCGTTTCCATAGAATAGAATGCATAGATCATTTGATGGAAATGAATTTTAGTTTGATTTTGAGATCCAAGAGCATGTTGATCCATATTTTCATAATGAGAAATTTGTAGGCAATGATTATAGTTTTTACATGCATTATGAAAGTGAAGATGTAGATTTGGTGTTGCCTAGTGATTTGATTGATAATGCTAATATTGTTGGCAAAATAAATCAGAATGATATTTTCAACTAATCTCAAGAAGATGTAAATGAAAATTAGGTCTATGATAGAGGTAAGAAATTTCATTGAATTTTTGGTGGCCCAGGGGGCATCATTTATGCAATTAGAGTTAGTTTTGTTCATTTCAATAAACTTGTTCGAGAGAGATTTTTTGAGTGGTCTGCTTCTTCCTAAGATTTGAATCCTTACCATGCCCACAAGGGACATGTATCCACAAAAACAACCACTATTGGCTTGTATTTTCACCATGATAAATTTGTCAAAAATAGTATCACTGATGTCAAACCTGCTACCTACTAGTAAGAGAATCACTTAGATGATTTCAGTACTATAATTTTTTTGATTGATAAAGAGGATTTGACCAAATGAGATAACACTAGCACCTAGAGGAAAGGTTGAGTTATGATATGGAAAAGGAGTACAAGGATTAGTTAAGATAGTGATATTATAGTTTGTTGATTATCTACTTAAGGTTACAAAGGATGAATACATAGATTAAGTTTAGAAGAACAAGTTAAAAAAATTGTGTCTGCCAAGCTTAACAATCTACATAGTAGGTGCTAAGAAAAATTAGTGTAAGCCAAGAATAAAATTAATTGGAGTTGAGCAAAGTCAATTTCAATGTAAGATGAGTCATGCATTGTAAGCCAAGTAAAGTTTAGTTGATGCTGAGCACTAGTGAACTTTAGTTCGTGTTGAATGTTTTAAAAGTAGATACAGTATGTGTCAAGCATTAGAAGCAAGTTAATACCAAGTGTCATCATTATGAGAAAGATCATGAATTTGATGAATCTAAGCCAACATGTTTGATATCTTGGATTGTGTGAACTATGTGGAAGACAAGCTTGATGAGTTGGTGGCATAGAATTCAAGATGAACCATTTTGAGGTGAATTCATAGAGGTTTGAAGGAGGATTTTCTAGATGGGAATAAAATTAAATGATGGGTAGATTCATTGAATCCTACCTAATCCTACCTAACCCTAAAATGTATGATGGAGGTTGAATGGAAAAAGATCTTAATTTTCTATTTATAGAGATGGTTGGTCAGAAGCAAAGGTTGTCATGTGCAAGAACCTAAGGTGGGTGAGGAGTCTAGGGTATTGCTCCATCCAGTAACCTAAGAGAAGAGACTGCATTGGAAAGAAAAGAAAGAAGGCTTAAGGGTATGGATGCTTGAAGGATGAACAAGCTATCAGAGATGAAGTGTGTGAAAGCCAAGTAGAATGGAGGACTGAAATAGAGATCTATAATCTACAAGTTTTTTGTAAGTTGTTATTACATCAAACCTTATTGTTACTTTCTAATCATTGTACTAGTCTAGGCTAAATCCTTTGGATTAAGGTTTCCCTAATAGTCATTGGTAAATCCTTTACCAAGGTGATATTCCAACTGAATAATCTAAAGTCCTCTAACAAGGGTCACTCCTAACAAGGTGATTGAAATCCATTAACCAAGTCACATTTAATAGTGTGTATTATAACCTCTAAGAGGGTTAGCCTTTCACAAGGCATCACTTCATAAGAGTGAGAATGAGTAGCGTGTTACTAGTGGTTTTTCCCAAATTGGGTTTTCACATTAATCATTATGTCAAATTTGTTATTGAATCTGTTATCTTTCTTGTTTACATTTCTACAAAGTTGATTTGATAGTAACCTACAAGTTTATGTGATCATATGATCTAATAGATGCGTGCATGATGAAAATGTTTTATGGATATGGGTTCACTAAGTTGTGAAAAGTTTTATTTGTACATTTGGACCTTGGATAATTGATTCACCCACCCTCTAAGTTATTCCAAAGAATTCCAACAATTGGTATTAGACCCATCTGCTTAAGAGGACTAGTTTGAAGGTATTAGAAGCAAAAGATAAAGATGGCAAAAAGAAAGGCACCCAAGCTTAATAGAGATAAATTTCTTGCATGGAAAAGTATGATGAAGATACACCTAGGAGATCTTGGAGATCATGCACAATCTACCATCACTACTGAGCATGCTAATCCTGTTGGAGCCCTAACTACCAAGGCTATGAAAAAGAAGAAAGAACACAACCAGGAAATGTTGGAGATTGCATCTACCCTAAGCTACACTATTTTTGATGATATCAAAAATCTTGATAGTACAAAGAAAATATGGGATGGCTTAACCACCATCTATGGATTAGACACCAATTTTCTAAGAGCCAAAGCTAAAAGTCTCAGAGGTAAGTTTGATGATATGAGAATGCAAGAAGGTGAAAATATTTCTCAATATTTCTCAAGGATAAAAAGATGTTGTTAATGAAATAAGAGGAGCTAATGGAAAAGTAGATGATGATAACTTTGTTTCATGAAAAATTATGATGAAGCTACACCTAGGAGGTCTTGGAGATCAAGCACAATCTACCATTGTTGTTGAGCATATCAATACTGCTAGAGGCCTAACTACTAAAGATTTGAAAAAGAAAAAAAAGAGCACAACCAGACAATGTTGGAGATTGCCTCTATCATAAGTTATGCCAAGTTTAATGATATCAAGGGTTATGAAAGTGCAAAGAAAATGTGGGATGCTCTACACACTATCTATGAAGGTGATACAAATGTTCTAAGAGCCAAATATAAAAGTCTTGGAGGTAAGTTGATAATATACGAATGCAAGAAGGTGAGAATATTGCTTAATATTACTCTAGGATAAAGGATGTTGTTGATACAATAATGGGATCTACTGGTATGATAGATGATGAGACTATACTATGAAATTTTTTGAGAACGTTGCTACCCATTTATGCTATTAGAGTTTTTGCAATACAAGAACTGAAATGTATACCAAGTTCTAATCTAACTCTTGAAGGTTTTTTAGGTAGGCTCACTACTTTTGAGCTATCTAATTTTGATAATTTCAAACCTGACAATGTTGAATCTACTTTCAAAGACAATCTATCATTGAAGGAACCTAATGAGAAGAAGAAGAAGAAGAAGGTAAAATATGTGTCTAGTATAGTGAAATGGATGAGGAGGATGTAGAACAAATTGAAGCACTACTAGTAAGGAGATTTCATAGAGGTAAAGGCAAGTTCAAAGCTAAGTTACCTATCATGTTCTTCAATTGTAATGAGGTTGGTCCTATTGTTGCTAGATGTCTAGAAAAGAATAATTACAAAGGTGGAGACAAGTACACAAGTAGAAGAGATGAAGACAAAAAAGATTACAAAAAAAAAGGCAAGAAGTCTTTCTACATTGATGAAGAGGAAACAAAAGATGGATGTGATGATCATGATGATAAAGTATTGTATGCTGCAATGAAAGATGAATCTGATGAGGAAGAGGCAAGTGCACTAGTGTCATGTGTGAACAAGAATGATAGATGGATCATTAACAGTGGGTATTCATATCACATGATTAGAGATAAAAGTAAATTTCCTTACCTTGAATTATTATGATGGAAATAATGTAAGGTTTGGTAATAATGCACCATGTCTGATAAAAGGAAAAGGTTCTATAAAACTCACAAAAAAGATTTTATGTGACAATGCTTATTATGTTGAAGGACTTAACTATAAATTTTTAAGTATGTCACAACTAAATAATTCAAGCTATAAGGTTGAGTTTAAGAACAAGATTGCTAAGATATATGATATTGATGGAAAACTAATTGGAAAAGGTGATCAAATTAGAGGTAATCTATTCTACCTTGATATTGAGGATGCTACTTATTTAGTTGTAAAATTTGATGATGTGTGGCTATAGCACAAGAGGTTATGTCATGTTAACTTTGATAACTTGGTTAGTATTAGTAACATGAGAAGAGTGAAAGGTTTGCCTAAGTTGAAGAAACCTGACACTATAGTTTGTAAACAATGTCAGTTAGGAAAAATGAAAAATTTAAGTTTAAGAGTAAGACTCATACCTCTAAAGGAATATTAGAGATTGTTCATACTAACTTGTGTGGACTAATTGATGTGCAAATCTGCAAAGGAGATAAGTATATTATGTTAATTTTTGATGATTATTATAGAATGATGACAATTATGTTTGTGAAACAAAAATCTAATGTTTTCCAAATGTTTAAGTGGTACTTAGCAAGAGTTAAGAAAGAAATAGGTAAAATTCTAAAATGTTTGAGATCTGATAGAGGAGGAGAATTTGCATCAAATTAGTTTGAGATGTTTTGTAATGATAGAGGAATCAAAAGAGGAAAATCTACCCCTAGGACCCCTCCATAAAATGGAATTTCTAAAAGGAGGAACATATCTTTAATGGACTGTGCTAGGACACTCATGATGGAGAAAAATGTTGCTTTGAAATACTAGAGAAGTTGTAAGTACAACTGTCTATACCTTGAACTGTGTGACGATCCTGATCTGATCATCTCTTCGAAGAACAGAATAAATCTTTTTTTAATTATTATTTCCAATTCTCCTAAACTCTTCCTCATGTTCCTCCATTATATAACCTATGTGTTGAATGGTTGTGTCCTTTTAGATTTAACATTTTATTTTATCTTTAAGATTATGTTTATTATAACGTTTGTCTTATTTAATAAAGATTATTTATTATTTTTTAATACATGTAATATGTTAATATTATATTTAATATAGTTAAATAAGAAGTTATATTATATTATTTACTATTATTTAGTATTTGTAGATTATTAATGTTACATTGATTATTATTTAATGCTTAATATATTAATATTTAGTAAAATATAATAATAGTTGATTTATACATTTCTCTACATATATTATATTATTATTTCAATATGTATATGTCTATAGTGATACATTATTATATATATTATAATTCATAGTCAACCTTAATATTATTATTTTTGATCTAAATATATCCAATAATATATATTAAAGATATTTAATATTATTCATCTTATTTATTATAAATAATATTTTTATTTTAAAAATAGATAATAATAATAATTTAATAATCTAATATTGGCATTTAATCCTTATTTCATATTAAAACTCAATCTGAAATTGGGGACATCATAGTCCTCCCCTCTCCAATTTGCTTGTCCTCAAGCAATTAATTTGATCCTCATTGATTCATAGTCTAGATTCATTCTCTTTCCTACATATGTGTTAGGCACTTGCAAAGTAGACATGTTAGTAAATAATAGCATGTACAAGAACATATGAATGAAGACACAAAGTAGACACAAGGTAGACATATGAATGCATGAAGACACAAAGCAAACACATTGATGCATGAAGACATGATGTAGACACATAGTATAAATATTAGAATCTAGCTTACAAATTGAAATAAGGAAGGGGTAAAGAAATGTTTTACCACTTTGATCATGAATGTTGTGCTCCTTTT
Source organism: Cupressus sempervirens (assembly GCA_028749045.1). Taxonomy (NCBI): domain Eukaryota; kingdom Viridiplantae; phylum Streptophyta; class Pinopsida; order Cupressales; family Cupressaceae; genus Cupressus; species Cupressus sempervirens. Next base: position 822,571,108 of record CM053786.1, read on the forward strand.
CTCTATCTTGAAATAAAAAGTTCTCAAAGATGCATTTTTTCTATAGCTAGTACTATAATAGGGTGTATAATTCCATAGTGGATGGTACATTTACTACTGCTCGAGTTTGGACACACTCACCTTGGGACTCCCTCAAATTTTTAATCCATATTAGGATTCTCTTGCCCCAATGTGACTGATTTACTCCTCCCCTTGTGCACACTCCCTACCCACTAGGAACATGTCTACTTTTGATGTGGATAGTAGATTTACTACTTCTCGAGGTTGGACATGCTCAACTTGGGGCTCCCTCATATTTTTAATCCATATTGGGATTTTCTTGCCCCAATGTGATCGATTTACTCCTCCCCTTATGCATACTCCCTACCAACTAGGAACATGTTTAATCAGCTTGGGGCTCCCTTGGATGTTTAATCCATATTGAGATTTTCTCACCCCAACATGACTGATTTACTCCTCCCCATTTGCACACTCCCTATCCACTATGTACATGTTTAGTTTCATTATGGATGAAAGGTTTACTATTGCTTGAGTTTGGACATGCTCAGCTTGGGGCTCCCTCAGATCTTAAAATCCATATTGGGATTCCTATTCCCCAACATGACTAATTTACTCCTCACCCTGTGCACACTCCCTATCCATCATGAATTTAAGCACATATATTTTCAACAATATTCCTTCTTAGACCTCGAAAGGAATTTCTATCCACTTCACTTATAGATTTATCTTTTGTTTTAGGCAAAAAATTAGTTTCAATATGTCACGCAAAACATTATTTCCAACATATATAATTATCTCTAATGATTATGTACAATATATCAAATTTATTATTTCAATTATTAATAACTTTATTGATAAATCATAATACATTTCTAGAATATAAATACAATTCAAAATTAGTGAAATTGATGTATTTATTTCAAACAAATCACTAACAAGTAATATAAAAAACATACCTTATGCTTTTAATAAAGTCCACCCCCCATTATGGACATTAAAGGAAGCTTTAATGCTACATGCTTTCCATTTTAAGAATAATAAAATACTTTTGAAGATTAGTCCTCATTTACTATGTTTAAAATATTACATAGGGTCATTAATTTTCTCTTAAGGAGAGGTGTTGTTTGATAGCTGTTGAAAGCTTCAATATCATAAGCATCCATGCCTAGTCATCAAGTGGCCTAATTTATTGAAGTCTCTTTAAAGGATATGTTCTTGTTAGAATGATAAACCATCAAATAGACCATTCTCAGTAGTTGCATAGGATAAATATTTTGTTCTATAGATGCCATCCCACGACTTTCTTCTATATATTTTTTGGATGAATAATGAGAAGCATTTATGTTACTGGAGGTGTCAACATTGACAAAGGTCAAGATGTTTATATCTCATATTGCATATGTGATTTGAATCAAGCCAATAGTCTATCAACTCCATTTCCATGATTCTAATCCCTTAGGCTATACTTCCTTATATCCTAGTGTTCTTTCCATAAATGAGATGAATCACCATTGGATAGATTCAATGAAATTTACACTAAGATATTAATATATCCTCGTCAATATAGAATTATCTAACAAATGGTTCTTTCATAATATCAGTTCAATTTCTTGCATCAATATTTAGGATTATCTCTCTTATTTTTGCAATAATCGTAATCATCATACTCATGGCTACAATCATTTTGTTAACTTGTTCATAATGCAGAATACTTTCTTTGTGTTATTAAAGGACTGCAATGTATTAGCAAAGGCCTTCAAAATTGACTTCACTCATATTGTCCTCTTCATTTTGATTGTATTGCTATCCTACGTGATAATTATCTTTTGTTGTGTATGAAATATTGTATCCAATATAAATTGCAATCTAAAGATATTATCTTCTATGATAATCTCTTATGTCCTCTATGATAGATAGATACAAAAAAATGAATATTATCCTCTCCAAAATAGTGTAAACTATGATGTCCAACCTGATTGCCAAGGTTGAACCCTCTAATGCAATGAAGCTACCCAAAATCACTATAGCAAAATGATGTCTCACTTGCAATAAAAGTATACCGATTTGTTTATTTGAATTGCAGCAGAATGTTTTTTTGTCAAGATAGTAGATTTTCAGTTTATACCATCAGAGAGTACAATATGAAAATAAGAGTGTTCAGGTGTGAAGATAATCCTTGCAATCCTATTCACGATAATTCTTCTCTAGCTACTCTCACCCAATGAATATGCAAAATGGTAAGATAATTATCATTTTCTTTTTTCCATTTCTAGAATTCCATTTTGACTAGTTGTCCACTACTTCTTAGTTTAATAGTGTAGGGTTTTGGGATTATTACCAAAGGTTTAATCATTTTCTTTTCCCTTATCCATGATATTTAATAGCAGTCTTAAAGTATAAGTCTGAATGTTCAAATAAGGATTTCTACAGGCATACCATGGCAATGATATATCTTTTTATAAAAATGTTTTTGATGAAACCAGTGATTGTAATTTTTGATGAAACCTTTGATTATACCCAACAAGATGGTAGGGTCGGTGCTCTGATACAATTGTGATGATCCCAATTTGATCATCTCTTTGAAGAATAGAATAAATCTTTTTTTTTTTAAATTATTATTTCCAATTCTCCTAAACTCTTCCTCATGTTCTTCCATTATATACCTTATGTGTTGAATGGTTATGTCATTTTAGATTTAACATTTTATTTTATCTTTAAGATTATGTTTATTATAATGTTTGTCTTATTTAATAAAGATTATTTATTATTTTGTAATACATGTAATATGTTAATATTATATTTAATATAGTTAAATAAAAAGTTATACTATATTATTTGTTATTATTTAATATTTGTAGATTATTAATGTTACGTTGATTATTATTTAATTCTTAATATATTAATATTTAGGAAAAAAATAATAATAGTTGATATATATATATTATATTATTATTATTTCAATATGTATATGTCTACAGCGATACATACATATACATATACATATATATATACATATATATATATATAGAATAATTTATATTCAACCTTAATATTATTATTTTCGATCTAAATATATCCAATAATATATATTAAAGATATTTAATATTATTTATCTTATTCATTATAAATAATATTTGTATTTTTAAAATAGATAATAATAATAATTTAATAATCTAATATTGGCATTTAATCCTTATTTCCTACTAAAACTAAATATGAAATTGGGGACATCACAAACTGAGTACAAGTCAAGAAAGGTACTCATTCAACACCTTTTGAACTATGGTGTGGATACTCACCCAATGTAAAATATTTTAAGATATTTGGAAACAAGTGTTATATTCTCAAAGATTTCAAGAATGGTAAATTAGATGTAAAAAGTGAAGAAGGTGTATCCCTTGGTTGTTCCACAAGAAGTAGAGCTTATAAGTGTTTAAATACTAACACTAACAAAGTTGTGGAAAGTGAAAATATGAAATTTGATGAATATACAGAAATACATGAGGCTGAACCTATGAAGGAACTAGGAGAATACAAATCATTTTTATACTTTTATGAAGGTATACTTGCTAATGAAGATATTGTAAATCAAATTGCAAACCAACATCAAGTTTTAGTGACTCTCAAGTTGCATTTAGGAATTGAGCAACATTCATGTGCCGAGTTACATAATGAACTTGATGCACATTCTGATTCTAAGATAAGTGTAAATGAAAGAGATGTTGAACTACCTGATAGAAGTCTACATAGTGATTTAGAAGTTGAAAGACCAAATGAGGAAAATAGAGTAGAACCAAGATTTTTTAAGTATGTCAAGAGACATCACCCTGCTGCACAAATAATTGGAGATAAAGATGTTAGACCAATGACAAGGAACAAGCTGAGAAATGATACTTGTTTTCTTAACATACATGAACCTAAAATAATGAAAGATGTATTAGAAGATGTGGATTGGAGTAAAGCCATGAAAGAAGAGATTGAACAAATTGAGAAAAATAAGACATGGAATCTAGTTCCTCGATCAAAAGATAAAAAAGTGATTGACACCAAGTGGGTATATAGAAACAAGTTAGATGAAAATGGTAAAGCAAAAAGGAACAAAGCAAGATTAATTTGTAAAGGATATGCACAAGAAGAAGGGATAAACTATGAAGAAACATTCACTCCTATTGCAATATTGGAAGGAGTAATAACTCTGCTTTCTTATGCTATATACAAAGGTTTCAAAGTTTACCAAATGGATGTTAAGTCTACATTTCTAAATGGTATATTAGATGAAGAGGTTTACATAGAAAACCTAGAAGTATTTTTTGATGGTAACAATAAAAACATGGTACGTAGACTACACAAAGCTTTATATAGTTTGAAGAAAGCACCAAGAGCATGATATGAAAGACTTCATAATTATCTTATGAAGATTGGATTTGAGAGGAATGATAATAACAACAATCTATACTTGAAAACAGAGAAAGGAAAAGGTATTTTATTGTCTAAAATTTTTGTTGATGATATCATATTTGGCGGTCAAGATACTTTATGTAAGGATTTTGTAAATGAAATGAAGAAAAAAAAAATTGGGAATTAACAAGTGGGAAGTATACTTCTGAGAGGGGTGGAAGGGGGGGTAAATCATAAGTATTAAAATTTAACCAATAAAAGTCTTAACTTTAAAAAAACATTTCATCCATGAACATATAAAAATAACATGTAAAGTAAATGCATCCATATAAACACTTGACACCATATATGATTACCTAGAAACCCTCCAATGAGAAGGTAAAATTGGGGTGGGGATGAAACCCACAACTCTTCACTACTGCAGCAAAAAATTTCACCTATTAAGGTTACATATTTTGACCATTTTCATGATCTACCCTGTGAAAGGCCTACTTTATCAAAAGCTTACAAGGATTGTTAGATCCTATCTTGTTAAAATATTTTAACACTCTATTAGAAGTGTACCTAGCTAAAGGATTCACAAAACATTCACTTGGAATGTCACCCTATTAAAGGTTTTATATAATGGCTATTAAACCAAACTAGCTCCATAGGATTTTATTCTACTAATACAATTGTTAGAAAGTATAGTAGAATGTTTGACATGATTTCTTGCAATCTACTAATGTTGATCTTAGATCCTTGTTCTATCCAATTTGCTCCTCACTGATCTAGTATGAAACTGTTGTGACCTTGATTCTTTGTTCTACTAATTGATTCTGCAATGTTGTCCTTCTCCTAATTCAATTCACCCCTTTCACTTCCTTCACACTTCACTAATATTCTCTCCTTGCATGCATTCTCTTCTTGGACACTCTCTTGTACATTACTAAATTATGGGGGTTTCGACCTCCTTAAAAAGGTTTCATGACTTAAGGTCAGGTATGAATCTATGATTGAGATTCATCCATATTTCCCACTCAAATCTTTCCATTTTTCTGATTAGATGCATGTTGATTACATAGGGAATCAAATAGATTTGATCTTATCTTTTAATCCTTCAAAATTTATCCATATGTTAGCTCAAAAATGGTTAACATCTTGGTTTGTGAAGGAAAAAACTCTTATGATGATTCTATGTTACTCAAAACTTACTGGTTATTGATGCTTGTCATAGACTATATTCTATCTTGTTTGGCACTTGAACTTTTCTTGGCATCTATTAGTCCCTCATCATCTGAAACTTGCTCAGCACTATCTATTTTCTTGGCATCTAAATGACTTAGCACTTGATGAATTTCTAGCTTGGCACATATTGTGACTTGGCATATATATTATACTTGACATCAACTTAGAAATTTTTTTAAGTGTGTTGACACTCAATTGTCAAAACCAATCTAAGATCAACAATCTCCCCCTTTGACATGAGTGTCAAAAAGACTTAACTATACATAATGAAACTAATCTCTTCGAGTATAATATACATTTTGTTCAGCATATATAAAAACTTCAAAAAAATTCAAAATTTCATGAAGAACTATATACCTCAAAATTTTGCATCTCCCCCTAGGTTGATGTGCCATATCCTTGTAACCAAAATATCTTTGAATAGATTGATGTGCCTCTACTGATACTCATCTTTAATGTTGATACTCTTTATCTGATGTGTCCTTGTTATGCTCTATTTTGCTCCTTCTCTATTTATTTTATTACTCCCCCTTGTATTTGTGCACTCCCTTTCACATGTTCCCCTTGAAGTTTAAATGTCCTTTTGGCTTTTCAATTTCTCCTCATGTTCCTTTAAGTTTTCTTTTAAATTTAATTTCTCCCCCTTATCAACAATATCTCCTCCTTTTTGACACTTATGTCAAAGGGTCTTAGACACAGACTGAATACTTAGCAAAGAAGTTCTTATTCACTTCCATTATGATTCTTAGAGAAACATCCTAGTTTTTTATTACAACTTCTAGGGATTTATTTTGAATGGTTGTCTCTACTACAAGGTGAACTAAGCCATATAATGTGGAAAGATTGGGATCTTTCTTTATCACATTCTCTACATTCTATACCAATTTGGCTCTTGTGTTAGCCTATTCTATTGTTAATACAACTAATTCCTTTTGAGGGTGAAGCGTTGTGTTAAAGTGCTTCTCACTTTGAGCTAGATCTTTGGGTAGTTGCATACTTGATATCTTCAAGTTCCTCTCCAAGCTCATGATTCTCTAGCTAGTCTCTTGTGTGAAGATAGAAGGATCACACAATTTTGAGTACAATGAGAATATGTTCTCAAGTACTATCTTCATCTTTTTAATTTTCTTAGCCAGTTCTACTGGAGATAGTGCTATCTCACTAGATATTCTTTCATTCACCTTTATTTGAAACTTCCTTTCTAACCATTCCATCAGCTTCGCATTTGTGTCATGGTCTTCACTTTGTACCTAGTCCACTATGTTTGAAAGTTGCTTCATAATTGGCTTTGTTTCATCAAGTGCCTACAAGATAAATGCATCTAAAAAGATGTCCTTTATTTCAATCAATTCTTTCCTTTATTTATACTCATTTTTTAGTATCTCCTACTTTTCCTTCCTCTCTAGTGCCTCTTGCACTTCATTGATCTGATCAATATTCATAGTTCCATAGTCATACTTAGGAATGGCTATTTCTTCATTTAGTGTAGGGTCTCCATAGTGAAGTAACCTTGAATCCTTTATAGAGCTCAAGCTTGGTGCTGATATTTGAAGTGGTACTACTTCAGTGCTTGGCTTTTGTTGCATTTTTGTTGGAGTCCCAGAGGTTGGCAAATTAACAAAAGTTTGAATTGTTGCTTACTCCTTTTTCTTTGGGGTCTCCTTCTCCTCCTCTGATCTTCCTTGATCAATGATTATTATCTAAGGTGGTGCACCTTGTGCTTGTGCAATAGGAATAGAGATATTCATCTATCCTATTTTATCCTTTTTTGGCTCCTCGACAGTTGTAGTGACTTTGAATGTGGAGTCAACCTTGGCTAATGTATCTTGTATAGCTTGCTCTTTAGGTTGTCCATTTATAGTTGTAGGTATGATTGAATATGTTTCTTGTGTTGCCATCATATCCCTAGTCAAGTCAGCTACTACTTTTTGCAATTCATCTACACTGACCAACATTGGATTGTTGTAAAATTAGGCTTGTACTATTGTTTGGTCAAGTATCTTTTTGAGATCCTCTACAGTCAATGGATTTATGTTTTGACCAAAATTGTCAAGAACATCCTTAACTTTTATGGTTTTTATAGGTGTAGAAGTGTCATGTGGAGGTCTTGGAGGTGGCAGTTGTGTGTCTTGCACACTCTATTCCATTTTCTACTCTTCAATAGTTGCCATATCATCCTTTTGTATTTCTTTCTCTACTATATATACCTTTTCTTTTTCTCCTTCACCTTCATTTTCATTTTCATCCTCCTCTCCATTATTTCTCCCTTCAAAGGGATCTTCTTCTCCTTCTTTTATAATTGTGAGGCCATAGATTAATTTTCACATTTGAGTAGACTTTTTCACAACATCCTCAATCTTATTCTAGATAATACTGAATGGTCTATACTTGGGTGCAAATTTTCTCCCATGCTTCTTATTTTCCTTGCTTATTTTCCCTTTAGTGAGCTCAAGAATTACTTGAGCCAATGTTGACTCTCTTATTTCTTTCTCCATATGAAGGCAATAATGCCATTTATTTTCTACAATAGAATATAACTCCTTAGGTATTGAATTGTCAAACTCAAGTGAAGTGTTCTTGAACTTGGTCATAGTGTAGATAGATTCTTCAACTATGTTCTATTCTTCTCTACTAAATTTATTAAAATCAATGCCTTTTAAGCAAAATAACTTTGCATTATCTCTAATGTTATCACATACATTTTCTAGATCAGACTTGGTGGTGTGACTTACCACTCTAAATTGGCTATTGTCATTAGATTCAATCCTTTCCTCATCTAATTCAAGAGGTACAACATACTTTCTTCTCAGCTTCTTCTTCATTGGGACTTCCTACTTAGTAGCCTTCTTATTCTCTTTCTCCTTAGCCTCTTTTTTTGTAGCTCTTTTACTTGCCCTTGTAGTAGGTTTTTTTGGGCTTGGCTTGGCTATCTTCTTGCCTTTGGGTTGAGCTATAGGTTTTTTTGAGATTTTATTTTATTAGGCTCTAGCTTGGCTAGTGCTTCCTTAGCTTTTTCTTCCTCCTTAGCACCTTCTTCTTCTTTAGAATCTTCACCCATGCCTTGTGTTAAGGCAAGTGGCCCTTGGCCCTGTTCTTCTTCTTCTTCTACTTCGGTAGTCCCTTCGCCAAATTTGGCCTTTAGTTTCTTGACCATTTATCCTTCTTTCTTAGAGTAGAAGTAGTCTTCAACTCCATCTCTACCTTAGATTTCACAAAATCAAAAGTTCCAAAGGGCTTTTCACTTTTATCAATGTCTTCTACTAGTAATAATGTGATTGTTGTTGATGCCCCATCAATGTTAATTTCATAACCAAGTGGCCTTAGGCATCTTACCTTTGGTATAGCTACTTGGATGTATGTATAATCAATATAAACTAAGAAACAAATGTCATTTATATGTTGATCCACTAGAGAGACTGGTATTCTAAGCCTTTGCTTCATAGACTTCTTAAAGTCTTCAAATTATCTTGTCATTAAGGTTTCAAAATTGGCTCCCATCTGCTCTATGTACTCATTGACTTGTACTGCTATAGACCTATTTGTTTTCCAACTTATTTTGCCAAAAGAGGGGAATTCATTTTGAACATGGAAAAATATGCATATCAAAATTGATCCAAACTTACACTGAGCACTCTTGGATCTCCTTATTGCTCCTAAATTCTCCATGATTTGTTGCAATTGTAGCTCTACTAGATCATATGTATGATCCTTCTTGACAAGTTTATATCCTACATCAACTACTATGCATGGGACACTATTTAGTCAGCTTGACTGGTAGAATTTATGAGATATTATTCTAATAGAAAATTGTACAAGTGGATCTCTAATTGTATCTATTGTCATTCCTCTTTTGTTCCACTTAGCCCTAGTGTTCTTCTCTATAGCTTCCTTCGAATCACTCCTCAAGGTCTTTGGTTGTTCTAGGGTTGGGTACCTTGTTACTCTATTTATGATTCTCTTTAACAACCTTATAGGTCCACCCTCCAACCATAAGCATCCATCATGAATTATGTTCAACAATATCCTTATCCATTCAATTTTGAAAATTGTGAGGTTAAGCCCTTTCTCTCAACAATCTATAATTCCTCCCTTAATACCCCATTTTCACAAAGTATTTCATAGGCTTCCCAAATCTCCATATCATCTATTGCTCCAACTTTGCAATTGTAACATTTTGTGACATCTTGCACCATAACAACCTTAGATGGGATAATAGACAAAGCTCTGATAGGGTCATTTTTGTAAGCTACTTTAGGAATTGGTCTAAAATTTGGTTGTTTTACTTCATTGCTAACTGAATGAACCTCAAACAGTTCCTTATTCTTGGGGTTTGATAGAGCTAGATGCCATATCCAAAAACTATGGTTTCAAAATATAGAAATTTCATAACTACGTAGCTCAACACTTAAGTAAATACCTTAGATCATCGAAACAATGTTGAATCTTTGCTGGTATATACACTAAAAATTGTCTCGAATGACTTTATTAATCTAATTAGTACTAGTCACATTCCTCTACTTATTTAATTAAATTATTTTAATTAAATAAGTTCATTTTTTCCTAAGTATTTAAATTTAATTTAAATACTTTCTAGCTCTAATGTGTTAATTTTAATTAACACATGATTCTCCACGTATTTGTTTTTTAAATAAATTTTATTTATTTAAAATCCTCCATTTTCCATTAATTCTTCTAGACCTTGATTAAATTAAATTAAATTTAATTTAATTTTTACTACCTAGAGGTATGTGCATTCATATGAGTTTTCATCACATATTTTAAGCACATGTTGTCTACACCTGTCATGTCCCCTTTTCAAATAATTAAAAAATAATAATCTTTGCCAAGACAGGCAGGCCCAAGAAAGTGAAGTTTCGGAAAAAGGGAGTTAATCTTTGGAAACCGTTGGACTAATAAATGATAATTATTATTAAAATATGTTTCATTAACCTCTCTTGGACGTGAGTTACAGTTATGCCCTTTTTAAAGAGGTTTGGAGGCATTTTGGGGGGATTCCAGACTTGATTTTCGCTCATTCTTTGTTATTCTTCAGAGGCTGCCAAACCTGTGGAGAAGGAGACCCAAGAACGGGAGTTTGCAGGTTTCCAGGGAGACCCAAGAATGGGAGTTTGCAGGTTTCCAGGAAGGCTAAGGACGGGAGTTTGAAGCCATTCCATGTGCATGCTCATACAGAGTTTGCCTTTGTGCTGAACAGTGCAGATTTGTGAGTTTCCGGGTGTATTTTTGTAAGAGTTTGGTGTTTCCGGTTGAGTATTTCATATCAGTTTTGGTTGCTGCTGTATTTTATACTTTAAGCTGTTAAAATAGATCTAAATATATATATTGGGACGTGATTAAACTTCTGAGATAGATTATTAGTGTTCTTGTGGTGTTTCCGGGCATATTTTGTGCTATTTCGGGAGCCCGATGAGCATAGTTTTGGTCCTACATTTTCGAGCTGTTGTGTAAAGGCTATATGGATCTGGAAATGTCAATTTGTAGGCTGTTATGCTGCTGAAAGTTCTGTAAAAATTTCCATTTTCAGATTTATTAATAATTGGTGAAGCTGTGAAGCTTTTGGCACAATTTCTGGCATACCCGATTTGGGGGTTTCTTGAGAAATTTGGAGGATCTTTGTGATATCAGTTGTTTGATTTTAAAAATCTGATTAGAGGTGTGAAATACCATATCAAATCAGAAAAAGGGACATTTCAGTGGTATCAGAGCCATGATCTTGCCAGCCTGAGGGTTTGTAGAAGTTGCAGGTCAGTTTTGACAACTACCCAGATCTTGCATGTCAGTTTTGACAACTACCCAGATTTTGCATGTCATAATTTATGGTTGCATGTTTCTTCTAATCAGATGCATGTTAAAATTTATGGTTACATTCTACTTCTAATCATTTTCATGTTAGTTCTTGGTGAATTTGGTGGTTGTAGAAGTTTGCATTTCAGTTTTGACAAGTACCCAGATCTTGCATGTCAGTTTTGACAACTACCCAGATCTTGCATGTCATAATTTGGTGGTTGCATGTTGCTTCTAATCAGTTGCATGTCCAAATCTATGGTTTCATGCTACTTCTAATCATTTTCATGTTAGTTCTTGGTGAATTTGGTGGTTGTAGAAGTTTGCATGTCAGTTTTGACAACTACCTAGATCTTGCATGTCATAATTTGGTGGTTGCATGTTGCTTCTAATCAGTTGCATGTCCAAATCTATGGTTGCATGCTACTTCTAATCATTTGCATGTTAGTTCTTGGTGTTTGAAGAAGTTATATCCTATTGGGGCTACACTCTACTTTATCCAGAATGGACAGGTATAGTACAGAGTTTCAGAGGGAACGATCTTGGACAATTGATAGCCAGAGTCAAAATAGTAGAAAGGATGGTTATTTAGACATTCGAGATAAACTTATGAAAATAAGCCATGACATGTCTAAACAGTTGGTTGAGCACCACCGTATAAATGACATGTTATCTGACCCAGCTAAGGTGGATAAGTTGACTGGATTTCTATTTGGCAGATCTTCTCACAGGACAAATGACACAATTCCCAAGAACTTGCATGAGGAGTTTGAGAAACTAGCTGATAGCCAGGTAGAGGTCTCAGATTCTACTCTGCCACAGGAGGTGGTGGGAAAGGATATTACACAGATTGATAGTAACAGTCAACTTGATACTCAAATGGAGACAATTGTTTACAGGTTGTCAAAGGGTGATGCCACAGGTATTCAGGATGGTATAGTTACAATAGGCAGTGACTACAGTGTAGTGGGTTCAGATGATGATTATGAGGATGGTGAGATACCTGGTAGAGATGAGCAGACATTGAGCATTCATGACTTTGCTGAGAAAGAGTACCAGGCGCAGTTAGATGCTTCATCACATGAGGTTGAGGCAGGTAGTACTTCACATGATTTATCCCGCCAGCTGAAGGTGAGTGAAGATAGTATTGTGACTTCATTACCTCATCATGACAGGTATGTGGAGTTAGTTGGTATTGGTCATATTACTCAGGTGAGGAGTTTGCTTGAGTTACCAGTTGATTCTAGTTTACAGATATGGACTCGAGATTGTTATATTGGTGTTTGGGATTCAGTTGACTGGAGATCTTTAACACTTTTTGGTAGTAGTGTTTGTTTGGGTGCTATCATGGATTTGATTAGCAGATTACACGGTGTTGTCTTTTCTTGTGCCAGTATCTTGTCTGATGTTGGTATTAGTTTTTATACACCGGTGTTGGGCTTTGTTCATATATCCAGTCGACCATACTTGCTGGAATGTGTTGATGATCTTTCATATTTGGCAGTGTGTACAGATGAGTCCCAGGATCATATTGGCATTGATGACATCCAAGAGGATGTAGTGGGCAATTTTGAAGACTTAGTTTCTTTGGGTACAGAGGAGTTGGATAGCAGTGCTACAGTTTTTGATACTCTGTATGTTGATATGAGCTTTAGAGTTGATTCACAGGACATGGATGGTAATACTCTAGAGACTAGTAACTTTGAGGATACTCCTTTAGACAGTGCATCAAAGGAGGTTTGTAAGAGACAGTCAAGCCAATGCCATCATGTGTCTAATCAGTTGAGAGTTAGTGACCGAGACATTGCTATCACTTGCCAACATTTTGATGCTGCTCGTCAGTTATTAGCAGTTTATGGATGGGGTTCTCCTACTAGTGATGAGCAGGAAGGAAGTTATCTTTCCTTGACAGAGATCCACTCTTTATGGGAGGCTATTCGGACTTTGAGACAGAATTATATGCAGTTGGTAGCTGACAGAGATTATCTTATGGAGTGGGGTAGTACAACATATGATGCATTGTTGGCCAAGGAAGATGAGGTGAGTGAGCTTACTGAGCAGCTTGAGGTGACTTCTAAGATTCTTGAGAGTACACAGTTGGCTTTCAAGGAGTCACAGTTTCATTTGGCTAAGGTGACCATGGAGTTAGAGCGATTACAATCTTTATCTAATTCTATACAGTCACAAGCTATGGTGTTTGGTGATTCGACGATATCCATGGTTGAGATTGTCAGAGACAGTGGAGATGGGGATGCATCCATCCTTGATACTAACATTGGCATATCAGGATCATTCCCACTAGAGTTAGGTTTAGTTGAGTTGGGTATCGTAGCAGATCATTGTATGCCTGACAGGGTGGTGGCTTCTAGTACTGAAGGCACAGAGACTAGAGATGTATCAAAGGTCATGTGTGATGTTGGTGAGTCGACAATTGGCATGGTTCCGGCTAGTAATACTACTCCCTTGGTGATATCTTTGGAGGTAGTAGTCAGTTCCAACATGGTTGATGATCAATTGCAGTTAGTTTCATCTGGATTACAGTCTGAGCCACTGACTGAGATTGGTGCATTCTATCGGCATTACACTGTGAGGTACGCTCATCAATTTACCTTTGATGACCATGTTGATGAGATTATGATACAGAGATGTACTTTGGTTCCTAGTGCTTATCATCAGTTATGGAATAGTTTGATGCCTCGAGATGAGAGTTGTGATGGGCACGACATGGCGACAGGTTCTGTAGTTGATAGCTTGATAATACATGACTTAGAGCAGGAGTTTTGGAGTGATGCTTCAGTAAGTGTTGTTATTGATTCTACTCCTTTGGCTATGACATCTCCTGACTTAGCTAGTGATCAGTCACAGTGGGTTGTATCACTTGTTCATGGTGAGTTGTTGACTAAGGTTGGTTTTTTTAATCAACATTATATTGCAGGGTATGTACATCAGTTAACAATTGATCCTTATGCTGAGGAGTTGATGGCAGGAAAATTTGGTTTGGGTTCCATTTCTTGTTGTTTATCTTATGATGGCTTTTCACCATCAGGGGTGCATGGGAGTTATGGTTATGAGATAGTGGCCAATAATCTACAGAGTTGTGTTGACTGTAGGAGTTGTACAGTGTGTGGATTCTCCATACTTGGTATAGTTTCATTTGAGAGCATTCACCATTATTGCAGAGTTGGATTGTACATTCCATATAGGCCAGTGGAATGCATTGATGGTATTTACTATGTTGGTAGTCCACTTTACTTGGGTTTTGATATTCTAAGAGTTTGTGTCTCATGGGTTTTTTACTGTGGTAATGGTGATTTTGGAGTTTGGTTGAGCTATAATTGCCAGTTTGATTATGGATTCCTCTTGGTCATATTGCAGAGGATCTTGCAGGAGTCTGTGTTAATTGGTAGTAGTATAGTTCATGACTACATTTGGGATCCAGGAGGATTGATTGGTTTATTGTTCAGCCATTGCTTGAGGACAAGCAATGTTTGGGAGGGGAGGACTTGTCATGTCCCCTTTTCAAATAATTAAAAAATAATAATCTTTGCCAAGACAGGCAGGCCCAAGAAAGTGAAGTTTCGGAAAAAGGGAGTTAATCTTTGGAAACCATTGGACTAATAAATGATAATTATTATTAAAATATGTTTCATTAACCTCTCTTGGACGTGAGTTACAGTTATGCCCTTTTTAAAGAGGTTTGGAGGCATTTTGGGGGGATTCCAGACTTGATTTTCGCTCATTCTTTGTTATTCTTCAGAGGCTGCCAAACCTGTGGAGAAGGAGACCCAAGAACGGGAGTTTGCAGGTTTCCAGGGAGACCCAAGAACGGGAGTTTGCAGGTTTCCAGGAAGGCTAAGGATGGGAGTTTGAAGCCATTCCATGTGCATGCTCATACAGAGTTTGCCTTTGTGCTGAACAGTGCAGATTTGTGAGTTTCCGGGTGTATTTTTGTAAGAGTTTGGTGTTTCCGGTTGAGTATTTCATATCAGTTTTGGTTGCTGCTGTATTTTATACTTTAAGCTGTTAAAATAGATCTAAATATATATATTGGGACGTGATTAAACTTCTGAGATAGATTATTAGTGTTCTTGTGGTGTTTCCGGGCATATTTTGTGCTATTTCGGGAGCCCGATGAGCATAGTTTTGGTCCTACATTTTCGAGCTGTTGTGTAAAGGCTATATGGATCTGGAAATTTCAATTTGTAGGCTGTTATGCTGCTGAAAGTTCTGTAAAAATTTCCATTTTCAGATTTATTAATAA
The DNA here is from genome assembly GCA_028749045.1 of Cupressus sempervirens. Taxonomy (NCBI): domain Eukaryota; kingdom Viridiplantae; phylum Streptophyta; class Pinopsida; order Cupressales; family Cupressaceae; genus Cupressus; species Cupressus sempervirens. The sequence goes on from CM053786.1 coordinate 822,586,799, forward strand.
TTGGTGAAGCTGTGAAGCTTTTGGCACAATTTCTGGCATACCCGATTTGGGGGTTTCTTGAGAAATTTGGAGGATCTTTGTGATATCAGTTGTTTGATTTTAAAAATCTGATTAGAGGTGTGAAATACCATATCAAATCAGAAAAGGGGACATTTCAACACCATAGGAATCTTCTACACTCATGCCATCTCATCAGTTTTATCCATCTATCTAGAATGTGAGATAAGGTGCTTAGTTGTCAATTCTTATCCTTATCTCCTGTGCTTAGTTGTCAAATCCTTATCCTTATCTCTTAGTGGTTTCTAAGCACATTCTAGATGCTTCCTCCATCCACTTTAAATAGACATCTTGTCTCAAGCATTTGACACTATAAGGAGATACACATCATGAGAGACACTACGAGAAGAATGGCCTCATAGTGGCTAGGATAGGAGTCATTCAAAGTCCATCATTGCATCATCATTTTTTTATTTTGATTTCTCATATCATTTAGGCTAGGTACATATTCCATTTGCATTCATACATCCAAGAGATTCATCCATTATTGTGTTCCTGAGAGCATACCGAACATTTTCTCCATTGTTATGTTCATAGTTTGAGGTTTTCATAATCTTGGTTACAATTTTATGCAACACATTTTGGCATGCCCGGTGGGACCCACTTCGCGGGTTCAAATTTGTTCAAGCTAAGGTGGAAGGCTCGCGGCTGGAGAATAACTTGCGATAGGGAGCATCAAATGAAGCCATGAGGTTCGTCACCATCTTTGGAGCGCATGAAGTGAGTACCCTATATCTTGTTCTTCGTTGTTAAAAAAAAAAAATAGGGGCTTGGGGTAGGTTTTCTTCAATTTTCTATTTAGATTATTTTAAAAAAAAAAAAAAAAAGTGAGATAGTGGGGTTATTTTCATTCTTGCATATGGGGAGGGGAGACAACAATTAAAAATATATATATATAAACTAGGAGGGTTTTTGTTTATTAAAAATAAAAAAAATTAAAAAAAATATATATATACAAAATTGAAAAAAAATAAAATTTAGGACAGAACCGCCACCGCCGCCGGCTCCCTCTCTTCTTCAGCCTAAGCCGCCTCCACCGGTGGCTCCTCCTATTTTTGGCACTGCCACCGGCGCTCCAGCCTGAGCCGCCTCCGCCGGTGGCTCCCCTTACTTCCAGCGCCGCCGCCGCCGCCGCCACTCCAGCAGCCCCCTTCCTTCCATCGACGCCGCCGCCAGCGGCTTCCTTTTTTTTTTCCCGCCGCCGCCTCCGTCAGCGCCTCCGCCCGCGTTCTATGTTTCTTCCTATGGCTTCACCTCCGCGCCCCCACCTATTTCCTCTACCCGCGGCCATTCCTTTTCTTTCACGGTGTTGTTCTCCTCGCCGCCCGCGAAACCATCTCGGCGCCGCTCTCCCGAGTTCCTCCACCGACGCCGATAAATCCCCTGCATTAGCCCCTGCCACTTCCTTCTCCTCGGCCTTTGCTCCTACAAAAACTTCATCCCCTTCTTGATCCCCACAACAGCTACCAAATTCATCAATATCCGACCGCTCCTCTTCTACAGACTGACCAAAATCTTGATGGGCATCCTGCCATTCATCATTTTGGGGGGTTCTGAATTCATTTGCTAGCATTTCCTGGAAGTGGAGGGCCAATACAAACTCAGAGTCCATTGGGTCCCAAACGGAGGACGAAGAAAAGGTCGAGGATGCGGCCAAACCTTCATTGATCTGCTCTTTGAATGCATAGTCTTCGTCATAATTCTCCATCTCCATTTTGTATTTTTTGTTCATCCTTCCTCCTTAAGAGATCAAAGATTCCAACGCCTCCTAATATATCTAAAAATAAATAAATAAATAAATAAACAAAATCAAAAAAAAAAAAATTATAAAAAAAAATTAAAAAATTAAAATATATATATATATAAATTTAAAAAAATAAAAAAAAATTGCTTTTTTATTTCCTTTACTTTTATTTAGAATTAAATTTATTTTGTGCATTTCGATCTTCATTTTTATTTTTAGCCAAAACATTCAAAAAACTAAAAAAATTTTGCTTTTCGTGTGCCTGATTTTTGCAACATTGAATGAACATTGTACATTTTAATCATGTGTGTCTTCAATTAGATTAGAAAACTTAAAATTTCTTTGGTAACAAATAAGTGTCTTTTAAACCCCAGGTCCACTTACGTATTCTCTCCCCTCGCACCTTTGGGTGATCTTGGGTGCACAAGAAATAAGTGGACTTGTTTTTTTTTTTTTTTTATTAGGAGGCCTACTTGGGGATTTCATCACCCCTTGGGACAACCTTGACTCCAGCATTCTGGCAGAGTATAAAAATTGGGAGGTGAATCGAAAGACACCTCTCTTGGAAGTGTAATATTGCAACTCTTGGCTAAGCCCCAAAGAACTTTATACCTTTGGGAAGTGAAGGAGGAGATTGGGTTACCGCCTCCCCCCGGCTGTGTGGCAATATTTCCTTTCATCTACAGATTCGGGCCTCACGTACCTTGTGTATATCGAGGACACCCCCTAGTTGAGTCTTGTATAGCCTAGTCAAACCTTATAGGATTGTTGGTGTGTTTGGAGTGTTTGAAACACATTTGCATTGTACATATTTTATTGTTTTCTTTTGCATCTTAAACCTAAAAATCCAAAAAAAAAAATCAAAAAACATTTCAAAAACAAAAAAAAATCCCTTCTTAATCATCATTCCAAATCATTTCACGTCACATATTCCTCCCATCCAAGACGCCGTTCCCTCTTTCATATCTTACCTTCATCATTCAAAACGTTACTTGACATCTTCATCCTCTTTATTTATCCAAATCATTTCCTTGTTATTTAATCACGTTCCTAATCTTCATCCTAGTCATGATTCATCATTATTCATATTCAATTTCCCTAGTCAAGCTCATCATGCATTCTTAATCCGATCCTTCAAATCAGCATTCTTCTAATCTAATCCCTTGTCCAATTCAGTCATCCAAGTCAAACTCAATCGTTCAAAAACTTCATTCACGTCTTCTTCTATTTCAATCTGATATCACATATTCTACTGCAGACATAGGAGTATTGTCTTATCATTGGACTTTCATTCAAATCAAACATTCACTTTGTTTGCACTATCATAGGGTTCTTATCAAATCAAATCAAACCCTCATCCAATCCAAATCCAAACCAAATCAATATCAAATCAATTCAAATTCAATCAAATCGAATCATATCAAGTGCAATCAATTTCAATTCAAATCGAATCAAAGTCCAATCAGCACAAGGCTCCTAATTCCAAGTTCATATTCCCTCTTCAAATCTTTTCATTTTGCATCCATGGATTCAAATCTGCTTCTTTCAATGATTGACAATATTGCACGACAACATGGTCTCGTATTTCCTACATATCAAATTCCTTTTCAACACTTCAATTCTAATCTATCTCATGTTCACCATTCTCCTACCTTTGACAAGGGAAATCCATCTCCTTATCCTTCATCTATAGCCAATTCCATCCATAGCCAATATAATTCCTCCATCATAAATGACCTCGCCATAGAAATTGAGGAACTAAAGAACACACTCTTGAACAAACTAAGTCCACAGGAAAAGCTCATTTTCTTTGCTATGTGTTCTTCATTTTCTAGCTCTCATATCCCTCCATACAATTCCATTCATGGCCCACACAATGCCTCAGACGTAAAAACCCTTACCAAGAAAATGGAGGAAATGAAGAATTATTTCTCATATTTCAAAGGCATTAGTTCTCATGTCCCATCCAATCCTAATCCTCCATGTAATCCCCCTTACTATGAACCTAATCCAAATCCTTTACCCATAATTCCACCTCCACAAAATCTTAATTCTATAATAACATTATCCTCTAGTCCTCCAACAATATCATCTCCTAAGCTTCCAACAATGTCATCCCCACCTCGTCAGGGGTATTTCACATCACTTTTGGCTAGATTGAAAATTCAGCATAATGTGAGCCAATCAACTAAAGCCACACCTCCAGTTCCATCTCAAGACCTTCCTTCAAAGCATGATGTTTCTCCTCTAGATCTGAGCACTTCTCCATCCCCTCATTCCACTATCCCTCAACATTCATCCATCCCTCCTAGTCCATCTTCTGATTTCCCTCCTAATCAAGATCAAGACATTACACCTACCACCCACATTACCGATTCCATTCCATCTTCAGCATTACCGTCCATAGATATTCCCCTTCATGAAAAAGTTTCTTCCACTCCATTCACTAATACTCCTCCGTGTCAAGATCAAATTTCCTCCATGCCCACATGTGATGATCCACTTACCATGCTATATGATCTTCTTTCACCACATGATACCATTCCTTCCACGTCCTCATATGATTCTAGTCCATTTCATGATCCACTACTTGAGCTATATGATATTCTTTCATGTCAAGATCAAAGTACTCCATATCATAATTCCACTACCTCCATTCCATCTCATGAACCTATTCCATCTCACAATCCACTTGTTCCACTCAATGATCCTCTTCCAAGTCAGGATCAATGCACCCCTTCATCCATATTTCATGATCCCTCTCCATCTCATGATCCTATTATTCCTCATGATCCCCCTCATAATCCTACTCCTTCACATGATCCTATTACGCCTATCTAATCTCCTCATGAACCCTATACACCTAGACTCGCATCTTGCGTTGAGAATAGTAAGTATCCCCTTAAAAAAATAATTCCTCAAGATGTTGCTACACCTTTCTCTTTTTCCACACCTAAAACTTCTCCTCCTTCATCTTCCAAGTCCATTCTAGGTCCTTATAGTCCATCCATTCTAGGTTCTTATAGTCCATCCATTCTAGGTCCTTATGTTCCATCATCAAACCCTTCTTCTCTTCCTTCCATATTAGTTCCTTGTATACATCCTTCTACCTTATCCACGTTTTCCAATTTATCCCCTCATAAAGATCAACAAAGGTGCACATCCTTGAATTCCTTCCAACGTTCACCTTCCATAAACTCTCCATCTTCTTTACCTTCATGCACTCATACCATGGCCAATGGAAGTAAATTGGATGCCAAAGAAAAATAAAACAAAGTTGAAAATCCACAAAAGCGTAAAAATCAACATGTCCCATCTAAGCGACATGTCAGAGAAAAGAAAAATCAGATCCAAAATGCAATCAAAAAGCCAGAAAGGCTAAAAATCAAAAGTGCAAAAGTTATGTGGATACCAAAGCTACTTAATGAAGCAATGAATCTCAAAGAAAGATTCCAAATGACATCCAATTCTGCTAATACAAAAGCCTCCCTCCTTCATAAATTCTCTCAACCTCCATCTTCCAAATCCATTTTGGGTCCTTATACACCCAAATCCGCCATCCCAACTCTATCATCTCCTTCATCTATTTTGGGTCCCTATATCCCAAAATTCTAACTTTCTCCTACACATCCTTCACAATTTAATCCTTTCCACCACCCTTCAAGGTGTGTGCCAATGAAGATCTTTCCACTTCCTTCACAAGTCTTCCAACCTAGTATCCATCAACCACGTTTTCCTCCTACCTACTCAACTCCCTTCATCCAAACATTTTCATAGGTCATTTTCTTCTATTCCCCAATTCACTCTAGCATTCTTTTCTTTACCCTATCAACATCCATGAGTAAATACCAACAATTCCTTGAAAATAAATATAAAAAATATAATAAACAAATTAAAGAAGCACAAATATCAAGGGATACATCCATATACCTAGATGCTTGAGTCCTCCCTTCATTTTCCTACTATGTCTTCCCCTTTCAATTACCTATCCATTAACTTCCCTTTTTCCACTTGCACTCTACACTAGGGGCAAGTTCCATCCATATTGTTCTTCCTTACCTATCTTCTATATTCCATCTATTGTCCATTGTCATTCCCATCTTTGATCTTGACTTACACTTTCCATTTTCCGTTGTGCTCTATCCATACAAACCTTTTATACATATCCTTTCATGCTCCCATCTTACTATTCATTTGTCCATTATCTATACATTATCCTATATACTTCCTACATTCTTCCATATATTTGATCTTGACATTCCTATCCTATATTACTTGTCACATTCATTTTCCATCCATATGCTTACATATTCCCATCCTCTTTTCATGTTCATTCATATCTTTTCCATCCATAATCCTACGCATGTCTATCCTTCTTCCATATACCCTTGATCTTGGTTATCCCTTTCATTTCATCCACTTCTTATCACACATTTCCTTCATATCCTTCATATCATTATCCCTTTTCCATCCATATCCTTCATATAATTATCCCTTTTTCATTCCTTTCTTCATTCCACTTTCATACCCACGCTCATAATCAATACTAGAGGCACAACAACAAAAATGTTCATACATTCTTACGAAGAGAACATCCCTTTTCTTCCTCCATATGCGAGCTTTCATACCATCCATCCATTTTCATGCAATCCTTCCTCTCTATTATTTCTTTCCATTTTCATATCCTTGGAATGGGGCATTATTGGTCACTCCTTTGAGATATGGTTCTTGGTTCCCCATTATAACTATATCCGTTGCTCATCCATATTATTCCTCCATTCATATATCTACCCAACCTTCCTATCCATTTACATACCGTGGCTCTCCCTTGTCATTGGTCTCAATTCATTCTATTCCACATTCATTCACTTCTATTCATTCATTCATATCAAATTCAATCCATTTATTCCGCAATCATTCAATCAATTCATTTCTCTCCATTCTATCTATTCATTCCAAGTCTCCCAATCTATTCACTCAATTCATTTATTCTCTAATTTCATCATATTCTCTTCTTCCAATCACTTCATTCTTCATTCATTATCTTATCTTATCTGTATTCTCACCACACTGAGTTTCCATCTAGAAATCCAACCTCATCAAATAGTGATTGTAAACGAGCTTACACAAATTCACATTTAGACTCAATGATTTGAGAACATCATTCCTTTTACCGTCATTTCCAGCAACCAATCACAAATATCTCATTTCAATTCAATCAAAAAATCAGTTTTTTTTGCCTTACAGGATGAGTCCTTCCTACACAGGCTTAACTAAATTTACAAATTTATTAGGTTCATGGAAAGCATGGTGAATTGAATGACTTCTTGGTCATAATTTCTTTTTGTTAATTTTATCTTTGTGTGTTCGTGATAGCTTTCCCAAGTGTGCCTCGATCTTCCATATCTTGGTATCATTAGAACGGCTTATCTTGATTATGCATGTTATTTTGCAATATGATCTATTTTCATGATTCTTTAACACATCTATGTCAATTTCAAGTTATGTTAATGCATTTCTCATTGGGGGCAATGGGTTAGCACACTTTCCACCAAGCTCCTTAAAAAGACTTTGGGTGTGCCCAGACCTCTCCAGTGTGTATATGTCATTTGTTCCCCCATGACTCTGAAACTTGCATCCATTGTGTTAAGAGTCTAATACACGCAAAGGAATCTTGTCATCTATGCTTCTATAGCATTTGGTACATAACTCCTCTTGCAATATTAAAATACGGTTTGCTCTCCATATGAACACAATTGAATCTCTTGCATTCATGTCGTTAAGTTGCATTTATATTATCATTTTCCATCATCCTATTTTTCTTCTTTCCTTCCCTTCTTTTCGTTCCAAGACCTTTTCACGAAAATTGCCCAAATTTGTATTTTTTGCACAATTTTCGTGAGGGGGCATCCTCAATTCTCCTTCCTTCTCCGAGGCAACCTATATGTTCTTTGATAAGATGTCGTGCCGACATCACATCAAAGAGGGGCAAAATGTATACACTAAAAATTGTCCCGAATGACTTTATTAATCTAATTAGTACTAGTCACATTCCTCTACTTATTTAATTAAATTATTTTAATTAAATAAGTTCATTTTTGCTTAAGTATTTAAATTTAATTTAAATACTTTCTAGCTCTAATGTGTTAATTTTAATTAACACATGATTCTCCACGTATTTGTTTTTTAAATAAATTTTATTTATTTAAAATCCTCCATTTTCCATTAATTCTTCTAGATCTTGATTAAATTAAATTTTATTTAATTTAATTTTTACCGCCTAGAGGTATGTGCATTCATATGAGTTTTCATCACATCTTTTAAGCACATGTTGTCTACACCATAGGAATCTTCTACACACATGCCATCTCATCAGTTTTATCCATCTATCTAGAATGTGAGATAAGGTGCTTAGTTGTCAATTCTTATCCTTATCTCCTGTGCTTAGTTGTCAAATCCTTATCCTTATCTCTTAGTGGTTTCTAAGAATATTCTAGATGCTTCCTCCATCCACTTTAAATAGACATCTTGTCTCAAGCATTTGACACTATAAGGAGATACACATCATGAGAGACACTACGTGAAGAATGGCCTGATACTAGATGGGATAGGAGTCATTCGAAGTCCATCATTACATCATCATTCTATTATTTTGATTTCTCATATCATTTAGGCTAGGTACATATTCTATTTGCATTCATACATCCAAGAGATTCATCCATTATTGTGTTCCTGAGAGCATACCGAACATTTTCTCCATTGTTATGTTCATAGTTTGAGGTTTTCATAATTTTGGTTACAATTTTATGCAACACAACTGGAATTTTTGCAAAGCCACCAATCTCTACTTTGGAATCATTTCTATGCTCTTCTCACTCTCACTCTATGTTCACAATGATGAGAAATGATAAAAAACTCAACCTTATACCCTTTATTTCATAGCATTTAATGCTTAGTGCATATACAACTATCCACTCAGCTTCTAATGCAATTCTTTTTTACTTGACCTCCATTGATTTTTCAACACTCAGCATCCACTAGAGTTTCCCTTACTCAGCTTCAATAAGAATTTTCCTTTTACTCAACAACCACTACACACTCAGCTCATACTAACGTTGACAGACAACTCAACATACACTAGGATTTTACTTAGCATCTGAAGGCAACCTTCCTTACTTGGCAGTAGTATGAAAACTTTGAAGACTCAGCCTTGCATCTTTATTCATGCTAATCTACTCTTTTTAGTGCTAACTCATTCTAGGAACTGATGTATCATAAATCATTTAAATACCAGTCCCACATACCTTCTTGCTTAGTTTGATGAAGTATGATCACTTGACCTTTTAGGTGAAGTGACCCCTTTATTTGATGTGTTGCTTCCATCTTTCTTCTTCCATGTCTTATTCATCTCTCCTCTAATATTCTCAACATCTACCTTACATTTTCCCTTGTTTGATTCAAAGTTAGGTGCCTTTGTCCTTTTTGGGTAGTGCTTGCTAATGTGACCAGTCTTCAAACAACTAAAGCATGTAGTTTGACTCAACTATCTACTATAGCTTCAACTAAAATGTGTTCTTATGCAATTTTCAAAGATGTTTCCATACTCTTGACAATAGTGATAACTATGTCTTGTGTTGTAATCCCAATTATAGGAATTTTTATGGCTTCTTTCCTTGTTTGATGACCATGTGGGCTTGGATCTATATTCAAAGGGATTATGTCCATACTTCTAACAATTGTAGCAATGTCCTTCAAATTTTGGTACATGTACGATCCTTGTTTTGCATTCATGTGCCTAATGACCTTGTTTGTTGCACTTGTAACAATTTGTCATATTCTTTGGCTTAGCATTCTAACTGCCATTCTTGTTTCCAAACATTAGTTGTATGTCCTTTCCTCCCACAAAAATGACAAGTGGGTTTGGAGTTTTTACCTTTGTCATTCCTTTGTTTAGCAATTTTGGATGACTCACCTTCCTCAATACTTGTATAGCCCAAACCTGATGTGTCTTTATTGGGTCTAGGGGATTTCAATAGTTGCTCAAAGTACTTGAGGGCTTCATTTGGCTTGTTGAAGCTTTTAGCAAATTCCTTCTCTCTTTTTAGGTCATTTTGTAGCTACTCATTTTGCAACTTCAATGTAGTTATTTCTATGTCCTTGACATTCAATTCATGATGGGCATTCATCATTTGGCTCAAGGTATCCAACTATATCTTTGAGACCCTAGACAACTTTACTGACTTTTCTTCCAATCTGTTTGACAAAATTATTTTGTCTTCTTCAATCATGCCCTTATCCTCAATGATTTTCTTCTTTTTTTCATTTACTTCACATAGCAATATTACCTTTGATTCTTGCTCCACCTTGAGATTTCTAATCTTTTTAGCTTGTTCTCTATTATTATCCATGAAATCTGCAATTGCTACATCAAAATCACATGAGTTACCATCTACAAATAAGTTTGTGGTGTCAATATCCTTGTATTGAGTTTTATTCTCAGCTATGAAAATTTCTTTCCTTCTCTTTAGCAAACTCCTCAAGGAATTTATGGCTTCATCCAATTGTTACAGTAGGAGGGTATCTCAATTTCCTAATTCATAGTGGTTTTTCCCAACTTATATACTTCCATCTCAAGATCTTTTCTCCAAGTTGTAAGGCTTCTCTTGATAAGAACTCTAGCTCTGATACCAATTGTTGGGAATTAACAAGTGGGAAGTATACTTCTGAGAGCGGGGGTTGAATCAAAAGTATTAAACTTTAACCAATAAAACTCTTAACTTCAAAAAAACATTAAATGCATGAACATATAAAAATAACATGTAAAGTAAATGCATCCATATAAACACTTGACACCAGATATGATTACCTAGAAACTCTCTAATGAGAAGGTAAAACTGGGGTGGGGATGACACCTGCAACTCTTCCCTACCATAGTAATAAAGTTCACCTATTAAGGTTATATATTTTGACATTCTCATGATCTTCCTTGTGAAAGGCCTACTCTATTAAAAGCTTACAAGGATTGTTAGATCCTACCCTGTTAAAGGATTTTAACACTCTATCATAAGTTTACCTAGCTAAAGGATTTACAAAACATTCACTTGGAATGTCACCCTATTAAAGGCTTTATATAATGGCTATTAAATCAACCTATCTCCATAGGATTTTATTCTACTAATACAATTGTTAGAAAGTATAGTAAAATTTTTGACATGATTTCTTGCAATCTACTAATGCTGATCTCATATCCTTGTTTTGTCCAATCTGATCCTTACCGATCTAGTATGAAACTATTGTGACCTTGATTCTTTATTCTACTAATTGATTCTACAATTTTGTGCTTCTTCCAAGTCAATTCACCCCTTTCACTTCCTTCAAACTTCACTAATAATCTCTCCTTGCATGGATTCTCTTCTTGCACACTCTCTCATACATTACTAAATTATGGGGGTTTCAATCTCCTTAAAAAGGTTTCATAACTTAGGGTTAGGTATGAATCTATAATTGAAATTCATCCATCTTTCTTGCTCAAATCTTTCCATTTTTCTGATTGGTTGCATGTTGATTGCACAGGGAATCAAATAAATTTGATCTTATCTTTTAATCCTTTGATATTTATCCATATGTCAGCTCAAAAATGGTTTACATCTTGGTTTGTGAAGGCACAAAATCTTATATTGATTTTGTGTTACTCAACACTTATTGGTTATTGATGCTTGGTACACACTAAATTCTATCTTGCTTGACACTTGAACTTTGCTTGACATATATTAGTCACTTGACATCTAAAACTTGCTTGGCACTATTTTTTTTCTTGGCATCTAAATGACTCGACACTTGATAAATTTCTAGCTCAAAACATATTGTGACTCAGCATCAACTTAGAAAATTTCTTAAGTATGTTGACACTCAATTGTCAAAACCAATCTGAAATCAATAAGATCAAGTTCTTTGTGGGTTTGCAAGTACATCAGATGAAATATGGTATATACATCACTTAGTCAAAATATGTAAAGGAGATACTAAAAACTATTGGATTGGAAGCTAATAAGCACACCTATGATGACAAGCCATAAATTGTCAAAGAATGATGATTAAGCTGAGGTGAATGAAACATTGTACATGTCTATGATTGGAAAATTACAATATGTAGTATACATCAGACATAACATTGCATTATATGTTGGAATAGTTGCAAGATTTTCTACTTATCCTAGGGAGAATCATTTGATGTCTATTAAGAGAATAATGAGATATCTGAAAGGTATAGAAGACTATGGTCTATACTACAAGAAAAATGATAATTTTGAATTGAGAGCCTACACTGATGTTGATTGGGCTAGAAATATTAATGATAGAAGGAGCATTAGTGGAGGAGCATTTTCCTTAGGAAAAGGCTAGTTACATGGACTAGCAAGAAACAAAACCGTGTCTCTCAATCTATTGCTGAAGTTGAATATGTTGTTGCTATAGTAAATTGAACAAAAAATGTATGGATCAAACAACTACTCGAAGGTATGGAGGAGGAAATCACTAAACCTATGATACTTTATTGTGATAATACAAGTGTTATAAATATATCAAAGAATCCTATGATGCATACAAAGACTAAGCATATTGCAATCAAGTATCATTACTTGAGAGAGTTAGTTCAAGATAAAGAGGTGAAGATGGAATATGTAAACACAAAAGAGAAAATAATTGATATCTTCACAAAAGCATTATGTAAGGATGCTCATGAGTATCTAAGAGGTAAATGATGGGGACACAACCCAAGAATAGAATGGACACAACAGAAAGGGAAAATTATATTAACTGAGAAAATAAGCTATTACAGACAGTACAGAGAAAATAAACTTCAGAACATGCCCTAAGGGCTTACAATAGCACAAATCTAGAGATAATTTCTCCTTTCAGTACCTCCTCTCAAACTCCACTCCGAACTTCCTTTTACAATGCCAGAAATCTCCTTAAATAGACCTCAAAGGGTTAAGGACTAGGAGTACATTCTAGAAAGTGCTAGTAGGCATCCACCGACAAAATAGAAGGTTCCAAAAGCTGTGTTAGAAGTCGGTGCAAATCTAGAAGAATCCAAAAACTGTAACCGAACTTTCAGGAGGCATAACTTTTGAACCGTAGCTTCGATTGACGAACCTTTTACATTTTTGAAAAGCTCTTGAAGCGCTCTATATCCCTATGGACAGCTTTGCTCGTCCCCCATTTTTTGACCCTTTTTGAGGTCATTTAATGCCCCAAACCTGACTATGAAGCATTCTTAGGAGGTCTCCAAAACTCAAAAAACTGCAATAACTTTCAAACCGTGGGGCCTATTGACCTGATTCTTTTTCTGGAATGCTCTAAATCATGATTACATTCATCTAGTCAATTCACACCTTCTAGTTTACCAAAATGATGGCCCAAATACATGCTCCTATTTTTTTGGGATTTTCAAACGCACTGATAGTGGAACTATGAGAGTTGGAACCTTTATTTGACCCAAATGGGTATCCAAAAATGAAAACACATCAAACAAAAACTAAGTCTAAGTACATTTTTTTTTTGGGTGGCACAGGATTGCCATTATACCTTTGGATGCTCCTGCATCAGACACCCAGGGTAGATTGAAAGTGACCCTGTCACTTTATAAATGGTAGAGGAAATCCCAAATCGGAAACCTCAACTGTTGAAATCCAAGTTGACTCCTCGATTGACCGTCCTTTCCACTTCACCAAATACTCTTCATACTGCTTGTTTCTAGTATTCCTACCCACACGATGATCTAGAATGTCTTCTATCTCCTCCTTCTTAGAAGCAGGAATTGGACATGGCTCTAAAACTAGCTCCTCATCTGCACCATCATCACGATACTTTGTTAAATCTGCAATGTTGAAGATGGGAGAAATCTGAATACCTTCTGGTAGCTCCACCTCATATGCATTTCCTGAGTCATGTTTCTTCAAAATTTTGCAAGGGCTAAATTTCTTCATTTTCAGCTTGTTGTAAGTACCAACTGGAAATCTTTCTTTTCGTAAGTGCACCATGACTAGATCCCCTACTTGGAATTCCTTATGTCTTCTCCTTTGATCAGCCCTAGCTTTATACTCTTGATTCATCTTGGTAATGTATGCTTGAACCTCCTCATGTAGACACTTGATATGTTCAGCAAATTCCTCAGCTTCAACACTTGTCCTCTCCCCTTGTTCTATCTTCCTCAGCTCTAGTGCAGTCCTTAGGCTACTCCCATATACAATTTGGAATGGTGATTTTCTAGTACTCCTATTTATAGAGTTATTATAAGAAAACTCTGCCTGTGGTAGAATCAAATCCCATCCCTTGGGCTTATCCCCAACTAAACATCTCAGCAAATTGCCTAGACTTCTGTTTACCACTTTTGTTTGGCCATCAGTTTGTGGGTGATGCATGGAACTGAATTTCAAGTTTGTTCTCAACTTTTTCCACAATGTCCTCTAGAAATACCCCACAAATTTAGTATCTCTATCAGAAACTATGCTCCTTGGAAGACCATGTAGTCTTACCACCTCTTTGAAAAACAAGTCTGCAATATGGACAACATCATGAGTTTTGTGGCATGGAATGAAATGTACCATTTTGGAGAACCTATCAACCACCATGAATACTGAATCATTACCCCTTTGTGTCCTTGGCAATCCAAGAACAAAATCCATACTTATTTTCTCCCATGGCCTTGATGGAACAAGCAATGGCTGATATAGGCCAGTATTGTGACTAAACCCCTTGGCAACTTGACAAACCTGGCAACTCTATACAAACTTCTTCACATCCTACGAAATTTGAGGCCAAAAATAATGTTCTCTAAGAATGGCAATGGTCTTATCTCGACCAAAATGTCCTGCCATCCCTCCACTGTGTTTCTCCTTAATCAAATTTTCCCTCATGGAACTTCTTGGAATGCACAATTGACTACCCTTGAACAACATGCCATCTTGAATCAAATAGTCTAACCACTTGGTTCTATCTACAGCAACAGGTTCTTTACAAGCTTTCCATGCTTCAACAAAATCAGGATCCTTAGGGTACAAATTCTTGAGTTCATCAAACCTGACTACTTCAACCTGCATTACTGTAAGCAACAACTATCTCCTACTTAGTGCATCTGCAACCCTGTTAGATTTTCCACTTCTATGCTTCAACACAAATGTATAGCTCTACAAGAACTCTACCCACTTCATATGCCTTTGATTCAATTTACCTTGGCTATTTAGGTACTGTAATGCCTGATGATCAGTATACAAAACAAATTCCTTTGGCAATAAATAATGCCTCCATTTCTTTAAGGCCTGAACTATTGCATAGAACTCTTGATCATAAACAGAATACTTCTTCTTTGCATCATTCAATTTGTCACTAAAATATGCAATAGGCTTACCTTCTTGGCTTAATACAGCCCTAATAGCATTGCCACTAGCATCACAATCCACCTAGAAAACCTTTCTAAAATCTGGAAGTTCCAACATAGGTTGTTCTATTACCTTCTTTTTTAGCAATTCAAAACTTCTCGCAGCTGCTGCAGTCCATTTCAACTCTTTTCTATCCCCTCTTATTGTATCAGTTAGGGGTGCACATATGCCACTGAAATTCCTAATGAACTTCTTGTAAAAACTAACGAAACCATGAAATGATCTTACCTCAGTAGCAGACCTTGGAGTAGGCCATTCCAAGATGGCTTTTACCTTCTCTGGATCCATTTTGAGACCTTCAGGTGATATAACAAACCCCAAATAGACTAACTCCCTTTTTGCAAAGTTACACTTCTTCAGATTAATTAACAGTTTCTCTTCCCTTAGCCTTTCAAGGACACTACGAATATGCAATAAATGTTCTTCCAAAGTCTTGCTGAAAATTAAAATATCATCCAAATAGACAATAACAAATTTTCCCAAGAACTTCTTAAGTACCTCATTCATGAGCCGCATGAAGGTGCTTGGGGCATTCATCAATCCAAAGGGCATGACTAACCACTCATAAAGACCCTCCTTGGTCTTGAAGGTTGTTTTCCACTTATCTCCTTCTCGAATTTGTATCTAGTGATAACCACTCTTCAGATCTATCTTTTTGAAGTACTAAGCTCCACTCAAGCAATCCATAATATCATCCATCCTTGGCAAAGGAAACCGGTACTTGATGGTGATCCTATTTATAGCTCAGGAATCTGTACACATCCTCCACTCTCCATCCTTCTTTGGTACAAGTACTGTAGGTATTGCACATGGACTCAGGCTCTCTCGAATCAAGCCCTTTGTCAACAACTCTTGAACCTCTCTATTTAGCTCCTCTATTTTAGTAGGAGTCATCCTGTGGGTAGCCTTGTTAGGAAAACTAGCTCCTGGAATCAGATCTATCTGATGACTGATTTGCCTTACTGGTGGCAATCCATCTGGAACATTATCAGAGATAATATCTCCAAACTCCCCTAGTAAATTTGAAACTTCAAATGGTATTTCACTACTACCTTCTTTATCTTTCATAGGAATCAAAGCATAGCACATATGTTGATGTTTCATGCCATCTAAAAACTTTCTTCCATCAACAAGACAAATCCTAGCACTGCTACATGCCTTTTCATCTTCCTTTTTCATGGGCTTCAATTTATGGTGAACTCCATCCTTTGTCAGAGAGTATGTGTTTGCATGTCCATCATGTACTGCATGTCTATCAAATTGCCATGGTCTACCCAATAATAGATGGCAAACATCCATCGAAATAACATCATAGAGAACTTCATCAGGGTAACTCCCAATTTTGAATTTCACTAAACATTGTTCACTTACTAGGACCTTATGATCATCTTTTACCCAAGCAATCTGATAGGGCTAGGGATGTTTCTCCCTCGTGAGCTTCAGCTTAGAGACCATCTCTTTCGATACCAAGTTATCAGTGCTACCACTATCAATGATCAAGTCACAACATTTATCCTCACACTTGCATCTGGTGCGGAACAAACTCCTCCGTTGTCCTGGTTCAATCTCACCACTTAGTAGGACTCTTTCATTTACCAAGGTCTCTCCTCTTTCTGCATCCTTTGAATGTGATGATTGTGCATCCTCATCCACATGAGCAACCCTAGCTTGGCCCTTAGCTCTCCTATCTATCCTTCCTTGTTGTTGAGGGCATTCAAAGGCAGGATGACCTTCTTCATTGAAATGGAAATAGGTACCACGGAAGCCTCCTCTTCCTTGTCCATGTCCTCTACCTCTTCCTCTTTGATTTCCAAAGTCTTGATCATGGGAGCGGTTGAAACCCTCATTCCTCTAGTTCCTGCTAGTACCCACATCTTCATTTTTCTTTTGGGTTTCATTGTGGCCTCCAGATGATCTACCACTTCCCCTTCCTCCTTGACCATGCCCTCTTTGTCTTCCTTCAAACCTTTTATTCAACTTCTCTTCAACTCGTAGGGCAAACTAGTATGCCTCTTCAACGCTGGTCATTCTTACTAGACTTAATTCCTCCTGGATGCTAGGTCGCAACCCACTGATATAACGAGCAACCTTCTCCTTATTTGCTTCTGCATGCCCTGCTCTAATCAAGAGTCTGTAAAATTCCTCTGTATATTCTTGGACTGATCTTCTTGCTTGCTTTAACCCATGCATCTTCTTAAACAAATCAAGCTCGTAGTCCACAGGAATGAACTGCTTCTTCAATTTGTCCACCATGCGATCCCATCTTGTGATCTTCTCCTTTCCTCTTCTATTTCTTGCCAATTGAACCTCTTGCCACCAGATTTTGGCATGGCCTTTCAGTTTGGCCTTTGCAAACTTAACCCTATCTGGGTCCCTTATATCCTCATACTCAAAGTATTCTTCCAGTTCATTGATCCAATCGATCAACTCATCTGGTTTCAGATTTCCTGAAAATACACCCACTTCAATTGTGGGTCTTTTCCCAAACTTAGTAATGGCCCTAAAAAGCCTTTCCTCTACAGGATTTAGAACTTCCCCATCAAGTTCCCCTTCTAGTCCTATTACTTCTTCTTCATTGTCATCCTCACTGTTGTCACCTACGGCAACATTTGCTCCTCTACGGAGCTCCTCTTGCAATGCTTGTACTTGCCTTTGGAGGGCTCTAACCTCCTCAGGATTAACATCTCTAGCCCTTCTACCATACTCTCTTCGTGGAGGCATCTTCTAACTCGATCTCACAACCACACAGTCCTAGTGCAAACTGCCTCACAGTCAGCGCTCTGTCTACACACTCAGGAAAACCACCTCTGATACCACTTGATGGGGACACAACCCAAGAATAGAATGGACACAACAGAAAGGGAAAATTATATTAACTAAGAAAATAAGCTATTATAGATAGTACAGAGAAAATAAACTTCAGAACATGCCCTAAGGGCTTACAATAGCATAAATCTGGAGATAATTTCTCCTTTTAGTACCTCCTCTCAAACTCCACTCTGAACTGCCTTTTACAATGCCAGAAATCTCCTTAAATAGACCTCGAAGGGTTAAGGACTAGGAGTACATTCTAGAAAGTGCTAGTAGGCATCAACCGAAAAAATAGAAGGTTCCAAAAGTTGCGTTAGAAGTCGGTCCAAATCTAGAAGAATCCAAAAATGGTAACCGAACTTCCAGGAGGCATAACTTTTGAACCGTAGCTCCAATTGATAAAACGTTTACATTTTCGAAAAGCTCTCAAAGTGCTCTATAGCCCTATGGACAGCTTCACTCGTCCCTCATTTTTTGACCCTTTTTGAGGTCATTTAATGCCCCAAACCTAACTTTGAAGCATTCTTAGGAGGTCTCCAAAGCCCAAAAAATTGCAATAACTTTCAAATTGTGGGGCCTATTGACCTTATTCTTTTTCTGGAATGCTCTAAATCATGATTACATTCATTTGGTCAATTCACACCTTCTAGTTTACCAAAATGATGGCCCAAATACATGCTCCTATTTTTTTGGGATTTTGAAACGCACTGATAGTGGAACTGTGAGAGTTGGAACCTTTATTTGACCCAAATGGGTATCCAAAAATGAAAACACATCAAACAGAAACTAAGTCTAAGTACATTTTTTTTGGGTGACACAGGATTTCCCTTATACCTCTGGATGCTCCTGCATCAGTAAATTAGGGGTGATACCCCTATCAAAGGCTATTTAAGAAGCATGAGGAGTGCCCTACATCAAACAAGATGATTGACATATCTTACACATTGATGCAACATATCTTACTTTAGGAGCTGCCTAAAGTAATCAAAGAGCTGAAGCTATAAATCAATCACAAGCTAGGTGACAGAGAGAGAGAAACTGAAAATGTTAATATCTACATATTAAGATGAAAAGTCTAGAGAGTTGTTGACAAATAGGGAGAAATCCTATTGAGGGAGAAATTCTGTTGAGCGAGAAATCCTGACTATTGAGGGAGATATTTTTGTCAAAGAGGGAGATGAAAGAAAACATAGAAGAAACATGGAATACCTAGTAAGAGGGATTTAATGTCAAAGGAGGTATAAGAAGTTATCCAAAGGGAGGCATAAGGATGATTTGATTGATTTTTTGTTGATTAGAAAAAAAATTGTAACCTGTTTAGAAGATGAAAATTGTTGATAGAGGGAGAGATTTCAAGACAAAGAATTATTTTCTTTTTGGTATTTTGTTTGTTGTACTGATTAAGTTTGGCTTTCCATCAATACCAAAGAGGATGATTCTTAAAACCATATTGATACAAGTATGATAATGTGTTTCAATGATTTGAGTACTATCACTTGTTTGATTGATGAAGAGGATTTGATCAAATGAGTTAAGAATAGGACCTAAAGGAGATGTTGATTTATTATATGGAAAAGGAGTACGAGGATCAGTTAAGAAAATGATATTATAGTGCATTGATAATCTACTTAAGGTTGTAAATGATGGATACACTAATTAAGTTTAGAAGAACAAGTTAAACAAATTGTGTCTGCTAAGCTTAGCAATCTACACATTAGGTGCTAAGTAGAGTTAGTGTAAGTTGAGAAAAAAATTAGTTGGAGCTGAGCAAGTCAATTTTAGTGTAAGCTGAGTGATACAATGCAAGATGAGTAAATTTTAGTTGATGTCAAGCACCAATAAACTTTAGTTCAGGTCGAGTGTTTTGATAGTGGGTGTCAAGAAATGTAGTATGTGTCGAGCATTTGAAGAAAGTTAATGCCAAGTGTTAGTATTATGAGAAAGATGGAAAATTCGATGAATCTAAGCTAACAATTTTGATTTATTTGATTGTGTGAACCATGTGGAAGATAATCTTGATGATTTGGTGGCACAAAATTCAAGATGAACTATTTTGTGGTGAATTCGAAGAAGTTTGAAGGAGAAGTTTCTAGAAGGAGATAAAATGAAATGAAAAGTAGATTCATTGAATCCTACCTAATCCAACCTAACCCTAAAATGGATGATAGATGTTGAATGAAAAAAGATCTTAATTCAAAGGTTTTCATGTGTGAGAACCTAAGGTAGACAAGGAGTTTAGGGTATTGCTTCATTCAGTGACCTTATTGAAGAGACTGCATTGGCAAGAAAAGAGAGAAGGCTTAAGGGTATGGATGCTTGAAGGGTGAACAAGCTATCAGAGTTGAAGTGTGCAAAAGCAAAGTAGAATGGAGGAGTGAAACAAAGATCTATAATCTACAAGTTTTTTGTAAGTTGTTATCAGATCAAGCCGTACTATTACTTTTTAATCATTGTACTAGTCTAGGGTAAATCATTTAGAATAAGGTTGACCTAATAGTCATTTTTAAATCGTTTAACTAGGTGACATTCCAACTAAATGATCTAATGTCCTCTAATAAGGATCACTCCTAACATAGTGATTGAAACCCTTTAATCAAGTCACATTTAACAATGTGCACTGTAACATTTAATAGGGTTGGCCTTTCACAAGGCATCGCTTCAGAAGAGTGAGAATGAGTAGCATGTTACTAGTGTTTTTTTCTAAATTTATTTTCCACATTAAATCATTATGTCAAATGTGTTATTGAATCTTTTATAATTCATGTTTACATTTTTACAAAGTTGATTTGATAGTAACGTCCTACAAGTTTAAGTGATTGTATGATCTAATAGATGCATGCATAATGAAAATGTTTTATGGATATGGGTTCACTAAGTTGTGAAAAGTTTTATTTGTACATATGGACCTTGGATAACTAATTCACCCCCCAATTATTGTAAAGAGTTTCAAAAAAATTGCTAATAAACTATTGTGAAAATCCAATTTGAAAATTGTGTACTTAGGGTTTCTATGTTTTTTGTTAAAGAGTTTTCCCTAGAAAAGCCCCTAATCACATTTTACCCTAGGTCTTCTCTTTTTTTTCATTACCTTTTACCTATCTGCATGAGTCCCTTTTCCTTTTTAAGTTATGCCCCACTAGTTAGGTTTAATCTTCTTCAAGTTGTGACCCTATTTTTCCTTGTATTTAATTAATCACTTCTATGTTCATTCCTAAGTATTAATATTTTTTTTGGGCCCTATTATATGTTCAAAATTAAAAAATCCAACAACTCACATTATATCTCATTTTTGACAATTCCTTATATCGAACATGTGAGATGGTACCACACATCACCATTCTAGCATTTCCTCATAAGCCACTATCTCCATGAGGCTCTAAAACCCTTAATTGTGCCACATGTTTCATGTTTGTCGAAGACTTTTCACTCATTTTTATTTAAGAAATGGATTGAGAATGAGTCTTAAATCAATGGACCTCATTCAATTGCATAATCCTTTTGAACCATTGATGATATTCTCTTTTGATATGATGATCTATAGCCTGCATTTTTTTCTTAAATAACACATGAAGCTTGAGATTTGTAGACACCTAAAAACCTTTAGAAAATAAAGTATTTTTATTTTCTGAAAGATTCCTGATGACATCATCATTTATTAATTAATTATTTATTTAATTTATTTATTTATTTTTATGCAATTAAATCCCTTTATCTTAATTAAAAATATTTAATTAAGGAATCCCTCCCAAAAAAATTTAAATCTTATTTAAACATTATTTCCTTATTTATTAATTATTTAATTAATAAATTGACCAAAAAATCCAAAATAAATAAAAATTTTATTTTTTGCCCAAAACTTGGCCAATTTCCTTAAGACCACTAACCTCTTCCAAAATCTTCTAATCCTTCTTTAATTTTGATTAAAGGCTAATCCCATCATTTCCTACCCCTAATCCCAACTCAAAATATTTAATTAAGATTAAATATTAATCCTTATGTTTATTAAAAAAAATTTAATACATATCTCCTCAACCCAAACCCTTGAAATAAATAAAACTTTATTTATTTCCTAAAAATCTAATTTATCCTCATCCTAAGAAAGTTCTAGACTCTTCTAGAAAGTCTTCATCCTCATCCTAGGAAGTTCTAGACTATTCTAGAAAGTCTTTATCCTCATCCAAAATTTAGACTCTTCTAGAAGATGTCTTTAAACCTAATCCTAATCCCCTCCTAACCTTGTCACATTCCCTAAACATGGGTTAAAACTTACTAACCCAAGCCAAAGTTAACAAATATCTCCTCCTTCATCCACCCTCATTAAATGTCATCCACTTGCCTATCCCTAAGCTAATCCTAAACCATCCTAATCCATCCTCTAATCATTTGCACAAGCCTAAGAAAGCTTAAAACCTTCCTAATCAAGCCCAAGTCGAAATTCCTCTCATCTCCTTCAAAATATCCCAACCATAAAACTTTATAAAGCCCACTAGGCCATAAATGACTCTTCCAAGCCCTTTTATTGCTCTTACAAGCCATTATGAGGGTCTTTATGAAAATTTTATCCCTTGAGCCTCCTTTTTTGACTCATCCTTCCCCTTTCCTCCATCCTCTCACCCTATGACATGTGTCACTCTCTGATTGGCTGTAAGGAAGGACAATCCATGTGCTCTCCTCTCATGTAATCCGAGCCCTCCATGAGCTTTTTCCCATCCTTGCATCTTAGCCCTCAATCCCTCAAGCCTCTTGCCTATAAATTGGATCCTTCCCCTTTGCAAAATAACACAATCCATGAAGTAAAGTCATAATGCCATTTTAAGAAGCCATTTTACATCAAAACCATACACTCATACCCAAATTCCGACTCCATTTGAAGCCCTTTTTGAAGCATAAAGCTTGAGCATACATCCTATCTATTTAGACAAAACTACTCAACAAGAGAGCTTCTCATTGAAGAGAGCCCATTAATGGCTCATATTCTCAATTGAGAGCTCATCTTAGTCTATCTTGAAGTTTATTAATTTTGTTTAGTTTGTAGAAGCTTTATTTAAATTTGGTTTCTATTAGCATACTAACATTGCTCATATAGAAGATTTAGTGAGATGCAAACACATAGCATCCTTTGAGCAGTGACATTGGTAGTGGGACCTAATGAATCAATGAGACCTAACAAATTATTGGTCCATGTTTGCAAGGTGTTAGAAGGGGCCCATGAATGAAAGGAAATGTGGCATACTTGACATAACATCTACTACTGCATTGACATCCTTTACAATGTTACACACCATTGGATCAACAAAGATCAAATGGACCTAATCTTATTTTGGGCCTAAATGTTCAAGGACAATAAGTTTTAAAGAAAGTCTCCAAAATAGTGACACCTATCTAGGTAGGAGCTAGTTAATCCATAGGTTTCCAAAGAGGTTGAGGTCATTTTAGGTGATAGGTGTTAAATAATAATTCGTCCTTCTTTCAAGATCAACTAGTTTTTAAAGTTTTATCTCTATGGTTGATTGAATAAGAAATTAATGAATGTCACTAGGTTGCTATAATAAATATATGAGTTGTCTAACCAAGGTGGCATAGTGATAGGTTGACACATGTCTAGTAGGCCACCCAGAGTTAACTTAAGATTACATCTTCATAGCCATAAGATAAAAGATGAATCTATGGTGGTCACTATTAAATTGTGGTGACTGATCAGGAAAGTACTGTACATACTTCATAAATTCTTTGGGTCGTGGTTCACATTGTAGCTAACATATGGCCAACATATGGCCGACATGTTGTAACCCTAAAATGGCATAAAATAATTGTATAAAAGGGTTTAGGGTTAGGTATTTGCATTATATTGTGATGCAAAATTAGTTCTTGCAGTGGTATTGAGCTATAAGGGATTATAGATTGTAATCAGGTTGTATTCACTGGATCATAATAATATCAGATTGACTGTTTGGTGGATGTAGCCTAGGGATTGGGTGAAATACATTAAATATTGGTGCCTTGTGTTCATTTCTATGTGATCTATTATTTTCTATTATTGGTTATATTTGCATGTAGTTTTTTATTTCTATTCGTGGTTTTATCCTAACAAGTGGCATTAGAGTGAGGTTGTCTTTCAGTTATCCTCTACAAGAAAGTCTCATGGTTAAGTGGGAGAAATGGCAGATAAGGGTAAGATGAAGGTTGATAGGTTTAATGGGCAGAACTTCCAATTATGGAAGATGAAAATGGAAGACTATCTGTATCAGAAGGATTTATGGAAGCCATTAGAAGGCAAAGCCAAGAATCAGGGAACTATGTCAAATGATGAATGGGATCATTTGGATAGAAAGGTACTTGGAAGAATTCGATTATGCCTAGCACCATTGGTGGCATTTAATATTAAAAAAGGAAAGATGACAGAAGAATTGATGAAAACCTAGCAACACTATATGAAAAGCCCTCTGCTTCAAACAAGGTATTTTTATTGAAGCATTTATTTAATATGAAAATGGTAGAAGGTGGATCTATTACAGATCATTTAAATGAGTTTAATACTATTACTAGTTAGTTATCTTCTATGGGTATCAATTTTGAAGACGAAATTAGGGCTCTCTTGATTATGTGTTCTTTTCTTGAAAGCTGGAATGACTTGGTAATGGTTGTGAGTAATTTTGTTCCTAGATCTAGTACCCTAAAATATGATGATGTGATCGGTGTTATTTTAAGTGAGGAAACTCATAGGAAAACCTCAGGTGGATCTACATCAGGAAGTGCTTTGAGTGACAAAGCAGGGGCAAAATGATTGAGAGAGGAAGTAATTCTAGAAATCATGGAAAATCAAGAGGAAAGTCAAAGGGGAGGAGGTCTCAATCAAGAGGACCGAATGATTGTTGGTACTATGGGAAACAAGGGAACAAAAATAAAGATTGTTGGAATCAAAAAAAAATAAAGGAGATAAATCAGATGGAGACAAGGAAGAAAATGTGGTAAGTACCAAATCTGAAGAGGATGCTTTGCTTCTATCTTTAGAAAGTGTTGATGATTCATGGGTATTAGATTCTGGTGCTTCATTTCATGCTACACCTCATAGAGGTTATTTCATTGATTATGTCCAAGGGAATTTTGGGCTTGTTTATTTGGGGGGTAATAAACCATGTCAGATTGTTGGAAAGGGAAAAATTAAGATTAAGCTACAAAATAGGAATCATTGGCTACTACACGAGGTAAGACATGTTCGAAGGTTGAGTAGGAATTTAATTTTAGTAGGGCAACTCAGTGATGAGGGTTGTGTAGTTACTTTTAATGATAAAAATTGAAAGGTTTCAAAAGGTTCCCTTGTAGTAGCAAAAGGTGTGAAAGTAGGCACCTTATATCTTTGTATAGGTCATATTGTTCCTTCTACTTTAATTGTTTCAAAGAAAAATGAATGTTCAAGAACAATTACTGCAGTTGAGTAGGGAGAACAAATAGCTACTGTAGATTCTAATACAATGCTATGGCACAATAGACTTAGGCACATGAGTGAGAAAGGTATGCAATAAATTCATTCAAAGAAATTTTTACTAGGTCTAACATGTGTTAATATGGATTTTTGTGAAAGTTGTGTGTATGGAAAACAAAAGAGACTAAGTTGTGTAAAGACTGGGAAGGAAAACAAAAAGGAGAAATTAGAGCTTGTGCATACATATGCATGGGAACTAGCTTAGGTATGTTCCCTTGGTGGCTCTTATTATTATGTTATATTTATTGATGACACAACTAGAAAAGTATGGGTTTATTTCCTTAGATAGAAATCTGATGTATTTCAAACTTTTAAGAAATAGAAATGCTTGGTTGAAAATGAGACTGGTAAGAAATTAAAATGTCTCAGATCTGATAATGGTGGTGAGTATTGTAGTCATGAATTTGAAGATTATTGCTCCACTAATGGTATTCATAGTCAAAAAATTATTTTGAGGACTCCACAGGAAAATGGAGTGGTTGAATGCATGAACATGACTATAATGGAGCGTGCAAGGAGCATGAGGTTGCATGTTGGGTTGCTATTACACATGTGGGTAGAGGCTATCAACACTATTGTATATTTGATTAATAGAGGTCCCTCTACTCCCTTGGGTTGTGGTATTCTAGAGGAGGCATGGACCGGTAAGATAGTGAGTTATTCTTTTGTCAAGACCTTTGGTTGTGAAGCTTTTGCTCATATAGACTCTAAAAATAGAACTAAGCTAGAAGCTAAATCAAATAAATGTGTCATTGTTGGATATGGCATTAATGAATTTGGTTATAGGCTTTGGGATTTTGAAAATTATAAAATTGTAAGAAGCCGAGATGTCATATTCAATGAGAAAGTGTTGTACAAAGATTTGTTGCAGCAACATGAGAAGAAAGAAGATGATTATGTAGTGTTGGATGATACTCCAAAAGGTGATATTCCAGCTATTCCTCATGATGTGCAACAACTGCAAAAACAAATACCACACACATTAGTGAATGTTAGATGGTCAACAAGGAAAATTAGACTTCCACAAAGATTTTCTCCCTCTTTGTATTCTATTTTACTTACTGATGCTAGTGAACCTAAAAGTTATGATGAAGCTATGTAGGTGGATACTAAGATTCAATGGGAGTCTGCAATGAAAGATGAAATGGACTCTTTGTTGAAGAATAAGACATGGGATTTGTGCAAGTTTCCTATAGGTAAAAGAGCTTTACAGAATAAGTGGGTTTATAGGTTGAAAGAAGAGGAAGGAGGTAAGAAAATATTTAAAGCCAAGTTAGTTGTAAAAGGATTTGCAGAGAAATAGGGAATTGATTTTGATGAGATATTTTTTCCTATTGTTAAAATGAATTTTATTTGTACTATTTTAAGTCTTGTGGCTACTAAATATTTGCATTTAGAGAAACTTGATGTTAAAACAACCTTCCTTCATGGTGATTTGGATGAAGAAATATATATGGCTCAGCCACAGCGTTTTGAAGTTAAAGGTAAGGAGAACTTAGTGTGCAAATTGAAGAAAAGTTTATATGGCTTGAAGCAACAACCTCGGCAATGGTATCTAAAATTTGACAGTTTTATGCATGAGCATGGATATAATAGGTGTCATTCAAATTACTGTGTTTATTTTAAGAGGTTGGATGATGATAGCTACATTATTTTATGCTTATATGTTGATGATATGCTTGTAGCTGGGTCTAATATGGATCATGTTAAGGGGCTAAATGCCAATTAGCACATGAATTTGATATAAAGGATTTGGGGACAAAAAAAAAATCTTCGGTATGAAGATTTGCAGAGATAGGAAGAACAAAACATTGACGTTATCTCAAGTTGATTATGTTGAGAAGGTGTTGCAACATTTCTCTATGGAGAATGCTAAAGCTGTCAGCACACCTTTACCTATTCATTTGAAGTTGACTAAGGAGATGTGTCCCAAGACACAAGAAGAGGAGGATAAGATGTCCAAGGTACCCTATGCTTCAGCTATGGGAAGCTTGATGTATGCTATGGTATGCACTAGGCTAGATATTGCACATGTAGTGGGATTCGTTAGCAGGTATATGAGTCATCCAAGAATTAAGCATTGGAATATAGTCAAATGGATTCTCAAATATTTGAGAGGCACATCCAATAAGTGTTTACATTTTGGGGGCTCTACTACTAATTTATAGGGCTATGTTGAATCAAATTTGGCAGGGGATATTGATACTAGGCGGAGTACTATAGGTTATATTTTTATTGTTGGTGGGGTAGCCATAAGCTAGGTTTCTATGTTATAGAAGATTAATGCTCTATCCACTACAGAGATAGAGTATGTTGCTACTACAAAGAAAACCAAGGAGATGATATTGCTTTAGTTCTTCTTGCAAGAATTGGGACATCCTCAGAAGGATAATTATTTGTTCATAGATAGTCAGAGTGCCATTCATCTTGCAAAGAATTCAGCTCTGCATTCAAAGACCAAACACATATAGTTGTGGTACCATTTCATTCAATCAGTTTTGGAGGATGGATAGCTAAAGCTGGAGAAGATACATAACAATGACAATCTAGCAGATATGTTGACAAAAGTAGTAACAAGGGAGAAGATGAACTCTTTTTCAGCTTCAGTTGGTCTTCTAGACTGAATATTAATAAAATAATAATAGAGTCTAGGATGGTTTGATTTAGTGGGAGCCCCATGTACTAGTAGTATTACTATAGGATCAGTCTCCAAGTGGGATATTATTGTTTAGTGTGGAGCCTGATCAATCCCCAAGTGGGAGATTGTTAGGTTGTGGTGACTGATCAAGAAAGTACTGTACATACTTCATAAATTTTTGGGTCATGGCCAATGTTGTAGCTAACATATGGCCAACATATGGCTGACATGTTGTAACCCTAAAATGGCATAAAAAAATTGTATAAAAGGGTTTAGGGTTAGGTATTTTCATTATGTTGTGATGCAAAATTAGTTCTTATGGTGGTATTGAGTTGTAAGGGATTACAGATTGTAATCAAGTTGTATTCATTGGATCATAATAATATCGGACTAGTTGTTTGGTGGACGTAGCTTAGGGATTGGGTGAACCACGTTAAATCTTAGCTCCTTGTGTTCATTTCTATGTGATCTATTATTTTCTATTATTGGTTATATTTGCATGTAGTTTTTTATTTCTGTCTGTGGTTTTATCCTAACAGTCACTATGTCATTGTTCCAAGATGCACAAGGTTTAACCAAAGTTACATAGCAACCATGTGACATGTGTCCCACTCAACATTTGAGGGTTTTAAGTGATGGTTTATGCTAGAGGAATTTTCTATGGCTAGGATTTAAATCTTGAACAAATCATGGCCACCCATCAAATCATCAGAAGATTAGAAGATCAATGACTCCAAATAAATTTTGGGCCAATTTTGGCTAGAATTGTCTTAATTTTTCAAAAAGTTGCAAAAAGAAGACATGTTCTAGACATGAAATGAATGATATTTTGACATATGGCACTCATCATTGAGCACCAGAAGTAGATGGGGTCATGTTTTCAATGAACCAAAGTGTGATAAGTGGCACCTAGGTGGTAGAGGTACCTAATAGGGTACTGATGGAGCAAGTGATCTGGATTAGGTGAGAAAATCAAAAGATGCCACATGTCATGGTTTCTCAACCAAGTTTGACCAAGATTCAAAGGAAGTGGAAATTCAAAAGTGGAAAAATAATATTTTATTATTTGTTTTTCCTTTTTGAACGTACATGGCATTTAAATTGAAACTGGTCTATTGTGTAAAGTTCAAACTTTATAAAAGGTGATTTTTTGTAAAATGAAGACCTATTCATAAATTTTTGACCTAAATATTCAAATGGATGCCAGAGGACTAATTTTTCCCTAGATATATAGGTATTATATATTTTTGGAAAGGGAGAGAATGAGGAAACCAATTTTACAATCAAAACATGTGTATGTATAACTAGGCAAAAGATATTACCAAATCAAATATTTTATTAGAAAGGGGATTTTCTCATCATCCACGGAGATATTTTTAGATTTTGTTATGGAAATGATGGGATTTGTTCTAGTTTTAGTTGTAGAGAGAAGAGAGAGGATTGGCTTCAATAGATGGAAGAATTTCAAGTGAACAAATGGCATCATCAAATCAAATATGAGATTCCTCCCTTCTTCTATATCTTTCTTTCTTCTCTCATTAAATGAAGGGTTCCATACATTTTTACAAGTTTCCATAGTTGTGATACCACCAATTTGGTGTTGTTGGGCCTAGACTATTGAGCAAAGCTATAGCTACAATTCTACCATATTTCTCCAATATTTCTCTTGTATGAACAACACCAATGAAATTCAAGTGATAGTTCTAGTTTATTGAGTGCTTCATGAGTCTTTCATGCATCTTTAATTTACTTGTTTCAAAGGAATGGATACAAAGAGCATCAAATTATTTAGTTTCATTTTGAGTATTGTGTCCTACCTCTATTGTTTGCAATCTTTTGTGATCTATGGAAAAAGAACATAGGTCCAATTGCATCTCATTTTGATCTATATATCTTGATGTAATTTTCTTTTGGTTCAAATAATCAATTAAATGGTTGATATATTTTGATAGGGTAGTAGATTTGATGAGAAGAATGTTTGATAAGTATGACATTCAGATTGAACATAGATGTTTTGTTCACAAAGTGATAGGATAGATCTGATATCTTGATGTATGTTATAGATCATTGATATCCTAGATGTATGTTGTGATTTGTGGAATAGCCAATGTATAGCATGTTGATAAAATATAGGACCAATTTAGTTTTTTGTTGCAAATGGAGTTTTTCTGATTTGAATTTAGATATCAATCATCCTTTTTTCCTTTTTGTTTAAGAGCTAAAAAGATACCCTCACTCAGCTTGTGGATTTCATAGGTTTGGTAACTTTCTATTGCATACCTTTGTTATTACATAAGTATAGGAGAAATAAGGGTTTAATCTACTTTACATAAATTCAGATGTATGCTTTGAACTAGTACCATATGAATGAATCTAAAGGTCTATTTGCCTAGGTTTTGCAGAGCCTAAAGTAGAAGGAGTTCAGCATTATAGTTGGCCTGGGTTCTTTACAATTTTTGTCCATCATTAGAGATAGCTTCCCTTAGATGCAATCTTTTCTTGGATACCTGGTAGTTAAAATCACTATTAAATTATGAGCCAACACTAGGAATCACTCCATATTTCTTTGAAAACTATTTATGTGAGTCATATCCATTATTTTCTCCCAAATTTCCTTCCATTCATCAAGGATGTGACTCTATATTTCTAAGGTGGTAGCTAGATGAATCATACTTTTACTAATAGATAGTTGCAGATTACTCTGGATTAAATATTTAACAATCTTAATATATTTTTGCAATACTACCTAATGTGGAGTTAACAAACTTGAGTTGTAAGCAACTCAACTCTTATTTTTCATTCTTCATGCAAAAGTTTAGACTGCATGGTCTACAAGACTCGTAACTTTGAAAAATGAATAGAGTTGGAGCTAGCATCTAAGTTCAATATTTGTGCACTTGTTCGCATTTTAACATCTAACTTATCCATTTTTTCTTTGAACTCCTTTGTAAATTTTGGAACATAACATGGCTTACCAAATAAAGAATTGATGATAGTGACAAATTTCTCAACATTAGTAGCTTTGGTCAATAGGTCAACCATCTTTATTTCAATCTTGATAGCTACCTTCTCCATGACCTTATTATCATTTCACCTCTCTATTGTTTCCAATATCTTATGTTGAACATCAATATATAACTCATTTATTTGTCCATAATATGTACTAGTTGATCAAGAATGGGTGTGTTATGATCTAAATCATCAATAAAAATAGTATGTAAAAGAATATTTTTAATCTCAAACAAAACTTGTTTCTTTTGGCACTCTCTTCTTAGCTTGGCTTTCTTAGCTGTCCTTACATATAACTCACTTAAAGTTAGAATTTTCTCATCTATCAAACAACATATGATAGTCTGGTATAATAATATGTTCATCTAAGGTAACTAGCTTACCTTTGATTATTTTTGGTCAATGCCTTTCATTCTTCTTTAGTCTTTTACTTTTTGAAACTGGGGCACTAGAGCTTGAAAATATTAGTTGCAAACCTTTAGTTTGAATTTTAAGATTCAATATTTGTGATCCTTGAATCACATCATGTTTCTTTGCTTCTCCCCCTATTTATTCTACTCTTTTTTATACTATTGTTCTACCTAATTGATCTGGTGTCACAATAGTTTGGAGTTTACCTATTGAACTTGGTATTCCTCTCACCTTTTCTCTTCCTATTATTTGCAATGTCTCCTTTATTCCCTCACTAAGAGGTCCTAGGACTAGTTGCCTAGGTTCACCTGATGTAGATTTCTCTTCTTGAGTGGTCTAGCTCTATTATTTGTCTTTATCATCTTCATTTGTACCTTTTTCAACTTGATCTACCTTAACATGCTCTTATGCTCTTACTTGTTCATCAATTGGTGCACTTTTCTTCTTGACATATATCACAAGTGTATTTTATTGCAATAGTGCATTGTAGTCAATCATAAATGTAGGTAGTTCTTTGATAGTGACTATTACCTATTGAGTTTGATCCTTGCCTTCACTATTATGATATTCTTTTATTTGCACAATTACTAGATTAGACTTGGTCAAAATGTAGTTTATAGATTTGGAAGCTTGTTCCTTCTCTTACTTGATCTTTGTTATCTTCTCTAGTTCTTCCACAAAAGATTTCACATTCAAAACTATATCTTTAGGTAACTCAACTTTTATAGGGACTATTTTAGTGAGCTTTACAACTTCTTGAGTCATTTATTGCATAGTCTCTACAAGTTGCTCAGCATCAAAATAAATATCACTAGTATTATCTAGTTCAACTTTGCTTCCTTTTCTTCTTATTCTATTGTAGCAGCCACTAATCCAAATCAATTTTCTCTCCTATAAAACATCCTAAAAAATTTTCCTCAAGACTTTATATTCCTTGGTCTTTGCCACAAATTTTTTTCATAGTCTCTCAAGGCTATAGATATATGAGTTTTAAACTAGACATAGTTTAGGACAATGTAGTTTCCCTTATTTTTCTTTCAATGGTTAGAGCCTATTTCCACTTTATATCAACTAAACTATATAATTCTTTAGGTAATTCCTTTCCTAACTCTATTGGTGTGCTTTTGAAATTTACCATCATGTCCAAAATAACATATTCTACTTTCTCTTTATCACCTTTATCTAAAGTATCATACTTTACATGTTTAAATCCTATTAAGCATATTGAACTTCTTATGTTTTCACATACTTTTTCAATTTCCTACGGATCTCTCCTTGGTACTATCTATTTTTTTTTCAATTCATTAGATTTAGTCCTCTTAGATTCATCATTAGATTTAACTATGTTTTTTCTCCTCAACCTCTTCTTTTGTTGACCTTGCTATGTCTCATTTGCTTCTGATGCTCTCTTCTTTAGAGTCTTTCTCTTAGTTATTCTAGTTATCTTTACTAGTACTTTTCTATATCTCTTTTTCTTTTGATGCTCTCTTCTTTGGAGTCTTCACTTAGTTGGTCTAGTTATCTCTATTAGTACTTTCTTTGGGTCGGTCATTGTAGGGATTGCTACATTGGATCCTTGTCTAGTGACACTCCTTAGTATAGAGATGGGTGGTGTAACCACTTTTGTTAGGCTCTTTTTGACCTTAGGAGCAACAATTTACAATATTTTTACCTTTTTTTTCTCAAGGCTTACTAAGAAAAAGATCTTTGCCTTTAGCTTCATCTTCTTCATTATCATCACTTTCACTCCTATGATCTTCTCCTTTTCCTTTAGTGATTTTTAGTGGCAATTCTCCAAGTTTTCCTTCCAAGTCTTGGATCATTTCTACCTCTTTTTTTCCATCTTTAGGATTTTTTTCTGCATCATCATTTTGATCTTTACAGTCTCATATGCACCAAATGGATTAATACTCTTGTCAATCTCTTCTACTAAAAGTGTTGTAATAGCAGGAAACACTTCACCAATGCTAACTTCATATTGTACATTCCTTAGCCATGCCACTCTAGATATAATTTCTTCTACATATGTATAGTTGGTATCAACCATAAAATATATGTGATCATAATAGTGATCAACCACTAAACTAGGTATCCTTGACCTATTCTTTATTTTCCTTTTGAAATCTTCAAAATATCCATCCAAATTCAATAGTTTCATTTATGTGTTCAGCCATGACTCTTTCCTTATCCCATGCTACATCTCTAATTATAGGAAATGAATCCTAAATATAAAAGAATATACAAAATATAAATGAGCCAAACTTACATGAGGTCTTATTGGCTTTCTTGATGGCTCTAAGGTTTTTTGCAAGCTGAATTAATTGTAGCTTGTCCAAGTCATAGCTATAATCCTTCTTGAATATTTTGTATCCCATTTCAATCACTACACAAGGCACACTATTTAGTTAGATCAAATAATAGAACTTATGTGCAATCACTCAAACTATAAA
The DNA here is from genome assembly GCA_028749045.1 of Cupressus sempervirens. Lineage (NCBI taxonomy): Eukaryota > Viridiplantae > Streptophyta > Pinopsida > Cupressales > Cupressaceae > Cupressus > Cupressus sempervirens. The sequence goes on from CM053786.1 coordinate 822,620,841, forward strand.
CTCAATGATTAGATATTTGATTTTATCAATAGACATACCTCTACCATTGCACTTCACCTTTGTGAGGTCTTCAATTATATTCCCTATTTGGGAGCAAAGATTCTTCACTTGGTCAAGAATAGGGTAACAAATTACATGATGTATGATGGATTTAGTGATCTTAAATAGTTCATCCTCCAACCATAACTTCATATCATGCAACCAGCTCAATTTTGTTTAATCCATTCAACCTTGAATGTAATGGGGAATCCTAGGATATAGGTTAACCCTTTCTAAAAAATGACTCTATTTAGCTCCTTTAAAACCTCATTCTTGATAACTTATCATAAATTTTTATGAATTCAAAATCACTAGTTTTTCCAAGTTTGCACATGTATCATGACCTTACATTATGCACCATGATAACATAGGGTGGAATAGATGAAAAGGTTCTATATGAGTCTCTAGTCATAGAAATCTTTGGATATGCCTTGAATTTTGGAGGGCATACATCAATGATTATGCACAATTTGAGCATTGTTGGTGTTCAATGCCCCACCTCTTCTCACTTTCATACATAGATGATGTCATTCACAAACTAGGATTTTAACTTCAAATAATTTCACAAATTAATCAACTCTAACTTAGCACACTTACACTCTTTGTCCAAAGGTATGCACTCAAATATTTTTTAAATTCACACAAATTTATCTACAATCACCTTAATATCACTCTAAGATTTCTTGATCACTAGGTGAATGAGAAATAAACTCAAAAATTGACTAAATGCCTTCAAATGGTTAAAAAGTTATGTACTTTTAGTAGGTAAAGGAAAAATGCATGAAAGTTGTCTCACCTTACATATGATAAGTCAACCTTTATACTTCCATTCACTAGCTTGGTCAATACATCAACTTATATGAGCTCCTTCCATAGTATAACTCAGTCACAATTGATATTAATACAGATGCTCAACATCAAATATGATTCAACTCAATATATAAGCTCTCTTTTCTTAGTTCACACTTAAAATCTATCCTAATGCATCTCATCTCATGCAAATATGGACTCAATTGCATCATATGTTAGTAAATGATGTATAATATATCATTTGAAACATATTTCCTCACATACCTTCTTTTCTTAGTTTGAGGTAATGTGATCGTACAATCCATTGGATCAGCTTCAATAGCTCCACTATTGTTGCCTTCATTGTTATTTCTCCATCTTTGATTCGTTTGATTTCTTGTTTGGTCTACATCAACAATACCTTTTCTATTTTTTATATTCATTACTAGGTGTTGGTACTTAGGTTCTACAATTTCTAATTAAATGTCCAATCTTATGACAACTATAACAAACTATACTGCCATTGATCCAACTATTGGATTTACCTCTGAAACATGTCCTAATACAATTTTCTACTATATGACCATATTTTCTAATCCCAATTGTATGAGTTACCTTTTTTAGATGCATTTCCTTGCTTCTTGGGTGTCTAGTTAGGTTTTACCTTTGATCTGTGTTCTTGTGCTATATGTCCATAATTCTAAAAATTGTACCAGTATCTTTCAAATCTAGGTACAGTTAATGAATTGCTAACTTTTGATCTACACTCATGTTCCTTTCTTTTTACAATTATAACAATATCCATTGAATTTTTTCTTTGGGTTTTTCTTAACAATCTTGCTTCTATAAAAAAAATTGTGACCTAGTTTTCCATAGTGATAACATGTAGGTTTGTTGATATTTGGCTTTGCATTCCTTTTTTCTCCACCTTTTGATGATTCTCTGTCCTTGGTATATAATTGATTCTCGATATAGCCTACTCTAGATGTGTCATGGGGTCTTCTTTATGATCTAATCAACTCTTCATTTTATCTTGCAACTTCTTTAGATTTATCTAGCCTTTCAATTAATTCATTTTCATAGATTAACTCATTCCTTAGATGATCATTCTTAGATTCTAGATTTACAATCTCCACATTTTTCCTATTAAGTTCTTGATTTACACTTAGTAGTTGGTTAAGCATATCAAATTTCTTGTGTATGAGTTTTTGTACATCAGATGTCCTTTCATCAAGTTTTGTGGCCATCTGCCTTTTGTGCTCATAAACCATTGTCTCATCTTCTTCAACTTTCTTTTTTTGTTTATTCACTTCATATAGTCTTACTAATTGGATTTTATGCTCTCTCTTTATTCCTCTTATCTCTTCACTCAATGTTTTGTTCCTTTCCAATAGATCTACTATTCCTACATCACTTTCACTAGAATTTCCATCATCAAATAGACCTTCAATCTCTTCCTCTTGGTATTGTGTATCATTACATTGGATTTCCATTTCCTTCCTTCTCTTTAAGGATTTCTTCAATACCTCTCTTTCCTCTTAAATTTTATATAGTAAAATTTGTATATCAAGTTTCTAATTCTCAATGATTTTTTCCAAAATATAGGCCTCCATCGCCAAGATCTTGACTCTCAAGTACTTTTACATCTTCTATGAGAGCAATGCTCTAATATCAATTGTTGGAAGTCTATTGGGAAAGTTAGATACTAAGAGGGAGGATGAATCAGAATTTATAAAACCTTAACTTTTGAAATAATATCAAATCTGACATCTTTCACCTTAAACACTCATCTCAACAATATCATAAATCACATAAATATTTACTACAATGATGTACCAGTTCAAACTACTAATTACATCAATGAAATATGAAAGTAAATAATTAACACATAACATAGATTTTTATTACCTAGAAACCCTCCAAGGTGAAGGTAAAACTGGGGCAAGGATGACACCTACAAATCTTCACTATCGTGGTAATAAAGTTTGGCTATTAGGGGTATAATTTTGATAACTTCTATGATCTACCCTATGGGGGATTTTCCCTATTAAGATCTTACAAGACTTATATTGTCTACCCTGATTAAAGGATTTAAACTTACAGCTAAGTAAGCACATTGTTTTGAGATTTATAAAGGTCTCTTAGGACCACTCTATTAATAGATTTACCTACAAGCACTTGCTTGAATGTATTAGTATGTGATCCTTTAGTTTTCACTTAATATGTTCATTAGGAATCTCCTCTTTACAATATCAAATTTGATCTATTATCTTATATGTTTGTATTCTTCCCTTCATTGCTCTATTTGGTTTCTATGTTTGGTTTACCTTCATACTTCTCTTATGGCATCCAAACTTCTCTTCTCTTGTACACACTTGAAATATAGTTTGGATTCTCCTTTTATAACAATCCAATGAAGGTTCTAGAACAAGATCAAAATTTGAGATATCTCTCTCTCTCTCTTTTGTTGCTTAATCTTTCTATTTATTTGATTTTCTGATCACCCTACATAGGGATTGATGGTTCATAACAAAATGTGTGATCATTCTCATAATTGACTCCTTGAAGAAAAATATACATCTCTCGATTAGAAAAAAATTGTTTAACTACTTGTTTTTTCTATTCCAAATAAACATACCAAAATTGGCTTTCTCAGCACATGAACACTCTAATGCTCAGTCAAAATTGATATCCATACCATCCCTTGGCCTCTATCTACTTGGCATAAACTATATAAATTGACATGAATTGACTTTGGATAGTATGGCTTATATAGTATTCTAATTAACTTGGCTTGTATAAGAGTACTTGATGACCATAGAGTCACTCAATATTCACTACTACTCATTTCATACATGAAATATATACAAGTCTAATTACAATGCTCAACTTATATAGGATGGATTGGTCACAATGATGACCGACCAACTCTACCAAGTATATGACTAAGTTTTTGACACTAATAGACAACAAGACTTAGGGATCGACAATAACCCTCATAAATATGTTCTAGTTAAGAATTTGATTAAATATCAAAACATTGACATTGTTTTACTACAATAAAATACGACATTTAATGAAGCTTTCTTGGTTTCCAATAAGTTTATCTAGCCTTTTATACAAGTTATTACTATTGACAATGATGGGGCCTCTGGTAAACTTCTGATCCTTCCAAAACCTAACTTTCTATTTGGGACCTATATAATCCTAACTAAGAATCCTCAAAATTTTTCCTTTTCCCATTCCCTTTTTGGTTTGAAGTGGGCTATGATGAATGTTTACTATCCTACTTCTTTTGCCTAAAGGAAAATCTTATGGTCTAACTTTATCAATGCTAGGTCCTTGTTCCCAATTCACAATTAGATGTTGATTGAGGATAAACACATGCCCCTATATCCTTTAGAGAAATAGGGTGGTTATAAACTTTTCTCATATTCTTTTTTTGACTTTCATGGTTTTTTGGTAGATGGTAATCTTATTGAAGTTTAATTATAGTGTAGTCTTTATACATGGTCCAATATTCAATATGGGGATCACCTCATCTAGGTGAAAGTGGCTAGATATTTTTTCACAAATAATGGGATATTTTTAATGATTTATTTTTCTCCTATGTTGTTATATTTGGTTTGGATCATCACCCTATTCAATTATAGTGGGCTCCTAAGACTATTTTGGACAAACACCCCTTCAAATTTAAAGTAATGTAGACCCACAAATTTGAGTTTCTATCTATTGGTGTAAATAAGTATTTACTATTTACACTTTACTTAAGTTACTTAGGTTAATGAATTATTTGATTATTTATTAGTTAGTCACCTAGGAGTATGCATACTCTTGTGAGTTGTCATAATATGATGAACAAATAAGAAACTATTTGGAAATATTTCTCCAAAATTCAATGGATTACCGAGGGTGACAAAAATACTAAATCCTTCCATCATTCTAATTTTAAACACAAAAAACATAATCTTAGCAAGGACATTTTTTCTAATATAGGAGGCCTTACTTTTGTGTTGTATATTAAAAATTAATTTATAGCTTACTTTATGGATCTTCAAAACAAGCCTTCTCCTTATGACTCTAATCTAGAAGGTTTATGTAACTACCTCCTAGACTACATTCCTTGAGGAATCAATTTATAGGATAATTTACTTATATAAAGACCTTTCATGTTTAAGTGAAGTGATTTCTATCACATTTTATTGTATTACTCTTAAGTCCCTAGGTTTGCATGGGTTCCCACCTTTGTTCTTTTTATAAATATATGGAAGTGGTTGATAAAGATTTTTTCTTGGGTTTCCAAAGAGTTCTTCAATTTGGGAGGTATCCTCAAAGATTTGAATAACACCTTCATTTTTCTCATACCTAAATAGGTTGGAGCTAATAGAATGAAGGAATTTTGACTAATTATTCTTCATAACATGGTTTAGAAAAACTTCTCTAGATTATGTTATCCTCCTAACCAAAAAGGTTTCATTCTTGGGAGGAAAATAATGGATGTTATTCTCATATTGCATAAAGTTATGAATTCTATGGAGAAAGGAAAAAAATGAGAGTATATAATAAAGTTTGACATCTAATAAACTTATGTTTGTGTTGTGAGAAATTCTCATGGTCATTATGAATAAACTTGGGTTTAAATGTGTATAATCTTAAAATGGACTCACTTGCCTTTTAAGACCCTTTAGCACCCTTTCCATAATGACTACCATGGATGAACCTATTCCTAGTGCTCCCCTTTCCCTATTTCTCTCCACTTTCTCCCCTAGTTCTTGTGGTGTCTACCTGAGCTTTGTATGGCTCTATTGTCCTCTCCTTTTGGTCAAAGTCAACCTAGGTCAACCTAGACTATTTTAAGTGGACTTGGACTATTATAGGTTAACCCAAATCAAACTTGATGAGGTCAAGGTTGACCATGTCACCTTGAATAGGTCAAGGTTGACTAGGTCAGCCTTGACCTCAAAGATTGAAACACCCAAAGCCCAAAAAGCCTCAGCAGTTTAATTAGTTAACTCCTTCTCTCCAGTCAACCTAAATTGTTTTCCCACCAAAGAACTAATATAAAAGGAGGCTTAGGAGCTTTATTTTAACATAAAACCACATCAATAATTCACAAGACATCCACAAGGCATCAAGTAAGCAAGGCAAGGAGTTCAAGCAAGAAAGTCGATTGATTCCTCAATCTAAGGCTTGACCAAGGCATGCCCTCCCCCACTGAAACCCCAATACTAAGATTTTATGTGTGTAGAAGAAGGATGAATAATTGTGCACATAGATATGGTTATTACTCCCCAAGAGATTCTTAGAAAAGTTGGTTTGAATTTGTTATAGTGCCCCAAGTACACATCAACCTTGCAAGAATATAACTGGTTAGGTTGATGTTGAACTTATTACTTTTATGAAAGAATGATTAATGGGTTTCATCTATTTTTCCATTTCATTTTAGAATCCATGGTCAGATATTTAAAAATAGGCCTAAATTGGTGCTTTTTAGATCTTAAATAAATATTTTGCCACACATTTCAAGAATAGTAATTCATACTTTATTTTCTATATCTTTATCTCATATCTATATCTTAATTGGTTGATTGTATGCACTTAGCATCTAGATTTACATTATTCAATCAATTAGTTCAATTTTGCATAAACACTATCACACATTTGCTTAGATTTTATTTTCCTCTATTGCATTGTCCTTTATAATTCAAATTTATAATTGGCATGCTTTCCCTTTTAGGTCCTTGCTAGTCTAATTTTGGATATAAAGAGGAATCATATTTTGGAATTGATCTACATCCTATTAAATAATCTCCCTTTTACCCCTAAAATTTTTGGTGAATCTAACATCTTAACCTCTTTCTTGGAGTTGGATATTTCTCTCTTGAATATCTCTTATTTTAGTGAACACTTCTTTCCCCCTTCTTGTGGATTTTGGAGATTGATCCTTTGATCTCCCTTATTTATCTTCCTTTACATTAGGTGTTAGACTTGTTTATCTTGAGAAGCTAGATTGGTTTCTACTTTGTTTTGCATTTATATCTTCTTCTCTAGAACTCTTTTCATTGTTATAATTGCTTTAGAATAATTGAGAGGGTGGGGGGGGGGGGGGGGGGTGAATTAGTTATTCAAGGTCCAAATGTCCTATTCAAACTTTTCACTAAGTGTAATGAACCTATTCAACCATTCATTCATCCAAGCTTTAACTTATCTAATCAACAAGTTACTGTAGATCAACATGCAAGTATAACACATAAGAAATCAACACATGACATAGTGATTTATGTGGAAACCCAATTTGGGAAAAACCACCAGTAACATGCTACTCAATTCTCACTCTTATGAAGTGATGCCTTGTGAAAGGCCTACCCCATTAAAGGCTTACAACACACTATTAAATGTGACCTTGTTAGAGGATTTAACCACCCTGTTAGAAGTGGGCCTGGTTAAAGGACTTTAGAACATTCATTTGGAATGTTACCCTGTTAAAGGATTTACAAATGACTGTTAGGCCAACCTAAGTCCATAGGATTTTTAGATCTAATACAATTGCTAGAGAGTATTAGAAAATCTTGACCTAACTACAACATGCAACTTATCTTGCAGATCTTAGCTTGCTTCTCAACTCATACCCTTTCTTGGTCTTTAATCTTTGCAACTCTTGATAGCTTGTCCTCTTTTCGAGCTTAGTACTCCTAAGTCTCCATACTCAATGTACCAGTGCAATCATCTCTTGATGACCACTCATAGAAGCAGAGCCTCTATGCTCTTCCTTCTCCTATATGTCTCCTCCTTGACATCCTTCTAACTACTTTGCTAATTTGGCTCTTCGGTAGCAACAGTATCAACAACTCTATGCTTCTTGGTCTATGACTTCTTAAATAGAAGTCTTGGAGTACCTTTTCTTTCTTGATTCTTCAATTATTTAGTTTCAATTCGAATGGAATAGGTAGGATTCATTGCATCTAACACATATTCTATTTCCTCTAGAATCTTCTTGAATAATCCTTTAGAATTCACCCAAAAATGGCTTACATAGGGTTCTTTGCCACCAACTCATCATCCTTATCTTCCAACTCATTCAAAAAATTCAATGTAACCACTATGTCATCTTAGATTTGGAAAATCTTCGTCATTTGAAATAATGCAACGGCTCAACATTGTTGAAATATTGGTGCTTGACACATACTATGTTACTCGACATCAACTGTGTGTTTCCTGATGCTCAGCACCTAAAGATGACTTAGCACCAATTGAAAATCTTCTCGACTTCAACTAACTTGCTTGACACCCACTTATGATCTTAGTTTAAGCTTTGTAGTCAACCTTGTTACAACTTCTTCCTCCAATAATTCTAAGTGTGACCAACCTCTGTATCTTTGAGTATGTCATCAATAAATTACTTAACCATTGTCTTAACTAATCCTTGCACTTCATTACAAAATCATAACTTAACCTTTCCCTTAGGTGCTCTTTTTACTTATTGTTGATGAAATCCTCTTCATTAATCAACTAAGTCATAGTACTTGGATCTTATAAGAAAATATCATCCCTACAAATAACAGGTTTGACATCAATGAAAAAATAATTATTGAAAACATTCTTTTACAACAATCTCCCTCTTTGATTTTCAACAACAATGAGCTTTTCAATCAGATTTTCAATAATCTCCCTCTTTGGCATTGATGGAAAACCAAACTGATCAACCATTAGACTAAACTATTCAACCAAATGCTAGCTAGGTTAGAACAATGAGTCAAATGCCAGAAAGTTAATTGTAACATCACATCTCCTTCTACTATTCTAATTGCTTTATTTCAACTTCTCCCTCTTTTCTGTTGTGTCCTTAGTCTTTTTCTTTCTCCCTCTTTTTTGATTCTTTATCTTCAGTAGTTGATGATTAGTTGTCTACTACTCCCTCTTTGACAACAATGCCAAAGACATATTAGCATCTTTATTATGCAAGTGTAGCTTTTATAGGTTTATTCAATATCTCCCTTTGTCACCTTGCTTGTGACTGATTTGGAATTTTAGTACTTCTACTACTTTAGGCATGGATCCCAAAGTAAACATCCTCTACATCAATGTATAAAATATTCAACATTCAATTTATTTGATGCAGGACATACTTTCTTTTTAGTTCAAGTAGCCTTAGCTAGGGGTATCACCCCTAACTTACCTCTAAGATACTCAAAAGAATCTTTAGGTAGTGCTTTTGTAAAGATATCAGCAATCTTTTCCTTTGAGCTAACATATTCCATCTTTACTTGTTTGTCTTCCACCAGCTTTCTTACATAGGGATACGTAATTGCAATATACTTAGTTTTAGCATGCATTACTAGATTCTTTGATATATTGATGGCACTTGTATTATCATAATAAAGTCTCACATGCTCATTTACTTCTTCCTTCGTACCTTGCAACAAATGTTTGATCTATACAATATTGGTGCAGTTTATATTAGTTGTCACATATTCAACTTCAATAGTAGACTATGAGGTACAACTTTTCTTTTTGTTGGTCTAAGTAATCAATCTTTTTGCTAAGAAAATTTCTCTTCCACTAGTGCTTTTCTATCATCAATGTTACCTCCCCAATCTACATTAGTGTACGCTTTTAGTTCAAATTTCTCATTCCTCTTGTAGTATAAACCAAAATCACCAGTTCCTTTCAGGTATCTCAATATTCTCTTCACTACCATTAAGTGATTTTCTCTTGGATTTGTAGAATATCCTTCCACTATTCCAATAGCTAATGTAATTTATGGTCTACTATGTACAACATATTGCAGCTTTCTAATCATTGACATATACAATGTCTAATTTACTTTAGCAAACACATCATTCTTGGATAGTTTATGGCATGTTGCCATTGGTGTGCTAATTGGTTTTAAGTCTTCTAGTCCAAATGTTTTGAGTACTTCCTTGATGTATTTGGATTGGGTCACAAATATTCCATGCTTCAATTGATGTACTTGTAATCCAACAAAGAATTTGATTTCTCCAAACATTGACATCTCAAATTCATGCTTCATTTGATCAGCAAAATCTTTGCATAAAACATCTTTTCCTCCAAATATTATATCATCAACAAAGATTTTTGATATCAAAATGTCTTTACCTTCTTCAGCTTTGATATACAAGTTCTTGTTGTCATCTTTTCTCTCAAATCTTTTCTTCACAAGATATTTGTGCAACCTCTCATACCATGCTCTAGGTGCTTGCTTCAATCCATAAAGTGCTTTTTGTAGCTTGCAGACCATGTCCTTGTTCTTCTCATCAGAAAATCCTCTAGTTGTTCTATGTAAACTTCCTCTTCTAGTATACCATTTAGAAAAGTAGACTTTACATCCATTTGGTACACTTTGAAACCTTTATATGCAGAATATGCAAGTAATGTTCTTACTCCTTCCATTCTTGCAACTGGGGCAAATGTCTCTCCATAATCCAATCCTTCTTTTTGTGCATAGCCTTTGCAAACTAGTTTGGCTTTGTTTCTCATTATCTCACCATTCTCATCAAGTTTGTTTCTAAACACCCATTTTGTACCAATCACATTCTTATCAGCTAGTCTAGGAAATAAAGACCATGTTTTTCTTTTCTCAATCTGATCTATCTCTTCTTCCATGACTTTATACTAGTCATCATCTTGTAGTGCATCTTTCACTATTTTGGGTTCAACCTTTCTTAGTAGACATGATTCACTTCTAAGCCTATTCATTTCCATTGGTCTAGCATCCTTGTCATGAATGATTTGATTTGTAGGGTGATGTTTTCTCACATACTTGGCTAATTTGGGTCCAGTCCTTCTTTCCATGTTTGATCCTTCAGCTTTAGAGTCATTTTGTTCTTCTTCATTTGACATTTCATCATTCCTTTCTTACATACTATTTTCAGAATCAGAATGTGTATTTTCTGCATTCTGCAGCTTGGCTTCTGAATGTAGCTCAACATTCACTGGCTAAGATTGGGTAGACACTGAAGTTTTTTGTTGATTCCCAACTTGATTTGTAGCATTGTCTTCAACTGTCATTCCTTCATAGAAGTATACAAAGGATCTATAATCCTCTGTTTGCTTTGACTCATCAACCTAAACTTCTACATGCTCATCAAAATTTACATTTGCACTCTCCACAACTTTGTTAGTGTTAGTATTCAAACACTTATATGCCTTACTTCTAGTGGAGTATCCAAGGAATATGACTTCATCACTTTTTGGATCAAACTTGCCATTTCTTGTATATTTTAGAATATAGCATTTACAACCAAATACATTGAAATGTTTAACATTAGGTGAATGACCATACCATAATTGAAAAGGTGTTGCATTTGTACCTTTCTTGACTTGAACTTGATTTAGTGTATAGACTACAATACTTATAGCTTCTCTCCAGTACTTTAGTGCAACATTTTTCTCCATCATTAGGGTTCTAGCATAGTCAATCACTGACCTATTCCTCCTTTCAGAAATACTATTCTGTGGTGGAGTTCTTGGTGCTGATGTTTTCCTTTTAATACCTTTGTCATTGTAGAATATTTCAAACTCTCTTGATGTAAATTCACCTCCTCTATCTGACCTTAGGCATTTTAGGTTCATTCCTATTTCCTTCTCAACTCTAGCCATATACCACTTGAACATTTGGAATGCATCAGATTTTTTCTTTAAGAACATACTAGTTATCATCCTAGAATAATCATCTACAAATAGCATTATGTATTTGTCTCCTAGGTAGCTTTACACTTCTATTGGGCCACATAAGTCTGTATGGACTAACTCTAGTACTTCTTTGGAAGTGTATGTTTTTCTTTTGAAACTAGACTTAGTCATCTTTCCTAGTTGACATTGTTTGCACATTGTGTTTTTAGGTTTCTTCAACTTGGGCAACCCTCTGACCTTCTTTTTCTTGCTAATACTAATTAGATTATCAAAGTTAACATGACATAGCCTTTTATGCCACAACCACAAATCATCAAGTCTAACAACAAGACATGTTGCATCTTCCATATCTAAGTAAAATAGATTACTCCTAGTTTGTTCACCTTTTCCTATCAGATTTTCATCAGTGTCATAGATCTTGGCAGTTTTGTTTCCAAATTCAACTTTGCAACCTACATTGCCTAACTATGATACACTCAACAAGTTGTAGTTTAATCCTTCAACATACTATGCATTATCACATGAAATTTTATTTGTAAGTTTGATAGAACCTTTTCATTTGATTTGACATGGTGCATCATTACCAAATCTAACACTATGTCCATCATATTGAGTATATGTACGCAATGAACTTACTTTTATCTCCTATCATGTGATGTGAGCATCCACTATCTATGATCCACTTGTCATTCTTGTACACACAAGTAACCATTATTTTTGCTTCATCTTCATCTTTTTCTGACTCATTCTTCATGGCTACATAGACTACTTCATCATCATTCTCATCAGAGTCTTCTTCAACAATGTAGCATCTCTTGCCTTTCTCTTTACTGCCATCTTCTCTTTTGTTCCTATATTTGTTTCCTTCTTTGTAGTTCTTCTTTTGCGGACATCTTGCAACTATATGACCTACTTCATTATAATTGAAACATATGATAGGGAGCTTACCTTTGAATTTTTCTTTACCTCTATGGAATCTCCTAGCTAGTAGTGCTTCTAATTGTTCCACATTTTCCTCATCTATGCTGCTATCACTAGATGCATATTTTCCTTTTCTCCTTTCCTTGCTTGATGTGTCCTCCTCAATATCTTTTATTGTGATCTTAGCCATTGAAAGTAGATTCAATGTTCTTAGGTCTATAGTTGTCAAAATTGGATAGCTCAAATGCAGTAAGTCTTCCAACTATTCCTTCAAAGGTTAGTGTGTTCCCTTGTACACACCTCAGCTCTTGGATGGCTAAAACTCTAATAGCATAGATAGGAAGTAGAGTTCTTAAGTATTTGTTGATGGCTATTTATTATTCTAATTATCCACCTAGACTTCTTCTTGCACTCACCAATTCTTTCATTCTTGCAGTGTACTGAGCAACATTTTCACCTTCCTCCTTTTTCATGTCATCAAACTTTCCTCTTAGACTTTATCTATTTGCTATCTGGACATTCTAATCTCCTCCATAGATTTTTGATAAGTTTTTCACATCTTGAATGCAGTGTCATAGTATTTGATGTCATCATATTCTACATAGCTGAGTGCAAAGGCAATCTCCAACATTGCTTGGTTATGCTCATTCTTTTTATTCAAATCATCTACAGTAAGAGGTCTTGTTGGAGTTACATGTTCTGTTCCAATTGAGGTTTGTGCATAGTCACCTATTGATCCAAGGTGTAATTTCATCAAACTTTTCCATGCAACAAAGTTGTCTTTGTTGAGCTTGAGAACTTCTCTCTTGGACATCTTGATCTTTCTGCTTCTAGTACCTTGAAACTGAATCACTAGATGGCTCTGATAGCAATTGTTAGAATTCCTTTAGAATAACTGAGAGTGGGAGGGGTGTGAATCAGTTATTCAAGGTCCAAATGTGCTATTCAAACTTTTCACTAAGCATAATGAACCTATTCAACCATTCATTCATCCAAGCTTTAACTTATCTAATTAGAAAGTTACTATAAATCAACATGCAAGTATAACACATAAGAAATCAACACATGACATAGTGATTTATGTGGAAACCCAATTTGGGAAAAACCACCAGTAACGTGCTACTCAATTTTCACTCTTTTGAAGTGATGCCCTATTAAAGGCTTACAACACACTGTTAAATGTGACCTTGTTAGAAGTGGGTTTGGTTAAAGGACTTTAGAACAATCACTTGGAATGTCACCTTGTTAAAGTATTTACAAATGGCTATTAGGCCAACCTAACTCCATAGGATTTTCAGATCTAATAAAATTTCTAGAGAGTATTATAAAATCTTGACCTAACTACAACATGCAACTTATCTTACAGATCTCATATCACTTCTCAGCTCATACCCTTGCCTGACCTTCAATCTTTGCAACTCTTGACAACTTGTCCTCCTTTCAAGATTAGTCCTCTTGAGTCTCCATGCTCAATGTACTGGTACAATCATCTCTTCATGACCACTTGTAGAAGTAGAGCCTTTGTGCTCTTCCTTCACCTAGATGTCTCCTCATTGACACCCTTCTAACTACTTTGCAAATTTGTCTCTTCAATAGCAATAGTATCAGCATCTCTATGCTTCCTGGTCTATGAATTCTTAAATAGAATTCTTGGAGTACCTTTTCTTGCTTGATTCTTCAATTCTTTAGTTTCAATTCACATGGATTAGGTAGGATTCATTGCATCTAACCCATATTCTATTTCCTCTAGAAACTTCTTGAATTATCCTTTAGAATTTTCCCAAAAATGGCTTACATAGGATTTTTTGCTAGCAACTCATCATCCTTTTCTTCCAACTCATTCAAAAAATTCAATGTAACCACTATGTCAACTTAGATTTGGTGAATCTTCATCATTTGAAATAATGCAGCAGCTTGGCACTATTGAAATAATGGTGCTCAGCACATACTATGTTACTCAGCATCAACTATGTTTTTCCTGATGCTCAACACCAACTGAAAATTTTCTTGGCTTCAACTAACTTGCTTGGCACCCACTTATGATCTTACTTTAAGATTTGCAGTCAACCTTGTTACAACTTCTTCCTCTAATAATTCTAAGTGTGAGCAACCTTTGTATCTTTGAGCATGTCATCAATACATTACTTAACCATTGTCTTAATTGATCCTTGCTCTTCATCACAACATCATAACTCAACCTTTTCCTTAAGTGCTCTTGTTACATCTTGTTGATCAAATCCTCTTCATCAATCAACTAAGTGATAGTACTTGGATATTATAAGCAAATATCATCCCTACAAATAGCAGGTTTGACATCAATGACAAAATAATGATTGAAAAAATTCTTTTACAATAATCTCCCTCTTTGATCTTCAACAAGAATGAGCTTTTCAATTAGATTTCCAACATTCATATCATTCACATCATTGTGTATGTCTTTCTAATACATTATTTTTGGATGGCTCACTGAATCTCCCATACATTTTAATAAAAATATGCTTAGTTGGATCTACTCTACATGCACTTTTCCTTTTCTTATGCTTCAATAATCATTTAAATAATTCTCCAAACATAATTCTCTTATCTTTGACATAAAGCACCATCCTCCTATGAACTTATCTTTACCACGTGATCTTTATGAAGACATGTGGTGCAATGATCTTTTCCCTTCTCTAAATCTAGGCCTTGACTATAGCGTTGAATTGGCTAAGAGTATTCCTATATCTTCTTTTAATCCTACCACCCTTATAGGACTTTACTTTAACAAATGCTAGTAGAATTTTGGCAAAACAATGACTATGTCAATTAAAATTTTAGTCATCTGACTAAAGCTTCTAGTCACATGACTAAAAATGATCAAATTCTACTATTATTTTGTAATCCAAAAGTATAAATAATTAAATAAATGAGTAATTTGGTCATTGCATAAAATTAAAGCTAGATAATTAGCCTGACAAATAAAATTTGAGTGCATTTTCTAGATGTAGTTTAATGAGATTTTGTAAGTTAATTATTTTAGAATATATAGAATTAAATTAAATGACATCTTAACTTTAAATTTATTTTTGAATAAAATAAAAGATCATCTATGATTAGTAGAAAGTCAATTTATTGATAATAAGTAGGCTAAATTAAATGAAATAGTATTACCTAAATGGACTTTATTAAACCTTTATTGACATCTAGTTTAAAATACCCTTCTTTTAGAGCTTCTAGATAAACCAAGAAGAAATTATTCTTAATTTTTTGTCCTAAAGTTTGATAAGATTCAATCAAAAATCTATTAACCCAAGATTTTTTTTGGAATATACATGAAGTTCAATCTATTCAAAATTTATAATATAAACATTTCTCTTAATAAAAACACTATATGTCTAATCTAATTTCTTAGATATAATATCCTAAAAACATCTTCAAAAATTTACCAAAATAATAAGATATGCTTACCCTTTCTCCAAATTTCTCCATGAATACTTAATTCAACTCATGTTGGTCTCGGATTGGTTTTGACAAGTGAGTGTCTACACACTTTAGTTATTTACTTAGTTCATGCCAAATAAGTAGTACATTCCAAACACAAAATGTATATAATAGAGCATGCTAAGTCATAGTGAGTGTCGAACCACTCATATGCCGAGTCACTCAAGTGTCAAGCTGACAGTGTATGCCAAGTGATTCAAGTGCTGAGAAAATAGTAGATACTAAGCAATATAGATACCAAGTCAAAGTAAAGAGAACAATATATGCCGAGCATCAGAGACTTTAGATGTCGAGCAAGATAGTTTTGTTATATTTTTTTTTAATGGCACAAACAACTATGTAAACCAATTTTTAGCCAACTTAAAGATTGAATTACGATAATTGGAGATAAGGATGAATCTTAATTTGAATTCCCAATGCATTGCATATAGCCAATTGGAAAAAGGAAGGTTTAAGCAACAAAATGGATGAATCACAACCATTGATTTTATACCTAACCCTAAGTCACCTAAGTCTTCTTAAGGAGGAAAAAACCTAAACTATCTATATTGCAAAGAGAAGTTTGCATGTGCAAATAGAGTATTCATGTTGGGTAAGGAGTTATGAACAGAGACTAAATTGTAGAATTCGTTAAGGGAGAATAGAGGAAAGGAATAGGATACAATAGTGAGACATATGATCAAGAAGGAATGAGAATACATCAGTATAGAGGTGATCTATCATTAGGCAATCAAGTGTTTACCACAGGTTCATTGCTGAATCATTCTAATAGGTGAATTAGTTAAATCTCTCAATAGTGCAGTCCTAATAGGATGTGTTGAAATCCTTTAACAAGGTACTTAATCAATTGTGATTTGAAGTCATTTAACAAGGCGCACTTCTAACAGAGTGTTGAAATCCTTTAGCAGGGTAAGACCTAATTGTCTTTGTAAGCCTTTAATAAGGAAAACCTTTCACAGGGTAGATCATGTCTCATGATCAAAGAATTGTAACCTTAATTGGATAAACTTTATTACTATAGTAGTGAATATTTTTGGGTGTCATCCCCACCTTAGTTTTACCTTATCATTAGAGGGTTTCTGGGTAATCATATCTAGTGTTATATGTGTTTACTTGTTTTCATTGTTTTAGATGTACATGCTTTACATGGTATTTTAGTTTACATAGTGAATGTATGAGATGTATGTGTGGTAAATGTTTTAAGAGGAAAAATTTAAACTATTGATTCACCACCCCCCAACCCCCCCCAGAAGTTTACCTTTCCTATTGTAATTCCAATAACTCACTCCAAGATGGCATATAACATGTTGATAGAAAAGAAAACCTACCCCTAACATCATCTTCCAAATATTGCACAAACAATTTCATGTGCACATATTCATGAACAATCTCAAATTCACCCATCAAATCACTAAATAATTGACTCTAATGATTGCCTAAATCAAAATGGCTCCCACTAAACTTAGGTAAATTCTATCTAAGATCATATGACACAAAATCTGGGAAACCATGAATGCCATCAAAACATAGTGTCAAATATCTCTTGGTAGAAATAGATCTACAAACTCCATTAATGGGTTTCATATTAGCTAACATGAAATTTTCCATACTTCAAAGACCTAAAACTCATTCACCACAATAACTTTCAGATTTATAACTTGCATAATATCTACACATTCCTCTATTGACTCACTCTTGTACATACTTCAAAATTCTCATATATAATTTTGAAACTTACTCTAATGAAGTATGTGAAAATACATCAAATAGTTCTCCTACTTAGTGTTTGGATTCAGTTGATGGAGAATATATCTTTGTATAACTTACTTTAATAAAAGGAAAAGAAAAAATCATGAGACTGAAAATACCTCAATATGTGATCCCTGTGAACTACTTCAATGCTAAAAATAATCATCAGATTTAGATCTCTTCAAAGTTTAGAAACTCTTGCATGGCACATCACACAATCAGTGATTCATTTAAAAATCCTTCAACCCTCTGTCAAGATCAAAACCAAACTCCAATCTACTTTCTTCTTGATATACATTGACCACAAAATCATCATTAGCATGTACTAGTTCAAAGATTTACATTTAGAGTCACCTCTCAAAATTGGTGAGTAATTAAATTTAAGGAACTTAAAACAAGATACAATTTTCTCCAAATATACAACAAGTAAAGAACATCTGATTTCATAAAAAATTTCAAATTAGACAAACTTGACAAGGCTAAAACATCATATACCTTGAATCTTAGATCTACAATAGCACTTTATACATAGCTGAATTGATTGATGATAACTTCAATTTTAAAAATGAAATTTACATCCAAATATTAAGGCTACTACTATAAATGAATAAAGAAATACTAAGAGGAAAAAATTTTCAGCAGGGAAATGGACAATACTTCAAAACCTTACTACTGCAAGTTCTCTTTTCATGCCTTTCCTCATCCTATATTGAATATTGTTTTAGATTCTCAAGGTTTTTCAATTAAGAGAATTCAATATAGTCCCCAATGGAGTCACCATTTTACTATCTCTAATTTAATAGTGATTTTAACTACCAGAAAATTGAAAAAAATGCATCTAAGGAAAGCTAACTCCTATGATAGATGCAATTTGAATAGAATCCAAACCAACTATAAGGCTATACTCCTTCTACACTTCAAGCTCTATAAAACCTAGGTGGGTAGACCTTAGATTCAGGTATATGACTGGTAAAAAATACATATATGAATCTAGATAAAGTAGGTAAACTCCTTGATTCTTCTAACTTATGGTATAGAAAGTTGCAAAACCTAAGAATTCACAAGCTAAGTGAGGATTAACTTTCATCTCTACAACATGAAAGGGAAATAGATTTTGATTATAATTTGATTTCAACATAACCCATGCATTAAATAGCAAGAAAACATAAGATCATGTAGCAATGATTAGTGCCTTATCCTCTTTGGGTAAATGAGTCACATGAAGCAAAATTAGTACAATAAAACTTGAGATGACCATCAAATCTAAGATATGTTGCCTTACAACATTCTTTACCATTATCCATATTTCAACCTTTTATCAGAATCCATGCCCTATCAATCCATGTCTTCCATTAAGAATTCTAATTGATTCTTTGAATCAAAGCATAAAGGATAAACACATATCTCAAAACAAGACATGAAATGAAGAAACCATTGATTTATTCATCTAAAACTTGATAGAATCTTAAAATGGAGAGATTTGAAATTGAATGTATTAATCAAGAAAACTTGTGCTATCTTTTGTCATATAAGAAACTATTGGAAATATAAGGTAGGAAAGGATACTAAGAGGGGATGGGTGAATCATGAACCAATAAAAATTTATCTTACTTTACCAATTAATCCTTCATATAATATTATGATCTAATTACATGCATGAAATAAAAATAAAAAATAAAAATTCATAAAAATTTGACACAAGATATGGTGACCCAAAAACCTTCCAATTAGAAAGTAAAACTAGAGTGGGTATGATACCCACAAGCTTTAGTACTACAATATAACGTAAACCTATTAAGGCTTACAATTGACCACTCCTTGTGATCTTCTCTTTTAGGAGCAATAAGGACTATGAGGTCCACCTTGTTAAAGGATTTACAAACATACAATGAAGTATGTACTCAATTAGGAGATTTAGCAAAGACTATTAAGTCTACTTTGTTAAAGGATTTGACTGATGCACCTATTAGGATGAACTAGTGGATGATCTCTAATCTATAACTTTGATTTGCTAGTTGAGATTCCTTGTATTATAATGATCACCTAACTATGATAGATAAATCTATGTTGTCCCTTATACTACTTGTAGCCTTCTTTAATTCACACTTCTGCTCATCATATTCTTTTCGCATACCATACTTGGATATGATACAATGCATTAGATATATACCAATACAAATAATAACTTATAGGAGTTGGCTACAATACCAATTTCATCATAAGTCACAAAGTCAACCCAACTAATGTAACTTGAGTTCTGAAGAAAAACTTGGTGATGTTCTAATACACAGAAAACATTGTCAATGCTCAACAATCTTTGGGACTTAGTTGAACTTGAATCTTGGTCCATACAAACCACTTCCAAGTAGCTTGAACTTTGTCAACACTGTATGACTTGGTGAGCTTTGAGAAACTTGGTAGCAATTGGATCACTAGGTTGATACTGCATGACTCGGTCAACACTAGATCCACTTCATTAACTCTGCAAGCTTAGTAGACACTGTTGGACTTGGTTAAAACTATAGAGCTCAGTTAACACTATGATCTTCTTCACTTCCACTAACTAGCTTGGTAGCCTCTGCTACACTCAGTTTGCATTGAACTTTATCTCCAAAGCTTGGTAAACACTGTTTAACTTAGAAAACACTGCAAATTGACTTAGGTGCTTGATAGACACTGTATTATGACTACTTAGCTCGAGAATAACTAAATCACTTGGTTAATGCTACAAACTGAATGATAAGATCAGTAGAAATTGTAGAACTTAGTAGCAATGTAACCAATTGACTAAGTGTTGAGTCCTTGATAAAAAAATTGACCTTAATGTCAATAATCTCCCCTTTGGCATTAGTGACAAAAACACTTATCGAAACAAAACTATGATCATTCAAAATTATAAATCAAAACTTCCTTTGCCATTATTTTATGTCTTTAACTAGGTTTTGACTTCCATCTATCATGGCTCGATAACATACTCTATTTTTATGGTTTTCCAAAATTGCTTTTGTAAAGGTATTTTCTTCTTATCCATACTATACTACTCCCCCGTACATATATCTCTCCTATATACATACAAATGAAGTATAATATATTTCTCCTTCTTTACATATTACTTCTCCCCCTTTCCCCATTCTTATTCATATAATATAAATTTCTCCCCCTATTTGATACAAATGCCAAAGGTGTATAGAACCTATATATTAATACCAAAATGTGACAAGAATTCATAATGTACCTTCGGAATAAGTACCATTATCTTGTCCCAATTTTCCTATATAGTACCTTGCTTACATGAAATACAATCTAAACTTTTGCTAATAATTCCATAATGTGATCGACCATGGAGAATTTATTATCATGGATGAGTGACTTTGCATGTGCAATGTGTTTTTGCAATGCATCCATGTTTGGAAGAATCATACCTTGGATTTCTACAAATGTGGCCCTGATCCTGGCTTCTTCCTTCAATAATTATGCTTGTAGATTTATTAGATATCCAATCTTTGAATAATGTGCAGAACTATGGCTTGGGTCAAGTGACAGCTATTGTCCACTTGCCTTCATGTCTTTAGCTATCTTGGATAATCTCCCCTTGATATCCTTTGTAAATATAGATGTGTAATTTAACTTGACAAATAATGATGCACGATTATCAACAAAGGTTTCTAGTGTGCCAAGAATAGTATCTAACTCTACTTGATCTATTACAATTGTTTGTGCAACTTGTTCTAACACTCTGTTCTCAAATTTCCTTTCTACTCTTTGAAGTAACTTCTCGTGTCCATTCAAGTATTCATTGAGTTTGTGGACAATATCTACTAACTAATCAAGAATAGGTTGAGTACTATCAACCTCAATACTTAGAGCATCAACAAATATGCTCTTTATATCTCCAAAAACTTGATTTTCTAGCTTCTTCTCTTCTCTAAGCTTTTGTTACTTAGCTCTCTTCTTTAGTAGTTCACCCATGATATTCATTTGATCAAGGACTAGGGTAGAGATATCCCAATTCATAATAACTATATCCTCATCCATATCAATAGCTTCAACTTATTTGCCCTTTTCCTTCAAAATGGTGGAAACAATTTGTTTTCCCTTATCTAGGACTTTAGTACTCTGTTGAGACTAGTTCAAAACTATCATTGTACTAGCTATAGATACATTTGAAATTGAAATAATTGTGGAAACTAATGGACTACCAATTTTTTTTGAATCAATACCAATAACAAAAATACCTTGTTGCTACTTGCTCAAGCTTGATGATGGAGGACCTTGTTTCTTAGTAGATGAAGTGTTGGGCACTTCTGTCAATGTGACATTTAGCCAAACAGATTCAAACCTTGGTTGGGTGCTTAGTATAATAGTGGTATCCACAACCAACTTGGTAGAAGATATATCTAAGCTAGATTGCACTAAGGCCATGCTTGATGAGTGAGGAAATGAGGCCATGACTACTACTGCAATTTTCTCCGCATCAGTTTCCTCAATGCCTTGTATCTCTCGAAGACTTCCTCTAGTAGAAACCTATTCTTCCTGCTCATCATCTAGATTTACATCACCTTATCTTCATCATCTTTTTCATCAACATGACCAACAATGTCACTAGGTTGATGCAACTTATAAATGTTCTTCTATGTTGTTGTAGCTGCCTTCACTACATACTCAATGTCCTTAACCAGTATCATTCAAGCGTTCAACTTGAGAGTGAAATTGTTTTCATTTTTCTTAATGGATTCTTTGACTTCCTTCTTACTAAGATTAGGCATGAGTTGCTTCAAGTTTTTCTCAATGATGTCCTTGGTTGTCTTCTTTGCATGCTCCCATCTAGGCTTTATTGCCTTCATAAGTTCATTAGGAATCTTCTATGCAAGCTCATCTAGAGAGTACTTCCATTTACCTAGCTTAGTCATAATAGCATCCTCAATCTTCCTTTTCTCATCCTCATTCCTTGTCTCATATTTGAGGAATTTGAAATTTACCATGCCATCTCCTTCTTCCATCTTTAATCTTTCCTGAAGTGTAGGTACAAATCTCTTGAAGATTATCTACTTGGTTTCATCCTCACGTAACTTTAGTTTCTTCCTTGACTTGGTTGCCTTTCTTGTGAATATAGTAGGGGTTGACTTGGAAAGTCTAGTTATGATAACCTTTCCTTTCTTCCTTAGAGGCTCTTCTTCCTTAGATTTTTCTTCTTCTTCTTCATCATCCTCTACATCATCTTCTTCAATATCATCACCTTTTCCCTTAGTAAACATTAGAGGTGAACTTTCTTTCTTAGTGCCTTTCAGTAGCTTTTCTACTCTTTTTCTTCCTTTGTTCACTACTTGAGGTAGCTTGATCTCAAGCTCTATTCTTGCCTTAGCTTCATCATATGTTTTGAAATATATAGCTTTGGGATCCATGGGCTCATTTAGTAGAGCCTCTATGATATCCTTGGTGTCATCAATGTTAACCCCATACTTTAGAGGCTTAACTCATGCCACTCTAGGTTTGACTGACTAAATGTGTACTTTTTTATAGTCCACCATAAAACATATATCATCCTTGTGTTCTTCTACAAATTTCTTAGGGATCCTATATCTATTATTCATCTTCTCCTTGAATGTTTCAAAATAGTTATCCATGATTCTATCAAAATTTTCACCCTTCTAAATATCTTTCCTCCATACTATTGTACCTTTGGAAGGGAAGAATTTATGAAAAAATAAGAATAAACATGTTAAAAGAGATCTAAACTTACTTGGATTATTATTTGATCATATGATTCTTTCCATGTTTTTGTTCAATTGGTTCAACGGTAACCCAACAAGGTCAAAGGATATGTTATTCTTCACGACCCTATAAGAAAGATCGACAACTTCACATGACACACTCCTTAATCTACTAAAACTATAAATCTTGTGTGCAATAAAATGAGTATTGAACTTTAGTTTCATGCTAGTTACACTAATAATATTCATACCTCTTCCATCCCACTCGGCAAGAGTTCACTTTTCCAATTCGACCTGACCTAGGGTTTTGGTTATCTTTACTTTATTAAGCATTGGGAGCCCACTAATTATATGAATATTTTTTTTTTATCTAAATAGATTGCTCCAACCATAACTACCCATTGTGTACGTGGATCAAAATATATCTCATCCACCTAACTTGAAAGTCTCTTAGCATATGACAGATATGTGTCAAGTCCTTGGTTTCCAAATGCTAATGTTTAGGTTTCAATACACCATCTACACATAATTCCCTCAATGCTCCATTCATCTTTATGGTTCTGAGTTCCTAGATTGAATAGTGATAAAAGGAATGAATGTTAGGCATGAGTAATACCTTAAGGTTAAATTTGAGATTGTGCACCAGCTAGGTTGAGTGCCTTAGCAATCACTAGACTCAACTTAAATTTTGGTGCTTTGTAGTTGACTCCACGAACCAACATTTTAGAACCTTTCTTTGGTTTTCTTCTTGAAGATGCCATGCTTAGTAGAGTTTTTGAAAACTTCAAGAATTTAAAAATGAACACTTAAATTGCTTGGGGCCTCTTGATTCACTCTTCACAAATAGCTCTTGAAATTTGTAGTGAAAAAATGCCTTTGATTTCCTTTTAACTAATTTACTTCTTTCAATTGCCATTAATGCTTCATACTTCATACTCACTCAGTTATAGGTTGTCCTCCACTCAACTAGTTCTTTAATGCTTGGGAGACATATATAGCTTAGTAGAGTCACCATCATTTAGTAGGAACAACCAACTTGAGTTTGCAAAAATATGTAACCCAACCTTGCTTGGTAAGGTCTCCTACTTTCTATTATGCTCAGTGATCCTTGTACATCTTGAATGTTGATGTGGATCTTTCTTCCTGCTAGCTGGAACTGATGTTAGATTTCTTCTTCCAAATCATAGCTCCAATGATCTCCATAAGAAACTAAGTTGAAATGATTGGACCACCCAACTCATTGACTTGGGTGTCATTCACTTCATGATTTTGATTTGCATTTTTTGGATATTTTGGTACCCATTTCTACCTCATTTGTTTTCTAATATTTTCAGGTTTGGCTTTCTTTTCATCTTCAATTCTACTTGTTCTCATATAGTTCTTGGCAAGATGTCCATGTTTTATACAAATAAAATATGTTTTTGTAGTATCTCTTTTTTTTATGTGATGTTTCACATAGTTTGATCTAATGTACCCAAATTCACCATAGTAGTGACATCTGCACCATGTATTGTAATCCCATCCGAATATTTCTTTCACAAATTTTTTTGTTGGGTTCTACCACTTGGTTTTGCATTCTGAAGATTTGTGTCTTTGTTTCTTGCAATTATGACATTTACCTTCAAACTTCGGTTTCTCTTTACATTCAATTGCTCTATGGCCATGCTTATTGCAACTGTAACACTTTCCATTGATTTTTTTTACCATTACTCCAAAAATTGTTTGATGTATGACCTATCTTACCACAATGATTACAAGTAGGTCATTCATTCTTTTGAGCTCCCTTTTGAGATGATTCACCTTCTTCTGTGTATCATATTCCATATTTTCCTTTGTGTATGTACTAACTTTGTTCATTCATTTGATTCATACTTTCCTGAGATTTCATCATTCTTTTATAGATTTTTTTTTAGTGTTGAGATCATTCTATATTCTTTCATTCTTTGACCTTAGATTCATAAGCTCTTCATTTACATTAGTGAGTTGATCAATGAAGTCTTCTTGTTGAAGGGATAGTTGTTGGATTTCATTGTTCTTTTCTTCTATCTCTTCTTTAGTTTTGTCTTTTTCTTCCATGACTTCACATAATCTAATTGATTGGATTTCTTGTTCTCTTTTCATCTTTCTAAATTCTTCTTTAAGATTGGAATTATTTTCTAATAGGTCTCTAATTGCTTCATCAACTTCATATGAATTTCTTTCTAGATATATATCTTCAATTCTTTCATTAGTGTAGAGATCATCATTCATTTGTACTATAAGATCTTTCCTTCTTTTCAATTATTGAAAGAATTTCTCCTTTTATTTCTTCAGTTTCCCAATAACCAATTCAATATCTAATTTTTCATTATCAGTAGCCTTATCTATCCTATATACCTCCATTACCTCTAATCTTTTGTCAAGTTGCTAAACTTTTGATGTGAGAACCAAAAAATCTCTAATACCAATTGTTGGAAATATAAGGTAGGCAAGGTTTCTAAGAGGAGAGGGGTGAACCAAGAATCAATAAAAAATTATCTTACTTCACCAATTAATCCTTCATATAATATTCTGATCTAATTGCATGCATGAAAGAATGAAAACAAATAAACATTCATAAAAATTTGATACAAGATATGGTAACCTAGAAACCTTCCAAAGAGAAAGTAAAACTAGGGTGGGTATGATACCCACAAGCTTTAGTACTACAATATAAAGTTAACCTATTAAGGCTTACAATTGACCACTTCTAGTGATCTTCCTTGTTAAGAGCAATAAGGACTATGAGGTCCACCTTGTTAAAGGATTTACAAACATACAATGAAGTATGCACTCAGTTAGGAGATTTAGCAAAGACTATTAAGTCTACTCTATTGAAGGATTTGATTGATGCACCTACTAGGATGAACTAGTGGTTGATCTTTGATCTGTAAGTCATATTTATTAGTTGAGACTCCTTGTATTAGAATGATCACTTGAATGTGATAGATAAATCTCTATTAGAATATTTGTAGCCTTGTTTAATTCACACTTCTAATCATCATATTCTCTTCACATACCATACTTGGATATGATACAATGCATTAGATATATATCAATCCAAATCACAACTTACTGGAGTCGACTACAATATGAATTTCATCAAAATTCAAAAACTCAACCCAATTGTTGTAACTCAGGGTTTGAAGACAAACTTGGTGATGTTATGATACATGAAAAGCACTGATAATACACAAAAATCTTTGGCACTTAGTTGAACTTGGAGCTCAATTCATACTAATCACTTTCAAGTAGCTTGAACGTGGTCATCATTGTGTGACTCGGTGAATTCTAAGAAACTCGGTAGCAACTAGATCACTAGGTTGACACTGCATGACTCGATCAACACTAGATCCACTTCATTAACTCTGCAAGCTCAATAACTTCTACACTATTGGACTTGGGTAACACTAGAGATCTTGGTTAACACTACATTCTTCTTTACTTCCACTAACTAGCTCAGTAGCCTCTGTTATGCTCAGTTTGCATTGAACTTTATCTTTGCTATTTGGCTTGGAAAACACTACAAATTGACTCATGTTCTTTGTAGACACTATATTGTGACTACTTAGCTTGGAAACAACTCAATCACTTAGTTAATACTACAAACTGAATGATAAGCTCAGTAGCAATTATAGAGCTCGATAACAATGTAACCAATTGACTAATTGTTGAGTCACTGATAGAAAAATTGACCTTAATGTCAATAGAAATTACAACTCAAAATACAAAAGATCCAACAAAGAACATCACCCTAGATGCATAAATTTCTCTATGAAAACTGTACAAAACTATTCAAGAAAGATAAATGCTAAAGAGTGAAGGTATCACAGCTACGAAAACTTTTCTAATAATCTAGAACCAACCCAGTCTAATGAGAGGAAGAAGAAAGATATAGAAAGTAGAATAACCCTTGATTTGATCTATAGATGACATCTCTCTACTTCATATTTTTCCATCTACTATTGCAAAGCATCTCTCCTCTTTCTTCCTTCAACTAAGAATCAAATCTTCATCATTGCTATTGAAAAATAAGCTCAAATTTCTCAATTATGAAGAAACCAACTACAAAAGATTCTTAAAGATGTTCCAAAATGCCTTCCAAATTATTTTCCTAGAAAATACCACTATTGGGAACATTTCTACCAAATTTGGGACAAACTCAAATAATAATTTCTCTAGAAATCGAAAATGAACCTCCAAGGTAAAAATAAGACAATCTATTTGAGAATGTCCTTCTATTATAAAATTGTGAATAATTGTTTCCTAGGTGGACTTGAACATACTAATAGAAAAAATTAAATCCTCTCTCCATGACCTTTCCAATAGTATATAATAGTCCTATATCAGGACAAATATGCCCCCATTGGCGAGCATTTGAAATTATAGGCTCTTACAATGAATAGATATTTGAAATATCAAAAATATTTTATTTAAAGATAGAGTTTAAAATTTATGATATAATGAATATTTTATTTAAAAATTTTCCATATGTGTGTTCAAGCCTATGAGAAAAACATTAAATTTCACTTTTAGCATGTTTTTCCCTCCCATTTTCTCCTAGTCAAACTTTTGGTCAACTACCTACAAGGCACCATGTGTCATGCTCTAATTTGCTTGACTTCACCATCTCATCATGTAGTCACTACCACTTATCACCACATGGTCCATTCTAGCAACCTTGTAGACTCACTAGCTAGTGGGTCAGAAGTCACACTCAACTACATCACACCATCAAAGCTTTTTATTTTAACCATAAATTAACTATAGAGAAGTCGTGACTAACTACTAGGAACTCATGACTATTAGTCATGACTTTGGGACTACTAGTAACTAATTATTGAGAAGCCTTGTGATGTCAAGCCCTGAACACTCTGCAACTTCTCAAGCCCTTTTCAAGATGACTTCTTTAAACTGCAATGTGGCACTTGCCTTGGATACTGTGCCATGTGGCAATTTACTATTATTCAAGTTATCCTCCACATTATAACCTAGTCATAAACACATTTGTTCAAAATTATTTATATGTCTCCAGTGAATCATGAATTTCTTACAACCTTGCAGACTCACTAGTGGGTCAGAAGTCATGCTCAACCGCATCACACCATCAAAGCTTTTCATTTTAACCATACATTAACTAAAGATAAGTCATGACTAACTACTAGGAACTCATGACTATTATTCATGACCTTAGGACTACTAGTAACAAATTATTGAGAAGCCTTGCGATGTCAGGCCTTGAACACTTTGCAACTTCTCAAGTCCTTTTCAAGACCACTTCTTTAAACTACAATGTCACACTTGCCTTGGATACTATGCCATGTGGCATTTTACTATTGGTCAGGTTATCCTCCATATTATGACCTAGTCACACACACATTTGTTCAAAATTATCTATAAGTCTCTAGTGAATCATGCATGGGTTATGCTCACACACAAGCCTACTTGTCTATAAGGTACATGCCTTAAGACATTGTATAAGTTGGGTGCTTATATATTTAATCACCTTATCAAACTCTAACCTAGGCAATGTTGGACTAAATGACCCTCACTGACTTTTCCACAAAAGATTACATCCATTTCTTTATGAATTAATTCTTTTGCAAAATATATGAACCCTAGTATGACTTCCCATGATGGATATTGTTTAGGGTAGTAGAAAACTTGATAAAGCTTCTTGGATTGGATTTTAAACCCCATGTCATCATCAATTTTCATCACTATGACAAGTCTATACACCAAGATTTAGTAAATATCTCCCCTCCAAATTTTTGTCCAGGCCTATCCATATTGATGTCCTTTTGTTTTAGATTGAAACTAGCCTAAGGGAATAATGTTTCCATCTTCAACCTACTTTTCTCCAAGCACTTTTATCAAGAACCAATGCACATTTCATCACATAAAATGACAACGTGGGTATTTTGAAAAATTTGATTGTGACCTCTTCATCATTAGAGATACACTTTCAACATTACTCACACCATCAATGATCATTTTTCCTTATGAATTGACTAACACTTGGCAGAAAAATATTTGTGATGACCTATAAATCATCTTCTATAAAAAATGTGTAAATGTTTAGAAATAAGCCCTTTGTGCAACTTATAAAAATGTTGCCTTCATCCAAAATGTAGAGATGTCAACTTTGTTCTCTACAGCAAAACAACATTCCTTTATATTGATAGAAAATCCCCTACTTCAACGACATTCTATGCTAGTTGAAGTTTGAAAATGTATTCATATTTGATCTGTGTTTTGTCATGCACATTCATTATAAGCTTCATGTCAATTCTTCTCACATCTAAATATGAAATCTGTGAAAGATGATTGATTATGTGAAAAATAGGAAATGCCTCATTGAGAAGAATGCCTTAGAATGGAAATAAGATCCATCGACATTAAAAAATTGTGAACAAGACCCCTGTTAGGAAATAATGGTGTATACTTGCACAATCTACACATTATATTTTTACTAGTTGTGAGGTTAGAATAGTGGAAGATAATTGAAACAATCCATTGTAGATGGGAAAGGGTCTCACCCATAGTTGATATCTTTCTTTCTATGCTTTTGTGAGGATATGGTGGATGAATAAAATAGTGAAGGTTCTAGGTTTCTTATCATGTTCCACCAATTTGGCCCTCGTTTCCTATTCAAACATTGACATTCCACAAAAATTCCCTCATACCTATACCCCACAAAATGGTTTATCTACTCAACACATGAGATGTCCATTTCAAATTATGTAACTCCATCCTTAAGACCATGTGCCTTTAAAAATCATTTTTTAGGCCTCCAACGTGCCTCTAGTGGAAATCAATACAATATGAATTACACTTAAAATAATCAATTATTTATTTGTGTTTCTGTGAGCAACCTTGGGGAGTAATTCAAAAATGGATATTCTTATTTGAGTATAGATAGCATCTGGTCAATACTCAATGTTATATGTGAAGAATTCTTAAAGGGTTATCTCATTAGAGAGAAAAATCTAGATATAAGTTTTACAATCATGGCTATTGCAAAAGTGGACCTCAACATGTGCAAGCTTTGGAATCTCTTTGATATGTTCAATCTTCTCTATTGCTCACTAAAATATAATCCCATATCCATTTGATTTTAAAAGATGATATGCACATACTAAAATAATAATAATGATTAGGATCATTATAATTTCTTATAAAAAACTAACCCAAACAAATTTTCATCTATTTGATAAGATCAGTAGGGCCTTAAAGTGGGTCCAAGTAAAAAAAAATCATTTTCAAACAACTAACCTCTAAAAATTCTCTGAAAGAATCTCCTTGTATTGATTAAAATTAAAATTGATCACTATTTAAACCTTCAAAACTCATTTTTAACCTTTCCCATAAACTAGCAATTTTATGTCATGAAGCCTCCAAGATGGCTTTAAAAACTGACAGAATCAAACAACTAGGATATGAAAACTTACATTCATGCTCTCTATCATACAAACTATCATCCTACAAAATATTATCTTATGACAACATTTAGATCAAAACATATCAACCACCAAAGTTGCCTACTTCAAACTTCCCTGCAAGTGAACAAGATAGAAACAAATAACTGCATTTGGTTTTGGCTTTGAAAATTAGTCAAACAACCACTAGGGACATTAGGACTTTGGATATAGGTTCATTTTGACATAGAGAGTATATGTCCACAATTTGGGCTTATGATAAGTTACTTGATGCATTTGGTAAGCTTTCGAAATTGGGTTTTGAGAATTGCAGAATTGGGTACGCTAATAAAATAGAACTTTTTACAAATGCAATGAACTTAGGAAAATATGAAAAATGATTTATCAAGACTTGAAAATTGGCACATTGGTAGTTTTTTAAATATATAAATGAATGGTGTAATTAGTTTGGCTTAATTTATCATCGTTTTAAAATTAGAACATCCCAAATAGGCCTCCTAATCAATATGCAAATATGGTTACAAGTAAATTTAGAAATAACATTTGGAATCACGTTTGAAAACTAGTCAAATGGATTTGTCATAAGCTCAAATCTGAGATTTAGAAAGTCTCTAACCCCTATAAGAAAATGGAAAATAAATTTTCTCAATAGGGTCAATTAGGTCAAAGTTATAATTTGTCAAACAAGGCTACTTATAAACTGTCATAAAGGATTACTAGGCAGTTTCAAGTTTTATGCAAACAAACTAGCTTAGAAAACTTACTAGACAGGTTCATCAACACTTAAAAATACAAACATAGGATGTTCTTTATAACTAGAATGTAGTACTATGGATATTTATTCAAAATACTTCATAGGTCATGTTGGGACTAAAAATTGCATGGTCAATTTTGAGAACCATTGAAAAAATTAAGCCCTTAAAATGCTTTTAAAATGCATATGTACCTAGTTGTACTTGGCTATACCTTTGAGCCATTAAGGTGTTTAATGTTTCTAACACCCTCCATCTAGTGCATTTAAGTGTTTCATGATGATAAATTGACACTCTGAGCCATTTCATGAAGTCTTGTTTTGAGCATTTACCAAATTTGCATTTTACCCTAAGTGTCAAACAATGACAGGAGGCTGTGTTTGCAAGTGAATATCTCGCACCCAGAAACATTGTATGATAGACCACTTTAAGAATGTCTAGTATTTGTCCTAAGAACCTATGTTTCAAATTTTGAGTTGTTTCGGGTTCGTTTGACTAGGTTTTGAATCCCTCAAAGTTGGTCAGTCAGTGGTTTCATGCTTTTGCAATTTGCACACGTTTCTGGGAAGCCCTGTTTGACGTGCTATAACTTTTGACCAATTGACCCAAATGTTGAAATTCCTATTGTGTTACATTTTAGACATCAGAGACTTGTTATGTTTCAAGTTTCAACTTATGAAAAATTTGTTTGATTAGTTTTCAAACGCGATTCCAAACGCAATTTCTAAAAGTTTTATTGTGTCAGCAATTGCAGATTGTTTGGTAGCCCTATTTGGGACATCATAACTTGAAACCTGTAATAGGTCAAGTTGAATGAATTATACCCCTATGTTGTCTTCTAAAAATACTTCAAGTGTGTTAGTTTGTAAGACTTGACAAATCCATATGCACACTTTTCCAGGTCAATTATATTTGCAAAAATTGATTTTCAATCATTGTTCCAATTTGCAAAATTCAAGTAGCCTACTTTGAACGTCCACCATTTGTGCCCAGTTATTCATCATGAGCCCAAATTGTAGATCCATAATGTCCTCATGACAGAGAACTAGTATCTCAATTTTCATTTCCCCATGTACTCATTTGCCCAGTTTTCAAAGCCAAATCCAAACTCAGTTTGTTGTTTTCTAACATGTTTACTTGTAGGTAATTTTGAGAAGGAAACTTTGACAGAAAATATCTTTTGACCCTGAATTCTTCATGAGACGAGATTTGACAAGCTAAAAGTGTGCAGAACAGAGATTCAGTGTACTAGTTTTCAGAGCATGATCAGTTGATTTGGTCAGTTTTCAAAGCCAGTCAATGGACCTCTTGGGACAAATTTGACAATTTGTAGATAAATAGTAAAATGAGTTCAGTTGATTTTTAATGATGTAGTAAGGGTTAAATTCAAGCCTAATCAATGAAAGATGCTTATTGAATTAATTAGCAAAGTTAGTCGCCCGAAAACAAAAAAAAATTTAGCTGGGCCACCATGTGACCCGACTCCTATGATCAAGATATGGCTTTTTAGGCAATCAAGGGCCATAAGCATTGTTGCATTGCAAGGGTGATTTAGTCTTAATGAAGGCCATTGTTTTAGGAATGGGATAAAATTGAACTATCCTATTACAGTGCAAATGTTGGACATGGATATCAGTGTATCCAAATGGTTAGTAACATCCATTTGAATCTAGATGCAAAGCTAACAATGACTAAATGTTCCTCATGGTCAATTGCATATTGATAAAAGATTAGATGGTTAAAACAAATCAAATTCAAAAAATAGGCGGCAATGTGTGAGGAAGGTAAATCAATGTGAATCAATGAGTTTGTCCAGGGGTACCAGACCCATTAGAAGAAGTGGTGACTCTCCTTAATATGGCTACACCTATTTCATATATGATATAGAACTAAGAAAAAAAGCTTGTACAAAAAGGAAGTCACCATTTCAAGCCACGGTATGCAAAGAAAAGGGGATAGTTCTGAAGTGTTTTCAACAACAAGTAGAGATAGCGGCACATAACAGGGCCTATGCATAGAAGATGTAAAACTTGCACTTTAAGAAATAGCTCCATGCATTATGGAGAAAGATGCCATTTGAAAGAAGAATTACATAGTCGAGGGATTGCCCCTGTTTAGAAGGTGGCAGAGAAAAGAACACTCACAAGTATGAAGCAGAAAGAGACACCATGAAGAATCTAGTGCAAAAGACAGAGGAGGCATTTCAAACTAGTCAATAAGAAGCATGCCACGCATTATAAAGAGCATTCAGTACATAGCACATAGCAAGGGGAAGTGCTTTTGAAGTTAACATGCAGGCCAAATGTATGATGATCCCATGCTAAAGTAACAAATGACCAGCTGATCAACTACTTTGCATGTAGGGTTGAAGAAGGCCACCTTGTAAGAGATCCACACATTGGCAGGAAGGTTCATGCCATGAACAAGGGAGCTCATGGTTTTTGAAAAAGAAGCCATCCATGCTATAGTATGAGCAGGAAGAGCATCCAAGGACTAAGCAAAGCCATAGAGAAACTAAGGAAAATGCAGGGAAGAAATGAACCACCCAGCAAGCATAAAAGCACAACAAGTGAATGAAAGACCAAGAAAAGACACCCAATGTCAATGAAAAGTAGAAATGCAATGCCTCCACCGCATATCACACAAGGGCAAAAAAGATCCTTTCCAGGCATGCCAAAGTTAAAAACCATAGGGAGAGCTTCCCCAGCATATTTTAAATTAGAGAGGAGCCAATTTTGGGCTAAGGCGACAGTCATCAAAGAGGGAAAAACAAAGTGGGACGCAAAGGCCACAAATAGAAAGCTCATGCAGTTAATAAAACAATGCAAGAGTCCATGACTAGGTCACCATGAAGGGGAAATGTTAAGTGATTTATCCCACATCTACTACGTGGTAAGGGTTTCATCTTTTTAAATACAAAAAGACACCAGTATCATTGTGTCTTTGAGACAGAGCCTTTTAAAGGTAGCGCTTAGCCTTGTGTGGGGCCCGCGGGTTAAAATGAATAAATTTTGGTGCTCAACACAAGTGATAAAAGATGATGACATCAGCGAGCTAGAAGGCAACCAGAAAATGAAAACATCTAGCGCCTTGTTACTTCACTAGTTGGGAAGTTTCAAAAAATCTGGCTAGTGACATAGCAAGGTCGTCGAAAAATCTCTAAAAATTTGCAAGAATCAGAATGCAATGTGGGTCCCACCTAGAGACAATAGCAAATCAGATCGCGCCAAGTGGTAGTGAGCAGGAGGTGATGTGGCAAGTTCAGAGCTGTTGAACGAGATTGTGCCACGTGGCACATCCAACTGTCCTTGTTATCTCACCAAGCGAAGTTGCTAACCCAATAACCATAGCAAAGTAGCGAGAAGACGACACGTAGCAAATGATGCAGACGATGTAGGCCAATCACAGAGTGACATGTGGTGCTTGGTCAACAAAAGTTGGACCTTGGATTCAAGGGGTAAGAGAAATTTTCAAAGGAATCAAAAATTATTTTCTCACTGGGTAGTGAGTACTGAGTAATTCACGTTCAGAACTTTTTAAAATTCAAAAGGTCATTTTTATAAAGTCTAAACATTAGAGATATTTAAATTTTTTGAATTTTTAAAACTTTCAAGGTTGCAAGTCTAAATTTTCAAATAGAGGGGACTATTTTTAAAATGAAGATTTTAGGCATTTTCGAGAGGCTAGATATGCCTTATCATATACCGCCAAAATTGTGAGAATCCAAATTTTCCATTTCTGAAGTCAGTTTTTGCACAGGTGCTTCCTAGTTTGAGTTATAGTCAGAAATGTGAATTTTGGGGCTTTCTCAATGGAATGGGTAAAAAACTGAAAATCCAATTAGAAGATTAGTAAAACTAGGTAAGAATGCAATTGGAGTTCACTTTTCTTACATTCACTTAGTAAAACTCAAATTTTGCCAAACATTTCAATGGGTTTTCAGATATTTTGATGACTCAGCAAGTTTTCATCATTAAGCAGAAATATTTTGCAAATCAGTTGCAGATAATGATGAAACAAAATCATATCAGATGGGATGAAAGAAGAAAGAGGTTACTCAGTTGCAAAGGATTGAATTTCAAGTGGACACTTGTCATCTTCAGAACAAATCCAGGAATTCTTTCTCTTCTATATCTTTCCATCTTTCTTTCATTATACAGGTTCCAATTTTCTGTTACTGTGAAACCATTGTTGGTAGGAAATTTGCAATTATTCTGTGAGACCACTTCTTTGGATCCAGAACTGTGATTCCACCTCCATTCTTCAGCAAATTCTTCTTGTATGAACAGTAGTAGTGCAAATAATATAGATAGTTATGAGATGTTAGGTTGCTTCATGTTTCAATTTTATGCATTTGAGTGTATAGTTTCAAGGAAATGAATACATATGAGCCGCAATTTCACTAGTTTCGTTCTGGTTCTTGTCTCCTGTCTCAACAATCTGTAATTCTTATGTGGTTTTGGAACAAAGATTTGAGACCCATTTGCATCCCTTTTAGGTTGTATGTTTTATGTATTTTTCTATTGGACCAAAGGGACAAGTAAATGCTTGATATATTCTAACAAGGTTACTGGTTACTTGAGAAGGATATTGTGTGAGAATGAGACATGAATGAACATTGATGTCTGAATCACAAGGTGATTAGATAGATCTGATATCTGGGTATACAAAATATGTCTTGATGTCACAGATGTATGTTTTGAATTCATGGAATTGCCCAATGGATTAGGCATTGATCAGTTGTAGGATCACTTGTTATACGTTTGCATGTTTGAGGATTTGTTGAACATCAACATTGTTAATCAAATGATTTTACCTTTCATGTTGAAGATCTATAATAGAATGCCCTCACTCAGCTTATGAGATTCCTAGATCTGCATTTAGCTACTATAGATTGATGTTATTTCATGAGTTATCAAGAGAAATAAGGGTTTTATCTGCTTCATATTAGATTTAGTGTATGCTTTGATAACTGGTACCATATAAAGAATCTATAGGTCCACCCACCTAGGTTTTGTAGAGCCTGAAGAAGAAGAAGGGTCCAGCCTTATAGTTGGCCTGGTGTCTAAATGGGCATGTTGAAAATGGGAATTAGCTACCCCTAAATGTTTTTTGTTCTCATTAGGGCAATTGAAAATCGGTAACATTTTCAAACACCAACAGGTCACAAAATATTTAGTATCATATAGGGCTTCCTAGAATTCTAAACAATGTTTATCAACATGAAATGACTTGCAATGACAACTTATCCACATGAAACACATGCATATACTAAATGAAAGGTGATAAAAACTTGAAACACATCATGGGTCTCAAAATGACAGTCATGTACATATGCATGAAAAAGCTCTTATAGGGGCTAACTTCAGAAAAATTTTCAAGTTGCTACTCAAAATCACTTGAATTTTGAGTTTGAACATGTTCATCCTTCAATCTTCCATCTACATATATCTTCTTGTATGCATTTAGCAATTCAAAATTGCCAACCACACTAAAATTATACACGTAGCATGATCTTACATAATCAATTAGTATAAATTTTAGTGGGATCAAAGACAAGGCACTAGAATGTTCTCCCTTTGCCATAATATCATTGCATTCCTTGAATTTAGGTGGATCATATAATTCATTCCTATAACTGAATAGTACCAAAATTTGTTACCTCTAGTTCAAACATTTTCTCTACAACTAATAAGCTATATGTCATAATCTCAATTTGGGTTTGATCTCAGGAAACTTTGATGTACTTAGCTACAACACAACTACACATGAATCTACTTCCAATATCGATGACATGCACTAAAAGCTTCTCAAACTCACTTGACCACACACATAATTTTCTCAGGCTCAATTTTCTCTTCAAAGTTTGAATGCAAAGTGATCAATATGAATGATAAAATTCACTATATGGATTGAAAATATGATTTTAGGGCCTCATAAATGTTCCTTACCTAGAGTGGACACATTACACATTATCTTGGCTACTAATACAAAACTTGACAGTAACACTTCTCAAAATTCCTTCAATTTGAATTTGGCCAAAGCCATGACTCAATCATTATTAAATAATTTTCTCATTATACAAATGCATTCACTCAGTTGATATTGTTAGTTCTTGTAATTCCTACCCCTAGTTTAGTTTTATCTTTCTTATAGACTTCCAAGAGTAAGCTTAAGTCTAGAGGGAGTGGATGTAATGCCTACCCCTAGTTGAATTTTTTGTTAGATTGTCAAATTCTTTTAGGTCAATTTGATGGTTATGTTTTATGATTAGTGGTACTTGGTTACTAGATTTCATTAAATGTTATTTCATACTCAGTTGATTTATGTGATGAATTACTTAGTTATTTCATATGTTCATGAGTATTTCTATGATGACATATGTATATTCATACATTGATTTTAGTTATTTCATGATGATTAGTTTATATGCAGTTCTATGTTTACTTACCCCATACTTGCATGTGTATGGTGTGCGTGTATGTTTTACTTTATGATTGACTTTCTTGATGTGTTTGAGGGAGGGAGTCATAGTCACTTGGTAGTTAGGATCTACATGATGCACCACTTCCCACCATTTCCTGTTAGTTTAGATTATATGTGTATGTACATGCATGAATTTTATATAGATTATAGGTACCAGGTATTGACTTTCCTGAATTACCAAGATGAGTGTTCCCTATCGCATTATCTCAATGGTAAAAGAGGGGGGATATTCTTGAGTCCAAATCATAAACTTAAGCTAATTGTCCTACAAAGTAGGACAAGTATCAAAGTTTTCTACCCTTCTGAATTCGTCAAGTGACATAAATTCATGATTTTAGCCCTTAAGTTTGGTCCAATATTTTGTGTTTTTATTATGGGTTTTCATTTTAGTCTTGTGGGTCTATGAAATTTTTCTATTATATTTAAATCAATTTAATAGAATAATTAATGATTTAATTTAATAGAAATTTTATGAAGGAAACTTGATATTTAATTAATTGAGAAATTAATTATATACAATAATTAAATTTAAAGATTTACTTAAAGTCTAACTTTGGGCGTAATAATATATTTCAGAGATCATTTTTAAATAAATGCTAAATATTATTATTACTTAATAAATTTTTTATCAAAAAAGTCTCGAGAATTAATTAGAGAGAGAAAGAAATTTATTTAATAAAGATATTTTAATTAATTGGCAAAAAGGTTGTGCATGAAAATTAAGATATAATTAAATAATAAAGGTAAAGGGTTTTTTAGGGGATTGTACAATCAAAACCTTAAATTTGGGGAAAAACTCTTTATTGGCAATTTAGAGTTCATTTCTTCATAACTGAGATATGGAGGAGCAATTTCTGAGAAGAAGGGTTTCAAAAGAAAAGGGAATACTTGCATGCTCTGTGCATTTTTCATATTAGCATCAAATTCAGGTAGAATCTTGTGGGTTATTCACACAATAGTTTTTCATTTGAATTCATGTCTTCTTTGTGTCTGTAACTATATTTTCAAAACTTTAGATTTGGTTGAAACTCTCATGTTGAAATTATTGTTCTCCATTCTTGAATATGTCTTTGTACGAATTAATTAAATTTAAACCCTTGTTTGATTATTTTGGTAATTCATAATTGGATGTTGTATTTGGGTAGGGTTTGGAAAAGAAATCAAAATTTAAGATACAACATTTGATTGGATTGGATTATTCGTATTTGTCCTATTAGATCTATATTAGATATATATTTTTTTTTAAATATGGTAATTAAAATTACCATAGTAAAAAATTATTGTGATAATTTTTATCACATATTTCGTATTGGAAAATGTGAATTTTTTTATGAATTGGGGGGAGGGGCAATAATGCCCAGGTCATCGAGCCTTATAACTTGTTCTTGTTATATGTATTTTTAAAATATTTTGAAATATTTTTTAAAATTAATAAATTTTATAATTTAATAAAATTATAATTATAGTTAATTTTTAATTATTATTAAAATAATTTAAATTTAAATAATCAAATTAAAAGGTGTTATAATATTAATTAGTTAATACTATTTTATTATTATAGTAATGATAATTATTAATAAATTGAGATTATTGATTAATAGTTAATATTATTATTTTAATAATTAATGTTATTTATTTAATTTTGTGAAGATGAATTTAAATTATATGTTAGTGTTCAATGACAAGTTTTGGAATGGTTTTCTATGTTAAACCTATAAGATTATTTTTGAGTTATTTATTTTAAGGCTAATGCTGATTTAACTAAATAATTATTATTTTGTAAAAATGAGAAAATCGGTAAACTCAGGTTTTGCTTAATGGTATAATTTTATATGAAAATTATTTGTACTACTAAGGAAATTTTATTATTCAAAAACCTTGGTAATAATAATACATTGAGAAGATGAAAACATGAATCCCAATTTTAATAAAAAAACTCTATAAATAGTAATACTTGGAAATGAGAACTAAAACCCTATTTGTATATTGAACTTTTATATTTAAACAACATTATATGAATTATTGAATTGTCTAGGATTCTAGTGAACTTGAAAACCATAGTGAATTTGGCAACTAGAGAAATGGAAACTGAAACCTTGATTGATATAAAAAATACTATCAACTGTAATATTTGGAAATGAAAATGAAACCTTGAAAATCTATAGTGAAAATTAAACTTGTGCATTTTCCAAAACCTAATGAATTATGAAAAGTTACTATTGCATGTGCTTTATATGATGTGTAGTTTATTGATGTTGGATTTCAGGGTTGACTTAGCTTTGACCAAATCAGGATGTTTACTAGAGGCTTGGGGATTTTTTATGTGATGTCATGGTGATGTTTTGTATATGATCTTTTATACCCAACCTTGGTGATGTGTCACATGTTTCTATGATAAGTTTGATCTATTGGTGGTTATTGCTTTCCAATGTTCTTGTGTGGAACTAAGGTGAATGGT
This sequence comes from Cupressus sempervirens, assembly GCA_028749045.1. Classification (NCBI taxonomy): domain Eukaryota; kingdom Viridiplantae; phylum Streptophyta; class Pinopsida; order Cupressales; family Cupressaceae; genus Cupressus; species Cupressus sempervirens. The sequence continues at coordinate 822,661,336 of CM053786.1, forward strand.
GTGATTTTTCTGATATAACCTTTGAGTCTTTGATCAATTATTTTTGGAATGCTTCTTAATTGCTTGTATAGGATTGAGGTGATTATGAGTTATTGCTTTTAGGTGATGTCATGGTTTGGTATATGTGTACTTGATTTTGGATCAGTTCTTTTAGGATGATTGTATTGGTGAAATCTGTGATTTTGATCAAGTGATATTTCAGTACTTTCCAGTTGCTTGTTTAAGAACTGATGTGTGGTTTATGGTCATATGAGACCTTATGCTTTTACTAAGCTTAGGGTAGGTTATCTGTATGTCATGTTGGGAAGTGGCTTGTAATGGAGGTCAGAGCCTAAAGAGGCTACCTGGGTAACCCATTGTAGGTTATTTTAATAAGTGATAACACTACATTAAATGAGAGTAAAATAAATTAATAAAAGTCATTATTTTTCCTTACCTGTTCCTTAAGTAATAGTATAGGCTAGGATGGGAGTAGAGAGGGTTCTTGATTATGAACTTGCTTCATTAGTATGCCTTGTTAGTACAAAAGGATACTAGTGCTACATAGAGTGACTAGGGGGCTGGAGTCTAGTTAGGTTGCCTTGCTAACCTTAGAGTTGTCTCATACCATGACACTTTCCCACTACCATAGTATATTTCCTATGTTTCATTGTTGCCTCTAGGTTTAGATGTCATTTGTGTCTTGGTACCTTGAGTTAGATTGCTTTCAAGTTTTCCTTGACCTGGATGTTGATTTTGACTTTTATTATCCTATTTGGGACTTGAGACTATCTCCTCAGTGTTCCAATGCCCCGCCTGGAGATCTTTGGAACAAGGATTCAATTCAAGCCAAGATTTTTTTTTAAAATTATGAATGATCATGTCGACATCATACAAGGATCACATAGATCACAAAAAAAGACTTCACCAACAATCTTGACAACCAATGAATCTCCAAACGCCACTGCTGAACTAACATGCACAACTCAAGAACAAAAACCAAAGATGATGTCAGAACAAAAAAAAATTCAAACTATCAAAACATGGAACCACAAGCCATCCTAAAGGGTACTCAAAATTCCAAGTTGCATTCCTCAAAGAACAATGGAGAGGCCCCCTATTTTTTTGCGTGAGAGAATAACAACTAATAGTCTCAAGTGAGGAAGCACCTCTTCATAGGGGAAAGTACACCGAGCTATGCAAGAAAACACCATCTCGCATGAGGACATGCTTGGACCAATAGCTAAAACACCCAAACTAGTGTGGGACTTTGTGTGAGGATTCACCAAACTATGTGAGGAAACCCAACACAACGCACAAACAATTTCATTCTCATGCAAGAAAGTACAATTTCACACAAGGATCCAAAATAGAAAACCAAAAAATAAAAAGGTAAAAGGATAGGGAATAAATTTCCTCCACACTAGGGAGTACTAGATCCATGTAAATTGAGGAACGAACACTCGAGTGCATAATCAACATAATGACATGAAACAAGAAAGAGGAACATCTATCCATTTCAATCATAGCAATAAAAGAATGTACTGAAAGAAACATCATAGCATATGAAAATAACATCACAATATACATAAATAACATCACAATATACAGAAAATAACTTAGCAATAACTAAACAACCAAGCACACGATTTCTCCCAACCATCAATAGCATCATAATACCATCATGGATCCTAGCCATCTCCTACACATAACATCCCAAGCCACTGATCAAATTGTTAGTACTATCATAACAGGGACATCACTACTAAAACATGCTACAATAAAAGCATAAGAAAATATAACATGCTAGTAGTAAAGCATAAGATTGTCCTACAAGTAGATAACATCATCTATCACTTGCTAATCATCATAATAAGGAAATGTGCCAAATCTACATCATCTAACATGATATCCAAGCATTCGAATGAAAGCATGAATCACAAGAAAGCATACTCCAAAACTTGAAGTATTAAGTGAAAACATCTAACAATAGTCCCACTAGGATAAAAGACCATCTCTGTACACTGGTTCCTAGCAGTGGTGTAGGTAGCTATGCCTCCAACCACATAGCACCCATAGTTCCACATCTATCATGTTTATGGAGATAATGATCCAACCACAAACACACACACAAAAAAAAACCATGGCTAACACACACACCAGGAAGTATGATGACTACAACCAAGAACCTAAAGCAATACAAGAAGTATAGGTCCTAGTCAGACACTCAATAGGCTACTAAGCAAGGGTTGACATCATGGAGAGTCACTTGGCATTAACAACCCCAAGCTAGTATTGGTAGCTACTCTTCTCAACAAAAGGCACACAACCTAGGTAGCAACTCTTCTCAATGGAAGGCGTACAACCAAAGAACTTTATAATCTTAAGTTTTATTAACATTCACACATTTTATTTAGTTATCACTTATATAAAACTTCCTCTACCAACCAAGAAATTGACACTAGGTTGCAAGATAGAAGCCCCTCCATATGCTACCCTACCCTACCCATGCGCATCCTACGACAAGTGCCCATGGGCATGCATACTCCCAACCCAACCCCAATGATCATAACTATTGGAAGTACCACAAAGATCAGGCCTCACAAGTCACTCGACAAATATACATGCATGTACTCATGTGTGGAGCACCACCATCATGAAGATCATAAAACAAGGACTGGATGAGAACACAATGCAAATAAACAGTTAATCAAAAACAACTAAGGAGGATGGAGTCTACACAAATCCCAAGAACCAATAAAACCATTGTGCCACATTGTGCCATGACCTACAACCTACATTGTGCCAAGAAAACCCAAGAAAATAGGGTGGCATGCAAAACAAGGAAAAAATCCCAAAATTTTGGAAAACTTCAAAATTAAAGCCAATTTGGTCTTTGGGTACAAAACCCCAAAAATCTAAAGATAATTAAGTTCGGACATTGTATGCAAAAATGGCCAACATAACAGTGCAAAACCCCAAATCCTCATCTCAAAAAATAGGGAAATATTCATACCCGCCCAACTGGGTAGAACTAGTATACAAAAATGGAGGGAAACACTAGTTCTCAGCCTCCAAAAAAATGGCTACCAAAAATAAAAGTAGAAATAGAGGCGAAAAAATAAAATGGGAAAGCCCTATCTCACAGCCAAAAAGGAAAAATGGGAATTTGAGACATAAAATAAATAGCCCGCAGAAGTAGCTAAAAATTGTGACAATCCAAGGTTTCCTAGAGCTGGATCCAATGAGCTCAACCTCACAACAATCCCACGCTCGTAGCTCCCACAACAAACAAAATAGTAAATCCTCATGAAGAGGATTTTTGGGTTTTACTCTCCAACTTTCTTATTCAAAAGTGAGAAGCATGGAATTAAATTCCTTTTTGGATATTTATTCACTTTTTGAGTGAATGATCGATTAGGGCAAATAACTAGCTAACCTAGTTAAACCTCGAATTGACCCAAACGAAAACAAGCTATTCCTAGAAATAGGAATTCATCTATGGTGAAGCTGTCAAAAATTAAAATAAATCAATTAAAAAGCCCAAAAACGCAAAAACACATAAATCTCCTTAACAACTTTTGTGGTAATGCGAAACTCTAAATGCACAGACACACTTAGTAGTCTAATCACATAATGTGAATGAGTTTGAATTTAATAATCATTGAAAGGTTTAATTAAACAATTAAAATAAGGATATGTTGATGATATAGGGATGACATTGGTAAAATATGAATAGCTGAATCACTAACTCCATGTGCCACTACCAGGGATGTGAATCCTACACACTAAGCAACATGATCAAGTGCAATTGCGTATAATAACTAAGCTGAAGCAATAAATGCATTAGATCACCTAATCTAACCATTTATTTAATTATCCCAAAATAATCTATTTCCATCACTCATGTTTGCATAAAGCATAACAACGCTGGAACGAAATAAATAACCATAGCATTAAATCCATCACATAACAAAATCAATGATATGCCTAAACACCAGATAACTAGATATCATCACAAAACACATTGTCATCTCAAAATGGCATCATAATGCAATATGATTAACTGAACAACATAGTAGTCTAACATCTATGATACTAAAATCAAGGTATAACATCCAACCCTTGAGTCATCTCAAATGTAAAACATAACATGAGTAACAAATATCTCTCAGATCAAAATATAACAAGGTAAATATCCGCAGCACATAACAAAGAATCCAACATGGACAATCCATTTCTAATTACTTAAGAATTGAATAATGGTAGTTTACACAATATGATAAGTCACTAAAAACACATAAGTGAACATAATCATAAACATGACTAACTACTACAGGAACCTAGTCTAGTGTAGCTCGGTACTAGCACAGAGACAATTCTGCATACATCTCAAGGTAATATACAATAGTCTCATGATACCACATCAATCCTTGTAACCATTGGCAAAAACCTCAGTGAACCATAAATCCCATCAAAATCTCATAAATCAGCCAAAGCATAATCAAAGCAACTGATACAATAACATAAATCTAATCACCTCAATGGTGTAGACCACTCATGGTCCCAATCATGATCCATCACAACTAAAAGATCAATAAGGTTGCATTCATTAGGATGACTTACAAAAGTCAAATGGGAGAGGCACTACATCATCTCCCCCAAAGACTAGGCTTACTCATGGAAGCCTGCAATCCAAGAATAGAATTGCAACACACCAAGAGCAAAATCTTAACCAAGTAATACGGATGACTCAAGAAACTCACTAGAAGGCAAACCCAAATCACTCCAACATACAAAAACCATCATGTCAACCCCCAAATAGGTCAGCCACAAGAGAAAAGGTGTCACACTGACACAAGGTCCTCCAACAAGGAACCTTCTATGCACTAGGAAAAACCCATCTAGCCATAAAATCAACCCTCTAAAAAGTCACTTTACCTCGTCCATAGGTGCCCAACTATGACATGCACCTACCATGTGACCAAGAAACTAGGTCAGAGCACAGCGCACTACCAACAAGGGTTGGAATCATGGGGAATAACCATCCCAATTCCCAAGAATACTATCATGTCACACATGAGCATCCTTGATTCCATGTAAAATCACCCTTTGAATAAAGAGGATGATGGTTTACTAAAAAAATCACACACTCCAAAAAGGATAATCACCACCACTAACCACCAAGCATAGGAGCATAATGCCCCACCAAAGGAAAAAGTCTCAACTACCACTAGGAACTAGGGTTACACAACCCAACCAGACAAGATATCACCTTTCCACAAGGTTGCAAAGACTTTTGTCAATGGACACAATCATGTAATATTTTCATACCAACTCATAAGATGGTAACATGTGTCCAATGATACCATGTCCCTCTAGCACCATGTTAGAAATACCACACCCAACCTACCGCTAAACTCAATCTCCAACCTCAAGTTAATGGTCAATGAGAAAACTTGACTAAGAAAATTCTCTTGAAAAGACAAGCTTAGGGAGAAAGAAACTACAGAGTATTAGGACTAAGAGGGAGTCTCTCTCTCAACCTCTACACTAAATCAGCCCAAGATAAGTTAGGAAACTCACAATTCCACCAACCATCAACATACTCATCTAAAAACACTAACTGAGCTAGTGGCATAACCACACTAGCCTACTATCTCAAGAGAGAAAAGGATACAGAGATGCACCAAAGTCAACATCCAAAAAGGAGAATCTAGACTCATCAAAGAATTGAGTCACTTCCCAAATAATAAGGCAACAAAAACCTTAAGCAAGGTACATAACATGCTACACTTCACCTCACCAAGGTGGATTAGTGCAATAGGAAACACACAACCCCAAGCAAAAACTCCAACAAGTGCCTAGTAGAGTATGAAGACTAGATAACTCTTCCATTATGAGTAACATGAAGAGTTAAACTTCTCCAATGACCATAAATATGATATGTCATGATTGAATTGGCCTCTACTCAATGAAGGGTACTCAGAACATTGACCAACAACTCCAAAAGTTTGAAAGAATTGTTCAATTTTCCCTAGGATAAATTTTGCATTAGTACAATCTCAGGAAAAGTTTCTCATTAAACTAGGCAAGAAAGTGCATTGAACCAAATAAGAAAGTGCATGATCACCAGTTTCTTCACGAAATTTCACTCTGGAGGCCATAACTTTCACATCCAAACTTAGATTGACTCCATTCAAAAAGAATTGGAAAGATATTGATGAGGCCTACAACATGATGGAGCTTAGAGAGTCCTAAGATCTAAGAGTCTAAAACACCACTTAAGACAACAAAACATAGCCAAAAACAATAGTCTTAGTAACCAAGACAAGCAACTAACAAAACATCCAAAATCACTCAAGAACACACATTCCCAAAACAACATAAGACATGGAAAGAAAGGTAATTCATACACTAAAACCATCATTACTTCTCTTTCATAATTTCATTAGTTAAACCTAACATAAGGACAAATGCATAATGAAGTTGAAAGGTTTTCAAAGCAAGGGTTCAAGAGTCACCATAAAACAAGTACATATCTTTCAATTTCTTCCAAGAATAACATTGCATTTAATCACCATTTAAACCATTCAATTACTTTAACTTTACATCTACTACAAGCACACTAGCATGTTCTCTATGATATTATCCCTTATATTTACTACTAGAGGTTCGAGATGAACATGATAGAGTCACAACACACATCTGGGCAGTAGCTAAAACACATTTAGAATAGTCATCATGAAACAAAAAAAATCCCAAATGGGGAATTATCAATTCCAATAGTAAATATCAAAAAGTGTACATTTTAACAATAAGTCAAATGTGACAATTGTCACAAAGAGAGGGATGGATAAAATTTGATGACTATTCCAAGAGAGTAAAAATACTAAAAACAAATGCTAGCCCAACAACATGAGGAAAGTAGCTCCAACCAAATAAAATAAGACATCAATCAAATCACAAAGAGGGATAAATCACCACACAATGCTAAGGAATAAATCATCCCAACAATGTTATAGAATACACTCACTCACATCAAGCAATATACCATTAGTAACCTCATGCATATGTAGACTACAATAATTTCCTTTATTACTTTTCCATGCAATGCAACATTTAGATATTCATCAATTTAATGCAATTTTCCATAATGCTCAAGAAGTAATTAAATTAGGGACTTAAATCATTAACCCAAGGATGCAATGCAAAACCTACTTCTTGACAATGGTTCACAATAAACACTCATTTCTCAATAGAAGGAACCATTTCATTACTATAAGAATAAAACTCAAAATCATAAATAAGATTCATTTATTCACTTACAAATAGGAGATGATAGGGGAAACAATGCACCTAACTCTACAAGGAGAAAAAAAGAGGCACTCAAAGCCAACACATGGACACCAATCAGTGGTTCCATCCAATAGCAACCAACCAAACAAGACACATCGATTCCATCTACAAAACCATGAAGACTCACTTCCTTCTCCTCACATAGATCTAGTCACATCTACTGGACAAGGAAGTTCATCACAAATAGATACCAAAGTAACAAAGATCATGAGTTCTCACCAAGACACTTGCACTCAACCAACACAAAAACCACCATAAGGGCAACATATACATAGAGATCCCAATGTTTGAACCTGGCTCTGATACCAAATGTAATGCCTCGCTCAAAGATCCTTGGAACAAGGATTCAATTCAAGAAAAGATATTTTTTTTACAAGTATGAATGCACATGTCAACATCATATAGGGATCACACAGATCACACCAAAAGACTTCACCAACAATCTTGGTGACCAAGGAATCTCCAAATTCCACTATCGAACTGATACACACAGCTTAAGAACAAAAACCAAAGATGACGTTGGAACAAAAAAATCTCTAAACTATCAAAACATGGAACTACAAGCCATCCTAAAGGGTACTCAAAAGTCCAAGTTGCATTCCCTGAAGAACAACAGAGAGGCCCCCTATTTTTCATGCAAGAGAATAACAAATGAAACTCTCATGCAAGGAAGTACCTCTTCACGCGAGAAAGTATACCAAGCTATGCAAGGAAACACCATCTCATGCAAGGACATGCTTGGCCCAGTAGCCAAAACACCCAAACTAGTGTGGGGTTTTGCATGAGAATTCACCAAGCTATACAAGGTAACCCAAAACACCATGAAAAAGTACAATTTCACGCAAGGATCAAAAATAGCAAAACAAAAAATAAAAAGGGTAAAATGATAGGAAATAAATTTCCTCCACACTGGGGAGTACCAAATCCATGTAAATTGAGGAATGAACACTCAAGTGCATAATCAACAATATACCATGAAAAAAGAAAGAGGAACATCTATCCATCTAAATCATAGCAATAAAAGAATGTACTAAAAGTAACATTGTAGTGTACATAAATAACATCGCAATATACATAAATAACATTGCAATGTACAAAAAATAACTTAGCAATAATTGAACAACCAACTAAGTATGTGGTTCCTCCCAACTATCAATCATAAGACCATCATGGATCCTAGCCATCCCCCATGCATAACATCCCAAGCCACCAATCAGATCATCAATACTATCATAATAGGTACGTCACTACTAAAACATGCTATAATATAAGCATAAGGAAATCTAACATGCTAGTAGTAAAGCATAAGATTGTCCTACAAGTAGATAACATCACCTGTCAAATGCTAATCATCATAATAAGGAAATGCACCAAATATACATCATCTAAACATGATATCCAAGCATTCCAATGAAAGCATAAATCACAATAAAGCATACTCTAGAACCTAAAGTATTAAGTGAAAACATCCAGCAATGGTTGCACTAGGATAAAAGATGGTCTCTGTACACCAATTTCTAGCAGTGGTGTAGGTAGCTATGCCTCCCAACCATGTGGCACCCATAGGTCCACACCTGCCATGCTGATGGAGATAATGATCTAACCACAAACACACACAAAAAAACATCCATCGCTAACACACACACTAGACAATATGATGACTGCAACCAAGAACCTAAGACAATGTAAGAAGTATAGATCCTGGTCAGACACTCAATAGGCTACTAAGTAGGGGCTGACATCATGGAGAGTTTATTGGCATCAACAAGCCCAAGCTAGTATTGGTAGCTACTCTTCTCAATATAATGTGCACAACCTGTTGACGCTCAAAATTGCAGCCTTGATTTTGAGCACTGTTGAGAAATTAAGCCCCATAAATGCTTTTAAATGCTTATGTACCTGGCTGTCCATTTGAGCCCCCTAAGGTGTTTAATGCTTCTAGCACCTTTCATTCAACATGCCTAAGCATTTCATGATGTTAAACTGACATTCTGAGTTGTTCTGTGAAGTCCCATTTTGAGCTAGTGTCCAAATTTGCAATTCTGCAGTGTCAAATAGCGATCAAAGGCCTAGTTTGCATTTGAATATCTTTTACCCAAGAATGTGTCATGACCCACCACTTTGGGATTGTTTAGTGTCCATACCAAAGAGCCTATGTTTCATATTTCAAGTCATTTTGAATCCATTTGACTAGGTTATGAACCCCTCAAAGTTGGTGATTTACTGTTTTGTGCATTTGTGTAGTTGTTCACAATTCTAGGAAGCCCTGTTCGACCAATAATATCTTTGACCCAGTTGACCCAAATGAAGAAATTATTTTTATATTTTGTTTTAGGGGTCAGGCACTTCATATGTTCCAATTTTGAGGTCATGACGAATCCATCTGATCAGTTTGCCAGCAGGATTAAAAACCCAGTTTGTATTGTTTTGTTACAGCTAAGGTATCCAGATTGATCTGTACCCCTATTATGCATGTTATAACTATGATACCATGATTGGTAAGCCTAAACATATTGTACCATTGTGTTGTGTCCTAAAAATCCTTTAAGTATGCCAATTCTCAAGTCATAACGAATCCATCTGCATACTTTCTTGTGTTTTTCTGTTTACCAAAAACTACTTTTTGACATATTTGCCAATTTAAAATTACTAAGTGCCTGTTTTCGAAAATTTGCCAAGTGCATCCTATGATTCGTCATGAGCCCAAAACATAGAATTATATTCTCCTCATGGCAAAGAACCTATATCCTAGTTTTCAAAATCCCAAGTGATCAATAACCCAATTTATAGTGTCGAGCCTGAGCCCAGTTTTATGTTTTTTAACACTGTTTGCCTGCATGGTAAGTGAAGTATGGATGTTCGAAAATTAAAATCTTTTTACTGGAAAATTTTTATGGGCTAAGAATTTGCAGTATGATAGAATGTGCAGGATTGAACACTCATGCCGATTTTTATGGCCTGGTTACTTGATTGAGTTAGTTTTTACGGCCACCTGGCAGGCCTCCAGACACAAATTCACACTTTGCATGCAAGAAGTGAAATGAGTTTTTAATGATCAGTTAGTGCTCGAAATCAATTCCAGTAAGTATCAGATGGTCAATGGATCAATTTGATGGATCAATCATTTGAAAGCGAATTGTTTTTTAGCCGGACCCACCTTAGGTCCAACTATTTTCGTCAAATTGCAAGATCATAATTGCAAATTAAAAGCATCTTGAAGAGCTATAATGATTACAATTTTCAAAAGTATTTGTTATGCAATACGGAAATAAAGTTATGCTTTAAAGTGAGATTGCTAAAGGACTTCAAGAGTCTTGAAAACTGGATGTTGCCTTTCCCTGCACAACATTGGAGAGTTTAATTAGTTTCATTTAAATGCCCAATTGACCTTATCCAAAAGTTGTGGGATTTGAAAAACATAAAAGAGGGCTGCATATAGTTGCTTTATACAAGATAGTTTTATGCAAAAAATATAATTTTTAGATTTATGAGAGCTGATAATATGCAAAGTGTTTTAGCTACGACATTGAGATATGAATAAATTAGTCTCTCAATAGCATCTCAAACCACAATGAAAGAAGTTAGCAACAGGAATAAATTTTAAATTGCCTTGGCAAAGGTCTAAAGAAAATGTTGCAAATGTTTTGACTAACTTTTCTTTTGCAACCCACACCCAGCTTGGAAAAAGAGCAGTTCATGCATAAATTTAAAGCGCCCCACAGTTTTAATGAAAGGAGGCAACCTCCCCATTTAACGTCCATGACATGTTTAAAAAAAGAAACTTGAGTTGGAGTCAAAGTTGAAGGATTTGATAGAAGAGAAACATCATCTTGTTCAGATGCTCAAGCATATTCTTAGTACTGAAGAAGAAATAAAAAAACAAAGATAGGCGACATTACTGACATTTGCAATGAATGTGTCCCATCCTTCTCAAGGAGAAATTATAGTTGATATTGGCTTGCACACAAAGCAGGATGGCTATAGAATACGTGCAGAACTGAACTGTTATGGTGATCTTTAAGAAGGAGGAAAGACCATCCATGTCCCACGTCAGAGCAGACTCCAATGATTGTAGGGGAAGACCATGCCAAAGAGGAGTCGATTTCAAAGTGTGAAGCAGCCCAACAGGCAGCTAAGAAGAAAAAGAGAAAGACGCCTAGGAGAAGGGCCATGACTTTTAACAATAGAAACCCACTGCAATAACAAAAGGACCCCCATGCTTAGAGAGCCACAGTGAAAAAGGGAGGTCACACGGCAGAGACTCATGCAGTTTATAGGGAAGCAGCCCCACTTAAAAGTCACCTATGAAGCACACACAAAAATGAAAGAACCAAGCTAAAAAAATAGAGTCTCCACACCCCCAATCAGCAAATAGAAATCAACGCAAAGGACCCAATGCAAAAGGAGAACCTACGCTTCCAAGAAAAAAGGGAATCAACCAGTATTTGCAAGGAAGAAACCCGCAGTTGTAGAGCATTTGCACATAGTCAGTATCCCACATTCATCCTACAAAGTCTTTCCCACATTTTTAAATATGCTAACTCACAGCATGCAAGTGTCTTAAAAGACATGGCTTTTTGAAGAGCCACGGGCTTGTGAATGTGGCCCACGGGTCAACGTCAATGAATTTTGATTGACCATGTCTAAGAATGTTAGACCGAGACCAAGCTCGCGTATGAGCGTGAGATGTTTTCAAACCCTCTCTGGTGTTACACTCAACGTAAGAGCAGAGAATGAAAATAAAGCCTTCATGATTCTATGGGAATGAACCTCCCTGTGTGGGCATAAATGAATTTTCCAAGCTCTTCGGTAATACGCAGGTTAAAGACCCCGTAGGCTTGGGAAGAAAAATTTGAAGCTCTTTGATGCTACGCTAAAGGTCATAAAGATGTAAAAGTATGGTCAAGCATATGAGCGTAAGGAAAAATTCAAATGCCTCCGCTGCTTCGTGAATTGAAGATTAATTAATTTTTATTAATTAAAAGTTGCACAGGTAGTCAGACTGTGCCATGTGGCCTCATAGGATTGGAGAAATAAGGAGCTTTCAAAATCAAATGAAAATTCAGAAAAGTTAAATGCATGGAATGAAAAGTTTGAAATATTTTTGAATTTTATATAGTTATGACTATGCAAATTTTAAAGTTTTCATTTTTAGTGCAAAAGCATGTCTCAGGACTAGAATTTCAAAGTGCTCTAACAGGGGCAATTTTTATCAAAAATATGCATTCCAATATATCGTTGGTACCAAGAGAGCCTGAATTTTTTGAATACGGGGTCAAATTTTGCACAACATTGCAGTGGTTCAAGTTATAAGTAGTTTTATAGTTTTTGGGGTTTTCTCAGTACAGTGAGAAGATCTGATCATGAGTCATCAAAGGTGGTTATAGAGAAGATCTCAATACTTGGTGAAGTTTGGATATGGAGAAAACAGACTCTAAAAGGTTCATTTGCTTTTAGAAATTACCTTATAACTGGTTTTTTCAATTTTCACCGTGTTTTCACTTTAGGAGCAAAAATCAGTTACAATGGGAATCATATATCTCAAATTTTTGAAGCCTTTTAGAGGTGTAATCATGAAGATTTGATTTACCAGTTAGGGGAGAAGATCAGAAAGAGGTTTTAACCTATTCAAAGGGTTTTCCTAGTGGACAGCTGTCAATTGTTCAGACCAGATCTGAGAATTGCCCTCTCCTTACTTATTCCCTCTTTTTCTCTTAAAAAAGGTTGTTGGTTGGTTTTCTAATTTTCAGTTCTTGGAGCTCTGCTCAGGCCGTGAAAGCCACACACCCAGCATTTCTTTGTTGTATTGAGCAGCATGTATGCTTTATGCAGATAGTTCTTTTCTATTAGGTGATCTATGAGTTATTTTCTTTACATCTTTCATGTATTTGTTTTCAAGGAGAATGAATAAAATACAGCAAAGGTTTCCAAATTCAATTTGAGTCTTGTCTCCTATTTATAGATCTTTAATCTTTCTAGTTTGTGATCAAGGATCATAGATTAGGTTGCATCTCGTTTTGGAATGTATGTGGTTAAAATGTCTTGCATATGGATCAAAGAGCCATGTAATTGCTTGGTATTTATCGTAGGGTTTGTAGATTTCATTGTGGGATATTTTGAGTATGAGATTCAAATTTGAAGCCGATGTCTATTCACAAGGTGAAGGATAGATTAGGGATCTGGATGTAGTAATATGTCTCATATTTCCAAAAGATGTATGGTTATGATTCATTTAATTTCCCAGTAGATAAGGCACTGATTAGAAATAGGATCACTAGATTTTGTTGCTCGTATTTGGGTCTTGCTAATATCAACATTATTAATCAAACGCTTTGCCCCTTTCATGTTGAAGAGCTATAATAGAATGCCCTCACTCAGCTTATGAATATCCTAGATCTGCATTTAGCTACTGTAGATTGATGTTATTTCATGAGTTATCAAGAGAAATAAGGGTTTTATCTGCTTCATAATAGATTCAGTGTATGCTTTGACAAATGGTACCATATAAGGAATCTATAGGTTCACCCACCTAGGTTTTGCAGAGCCTGAAGTGCAAAAGGAGTATAGCCTTATAGTTGGCCTAGTGTTTGAATGGGCATGTTGAAAATGGGAGTTAGCTGCCCCTAGATGTGCTTTGTTCTCATCAGGGTAATTGGAAATGGGTAACATTTTCAAACACCAACACAACCTAGGTAGCAACTCTTTTCAACAAAAGGCACACAACCCAAACATTTTATTATCTTAAGCTTTATTAATATTCGTACATTTTATTTAGTTATCACTTATATAAAACTTCCTCTACCAACTGAGAAATTGACACCAGGCTATGAGATAGAAGCCCCTCCATATGCTACCCTACCCTACCCATGCTCATCCTATGATAAGTGTCCATGGGCATGCATACTCCCAACCCAACCCTAATGATCATAACTTTTGGAAGTACCATGGAAGATCAGGCCTTGCAAGTCACCTAAAAAATGTATGTACACATACTCATGTGTGGAGCACCACCATCATGAATATCATAAAACAAGGATTGGATGAGAAGAAAATGCAAAATAACACTCAACTAAAAATAACTTAGGAGGATGGATTCTACATGAATCCCAAGAACCAGTAAAACCATACATCATGACATCACTCTACCAGACTCAATCTAGGTGTATGGATTTTACACAAATGCCAATGATGCAACAAGACCAAACATCATGAACTCATTCAATCGACCTCAATCTAGGAGTATGGATTCTACACGAATCCTAGTGTCCACAAAACAAAAGAAAAGGTCCAAAAGAAACCATAACATTAGGTATAAAATCACTTAACTGAACACAAAGTTTAGAGTACGAGTGTGACATGCATCCCAATGCAAACACAAAAGTGCAATAGTGGTCTGACTGATATGCAAAGCAAAAAAAACCACATTGTGCAAAGAAAATCAAAGAAAATAGGGTAATACACAAAAAGAGGCAAAAACTCCAAAAATTTGGAAAACTTTGAAATTAAAACCCATTTGGCCTTTGGGTACAAAAACCCCAAAAATCCAAAAATAATTAAGTTTGAACATTGTATGCAAAAATAGCCAACATAACAGTGCAAAACCCCAAACCCTCATTCCAAAAAATAGGGAAATGTTTGTAGCCGCAAAACTAGGTAGAACTAGCCTATAAAAAATGGAGGTCAACACTAGTTCTCAGCCTCCAAAAAAATGGCTATCAAAAATAGAAGTAGAAATAGAGCTGAAACAATAAAACAAGAAAGTCCTACCTCACAGCCAAAAGGGAAAAATGGGAATTTGAACCATAAAATAAATAGCTCGCAGAAGTAGCTAAAAATTGCCGCAATCCAAGGTTTTCCTAAGCTGGATCCAACAAGCTCAACCTCATGATGATCCCACGCTTGTAGCTCCCAAAATGAACAAAACAATAAATCCTCATGAAGAGGATTTTTGGGTTTTACTCTCCAACTTTCTAAATCAAAAGTGAGAACTGAGGAATTAAATTCTTTTTTGGATATTTATTCACTTTTTGAGTGAATAATCAATTAGGGAAAATAACCATCCAACCTAGTTGAATCCCAAATCGACCCAAAAAAAAATAGGCTATTTCTAGAAATAGGAATTCATCTATGGCAAAGCTACCAAAAATTAAAATAAATCAATTGAAAATCTTGAAAACCCAAAAACACAAAAATCTCCTTAACAACTTTCGTGGCAATGCAAAACTCTAAATGCACAAACATGTTCACTAGTCTAATCACATAATGCGAATGAGTTTGAATTTAATAATCATTGAAAGGTTTAATTAAACAATTAAAATAAGGATATGTTGATGATATAGGGATGACATTGGTAAAATATGAACAGCTGAATCACTAACTCCATGTGCCACTACCAGGGATGTAAGTCCTACACAGTAAAAAACATGATCAAGTGCAATTGCATATAATAATTTAGCTGAGGCAATAAATGCATTAGATCACCTAATTTAACTATTTAATTATATCAAAATATTCTATTTACATCACTCACATTTGCATAAAGCATAACAATGCTAGAATGAAGTAAATAACCATAGCATTGAATCCATCACATAACAAAATCAATGATATGCCTAAATGCTAGATAACCAAATATCATCATAAAACACACTATCATCTCAAAATGGAATCATCATGAAATATTATTAACTAAACAACATAGTAGTCTAACATCTATGATACTGAAATCAAGGTATAACATCTGACCCTCGATTCATCTGAAACGTAAAACATAACATGAGTAAAAAATATCTCTCGGATCAAAATATAACAAGGTAAATATCTACAACACATTTCTAATTACTTAAACATTTAATAATGGTAGTTTACACAATATGAAAAGGCACTAGAAACACATAAGTGAACACAATCAGAAACATGATTAACCATTACTATAGGAACCTATTCCAGTGTAGCATGGTACTAGCATAGAGTGCAATCTCTTCAAACATCTCAAAGTAATCATGGAATAGCCTCATGATACCACATCAATCTTGGTAACCACTAGCATAAACCTTTGTGGACCATAAATTACATCAAAATCTCATAAATTAGTCAAAGCATAATCAGAGCAAGTGATACAATAACATAAATCTAATCACCTCAATGGTGTAGACCACTCATGGTCCCAATCATGATCCATCACAACCAAAAGATTAATAAGGTTGCATCCATTAGAATGACTTACAAAAGTCAAATGGGAAAGGCACTACAATCATAGTGGGAGTAGACCCTTTTCAGATTACCTTGAGGTCAGGTGGTAGTTCCTTTTACTTTTACCATTGAGATCTAACAGTTTGATGTCATGGCTAGAGTTCCATGTTCTATATTTCCTTTCATTTTGTTCTTCTGTACTATTATGGATGGTTATACCTATTGTATTTTATTTTATTTCATGGATCTTAGGAGATGATATAATCTATTTATTATGTATATTCTTTCATCCTTCCATACTCTATGACCTGTATAGTGGAGGATTGTTCATTTTGATTATTGCCAACTGGCATTCAAGATAAGTGTATATTATTTAAATGGATTCATACTTCTAGTTATTCCTTAATGTGGATGTATTATATACAATTTTAAATGTAGTTCCATACTTACTTCCTTATTTTATTTTGTGGTGATGGAATTGCTTGCTCCATCGGGTTGGGTCACTTCAATTGCTTCATTTGAACTATTACTACCTTCATATTTACTCTTGAAGGTTTGATTCATCTAGCTTCTTATTCCTTCAATAATAAATTTTCTTTTCCTTTGTTCTTTATCATTAGGTGATGATGCTTGGTACCTACAAGCTTTTCTTGGGTGACCAACCTTCTGACAATGAAAGTGTGCCATACCACAATTCTTCCAAATTCTAGACCTTTCTCTAAAATGTGTTCTACAATCTTGTGCCATGTTCTTAAAGAAAAAATCTAACACCTTTCAAATGTTTAAGTGGTTTTTGGAAAGTTTTGAAAAACAAACAAGTAAGAGTTTGAAATGCTTGAGATCATACAGAGGAGGAGAGTTCACATCAAAAAAATTTGAGATGTTCTATAATGATAAGGGAATTAAAAGACAAATATCAACACCAAGGACCCCTCCAAAGAATGGAATTGCTAAGAGAAGAAATAGATAAGTAGTGGACCATGCCAAAACATTAATGATGGAGAAAAATGTTTCTCTAAAGTATTAGAGAGAAGTTGTAAGTATAGCAGTCTACACCCTGAACCATGTATAGATTAAAAAAGGTACAAATGCAACACCTTTTGAATTATGGTATGGTCACTCATCCAATGTGAAAAATCTCAAATTATTTGGTAGCAAATGCTATATTCTTAAAGATTCTATAAATGGAAAGTTTGATGCAAAGAGTGATGAAGGTATATTCCTTGGCTACTCCACTAGAATTAAAGCATATAATTGTTTAAATACTAACACTAAAAAAATTGTGGAGGGTGCAAATGTAAATTTTGATAAATACATACAGGTTTGTGATGTTGAACCTATCAAAAGACTAGAAGAGTACCTATCATTTGTATACTTCTACGAGGGAATGCCTACTGATGAAGAAGCTTTCAATCCATAGACAACCAGCAACAAGTTTTAGTAACTACAAAGTCATAGCCAGTGAATGCCAAGTTACATTCAAATACTGAGTTATAGAATGAAGAAAATGCACATTTTGATTCTAAAATTATCACACATGAAAAAGATGTTGAGTTACCTAAAATAAATATGCATAGTGACTCTAAAATTGAAAGAACAAATGAAAAAACAAAAATTGAACCAAGGTTATCCAAGTATGTTAGGAGACATCACTCTGCTGAAAAAATCATTGGAAACAAGGATGCTAGACCAATGACAAAGAATAGAGTAAGGAATGAATCATGCTAGCAAAGAAAGATAGAACCCAAGATAGTGAGAGATGCAATAGAAGATGATGGTTGGTGCAAAACCATGGAAAAGGAAATTGAGTAGATAGAGAAGAACAAAACCTGGACTTCAGTTCCAAGACCAATTGATAAGATTGTGATTGATACCAAGTTCATGTTTAGGAACAAGCTAGATGAGAATGGTGAGATCACAAGAAACAAAGGCAGACTGGTTTGTAAAGGTTATGTCCAAGAAAAAGGACTAGACTATGGGGAAACATTTTCCCCTATTGCAAGGATGGAAGGAGTAACAACTTTACTTGTATATGTTGCTTACAAAGGTTTCAAAGTCTACTAGATGGATGGTAAGTCTACTTTTCTGAATGGTATATTGGAAGAAGTCTACATAAAAGAACTAGAGGGATTTGTTGATGACAACAACAAGGATATGGTATGAAAATTGTGCAAAGCACTCTATGGTTTGAAAAAAGCACCTAGAGTATGGTATGAAAGACTTCACAAATATCTTCTAAAGATTGGATTTGAGAGAACAGATGATAATAAAAATTTGCATATCAAGATAGGAAAAGGTAATGACATTCTAATATCTAAAATCTTTTTTAATGATATAATATTTGGAGGAAAGGATGTTCTATGCAAATATTTTGCTGATCAGATGAAACATGAGTTTGAGATGTCAATGTTTGGAGAAATCAAATTCTTTCTTGGATTGCATGTTTATCAACTAAAGTATGGCATATTTGTTACCCAATCAACATACATCAAGGTGATACTCAAAACATTTGGACTAGAAGACTCAAAACTAGTCAGTACACCAATGATAATAGGACATAAGTTATCAAAGAATGGTGAGTCAGTTGAAGTGAATCAAACATTATATAGATCAATGATTGGAAAGTTACAATATATTGTACATAATAGACCTAACATTACATTGTATGTTGGAATAGTTGCAAGATTTTCTACAAACCCAAGAGAAAATCATCTTATGGCAATAAAAAGAATATTGAGGTACTTAAAGGGAACAAAGGACTTTGGATTATACTATAAGAAGATTGAAAAGTTTGATTTAAGAGCCTACACAAATGTAGATTGGGTAGGTAATATAGATGACAAAAAAAGCACTAGTGGAGGAGCACTATTTTTAGGTAGAAGATTAGTCACTTGGACTAGTAAAAAGAAAAGTTGTACCTCAAAATCTACAACTAAAGCTAAATATGTTCCTACTACCATAAACTATACAAATAGTTTTTAGATCAAGCATCTACTCAAAGGTATGAATCATGTGATGCATGCCAAAACAAAGCATATTTCAATTAAGTATCATTATGTAAGAGAGTTAGTGGAAGACAAAGAGATGAAGATGGATTATGTCAATTCAAAGGAATAAATTGCTGACATGTTCACAAAATCATTGCCTAAGGATGCATATGAATATCTTAGAGGTAAGGTAGTGGTGATACCCCTATCAAAGGTTGTTTAAGTAATATAAAAATTGCCCTAGATCAAATAGGTTGACTACTGAATGACATAAATTGATGCAGAGGTTCTTACTTTAAGTTTTTCCTGAAGTAATTAAAGTGCTAAAATTTGAAAACAATCACAAGGAAGCTGACAGAGGGAGAAACTAGAGCTGCAAACTCTATATCTACATGTTGAAGATGCTAAAATGTTATGTCTTTGGCATTATTGTCAAAGAGGGAGAAATAGCAAAAAGTGATCAAATTTGAAGAAACAAAATAAAAGAGGGAGAGATAAGTAGAAAATGATCAACGGAGAAACATCAAATAGAGCATGAAATAGTAGAAAAGAAACAGAGGGAGTAATAGCAGCTAAGAGGGAGCAACAAAGAAATCAATCAGGATGATAGATCAAAGAAGGAGATAGTATATCAACAAAGAGGGAGTCATAAGAAGTTGGAAGCTATTGATGAAAATAAATCTTGTCAAAAAATTTCTTTTTGGCATTTCCTTACTATTTTAACCTAGTTAGTTTTAAATGCTTTATCATTTAGGTAACTTGGTTGATCAGTTTGGTTTGCCATCAATCCGAAAGAGGGAGATTTTTGAAATCTAATTGAAAAGATCATTGTTGAGAAAGAAATATTGTTGAATAAGTATGTTTCAATCATTATTTTGTCACTGATGTCAAACCTACTATTTTCTAGTAAGAAAATTTCTTATAAGATCCAAGTACTACCACCTAGTTAACTGATGAAGAGGATTTAATCAATGAGATGTAATAACAACACCTAGAGGAAATGTTGAGTTATGATTTTGTAATGAAGTGCAAGGATTAGTTAAGATAATGGTGAAATAATGTATTGATAATATACTTGAAGATACAAAGGCTGGCTACACTTAGAAACTTTAGAAGAATAGGAACAACTAAGAATATTTGCAAAGCCTGAATAAAGTTGATAGTGGGTGCCGAGAAAAGTTAGTTCATGTTGAGTAGATTATCAGTTGGTGCCAAGAAAAATAAAATTCTAGTGTTTGTCGAGTTACTTAGTTAGTGTTGATAAAAATGTAATAGTTGTCGATGCATAGTGAAAATGTAACATGTGCCGAGTAACATAGTATGTGTCAAGTGTTAGAAAGTCAATACTATCGAGCTATTGCATTATTTGAAAAGTCAAAGATTCGCTAGATCTGAGCCAATAAGTTTGTTACCTTGAGTTTTTTTAACCAAGTGGAAGATAAGGATGATGAGCTGGTGGTACAAAATTTTAGGTTAACCATTTTTTGGCAATTTCAAGTGGATTCTACATGAAGTTTCTAGAAGAAACAAGATAAGAGATAGATACATTATATCTTACATAATCCATCTAAACCCTAATTTGGACGATGAAAATTAGAGCAAGAATGTATTGTAAATTCCTAATTAAGGAATGCTTGGTCATAAGGCGAAGTGAGTGGTTAGTGGTTGGAGAGTAGTGTCAAGAAGAAGGCATTGAGAAGGTCATAGAAGACCTAGAAAGAATAAAGTACAGATGCTTTGCTTCATCAAAGGACCACTTGACTGACTACATTGGTACAATAGGCAAGAAGCTTAAGGAGACAAAATATTGAAGAGTGAAAAAGTTGTTAGTACTATAGAGACCAAATGCTAAGCAGAATTGGGAACATAATTGTGATCTAAAACTAGCAAGTTAAGTTGTAAGTCATATAAGATCAAAAGCCCTTATTGTTATTGTCTAGCAATTGTATCTATTAGGTTAAAATCCTTTGGACTAAGGTTGACTTAAAAATCATTGGAAAATCCTTTAACAAGGTGGCATTCCAAGTGAATGTCCTAAAGTATTTTAACTAGGCTCACTTCTAATAGGGTGATTGAAATCCCTTAATCAGGTCACATTTAACAGTGTGTGTTGTAACCTTTAATAGAGTTGGCCTTTCATAGGGCATCACTTAAGAAGAGTGAAAAAGGTGTAACATGTTACTAGTGGTTTTTCCAAATTGGGTTTCCACGTAAATCATTATGTTATGTGTTGATCTTTCATATTTTATTGCTACATGTTGATTTTTCAATAACTTGCAAGTTTAGATTGATTAACCTAGAGGCATGAATGTTTAATGGGCTCACTAGGATAAGTGAAAAAG
The DNA here is from genome assembly GCA_028749045.1 of Cupressus sempervirens. Classification (NCBI taxonomy): domain Eukaryota; kingdom Viridiplantae; phylum Streptophyta; class Pinopsida; order Cupressales; family Cupressaceae; genus Cupressus; species Cupressus sempervirens. The sequence continues at coordinate 822,683,195 of CM053786.1, forward strand.
TTGTATTGGACCTTGAATAACTAATTCACCCCCCTCTTCTCAGTTTTCAAAATAATTCTAATAGTCTACTATTCAAGAAATGAGATGTGTTCCAAATTAAAAAAAAAACTTGGATGCTCTAGTTGGGAGATTGACAACTTTTTAATTAGAGAACTATGATAAGTATGTTCCTAATTCCAAAAATATTGAGTCTACATTTGAAGCCAAATTCTCACTCAAGCGAAAGAGTAAGAAATCAAAGGCCAATTAATCAGGAAGTGAAGAAGAAACTAAAGAAAGTTCTTATAGTGATCTTGAAATTGTTGAAGCCCTACTTGCAAAGAAATATTCCAAAGGCAGAGGAAAGTGCAAAGGTAAAATTCCTCTAATTTTCTTTTCTTGTGAAGAAGTTGGTCATATTGTAGCTAGGTGTCCAAATACAAAAAGAAAGGATGAAAAGAAAATTCAAAAGTTCAAAGGCAAGAAGGAATTCAAAAATTAAAAGAACTACAAAGACAAAGGTAAGAAATCTTGTTTTATGGCTAAAAATTATAATAATTGTGAAGATGAAATGGTGTATATTGCTATAAAAGATGAATTTGATGATGCAAAAGATAAGATGACAATTATCTCTAATGTTAGCAAAAATGATACGTGGATTATTGACAGTGGATGTTTACATCATATGATTGGAGATAATAATAAAAAATTGAACAATTGGAAAATTATGATGGAGGTAGTGTAATATTTGGAAATAATAAACCTTGTTACATAAAGGAAAAAGGTGTATCTCATTAACCAATAAACTTATATCTAATAATGCTTACTAGGTAGAAGGACTAAGGCATAATCTACTGAGTGTAGCATAGTTGAAAAACATTGGATTCAAGTCAGAATTCAAGGATGGAAAGGCCAAACTACTAGATGAAAAAGGAAATCTAGTTGGATCTAGCAAGAAAATAATAGGTAACCTATTTTATCTTGATCTCAGTGAAAGTTCATGTTTGAATGCTCATATAGAAGAAAGATAGCTATAAAACAAAAGGTTATGTTATTTAAACTTTGATAACTCGGTTAAGATAAGAAAACACAAAAAGTTAAGAGGTATTCCTAGTTTGAAGAAACATGATATGGGTCTATGCAAAAATTGCCAAATTGGTAAGATGGGAAAGACTATTTTCAAAAGAAAAAACTATCATTCTGAAGAAGTCTTAGAGCTTGTGCATACAAACTTATGTGGACCTATTGAAATACAATGTTATAGTGGAGAAAAGCTTTTCATTATTTTTTTTGATGATTATTCTAAAATGATGTCTGTAATGTATCTAAAAGAAAAATCTAAAGTTTTTTTAAAAATTCAAGTGGTACTTGGCAAGAGCAGAGAAAAAAACTGAAAAGAAGTTAAAATTCTTAAGATTAAATAGAGGTGTTGAATTCATCTCAAATGAATTCAATGAATTTTTCATTGAAAAAGGAATCAAAAGAAAAGTATCAACCCCTTGTATACTAGAGCAGAATGGTATAGCTAAAAAGAATAAATAGATCCATCATGGATTGTGCAAAAACATTGATGATAGAAAATAATGTTGCAATTAAATACAAGAAGGAAGCTATCAGCACTATAATTCATACCTTGAACAAAGTATAGCTAAAGAAAGACTCCAATAAAACTCCTTATGAATTATGATATAGCTACAAACCTAATGTAAGTTACTTGTACTCGGTAGAAAACATTACATCTTGAAAGAATTAAGAAAAAAGAAAATATGATGTCAAAGATGATGAAGGCATATTTTTAGGATACTCCTACAAAAGTAAAGCATACAAATGTTTGAATTTTTCTACTCATAAAATCATAGAAAGTGCACATGTGAGAATTGATGAGTTTGCAAAAAATAGTGAAGAAGAAAGTAACAAAGAGCCAGAGGATTATAGAAGATTTTTTTACTATGAACCTAATACCTTTCCAAATCTATCTAAAATAAAAGATGCTTCACCTCATGATTCTCTAAAATCTCCAATAATTAAAGAGTTGTCGACAGTGCAACCCAAGTCATAGTCTGAAGTACCTAAGTTGCAATTAGAGGCTACTAAGCTACCTCAAGAACAAACCAAGTTTGATGGACCCAAGTCATAGACAATGGGACCTGATCTTGATTAAATTAGTGAAACTCATTCCAAATCCAAAGAACCTATGTTAGCAAGATATGTCAGAAGGCATCATGCACTTGATCAGATCATTGGAGACAAATATGATAGAACAATGAGAAGAATCAAATTGAAAGGTACATGTTTAGTTGCTGAATTTGAACCTAGAATTATTAAAGATGCATTGTATAATGAAAGTTGGGTTGAACCAATGAATGATGAAATAGAACAAATACAAAAGAACAAAACTTGGACTCTTGTTCCTAGACCAAAGGATGAAAATGTAATAGGCACAAAATGAGTGTTCAGAAACAAGCTAAATGAAGATAAAAAAGTATCTAGAAACAAACAAAGGTTGGTATGTAAAGGTTATTCTCAAGACAAAGGTATTGATTATGGTAAAACTTTTGCCCTTGTTGCAAGATTAGAAGGTGTTAGAACTTTACTTACATATGCAGCTCACAAACTATTTAAATCTTATCAAATGGATGTTAAATTTGCATTCCTGAATGGAATTCTTGATGAGGAAGTCTACATTGAATAGAGAGAAGGTTTTGTAGATCCTACCAAAAGAGACATGGTTTTAAAATTACATAAGACATTATATGGTCTCAAGCAAGATCCTAGAGCTTGGTATGAAAGACTTCATAACTACTTGGTACAAATTGGTTTTCAAAGAACAAATGATAATAGTAGTCTATATATCAAAGAAGGACAAAATAAGAAGATTGTGTTGGCTAACATATTTGATGATGACACATTATTCATAAGAAATAATGACTTGTGCAAGGCATTTTCAAAAGAAATGAGAAAGGAATTTGAGATGTCTATGTTTGGAGAGATAAAATATTTTTTTGAATTATAAATTCAATAGAAGAAAGGTTGTATCTATATTATTCAATCCAATCATATCAAGGAGATAATAAAGAAATTTGGAATGGAAGACTCAAGACTAGTTTGAACTCCTATGTCTACTAGACATAAACTTTCCAAAAATGATGATTCCAAAGAAGTGGATCAGACCACATACAAATCAATGATTCAAAAATGGTACTATGTAGTACATACAAGGCTTGATATTGCATTAGCAGTCAGTATGGTGGAAAGTTTCTGAGAAAATCCCAAAGAAAATCACATGATGGCAATCAAGAGAATCGTGAGATATATGAAAGGTACTAAATAATATGGCCTATCGTACAAAAAAGGAGGCAATTTGTGTTGGATACAATTGTTCAATTATGTGTTATCTTTGATGTTAAAAAAATGTTATATCAGTTATCAGATAGAGTTTATCGAGATTAGTTGGTAAGCAAGATAAAAGATAGAGTCTACCGAGCTCAGATGGCAACCAAAGTAAATTATAGAGTCTACCGAGCATTTCTAGAAGTTACACTATGAAAATAGTTTCTATCGAGCTCACTTAGGTGTCAAAGGATTCTAAGACAAAAGTTAGTGTAAACTGAGCTCCTAAGGTTAACAAAGAATAGTTAGTTTCTACTGAGATCATAAAGTCAGAAAAGGAAAGTTAGTGTTTACTGAGTTCACTCCCTCTTCAAAGAATTTTACAGAGTTTGCAATATTTACCGAGCTTCACTTGGTTAACACTAGAAATTATTTCTAGAGCATTGTTTACCGACCAGGGTTGGCCAATGAAGAATTTCATTATTTTTGGAAATAAAGTCCATTTGTTTCATGTAATGATTGTAGTCGACTAATCTATTATTGATTGGTAAATGTAACTTGTAAATGAGCCAACTTGACAATTTGTAATGTATAAATAAAAGGTCAAGTTATGGATTCTAATTGAAATGAACAAGCATGCAAGTGAGTTCATTATGAAGAAGAAGTGTGAGAAAATTTTGAAGAAGGATCATATATCCTTATGGAGCAACAAATTTGTATTTGATCAATGAGGATCTATTGAAGCAGAATAGAGATCTATATCAGCAAAAGTTCAGTTGCATCTCATTCAGGTCACTCATTGTTACTTTCTCATAATTGTAGCAATGAATTCTAAATCTCTTAAAGGAGTTGGTTTAGCAGCCATTTTATAAATCCTCTAACAAGGTGGATAGTTTTTATAAATTTTTCTATAGTCCTCTAGCAAGGCCACTCCTAGCAGGATGATTAAATCCTCTAACAAGGTCACACCTAACAGTGTGTTTTGTAACCTTTAATAGGGTTGGTTCCTAATAGGGCTCACTTCAAAAGAGTGAAAATTGGTAGCTATTTACTTGGTGGTTTTTCCCATATTGGGTTTCCACGTTAAATATAGCGTCTCTTGTGTTCATGTTATTTACTTTTGCATGCATGTTAATAATTGTGAATGCTTAAAGATTAGTAATAACTTAAAACACAGTTCATCTACCGATTTAGGATATTTTTCTATGTAGCTACCGAGTGACACTAGTAACTAGTTATTTAAGACATCTAAGGAATCTATGGATTTTTTTTTGTGGTAACTAATTCACCCCCCCTCTCAATTACTCCATCTATAATTCCAACAATTGGTTGGTGCTTGTAGAAAAGATTTCAAGGATCTAAGCTAAAGGTCAAGATGTCTTACAAAAGGGAAATTCCAAGGCTTAATAGTGATAACTTTTCATCATGGCAAGGTCTCATGAGACTCCATCTAGCTTCCATTGGAGATTCAGGATTAAAATATCTAGATCAAGCATATGTAACACCTTCTGGAACACTATCTGCTAATGACATTACTAAGAAGAAAACTCATAACACCATGATGATAGACATTGCATCTGCCCTAAGCTATGAAGAATTTGATGATATCAAAGACTAAAAAATTGCCTCTGAAATGTGGAACAAACTAAAAGATAGGTATGGAGGTGATAATAATGTGAGAATAGCCAAAGCAGAAAGTTTAAGAGGTAAATTTGATCAGATGAGGATGAGAGAGGATGAAAACATTTCCAAATATGTTAAAAGAGTCAAAGTAGTTGTCAATGCAATCAAGGCTTATGGAGGATACATTGAGGAGGAAATAGTTGTAATTGAGGAGGAAATAGTTGTAAGTAAAGTTCTTAGAACATTACCTCCTATTTATGCAATTAGAGTTTCTACAATTCAAGAAAGAAGATGTGAAGCAAATCATAAGATAAATTTAGAGGCCATAGTTGGAAGATTGACTGCATTTGAGCTAGATAACCAAGAACATTGAATCAACATTTCAAGCCAAGCTTTCACTCAAGGAGAAAGGCAAGAAGATAAAGGATTTTTAGTCAGAAAGTGAAGAAGAATCAAAATAGAGTTTAGACAATGGTCTTGAGGTGGTTGAAGCTCTGTTTGTAAGAAAATATTTTAAACGCAGAGGGAAATACAAAGGTAAGGTTCCTCTAATTTGTTTTTCATGTGAAAAAATTGGACATATTGCTACTAGGTGCTCAAATAAGTAGAACAAGGATGAGAAGAAAGGTCACAAGTGCAATGGTAAGAAAGACTTCAAATCATTCAAGGACAAAGGTAAGAAAACATGTTATATGGCTAAGGATACTCATGTAAGAAAACTTATCTCTCATGTGAGCAAAAATGATACATGGAATATAGATAGTGGTTTCTCTCATCATATGATAAGTGATAAAACTAAGTTTGAACATTTTGAAGTTTATGATGGTGGTAGTGTGAGGTTTGGCAATAATAAACCTTGTTGCATAAAAGGAACAGGAAGAATCTTACTAACCAAAGAGCTTGTATGTGATAATGCATATTGGGTAGAAGGACTAAAACGCAATCTATTATGTGTGGAACAACTACTCAATAATAGATTCAAAGTGGAATTCATACATGGAAAAGTAATACCACTGAATGAAAAAGGAAAGAAAATTGGATCAAGCATACAAACAAAAGGTAACTTGTTCTATCTTGAACTTGGTGAATGTTCATGTTTTATTGCTCAAGTTGAAGAAAGTTGGTTATGACATAGAAGGTTGTGTCATGTGAACTTTGATAACCTTGTGAAAATAAGAAAATTCAAGAAAGTAAGAGGCATTCATAGTATAAAGAAACCTGAGGTTGGTCTATCCAAGAATTGTCAAATTGGTAAGATGGGAAAGACTAGCTTTAAAAGTAGGAATTATCAGTCTAAAGAAGTTTTAGAAATTGTGCATACTAATTTGTATGGACCTATTGGAATTGAAAGCTATACTGGAGAAAAGTTCTTCATTCTTTTTGTTGATGATTACTCAAGAATGATGACTATCATGTATCTGAGAGAGAAATCAGAAGCATTTGAAAATTTTAAGTGGTATTTGTCTAGAGTAGAAAAAGAAATAGGCAAAAAAATGAAATGTTTGAGGTTAGATAGAGGTGGTGAATTAATCTCCCATGAGTTCAATAACATTTGCATTGAAAGGAGAATCAAAAGATAGGTATCAGCCCTTGGAACTCTAGAGAAAAATGGAATAGTTGAAAGGAGGAAGAGATCTATCATGGACTATGCAAGAACCTTAATGATTGAAAATAACATTGCTATCAAATACTAGAAGGAAGCTATTAGTACTACAATTTATACCTTGAACTAAGTACAACTGAAGAATGACTCATTCAAAACCCCCTATGAGCTATGGTATGGCTATAAACCCAATGTAAGTTACCTAAAAGTATTTGAAAGAAAATGTTAAATTTTTAAAGAATCTAGAAAAGGTAAATTTGATGTAAAGGGTGACGAAGGAATATTTTTGCAATATTCTTGCAAAAGCAAAGCATATAGATGTTTGAATTTGTCTACTTACAAAGTGATAAAAAGTGTACATGTGAAAGTTGATGAGTTTGCAAAAAGGACTAAAGAAGAAAGAAAAAGAGAACTAGAAGACTATAGGAGATTTGTTTTCATTGAACCTAATACAATGCTAGATACACCTATCAAATAGGAATCTTCTAGTCCCAGTCTTCAGTAACTGAGTTGCAAGAAGTTAAAACCAAGCTATAGGAAAGTGACTCACATTCTGATGCTACTGAGCCAATGCCTACTAAGTTTGAAGGACCCAAGAAGCAAACAAAATAGCCAAAACATGAAGTTGAAGTGCGAAAGGATGAAAATGCAATTTTTTCAAAAGGCAAGGAACCTATTTTACCTAAGTATGTTAGGAGACATCATACACTAGATCAGATCATTGGAGACAAATTTGAAGGTACTATGACAAGAAGTAAGTTGAAAGGTACTTATTTACTTACTAATTTTGAATCTAGAAGTGTCAAAGATGCATTAGCAAACGAAAGTTGGATTGAGGCCATGAATGAAGAGATAGAACAGATAGAGAAAAACAAAATATGGACTCTTGTACCTAGGCCAAAAGACAAAAATGTGATTAGAACTAAGTGGGTATTCAGAAATAAGTTGAATGAAGATGATAAGGTGTCAAGGAAAAAAGCTAGAATAGTATGCAAAGGATACTCTCAAGAAGAAGGAATAGACTATGGAGAGACTATTGCTCCTATTGCAAGATTGGAAGGTGTCAGGACCCTACTTGCATATGATGCATACAAAGGATTTAAGGTTTATCAGATGGATTTCAAGTCATCATTTCTCAATTGTATACTGGAAGAAGAAGTCTACATTGAGTAGCCTAAAGCTTTTGTTGATCCTAACAAGAAGGACATGGTATGCAAATTACACAAAGCATTGTATGGTCTGAAACAAGCCCCTAGAGCATGGTATAAAAGATTGCATAACTATCTTATTTAGATTGTTTTTAGAGAACTAATGATAATAGTAGTTTATATATCAAGAAAGGACCAAATAATAAGATTATTTTGAAGAAATATTTTCGGATGAAACTTTGTTCACAAGAAATGAGGATCTTTGCAAAGAATTTTTAGAGAAAATGAACAAGGAATTTGAGATGTCAATGTTTGGTAAGATCAAATTCTTTGTTGGTCTTCAAATTCAATAGAGTAAGAATGGAATCTACATTACTTAGTCAAAATACATCAAGGAGATACTAAAAAAGTTTGGTATGGAAGATTGTAAACTAGTTGGGACTCCTATGTGTACTGGATTGAAACTTACCAAGGATGATGAATCAAAGGTGGTAGATTAGACATTGTATAGATCTATGATTGGAAATTTGCAATATGTAGTTCATACAAGACCAGATATTGCCATTGCAATTGGTATTGTAGCAAGATTTTTAGCAAAACCAAGATAAAATAACATGATGGCAATCAAAAGGATCATGAGATACTTGAAAGGCACTAAAGATTATGGATTAAGGTACAAATTTGGAGGTAATCTAGATTTGAAAGTGTTTACTAATGCAGATTGGGCAAGAAACATTGATGACAGAAAGAGTACAAGTGCAGGAGCTTTCTTTCTTGAAAAAAGGTTGGTTTCTTGGACAAGTAAAAAGTAGAATTGTACATCCCAATCTACAACTGAAGTAGATTATGTTGCAGTAGTAGTAAACTATTCTAATATTGTTTGGATCAAGCAATTATTGGAAGGTATAAAGGTGGAAATTAAAGAAACTATTGTTATTTTTTGTAACAATACAAGTGCAATTAACATATCTTAAAATCCAATGATGCATTCAAAAACCAAGCACATTGTAATAAAGTATCACTTTGTCAGAGAATTGGTGTAGGATAAGGAGATTAGATTGGAATAAGTCCATACAAAAGAACAAATTGCTAAAATATTCACAAAACCTTTACCTAAGGATGCATTCTTGTATCTAAGAGGTAAATTAGGGGTCATTCCCCTAACCGAAGCTCACTAAAATGAAGCTTCAGTGATGCATCAATAGGTATTAAGTCAAAGATCTTTTAGTTGATGCAGTAAAGTCATGGAAATATTGCATATGAATTAGTACATAAGGTACATTGCTACTCATTTGGTCTGTGTTGTCTTTGGCATGTGTTGTCAAAGAGGGAGAGTATACTGTCATATCTTTCTAAAATTTGAATTTGTTTGTGGAGAGTTTTTTGTTTATGTAATTCCTTCATAGAGGGAGATTACTATATTTGAGAAGTTTGTGGAATAAAATGTAAGAGGGAGAAACACTCTATCAAGAAAATACTTGTTTTCAAATTTCATTCTACTATGACATGTTGTGTTTCAATCAATGCCAAAGAGGGAGATTGTTGGATATAATTGTTCAATTATGTGTTGTTTTGATGTTACACAAATGTCATATCAGTTATTAGATAGAGTTTACTGAGCTCAGTTGCTAAGCAAAGGAAAAAACAAAGTCTACTGAGCTCAGATGGCAAGCAAAGTAAATTACAGAGTCTACCGAGTGTTTCTGGAAGTTACACTATGAAGATAATTTCTACCGAGCTCACTTGGGTGTCAAAGGATTCTAAGACAAAATTTAGTGTTAACTGAGCTCCCAAGGTTAACAAAGGAAAGTTAGTTTCTACCGAGATCACAAGGTCAGCAAAGGAAAGTTAGTGTTTACTGAGTTCACTTGCTCTCCAAAGGATTTTGCAGAGTTCATAGTGTTAATTGAGCTTCACTTGGTTAACACTGGAAATCATTTCTAGAGTAGTGTTTACCAAGGAGGGTTGGTCAATGAAGGATTTCATTGTTTTGGGAAATAAATTTTATTTGTTTCATGCAATGATTGTAGCTGATTGATGTATTGTTTATTGGTAAATGTAACTTGTAAATGAGCCGACTTGACAATTTGTAATGTATAAATAAAAGGTGAAGTTATGGATTCTAATTGAAATGAATGAGCATGAAAATGAGTTGATTGTGAAGAAGAAGTGTGAGTGAATTTTGAAGAAGGATCAAATATCATTGTGGAGCAGAAAAGTTGTATTTGACCAGTCAGGATCTATTGAAGTAGAATGGAGATTTGTATCAGCAAAATTTTAGTTGCATCTCATTTAGGTCACTCATTGTTACTTTCTCATAATTGTAACAGTGAATTCTAAATCTCTTAACAGAGTTGGTTTAGTAGCCATTTTGTAAATCCTCTAACAAGGTTGATAGTTCTACTAAATTGTTCTAAAGTCCTCTACCAAGGCCACTCCTAGCAGGGTGATTAAATCCTCTAACAAGGTCACATCTAACAGTGTGTTTTGTAATTTTTAATAGGGTTGGCTCCTAATAGGGCTCACTTCAAAAAAGTGAAAATTGGTAGCTAGTTACTTGGTGATTTTTCCCATATTGGGTTTCCACGTTAAATCTAGTGTCTCTTGTGTTCATGTTATTTACTTTTGCATGCATGTTGATAATTGTGAATTCTTAAAGATTAGTAATAACTTAAAATAGAGTTCATCTACTGAGTTACAACATTTTTCTATGTGGCTACTGAGTGACAATAGTAACTAGTTATTTAAGACATCTAAGGGATCTATGGATTTGTTTTTGTGGTAACTGATTCACCCCCCTTCTTAGTTACTCCATCTATAATTCTAACAATTTGGACTTAAAAGTATTTACTGATGTTGATTGGGAAGGAAGTATTGATGATAGAAAAAGCACTAGTAGTGGAGCATTATTTTTTTCCAAAAGACTAGTGACTTGGACAAGCAAGAAAAGAAATTGTATCTCTCAATCCACAACAAAGGTAGGGTATGTAGCAGTAGCAATCAACTATTCAAACATTGTTTGGTTCAAACAAATAATGACAGGAATGAAGATAGAAATTAAGGATCTAGTAGTCATATATTGTGATAACACTATTACTATCAATATATCAAAGAATCTAGTAATGCATACCAAAACAAAGCACATTTCTATAAAATATCACTTCTTAAGAGAATTAGTGCAACATAAAGAAGTCAGGTTTGAATATGTGAATACAAGAGAAAAAATTGTAGACATATTCACCAAACCATTGCCTAAGGATGCATTTTTTGTATGTAAGAGGTAAGCTAGGGCTCATTCCCCTATCTGAAGCTCATTAAATAAAGATTAGTGATGCATCAACCAAAGCATGTTGAAAATCAATCAGTTGGTATGATATTGATATGAGGATATTGCAAATGAATCACTACTTAAGGTATGCTAACATTCACTAAACATTGTCTTTGGCATGTGTTGTCAAAGAGGGAGAAGTTTACTATAATATCTCATAGAAATTTCTTTAAGAAAAACTTGTTGTAATAGGGAGAAGTTGCTATCAAAAGAAGTTATTGTAGATAGAATTTTTTTGATAGAGGGAGATACTAAAGAAAAAAAGCAATGAAAAATGAATTTATCATGGACATGAATCATAATGAAACTAAAAAGATGTTCCTTACTTTATCCTTGTTCTAAAAAAATTATTATGTTATGACATTTTGTGTTGCCATCAATGCCAAAAAGGGAGATTGTTGGATATAATTGATTAATTGTGTATTGTATTTGATGTTACACAAATGTCATATAATTATCAATTAGTGTATGCCAATCTCATTTGGTGTTGAAGATAGTTTTCTATGGCTACTGAGCAATCCAGATTTTTCTCAGTTTAGAAGGTATTGTCTATTGAATTCACTCAATTGCCAAAAGAAAGTCTACAGATGATGAGTGTTAGCCAAGCTCACTCGGTTAATGAAGAAAAAGTTGGATGGAACTAGTGCTAACTGAGCTCACTTGGTTACCTAAGGAATTTTCTAGTATGGAGTGTTGATCAAGCTTCACTTGGTTAACACAAGAAATCACTTGTAAGTTAGTGTCTACTAAGTAGGGTCAGCTATCAAAGGACTTTCTTATTTTGCATATTAAGTTTAATTATTTTATCTATTGGTTCTAGCCGACTCTAAAAATGAATATTAGTTACTCTAAGTTATATTCTAGTTGACTTAACAATGTGAATGATATAAGTAGAAGGTCAAGTTGTGGGACAGAATGTGAAAAGTGTCTGTGAATTCATTGAATATTTGATAATGCTAAGGGGAAGCAAATCAGAAGGATAAGAAGAATATTCTTGTGGATTTGAAAGGATACATTCAATCAAAAAGGGCCAAGTAGAAGCTAGAATAGAGATCTATAATCAACAATTTAGTTTCATCCAAATTAGGTCATTTCATTGTTACTCTCTAACCATTATGGAAATTATCTAAATCTCTTAACATAGTTTTTTTAACATCCATTTGTAAATCCTCTAATAAGGTGGCAGTTCTATTGAATCATCTAAAGACCTTTGACAAGGCTGCTCCTAATAATGTGATTAAATCCTCAAATAGGGTCACACCTAATAGTGTGTTTTCTAACCATTAGCAGGGTTGGTTCCTAATAGGGCTCACTTTAGATGAGTGAAAATAGTAACTAGTTGCAATTGGTGGTTTTTCCCAACTTGGGTTTTCACATTAAATCTTTGTGTCAAATGTGTTCATGCTATTTTTTTTCTATGTTTGTAACTAAGTTAAAGTAATGATAATTAAAGATGACATCTGTAGATCTGCATGTTAATTAATTACCAAGCATTCTCAATGCTTACTGAGTTACAACATTTCTTTTTTTTATTGAGCATCAACAAAATTAAGTTTTGACTAAATTATTTTACTGACATCTATGGGATTTGAGAAATATTTTAGTAACTGATTCACCTCTCCCCTCTTAGTTACTCCTCTTATATTTCCTACATTGGTTTCTTATTGATCTTTGATCTATACTCATATGATTTGTGTCCATACTTGTTTCAACTAAAGCAATAATCATAAAATTCAAGTTTAGGATTTGACAAACCAATTTTCCTCATGCAAACATTTGTTATATGACCTATTTTTCCATAGTGATAGCATGTAGGCTTTTGGCTCTTTAGTTTTGCAAACACATTTCTTTGTTCTCTGTACTTTCATGACTCAACTTGATTGACATAATTCACCATTCACCTCATTAACCTTAACCTTGCATGTAATCAGCCATAGAATATCATGTAATAATATATCTAACATCTAGTAACATGATAAAAACACATGAGCAAGTAAATAATACGTGACACAAGATTTGGTATCACAGAAACCCTCCAATGTGAAGGTAAAACAACAATGGGGATAATACCAAAAAAATCTTCACTACTGTAGTAAAAAAGTGCCTATTAGGCTGCAATTTGATGACTTATGATGATCTACATGTAAGGGGTGTTCTCTTCAAAAATCATACTAAAATATTAATTCTACCTTTATAAAAGGATTTAAATTTCATAACTAAGTGAGTGCTTTATTAATATATTTATAATAGGTTAATTAGGACCACTCTTTTAAGAGATTCACCTGATACATTAATTATAATGTAATAGTACCATGATCCTTTAGTCTAAACTTCTTTGTTGGTAACATGTCTTCTCTTTCCAATATCTAATCACCTTAATGTGACTTTTTTTATAATATCCTCTCACTATACTGCTTAGCCACCAATAGTCCTTCAACACTTGATACTCATTGATTCTCCTTTAGCTTTGCATACATGCATTCCTCCAACTAACTAACAATATATTCAATATTGAACCCTTTCTTATATAAAAATCTTAAGATTCTTATGGATCATAAAAAAAGATTGTCATTCATCCTTTCGGCCACTTAAGCTTTCATATTTTTTGATTAGTTATTTCTACTCCATAGGGGTTAGTAATACTAGATTATAGGCATAATTATTTCCTTGATCTTCACTTCAATCTTAGAAACATGTTACATGCTTAGACCAAATGGTTTACATAATATTTTGTGTCATTCAAAAGTCATATACACAAACTACATAACTCAGCACATATAACCTCTTATGCTTGGCTATGCTAGATTCTTCCTACTAATCCTCAACATATACCAACACTTGATTTAAACTATTTCCTCTCTAAACTACTTAGCTCATGTTGCACTAATCTTATATCATGTGTTACCTTCTAGATGGCTTGGAAACTACTAAATTTTCAATGACTATAATGTGCTTGGAAACTACTACCTGCTTGACACATATTTAACTTGTGTACTTTTTCTCTTTGTACCTTGACCTTTGTTGTGGCTCATTCACAGTGTTGACCAACAAAATTTTCCTTGTAAATGTCTTAGTATTTTGGACTAATAGATATTACCAATATTTTATTTATTCAAAAGTTAAATCAATTTACTAAGTTAATTATATTAAATTTTATGAATGTGAATTGGTACAAAAGTGTTCTTAGGCCTATAGGACAATTGGTTATAACTTATTCACCCCACTTTTGATTATATAACAAGAACCATGTGTGTATATATGTCTAAAGCACATACACATCTTCACTCTCCATCAAAACTTAACCTAAAAATAAAAGCAAGAGATAATGCAAGAGGAGAAGAACAAAAATTATTCTTAGGGTTAGAAAACTTGTAGGAAGAAATTGCAAAATAACCATAGATTGGGCAAAAATTACACTATTATATTTTGCCCCAAACTATAATTTTAAATTAGGGTTAGGGTCATACCCTAATAGAACAAGTTAATTTGAGTTAACCTTGGGCAATATTATGGGGGGAAAAGCCAAGTTGACTTTTGACCAAAGTTGAATGGGACCCCTTTATCAATAAATTGTGCATTTTAATGCATTAAGTAAAAAAATTAAAGGTGGTTCAGGGGAGTGGGTAAAGATATTGGAGGTCAAAAGGTCAAGTGTTCAAATTTGACTCTCACCTTATTTGATTTTAAACATGGACATTTTTATTTTACTTTTATGATTAAAGTTTTTGAGTTGAGAGTAGTTCAAAATTTTGAATTAATAATGTTGGACAAGTGATATTTACAATTTATTAACAAATTAACTATTGTAAGTCTTGTAATTAAATTGTGGATTATTATTAAAATTAATAATGACATGATTATGAAATCTAATTAATAAGTGAGACTAAAATTAGATGTGGAAAATAACAATACTACTGTTAAATTTAATGAATCGAGGCATTATTATTAAACTTTATTTAAAACTAGAACTATGATTAGATTTAATCAATGATGGGACTACAATTACTTAATAGTGAGCCATTATTTTAATTAGATAAACAACCAAGCTATTAAATAATTAAAGGATTTAGAAGTTAACTTTAATCATAAAGTGTGATTGAAATGAATACCCCTTTAAATCTTGATAATACACTTATGATGCATCAAACTTCTAGCAATCATAACTTTTGACTCAGATGTGAGATTTTGCTGAAATTTTTAGAGTAACTTCATTATGAGGAGTTAGGTGGTCATTTTTATTGTGTCCATAAATTTTATGAGTCTGAGAATATCCATTTACATGCGCAAAACACAATTATTATTATTATTAATTTTTTTAGTTTTAATTATTATAGTAACTTTGAATGGGTGTATCCAAATTCAAAGATTAGTTGGTAGTTTAAGATTCCATAACCTAAGGAAAGTCTAACTTTAATTTTATCTTTTTAGAAGTTGTGTTGGTAAGTTCCAAAAATGGAAAATTTGAAAATTGTGAGAATTTGCCAAAGAAGATGGTTTCTAGTTTTTCCTAGTTTAGATAGTTTTTGGGCTTACTAGAGGGTTTCTTTAACTTGATAAGTTAAAAACCTAGTTCATAATTAGTCCAACTACAAAAAAAATTACAAATCATCCACCTTCATGAAATTTGGTTCACAATCAGTCAAACCTCATCTTATTATGATTTTTCATTAGTAAACATTAAACTTCTTGGAATTTACAAGTGGGAAGATTTACTTCTGAGAGGGGGGGGGGGGGGGGGGGTGAATCAGAAGTAACTAACCTTAACCTTTTAATTGAAAAAATTCATATGCATCTTATCCATCTAATAAACATGAGAGTAAAGACATGCATGAAAAATAGATGACACAAGACTTGGTAACCCAGAAACCCTCCAAAATGAGAGGGTAAAACTGAGGTGTGGATGACACCCAAAAAATATCGCTATAGCAATATGTAACTATTTAAGGTTACAAAGTTTGACCACTTCCAATGGTCTGCCCTATGAAAGGCCTATCCTGTTAAAGACTTTACACCCTATTAAAAGTAACCTAGTTAAAGGATTTACAAACATTCACTTGGAATGTTACCTTGTTAAATGATTTACAATCCTATTAAGGATCTACAATGTGGCTATTAAACCTATATAGCTGTGATGTAGGCGCATCCAATGGTGTAAGGGCAATCCTGTATCACCCAAAAATATGCTTAGAGATAGTTTATATTTAATGTGTTTTCATTTTTGGATACCTATTTGGGTCAAATAAAGGTTCCAACTCTCACAGTTCCACTATTAGATTTTTGGGTTACAATTTTTGAGCACCTTGGGATAAGTGTCAAAGTAAAAAATGGGTTATTTTGTAATTGATCCAAAATTATGATGAGTTAAAGGGTGTAAGTTGGAGGGATGATTACACTTGTAATTTAGAAGCACTCCAAAAAAAGAACCTAGTCAAAAGGCTTTACAGGTAGAAAGTTCTTGTAGTTTTAAATTTCCTTGAGACCTCCTAAGAGTGCTTCAAAACTAGATTTGAAGCCCTAAACAGCCTCATACAGGCTCAAAAAATGGGGGACAAGAAAAGCTGGTCCATACAACTATAGAGCACATTGAGAGCTTTCTAAAAATGTAAATGGTTTGTCAATCAGAGTTTTGATTCAAAAATTATGCCTCCCAGAAGTTGGGCTACCCTCTTTGGATTCTTCTAATTTTACACCGACTTCTAACGTGACTTCTAGAACCTTCTATTTTGGTAGTGGATGTTAACATATTCTAGAATGTATTCCTAACACTAAACCATTTGGGGTCTATTTAAGAACATTTCTATCATTGTAAATGTAGTTCTTAGTGGAGTTTGAGAGAAGGTACTGTGAGGAGGATTTTTCTCCAAAATCATACTATTGTAAGCCCATAGAGCATGTCTTTGGGTTTTTTCCTTTTTACTGAATGTAGTAGTAAATTTTCACTAATAATATTATTTCCCTTTTCCTGTGTGCTCATTTTGGTCTTGGGTTGTGTCCCCATCAAGCTGTTAGGCCAACCTATCAACATAGGATTTCCATTCTCTTAATACAATGGTTAGAAAATATAGAAGAATGTCTTGACAGGTAATCACTTTCAACATTGAATTTTTTATTCCAAATCCTTCTTCTACTCTATCAATTTTGATCCTTGCTTGATCTGATATATCTCTCTTCTTGAAACTTTGATACTTTGTTCTCAATCAACTGAATTCTGCAACGCTGCTCTATTCTTCCTTCTGAGTCTTTAAACACCCCTCTGAATTTTTCTATAATTCACCCATACACTTCTCTTATAGTAACTCTATTTTTCTTAGAATCCATACTTTACTTGGGAATTATTATTTTATTGGCACCTGTAGTGACTCAACATCACTTATCACTTGGCACTTGAACTTCACTCGACACCTATTGACTCTCTGGTTCAGCACACACTATAGCTCAAATTCTATATTATGCTTGGCATCATCTTGAGAATTGGTTAAGTGTGTTGACACTCAATTGTCAAAACCAATCTGAGACTAACAATCTCCCCCTTTGACATGAGTGGCTAACACACTTAACTAAGCCTTATGAATCTGATCTCTATGAGTACACTACACATTCTGTTTGGCATATACAAAGCTTCAAAAACTTGTTCAAAATTTTTTATACCTCAAAAATTTGTAACTCCCCCTGAGCCAATGTACCTTTTTTGTATCCAAAATTCCTATGTTGAATTTGTCTCATGCTGATGTATTTGATACTCTTTGCCTCTATTTCTGTGTACCCTTTTTTTGTTGTGTTTGTACTCCCCTTTTCTCCCTTTTTTCACACATCTTCTTATAGTTTTTACATATTTTTGGTTGTATCTCCTGATCTTGAATATCTCCAAAAATGTATTTTCTCCCCATTTGGGTATGTCTTCCTTTATTTACACATCCATTCTTATTATCTCCTATGAGTATATCTCCTCCAAAATACTATATCACCTATTTATTTTTATTTCTCCGCCTTTTTGTCACTTATGTCAAAGGGTCATAAGAATGAATAGAATATTTAGCCAAAAATGTTTTATTTACCTCCATGATCATCTTTAGAGAAGCATCCTAGTTGTTTAATGCTATTTCTAGTTATTTTTGCAGGATGGTTGTCTATGCTATAAGATGTACAAGGCCTTCTAAAGTAGAAAGATTGGGATCTTTCTTTAAGACATTTTCTACATAGGCCTATTCCTTGTGTAGCATTTCTAGATGTGGAGTAATAGAGGATTGAATTTGTATTAATTTGACCTTAATATTGGCCTCTTCTCCTATCCATACAACTAACTCCTTCTGGGTGTGAAGCGTTGTTGCAAAATGCTTCTCACTTTGAGCTGGATCTTTATGTGGCTGTGTGCTAGATATTTTAAGATTTCTTTTTCAGCTCAACATTCTTTGGCTAGATTCTTGTGTGAAGCATGATGAATCACACAATTTGGAGTACAATGAGAATATATTCTCAAGTATGGTTTTCACTTTTTCAACTTTCTTAGCCAATTCTACTTGTGAAAGTGCTATCTCACTACATATCTTCTCATTGACTTTCATTTGAAATTTCTTTTTTGACCATTCTAATAACTTAACATTAGTATCAAGGTCTTTGTTTTGTACCTAGTCCACTATGTTGGACAATTCCTCCATGATGGGCTTTGCTTCATCAGGTAATTGCAAGCTAAATGCATCAATGAATATGTCTTTGATTTTCACTAATGCTTGCTTTTGTCTATACTCATTTATGAGTATTTCCTATTTCTTCCTTCTCTCCAGTGCCTCTTGCACTTCATTAATTTGAGCTAGGTTCATAGTCTTGGAGTTATAACTTGGTATGAATATTTCCTCATCAAGTGCAAGGTCTCCATAGTGAAGTACCCTTGCAACCTTGGTGGAACTCAAGCCTAGTGCTGAAATTTGCAGTGGTACTACATTAGTGCTCAGATTCTTGGTAGGACTCCCTGAGGTAGGAAAGTTCACCAATGTCTGAATTACCTCTTGCTCCTTTTCTTTAGGGTTTTTCTCCTCTTTATTTTCTTCTTCTCTACTACCTTGATCAATAATGATGATTTGAGGAGGTGCACCTTAACTTTGTGCTATAGGAACATCTTGTCCTATTTGTCGCTTTGCTGGCTCCCCAACAATTGTTGTTGCTATGACTATATGATCAACCTTAGTAGTTGTATCCTATGCTTCTTGCTCTTTTGGTTAATCTATTGTAGCTATGAGAGGTTGTGAAGGTGTTTCTTGTGTGTTCACCTTCTCCCCAGTGATTTTTTCTATAGCTTTTTGCAATTCATCCACACTCACCAAAACAAGATTTGTGCATAGCTCTGATTGTAATGTGGTTTGGTGAAGGATCTTTTTGAGATCCTCTAAAATTAATGGATTGATGCTCTGACCTGTGGTGTTAGGAACATCCTTAAAAATTACTATTTCTATAGGTGTTGTATGTGGAGTACTCGGTGGTTTTAGTTGGGTGTCTTGGAAACTTTGTTCTGGCTATTGCTCTATTGCCTCTTCCCCTTTATGTGTCTTCTCCACTGTTTTCTCATCTTTCTCTTTCTCTCCTTCCTCATCCTTCTCATTTTCATCTTCTTCTTCATTACTTTTCCCCTCAAAGGGATCTTCCTCTCCTTCTTTTACTATTGTCAACCCATAAATTAATTTTCACATTTGTGTGGATTTCTGCACAACATCCTCAATCTGATTTTGTAGAATGTTGAAGACTCTGTATTTCGTTGCAAATTTGTCACCATGTTTCTTATTAGCCTTACTTATTTGACTTTTTTTAAGGTCTGGCATCACATGAGCCAATTTTGATTCCCATATATCCTTTTCCATATTAAGGCAATAATGCCATTTATTTTCTATAATAGAGCTTAGCTCCTTAGGCATTGAATTGTCTAGTTCAAGTGGGGTGGTCTTGAACTTAGCCATCATAGTGTAGATGGATTCTTCCACTATGTTTTGTTCTTCCTTTGACAACTTATTAAAATCAATGGTCTTCAAACTAGTTAAATCTACATTGTCTCTAATGTTATTACAAATATTTTCCAATTTAGACTTGGTAGCATGTCTTACCAATTTGAATTTCTCATCATTAGACTCTGTCCTTTCTTCATATGACTCTGGGGGTGCAACATATTTTCATCTCTTCTTTTTCTCTATAGGCCTTCCTTGTTCTATGGTTTTCTATTTCCCCTCTTCTTTTGACACTTGTTTTCTTGCCCTAGTATCTACCCTTGTAGTTGGCTTGGTTGGGCTTGGCTTTGTTGCTTTCTTCTTTCCCTTTGGCTATGTTGCTGGTTGTTTTTGTGCTTTTCTTTTCTTTGGCTTTGGCTTTGGTGCTTCCTTCTTGGCACCTTCCTCTTCTTCAACATCCTCCCCCATACCTTGGGTTAATGGAAGTGTTTCTTGTCCTTGTTCCTCTTCATCACCTTCTACTTCTTCTTCTTCTTCTTCTTCTTCTTCTTCTTCTTCTTCTATTTTACTCTCTCCAAATTTGGCTTCAAGTTTCTTCACAAGTTTATCCTTCTTCTTTAATGTGGAGGCAATATTTAACTCCATATATAGTTTTGACTTGGCTACATCAAAGGTTCCAAAATGTGGTGCACTCTTGTCCACTTCTTCTGCTAGTAGTGCAGTTATAGCTATTGATGCCTCATCTATATTTATTTCATAGCCAAGAGGTCTTAACCATCTAACTCTTGGTATGGCAGCTTGAATGTATGTATATTCAATATCTACAAGAAAACATACATCATTTACATGATTTTCTACTAAGGAAACTAGTATTCTTAGCCTTTGCTTCATTGTCTTCTTGAAGTCTTCAAAATAGCTAGTCATAAGGGTCTCAAAATTAGCTCCCATTTGCTCTATATATTCATTAACTCGAGCTATTATTGACCTATTTTCTCTCTAGACTACTTTTCCAAAGGATGGAAACTCATTCTACACATAGAAGAAAATACAAATCAAAATAACACCAAATTTACATTGGGCTCCCTTGGTTATTTTGATTGCTAGTAAATTTTCATTAATTTGTTGTAGTTGTAGTTCTGCAAGATCATAAGTATGATCCTTATTCACCAATTTGTAACCTACATCCACTACAATGCAAGGCACATTTTTGAGTCTATTGGATTGGTAGAACTTATGTGCATTGACTCTAATAGCAAAATCTACAAGAGGGTCTTGAGTGGTGTCTATCATCATTCTTCTCTTGTTCCACTTAGCACTAGTATTCTTCTCAATTGCTTCCTTAGAATCACTCCTAAGGGTCTTTGGCCGATCTAGGGTTGGGCACCCTATTACTCTATGTACAATCCTTTTGGTGATTTTCACTGGACCATCCTCCAACCATAAGCTTCCATCATGTATTCTACTAAGCACTAGCCTAATCCATTCAGTCTTGAAAATTTTAGGAAATTCTAGGGCACATGTCAAAGCCTTCTTCTCAACAATTTGATATTCTTCCTTCAACACTCCATTTTCACACAATTTTTCATAAGCTTCCCTCATTTCCATGTCTCCTATGGATTTAATCTTGCAATTGTAACATCTCCTAATATCTTGAACCATAACTACCTTTGGGGGTATGATAGATAGGGCTCTAGCTAGGTCATTTTTATATGTTACCTCTAGAATTGGTTGGAAATCTGGTTGTTTCACTTCATTGGACACTAGCTAAACCTCAAATGGTTCCTTTTCCTATGTTTTCCTAGAGCTAGAAGCCATTTGTGCAATCTAGGGTTTTAACACAAATAAAATGCGAAACTGCATAGCTCGGCACACACTTAAATACCTTTAAATTGATGAAATCATGTTGAAATGTTGTTGAAATCTACTTAAACACTAGATTCTCTTCTGTGAAGTCATTATGTACTCTTTCTTGTCTTTATTCTTTGTTCATAATGGAGAAAAATGATTGAAAATGTGATAATATACCCTATTTTTGTTGCATTTAATGCGTAGTGTATTTATAACTATCCACTCAGCTTCTTAAGGGTTTCTCTCCACTCAACTTTCACTACCAACTCAACTACTACCAATCATTCAGATTCTACTATCTTTGATAGTCAACTCAGTATGCACTAGGATTTTACTTGGCGTTTGAGGGCAACTCGGCAACACTTGTGAAATCTTGAAATTTTAACTCTGCATCTTTAATCATGTTGTTTTCTTCCTTTCAATACTTGCTTGTTTTAGGAACTGATGAATGATAAAGATTTATAAATCAATTCGTCATGCCTCCTCTTTACTTAATTTGATGAAGTGTGACCACTTGACTTTTTAGGTGAAGTGATCCCCTCATTTGATGTGCTACTCCCATCTTTCTTCTTCCATGACTTATTCATTTCTCCTCTAATGTATTCAACATCCACTTTCTCTTTTCCTTTGTTGACCTCTAGTTTGGGTGCCTTTAACCTTGTTGGGCAATTGCTATTGATATGACTAGTCTTCAAGCAATTGAAACATGTGGTCTAACTAAGCCATCTAGTGTAGTTTCCTTTGAAATGTGTTCTAATACAATTTTTAGGAATGTGTCAATATTCCTGACAATAATGATAGCTATACCTATTGTTGTAGTCCCAATTGTAGTGATGTCTAAGGTTATTTCCCTTGTTGGCTAATTAAGTGTCTACATAGGCTTTGATTTGCACTCAAAAGCTTTATGTCCATACTTCTTTTAATTATAATAATGACCTTCAAATCTTGGTGTTTTGATAATCCTAGTCCTGCAGTTATGTGCTTGATGTCCTTGCTTTTTGCACTTGTGACAATGACTCACATTCTTAGGTTTGTCATACTAATGGGCATTCTTTCTCTTGCATACTTTAGAGGTATGTTCCTTTTTACCATAGAAATGATAAGTAGGTTTAGTGTTCTTACCTTTGTTACTCCCTTCTTCTGTAGTCTTGGATGACTCTCCTTATTCAGTGCTGGTGTATCCTAGTCCTAAAGTGTCATTGCTAGCCCTTGGTGATTTTAGTAGCTACTCAAAGTACTTAATGGCCTCATTGAATTTGTTGAAACTCTCCACAATTTATTTCTCCCTTTTTAGGTCATTTTGTAATTGATCATTTTGCATTTTTATTATAGAGATCTCAATATCCTTAACATTCAGCTCATGATGTGCATTCATCATCTGGCTTAGGGTGTCTAGCTACATGTTTGAAATTATTGCAAGCTCAATTGACTTTTCTTCTAGTCTGTTGGCAAGATTTATTTTGTCTTCTTCTAGCATAGCCTTATCTTCAATGGCTCTTTTCTTCTATTCAATCACCTCACAAAGCATCATGGCTTGTGATTCTTGTTCAAGCTTGAGTGTTCTGATTTCATCTGCTTGGGATCTATTCTTCTCCATTAGATCTACTATTGCTACATTAAACTCTTTGGAATCTCCATTTGCAAAAAATTTGTAGGTGTCAATATCCTTGTATTGTGTATCATTCTTATCTATGGCAATATCTTTTCTTCTCTTTAAGGATTTTCTTAGTTCTTCTTTAGCTTCTTCCAAAGCATGTAGAAAAAGTTATATATTAATTGCCTGATTCTCTATGATCTTTCCAAGTTTGTAGACTTCCATCTCCAGATCTTTTCTCCAAGCTATAAGGCTCCTACTTGAGATAACTTGTCTCTAATACCAATTGTTGGAATTTACAAGTGGGAGGGTTTACTTCTTGGGGGGGGGGGGGGGGGAATCAAAAGTAACTAACCTTAAACTTTTCAAAACCTTTTAACTAAAAACATTCACATGCATCATATCCATCTAATTAACATGAAAGTAAAGACATGCATGAAAAATAGATGACACAAGATTTGGTAACCTAGAATCCCTCTAAAATGAGAAGGTATAACTGGGTTGGGGATGACACCCACAAAATATTACTACAACAATATGAAATTTTTTAAGGTTACAAAGTTTGACCACTTCCAATGGTCTGCCCTATGAAAGGCATTTCCTGTTAAAACTTTACACCTTGTTAAAAGTGACCTAGTTAAATGATTTACAAACATTCACTTGGAATGTTACCTTGTTAAAGGATTTACAATCCTGTTAAGGATCTACAATGTGGCTATTAAACCTATATAATTGTTAGGCCAACCTATCAACATAGGATTTCCATTCTCTCAATATAATGGTTAGAAAGTATAGAAGAATGTCTTGACCTAATGACTTGCAATCTTCAATTGTTGATTCTAGGTTCTTGTTTTGCTCTATCAATTATGTTCCTTGCTTGATCTGATATATCTCTCTTCTTGAAACTCTGATACTCTATTCTCAATCAATTGAATTTTGCAATATTGCTCTATTCTTCCTTCTAAGTCTTTAAACACCCCTCTAAATTTTTCTATAATTCACCCATACACTTCTCTCATTCACTCATACACTTCTTCATTCATGCACATAATGGGGTTTTTTCCTCCTATCAAAGACTTCAAAGCCTTAGGGTTAGATATGAATCTACGATCCATATTCATTCTTCATTTCCCTCTCAATTCTTGCACTTTTCCTATTGGTTGCATGCCTTTCCATTTTTCTTATTGGCTACATGTTGATTACATAGGTAATGCAAAATATTCAATCTTATCTTCAAGATCCTTTGAGATTCATCCTATGTTGGCTTCAAAAATAGTTTACATCTAAGTTTGTGAACGCACAAACTCATATGTTGATTCTATGTTATTCAACACTTACTAGTTACTAATGCTTGGCACATATAGGAATTTTGTTTCACTCAGCTCTTATAGTAACTCCATTTCACTTAGCATTTATACTTTTCTCAGCACTTATTATTTTCTCAGCACCTATAGTGACTCAGCATCACTTATCACTAGGCACTTGAACTTCACTCGACACCTATTGACTCTTTGGCTCAACACACACTATAGCTCAGCTTTTGTATTATACTTTGCATCATCTTGAGAATTGATTAAGTGTGTTGATACTCAATTATCAAAACCAATCTAAGACTAACAATAACCATGCAATTTGTACCTACTCCCTTTCTAGGGGCATTTGAGTAGCATTACCATGGCCATGACATTAAAAAAATTCATCTTGTATAGTATGCCAATGGTCACATGCAATACCCATAGGAATAGAAGAGGTAGTAGGCATGTACATATTTCATGTGTATAGAATGACACTAGTGTAGAGAAGGATACCAGAGTTGAGCATGACACTACTACATTTGGACCCAAATTGTGATGGTAGGCCATCCCAATTGTGATGGATACTTATCACCCAAGTGATATAACCATGAATTGGCTCTTGTCAGATGGGTGTCAGAATTACACTGCCACAAGTTATGATGGTGAGGGTATCTATTATAATAGTGATGGATAAAATTGTCCTAACTTGGAGGAAGGGACAAGAGTTCATGTTCAAGACATTGCAATTTCAATATTATGCCATCATAATTATGACTTCTTAAACTTTTAGTCCACGGTTATAATTTTTATGTTGATGCACTATAGAAGCAATGATATTTTGTTAGGACAAATTGTAATAATTGTGAGGGTATCTATCATAATATTGATAGATAAAATTGTCCTAATTTGGAGGAAGGGACAAGAGTTCATGTTTAGGACATTGCAATTGCTATAGTATGCATCATAATTATGACTTCTTAAACTTTCACTTCGTTGTCATAATTGCGATGTTGATGCACTATAGAAGCAATGATTTTTTGTTAGGACAAATTGTAATAATTGTGATGCTATTTTGATAGCTATGCTATGCAAATAATGTCTAGCTGTCGGAATAAGCCATTGCAATTGTGATGGCTAGTCAAATTATTGAAAAAAAAATGTTTCTTGTAATGCCCAGGCTACCTCTTCTACCAGAGAGGCTTCAAGCTCTATCTCACATGGAGCTATGAGCAATAGTTACCTTTCCAGAAGGGGCTAGGTGGCATGGAAAAATGTGACATTGAAAGGACACCTTCAATGAAAAGAAATGTGGTCACAAACTAGGTTAGTGTGGTTTAAGTGACTCAATTGTAGTTAATAAGAAGCCTTCCAATTGATTTGGACTAGAGTTTAGTCTGAGAGAAGACTGTTTGTGTGAAATTTCAAATGATGGAGTCTTACCATAGGTTTTCCTCAAAAAGAAATGGTCTTTATTCAACTACTTATGACAATCCTTTTCCAAGCACAAGATTAGGGTCCCTACATAAAATAGAGATATCATAGGGATTCAAAATGGGGAATACTTACACAATAGAAGGAAAGCCTATAGAGTGCTGAGAAATGGATAACCTTGTGAATAAGGATAAGGAAGCTACATATTTTCATAATAATATTCACTCATTCATTCCATTAAATCAAATGTTGAAGTGTAGAAATTGGACATCATCAGATGCGCGATGGGATTATGGGAGTGCACAAAGTTGTGGTGCCAAAAGGGGGGTATAAGTGGACACCTTTTTCCTGAAATCTACAAATTCTGAACTTCAACAAGAAATTGAAGATAGTTACGCTCAAAATTTTTAGATATGACAAAAAAAAAAGTCGTAGTCCTTTGAATCTTGTTTCTAAACTACTAATTTTTTTTCAAAATGGTTTAGGTTTAGGTCCTCAAAAAAGGGGGCCACGAAAAGTGGTACTATTTATTCCAAAAAAACATAGCACAGTACAAAGTGTGGCCCCCCTAAAATTTTAACTTTTTTTTTGAAATTTTTTAATCTCTCTAGTCAAAAGTTACTTAACACTATGTAGTTTATCCCATATTTTTTGAGTAATTTTATAATGTCTATTTTTTAACGAATTTTTTAACTAGACACATCCCAAAAATGTGAAATATCTATGTGCTCCCCCTAGAAATAATTGAAAACTAATCTAAAATCAAAAATTTTTTTTTTGAAAGTGTGTAGAATGGAGTCTAATTTCTAAAAAACTAAGTTGTTACAAAATTCGATGAATGAGCTAAAATCTATAGCCCAATTAGTACGTGGTGGTTTTTGACAAAAAATGAACATACATTCAAAATAAATTATAGATGAAAGACTTGAAATAGTTCAAATTAAAAATAAATTATATGGTTAGATAGCTAACACAGAGACCTATAATGCTATGTAACCTGATCTTATCGATACCCAACCACGAGAAATCTTGAAGGGGAGCACAGAAGAAAAAATAATCATTTTTTGTATGTTTGCTGGAAAACACGTCTCAGGCCTGTTCATCAAATCAAAACCTTTGGGTTGGATCTCCAAGGCAAAACCAAGCCTTAGGCTTGGGTTTGATTAAGGTTTAAATAGCGCGTGTACCCTATAACGCGCATGCGCTATAGTGTGCACGTGTTATTTAAACCTCAACTCTAAATAGTGCGTGCACGCTATAGGGCACAAGCACTATAGTGCGCACACACTATTAAGATGTAAGTTGCAAAAGAGAACTAGGTGGGGGGGGGGATAGGGGAATGGCTATGTGTGTGCATGAAAGAGATAGAGAGAAAGTAGGGGATAGGAGAGGGGAGAGAGTACAGGATGGGAGAGAGAAAGTGAGAAAGAGTAGTGGTGGCAAAGAGAGTATAGGATGAGAGAGAGAGAGAGAGAGAGAGTAGGGGTGGCAAAGAGAGGAAGTGTGAGAGAGAGTATGGGTGGAAAAGAGAGAGTGTGGGATGGGGGAAAGAGATTTAAAGTAGGGGATGGGAGAGAGAGGAAGTGTGAGAGAGAGTACAGGTTGGGAGAGAGAGATTAAGAGTAGGGGATGGAGGAGAGAGAGAGTAGGTGATGGGAGACAAAGTGGGAGAGGAAGAACTTGAGAGAGAGGAGGATGGGATTGCATGTGTGTGAAAGAGAGAGAGTATGGAATGGGAGAGGGGGAAGAAAAAGTAGCTCAAGAGAGAGTAGGGGATGGAAGAGAGAGTAGGCGATGGGAGAGGGAGTGGGAGAGGGGGAGACAGGGGGGAATAAAAATGTGTGTAAGAGAGAAAGAGAGAGAGAGAGAGAGAGAGAGAGAGAGAGAGAGAGAGAGAGGGAGAGAGAGGGAGAGAGAGAGAGAGAGAGAGAGAGAGAGAGAGGAGGAGGGGATACGAGAGAGTGTGAAAATTTAAGAGAGACTAGAGGGTAGCAGAGAGAGAGAGTGGAGAGGGAGAGAGTAAGAGTGAGAGTGAGAGAGTATGGGAGTGGGAGAGGGAGAGCAGGTGAGAGAAAAAGTAGGGGATGGAAGAGGAGAGAGGGGGGATGGGTGTGTGTGTGTCAAAGAGAGAGAGTCAAGAATGAGAGAGGGGAGAGAGAGATAGAGAGAGTAGGCAATGGTAGAGGGATGGAGAGAGAGAGAGAGAGAGAGAGAGAGAGAGAGAGAGAGAGAGAGAGAGAGATAGTAGGCAGTGGGAGAGGGAGTGGGAGGGAGAGAGAGGTGGAATGGAAGCATTTAAGAGAGATAGAGTAGGGGATGGGAGAGAGTAGGCAGTGGGACAAGGACTGCGAGAGAGAGAGAGGGGGGGAATGGGAATGTGTATTTATTTATAAGAGAGATAGAGTAAAGGATGGGAGAGAGTGTGAGAGTTTGAGAGAAAGTAGTAGGGGATGGGAGAGAGAGTGAGAGTAAGGGATGGGAGGGAGAGAGAGAGAGAGAGAGAGAGAGAGAGAGAACTTGAGAGAGATAGATAGTAGGCAGTAGGAGAGGGAGTGGGAGAGGGAGAGAAATAGGGGGGATGGGAGTGTGTGTGACAGATGTAGAGAGTAGGGGATGGGAGAGAAGAAGAAGAGTGGGGGGATAAGAGTGTTTGTATCTATGAAAGTGAGAGAGTAGGGGATGGGAGAGAGTGTGAAAGTGTTAAAGTAGGGGGTGGCAGAGAGAGATTACAATGATGAGGGAGAGAAAGTAGGCGATGGGAGAGGAAAAGAGAGAGGAGGGATGGGAGTGTGTGTGTGTGTAAGAGATATAGAGCAGGGGATGGGAGAGAGTGTGAGAGTGTGAGAGTAGGGGGTGAATGAG
Organism: Cupressus sempervirens; assembly: GCA_028749045.1. Taxonomy (NCBI): domain Eukaryota; kingdom Viridiplantae; phylum Streptophyta; class Pinopsida; order Cupressales; family Cupressaceae; genus Cupressus; species Cupressus sempervirens. The sequence goes on from CM053786.1 coordinate 822,712,166, forward strand.
AGAGAGAGAGAGAGTATGCCGATGGGGGAGAGAAAGTCAGTGGTGGGAGAGGGAAAGAGAGAGGGGGGATGGGGGTGTATGTGTAAGAGAGATAGAGTAGGGGATGGGAGAGAGTGAGAGTGTGAGAGAGTAGGGGATGGGAGAGAAGAGAGAGAGTAGGGGATGGGGGAGAGTGTGAGAGTGTGAGAGAGTAGGGGATGGGAGATGAGAGAGAGAGAGCAAGGGATGGGGGAGAGAAAGTAGGCAATGGGAGAGAGAGTGGGAGAGGCAAAGAGAGCTTGTACAAGATGGGAGAGAGAGAGAGTAGAGAGGGAGAGAGAGAACTTAAGAGAGAGAGATAGTAGGTAGTAGTAGTGTGAGTGTGAGAGAGAGTAGGGGGTGGTAGAGAGAGTACGACGATGGGGGAGACAAAGTAGGCAGTGGGAGAGGGAGAGAGAGGGGGAATGGGAATGTGTGTAAGAGTGACAAATTAGGGGATGGAAGAGAAGAGAGAGAGTAGGGGATGGGGGAGAGAAATTAGGTGGTAGGAGAGGGAGAGAGATAGGGGGGATAAGAGTGTGTGTGAGAGATCTAAAGAGCCAGGGATGGGAGAGGAGAGGGGGTGAGAGAGGTAGAGAGAGTAGGTGGTGGGAGAGGGAGAGTGAGATAGAGTAAAGGATGGGAGAGAGTAGGAAGAGAGAGGGAGGGGATGGGAGAGAGAGTAGGGAGGATGGGGAGTAATGTGTTTTGCAAAAGTAGCGGGTGGCAGAGAGAGAGTACGACGATGAGGGAGAGAAAGTAGGCGGTGGGAGAGGAAAAGAGAGAGGGGGGATGGGAGTGTGTGTGTAAGAGAGACAGAGTAGGGGATGGGACAGAGTGTGAGAGTGTGAGAGTAGGGGGTGGTAGAGAGAGAGAGTACGACGATGGGGGAGAGAAATTAGGTGATGGGAGAGGGAAAGAGAGAGGGGGAGATGGGGGTGTATGTGTAAGAGAGATAGAGTAGGGGATGGGAGAGAGTGAGAGTGTGAGAGAGTAGGGAATGGGAGAGTGTGAGAGTGTGAGAGAGTAGGGGATGTGAGAGAAGAGAGAGAGTAGGGGATGGGGGAGAGTGTGAGAGTGTGAGAGAGTAGGGGATGGGAGACAAGAGAGAGAGAGCAGGGGATGGGGGAGAAAAAGTAGGTGATGGGAGAGAGAGTGGGAGAGGTAGAGAGAGCTTGTACAAGATGGGGGAGAGAGAGTAGAGAGCGAGAGAGAGAACTTGAAAGAGAGAGATAGTAGGTAGTAGTAGTGTGAGGGTGAGATAGAGTAGGGGGTGGTAGAGAGAGTACAATGATGGGGGAGAGAAAGTAGGCAGTGGGAGAGGGAGAGAGAGGGGGAATGGGAACATGTGTAAGAGAGACAAAGTAGGGGATGGGAGAGAAGAGAGAGAGTAGGGGATGGGGGAGAGAAATTAGGTGGTAGGAGAGGGAGAGGGAGAGAGATAGGGGGGATAAGAGTGTGTGTGAGAGATCTAAAGAGTCGAGGATAGGAGAGGAGAGGGGGTGAGAGAGGTAGAAAGAGTAGGTTGGGAGAGGGAGGGTGAGAGAGAGTAAAGGATGGGAGAGAGTAGGAAGAGAGAGAGGGAGGGGATGGGAGAGAGAGTAGGGAGGATGGAGAGTGATGTGTTTTGAGATAGTGCATACGCACTATAGTGCATACACGCTTTGTAGTGCATACGCGCTATAGTGCATATGGACTATCTCAAATCACCAAAAAATGGTCAAAAACCAACCTTGGGGCCCATTTCATCCATTTTTAACTTTTGGTCTGTTATGCTCTCTATTATTCTGATAGAAAACACAGGTTTCAACATCTAGCAAACACTATTTCAACACTTTTGGAAGCTAGCAAACACCAAATTCAATCATTGGATACGTGATTTGAAGAATTTTTGAATATTCTTTTAATAGAAAAGGTTAGTGCAATCCATTTTAAATATTGTTTGTCAATATATAGATACAAATTTGATTATAATTTGATATGTTATGTAATAAATAGTGAATTCATTAAAAATTGTATATTTGAATGAAATGTTATTTCGAAATGGTTAGAAATTTGACAAGTCGTTTGATATATATTATGTATTCATTCAAATAATTATAATTTTTATATGTAATTGAATAATTTGTAATTTACACATTTTAAGTAATTCGGATGTTTGAATAATTTGACATGTAGAAATCATCATCATGCCAAGGAAGAAACCAAAGATTCAAACAAATGCAGATAGGGAGAGAGATTTGACAATTAAAAGAGATAAAATAAAATTACTACGTGAAAAAAAAAATTGCAAAGCAATGATGAAGAATTAACTTTTGAAGAGGATCAGGAACCACCAGTACAAAGAAACAAGGAGGAAGAATTAGAAAGACAAAGAGAACGAATGATATTGTTATGCTCAAGAAGACAATTGAATTGTGAAGCTACACCATCCTCCAATGTTGGAGTCATATCATCTGCTACACCATCTTCCAATGTTGGAGTCATATCATCCACTACACCATCTTCCAATGTTGAAGTCACATCATCCTCTCATGTTGAAGAGACACTAATTTATAGATCTGACGATATACACACTCCATCATGTCATGTTGAAAGCACAACATCAACACATTAAGTAGGTGATATTCCATCTTTTACATCTTATTGCCAAGGCACATCATCTTTAGTTCAAGGTACGCAATACACTCAACCTTATATTGATGTTCAAAATTTTGAGATAATTGAAGAGATTAGAACACCTTCTAGAATTCATTTTAGAAAACCAAAATATTTGATTGATATTGATACTAACATTTTGAAATCAATGCCTGACAAGATTAGCAAGCGTACTTGTCAAAGAAAAGTTAATCATATGTGGAGATTATTTTTTGAAGAATTAAATATTACAGGTCAATGCCAATTATTTGTTGAAATGATGAGGAATTTGAAATTTAGGCCTATCATGAAGATTCTTGGGCTAAGAACGATGGATGATTCAAATGAAAGAAATATTGTAAAGAATCTAATGAGCGTTTATGACAAAGTGGGTTCTAAATCATGCACCAAAGATAGTAATATCACAAGACAAGTACTCACATTCACAATAGTAAGTAGCCAAATGAAGAAAGCTCGACTCATGAGAAAGACAAGAAAAACATTAAAAATTGGTAGAAGTACCTTAAGGAGAGCCATGTTAAGGCGTGAGAGATTAGAAGATCCAACAAAAAATGAGTTATGGACATTTAGTGGTAGACTACCGTGAAAGGATAAAGAAATTAGTGAAGCCTTGAAATCATTGATCGAAGATTTTTGGAAAAATAACACATGTGTTTCTCCTAATCAAAGAGATGATGTAAGAAGGAGGATTGGTAGCCAAAATCGCGAGCCACATGCGAAACATTTTTTGGACTCAACTCAGACACAATTTTTTGCAAAATTTATTGGTATGTATCCTCAAATTTGAATAAGTCAAAGATTTTTTGAGATGGGTAAACCTTTTTATGTGAAAATAAATCACACACGCACAACTTGTTGTTGTAGGATACATATTGAATTTTCTAACCATTTTGATGTTTTTAGGCACATATGCATAGTTTTGTATTCTCAGTTTGTTTTGCAGATTGTGACATAAAAGAGCCACCAAGATCTTCAAGGGAATTCATATCCAACATTTTATGTGAAATAGGGGATGGCCAACAATTTTACAAGACATCATGCTTGGATGGTACATGCTTATTTTGTGGTTCTTTGCAACTTTTATCAACTTGTCAACATATGGATAGTACACATGCAATTGGAAATGAAATAGTAGATTACAAAAAATTCAAGACAGTGACATATGCTCTAAAAGATGGGAAACATGGTAAAAGATGTGATCTAGTTATTGAAAAGATTCTAGTGTATGAGTTCATGAAGATTTTTTGTGAAAAGATTATGTATGAGTATGCAAGGCATACCCATAGAGCTCGATGGTTGGATTTTCCGTTTAAGTTGTGCAAGGATATGTTTCCATTGGATACCATTGTTTTAGTTGTAGATTTTGTAGAGAACTACACACTACAACCACAAAATGAGGTGCAAGCAAAGTATTATACATCTCAATAGGTTTCTATATTTGTTCACATAACATTCATGCATTCACCTACAAGTATAGAGGATGATAGGAAGATTTTGAGGGATTGCCATTTTTACATAAGTGATGATCGATCACATTCTACGGAGTTTGTACATGGTTGTTTTCAACTATTTTATGGAGATTTGGCTAACAGGGGCATATCATATCGTCAACACATTATTTGGTCAGACAATTGTGCATTTCAATTCAAAATTGCACGGATGTTCTATTGGTTGAGCAGGATGCACAGGTTGTGTAAAATTCAATATATTTGGAATTTCATAGAGGCTAGTCATGGTAAGGGAGAGCATGATGGTGTAGGCACATGCATTAAAAGAGCCTTGGCTCATGAAGAACTAAAGTACAAAGATGGAACAATATTGATAGATGCAAAATCCATCATCCAATGGGGTAATGCTACAATGGGTCCAGGTAAGGAAGGTGAGTCTACAATTCGTAGATTTTTTTGGTTGATAGATAATACTAACATTGCACCATATCAAGATTGTTGCACACTAACAGGATCTAGTGAGTTACACTCTTTTAGAAGCTCTGATGCAGGTTCATGGAGTATCCACACAAAAAAAATGGCATGCTATTGTCCATCACGTGCAGAGAAAAATTGGGATGACTGTGAGTCAACTGAATGGGTGGACAAATGGGATATATGGGTTTTGGACCCAATTGACACCTATCGTCCCCCACAAGCACTGGAAATGGTAGAGATGGATTCATCTATTGACTTTCACCACTTGTTAGATTTAGTGCAACCTGGTAATATATATATATATATATATATATATATATATATATATATATATATATATATATATATATATATCTTTGTAATTTCAATATGTAACTTTATAACTTTTACCCAAGTATTTTCTGAATTAATGACCACATTTTGTACATTTGTCACTATAGGCCATGTTTTTGCTATTATTGCACCTGAAGACAATGAAGAAGGGACATATTATTATTTGTGTCATTGTTTTGAAGCCAAACAAAAATTGGATCACTCAGTTATAGATGGTGAAGGTTTACAGTACCATGTTGGTGCAGTGGTTGTAACAGGCACATGGCTTAGACGATATCCTACGAAGAATCCTAACTTGTGGTTATTCGAGGATTGGCAAATAGAGAGGAAGATTCTTCATTATTCAAACCTTGTTGTCGCATCAAATGTCCACTTGATAAAATATGGTGGAAAACCACATAATAAGATTCTTTGGAAAGTTCGCGAGTTAGACCATGAGGCAATACTTGAGACGTTAAAATGTCAAGTAGATCCAGTTGGCTCATTAGATTGAATTGGGAGAGAGAGAGAAAGTGATCAATTGGATCCAAATAAAATGTTAAAACCTCTTCCCAAAGACTATCACATGACTAAGGTGGACCGTATTGTTATGATGTGTAAGTGATGAGATTTAGTTTTGATTTGTTTAGAATATAGATACATTATTTGAATTTATATTAGATTCTTTAATAGGACCCATTTTTTTAATCTTATCTTAGATTTTTTATTGTGCTAATTCTTCATTTGTAGGTCACCAAAGAAGAGGGCTAATAAAGTTGACACACAAGTGATAAAGGGTGAGATGCCAAAATCATCTGTGAAATGGTATTATCAATTCACATCCTCAATATTTATTAGTGTTCTTTGTTCAAGTACCATTGTATGATAATCATCTTATGCCTGGAATTGCAGAGGTTAAATTATGTCAATACTAAGGTTTGTAGCATGAATACTAAGGTTTTTAGCATCAATTGGTCATGCTAAGTATAGTAGCTGTATCATGAATCCTTCTGAACCAATATGACTAAGATTCTCGGAAGAAGACTAAACCATATCATCTGTCTACTCCCTCTTTATATAAGAGTTTGTCAAAAAATGAGAATGAAACATTGATTATTACTTCCCCCTTAATGTAAAATTCTCATTGATTGCATTTTGTAAAGTTTTAAGTCACTATCAACCTCTATATCATTGTATTCTTCTTATCATCAAATTACACAACAATGAGAATATGAACGATGACTTCTTCACATGAACCTAACAATTATAAATGCTACACCTTAATAAATGTTTGGGCTTGGTCTTTACCATTTGAGCTTATAATACAATCCATTGGCTTCATTTTTATTTGGAAGTATTTATTATGTTTGTTCCAAAAGTCATTCTTCATTTGCCAATATGAAAATGCAACTATCATGAAAGGCATAGTCTTATAATTTGTAATTTTTATAATGGTATAAAAGCTTGGTTGTGGGTTTGAATCCATTGCCCCCATGACCCTCCTTCTCATGCATTTATTCTATTTATTCTTGTACCTCCTCCTCCGCTTGGCCATTTTGCAACACCATCTGGATGGAACTCTAGCCTTCCTCAAAACCATTATACATGACCTCTCCTTCTTCAAGATATTCTATAAAAAGTTCCTCAACCCTTGAACCTTTCAAAACCCCAATCTCAATGGAAGGCTTCTAGACCAAAGGAACTAGTAGATCTAGTTCTTTAAGAGAAAGAGACAACAAATCCAATTTTCTAGTGACTAGATGGAAAATTGGGGAAATCATTTCAATTAGTTGTAAATTGAAAGGAATTATAAGTAAACTATATCATTATAATAAGTAACTTAGTAATTATATCAATATAATTTAATTACTAAGGAAATGAATTTATTACTCTAACATATAGTACATTATTTTGCAAACAAAGGTGTTGAATTTGATGCTTAATATATTTACATACATGTGTAATAAATAATAAGTGTTGTAGCTTTGGGATCAACACTATAAAATGAAGGATGTCATACTACATTCACAGAGGTACCAAAATATTTTATTTGATATGGAGACAAAAGAAAATGTGTATTCTTCATAACTGCATTTGAGTCTCATGTATTATCATTTTCAGCTATTGGCATCAGAGATACCTTTACATCTTCATCATTGTATTGATCAACGAGTCCTTATTGCACTCACTAGTTCTAAGCCAATGACTAAGGTATGAAAGAGTTTACATTAAAATTTCATTAGTACTAAAATTCAATATAAAATTCATAGGCACAATTGAGTGGTAACTTTGATAGTTTTTGTAGGGTCTTATTATTCCTGACCATCAGTGTATCCCTGAGGTGTATATACAGAGGAATTATCAGCTAGCTATAAGAAAATATTAAGTTTTATGTGTAAATATATATATATATATATATATATATATATATATATATATATATATATATATATATATATATATATATATATATATATTTTATATAAAATAGTTATTTATTCATATATAATTTTGATTGTAACATGTTGAATTACAAAAGATTCTAGACTAATGGACTAGTGAGCATGTTAGGAAGACCTCGTTATATACACTGGTCATCTCCCACTTGTTGGCAATTAAAGACAATTAGGGATTTATTTTGTTCCCCTAGTTGGAAAGAGTATATATCTAATGATGTACATTTTACACCTATATGGCATTATTGGGCATATGTTTTATATAATTTTTTCTATGTATGTCATTTTTTACATATATTTCATGTATGACATTATTAGACATATGCTTATGATGTTTCAAATTATTGATAAATGAATTATATGATATTGTTAGACCTTATGGAATCAACTTTGATTTTTTGTTATCACATTGGTTTGATGTTTGTATTCAATCAATCAACATATTTTCCTTTTAATTCTTCCACATTTGGCATATCCATCTAACAATGAACTTATGATACTCCCATCAAGAAGTGCATGATTGCATGGTTTTATGGTGGATGTCCCTCTCTTTTTTAAATTCCAATTTTATTCATCTACATGAGTAAGGGAGATCAATTCCATTTCTTTCAATTGTATTTAAAGGTCATTAAATTTTTTTCAAACAATGTGATTAAATAAATATTATTCAGCATTTACCTCTATCATCAAGGTTGATATATTCCTCCTCTTATTTTACCAAATAATTTGGATGAATCACCCATGGCTCCTTACATTTCTTGAAGAAAAATTTCAAAGACTTTGCAACATGTCTTCTCTTCTTCCATATAGTTCATGTTCATTGAAGACATTTGGTAAAACAATATATATGCTTTGTATATTCTCACAACACCAATAGTCATAGTACAATGCTTACAAGATCCATAGTTGAAGAGAAGCTATGTGAAGCTTCTAGAACCATGGACCTATACTTAATTTAGTCTTATTGCATCCATGTTACTTATGAAAGTGGAACTTTCACATAGATAAGTAGGGAAACCAAAATTGAAAGCCAAACTTAACATAGAAAAAAAGCAAGCCTCAACTATATTCTCATTAAACACTATGAATTCAAATATCTTTGGCAGAGCATATCTCGAAGCTCATGCAAGATATGGATGAGGTTCTAGTTCCTACAGGACCATGTTGCAGAGACCTACAATAACCTCTCTCTCTTTTTGGAGATCACATTCCATTTTCATTCTACAACGCCATCTCAGGTGATGTTGAAACTTGCAGTGTTGGCCAGTACAATGTTGCCAACTGCCAAATCTCTCTCATCTTTCATTGTGGCATCAAAATGTCTGCTCCATTAGCTCCAAGTGGTCGGGTAAACCCTATCCCCAACCTCATCTTGTCCCCTTCAGTGCTCAAATGTTCTCAGGCATGCTAAACCAGAATGTCCCTAAGGGTCACTAAATGCCACAGGGCTGCAATCTCTGACGGGGCATATCTCAGAGCTCGTGTGAGATATAGATGAGATTCTAGTTCCTACAAGACCATGTTATAGAGACCTACAATAACCTCTCTCTCTTTTTGGATATCGCATTCCTTTTTCATTCTACAACACCATCTCGGGTGATTCTGAAACTTGCAGTGTTGGCCAGTACAAAGTTGCCAACTACCAAATCTCTCTCATCTTTCATTGTGGGATCAAACTATTTGCTCCATTAGCTCCAGGTGGCTGGGTAAACCCTTTCCCCAACCTCATCTTGTCCCCTTCAGTGCACAAATGTTCTCAGGCACGCTGAACCAGAATGTCCCTAAGGGTCACTAAATCCCACAGGGCTGCAATCTTTGACGAGGCATATCTCGAAGCTCTTGCAAGATATGGATAAGATTATAGTTCCTACAAAACCCATTTTGTAGAGACCTACAATAACCTCTCTCACTTTTTGGAGATTGCATTCTGTTTTCATTCTACAACGCCATCTCGGGTAATGTTGAAACTTGTAGTGTTGGCCAGTACAAAGTTGCCAACTGCCAAATCTCTCTCATCTTTCATCATGGGATCAAACTGTCTACTTCATTAGCTCTAGGTGGCCGGGTAAACCCTATCCCCAACCTCATCTTGTCCCCTTCAGTGCTTGAACATTCTTAGGCACACTGAACCAGAATGTCCCTAAGGGTCACTAAATCCCATAGGGCTGCAATCTTCGACAGGGCATATCTCAGAGCTTGTGTGAGATATGGATGAGATTCCAATTCCTACAGGACCATGTTGTAGAGACCTACAATAACCTCTCTCACTTTTTGGAGATCGCATTCCATTTTCATTCTACAATGCCATCTCGGGTGATGTTGAAACTTGCAGTGTTGGCCAGTACAAAGTTGCCAACTGCCAAATCTCTCTCATCTTTCGTCATGGGATCAAACTATCTGCTTCATTAGCTCCGAGTGGCCAGCTAAACCTTATCTCCAACCTTGTCTTGTCCCCTTCAATGCTCAAACGTTCTTAGGCACGCTGAACTAGAATGTCCCTAAGGGTCACTAAATCCCACAAGGCTGTAATCTTTGATGGGGTATATCTCGGAGCTTGTGTGAGATATGGATGAGGTTCTAGTTCCTATAGGACCATGTTGCAAAGATGTACAATAACCTCTCTCACTTTTTGGAGATCGCATTTTTTTTCATTCTACAACGCCATCTCAGGTGATGTTGAAACTTGCAGTTTTGGCTAGTATAAAGTTACCAACTGCCAAATCTCTCTCATCTTTCATCGTGGGATCAAACTGTCTACTCTATTAGCTTCATGTGGCTGGGTAAACCCTATCCCCAACCTCATCTTGTTCCCTTCAGTGCTCGAACGTTCTCAGGCATGCTGAACCGAAATGTCCCTAAGGGTCACTAAATCCCACAGGGCTGCAATCTTTGACGGGGCATATATCGGAGCTCGTGTGAGATATGGATGAGATTCTAGTTCCTATAGGACCATGTTTTAGAGACCTACAATAACCTCTCTCACTTTTTGGAGATCGTATTCCATTTTCATTCTACAATGCCATCTCGGGTGATGTTGAAACTTGCAGTGTTGGCCAGTACAAAGTTGCCAACTGCCAAATCTCTCTCATCTTTCATCGTGGGATCAAACTGTCTACTCCATTAGCTCTGAGTGGCCAGGTAAACCCAATCCCCAACCTCATCTTGTCCCCTTCAATGCTCAAACATTCTCAGGCACACTGAACCAGAATGTCCCTAAGGGTCACTAAATGCCACATGGCTGCAATCTTTGATGGGGCATATCTCAGAGCTCGTGCAAGATATGGATAAGATTCCAATTCCTAAAAGACCATGTTGTAGAGACCTACAATAACCTCTCTCACTTTTTGAAGATCGCATACCATTTTTATTCTACAATGCCATCTCGGGTGATGTTGAAACTTGTAGTGTTGTCCAGTACAAAGTTGCCAACTGCCAAATATCTCTCATCTTTCTTCGTGGGATCAAACTGTCTGCTCCATTACCTCCAAGTGGCTGGGTAAACCTTATCCCCAACCTCATCTTTTCCCCTTTGGTGCTCGAACATTCTCAAGCACGCTGAACCGGAATGTCCCTAAGGGTCACTAAATCCCACAGGGCTGCAATCTTTGACGGGGCATATCTCGGAGCTCATACGAGATATGGATGAGATTCTAGTTCCTACAAGACCATGTTGTAGAGACCTACAATAACCTCCCTCACTTTTTGGAGATCACATTCCATTTTCATTCTACAACGCCATCTTAGGTGATGCTGAAACTTGCAGTGTTGGCCAGTACAAAGTTGCCAACTGCCAAATCTCTCTCATCTTTCATCGTGGGATCAAACTGTCTGCTCCATTAGCTCTGGGTGGCTGAGTAAACCCTATCCCCAATCTCATCTTGTCCCCTTTAGTGCTTGAATGTTCTCAGGCATGCTCAATTGGAATGTCCCTAAGGGTCACTAAATGCCATAGGGTTGCAATCTTTGACGGGGCATATCTCGGAGCTTGTGCGAGATATGGATGAGATTCCAGTTCCTACAGGACTGTGTTGTAGAGACCAGAGATCAACCAAGATAAGGATAGCATAGTAAGAAAATGATTATTTATCTGGTGGATATAAGTCTTTTATATAACAAACCATTTATATGCATAGTAAAAGAACTGAATATAGATTTGAGACATATTGATCACCTACAGTCTAATCATCTTCACAAGTATGCAACTTTTGTTTCACTATTTCATGCAGGTTTATTGAACTTTCTTTATGAGGTCATTTATAGATGGGATGTTCAAAGGTTGAGTTCTTATGGGCCGTCAATACTTTGACTATACTTTAAGTCAATGATTATCAATATGGGAAAAAATGGAACTCATTGTATTTTGAAGTACTGAGAAGATGGCCTTGCCCTTCCCCAGGAGTTTCAAAAATGGGAGACATTAGGTAAGAGAGTGAAAATGTTACTATCACTTCAATGCACATGACACAATTGGAAATGCAAATTTTGATGGTAATCTTTTTGTGATAAGGGAGAGACTAGGGATGATCATTGTTACTATCTCTTTAGTAGTGGGATTTTGTTTTCTCTTGAATTTGGTGGTGGGGGATCAGTGGTAATTCTCCTTGGATATTCCTTCTTATGATGTTAGTGACAAGTGTTGCTCTTTGAAAACACTTGTACAATCTTTTTTAAATTATTAGATAAAAGCAAAGAATTGTAAGTATTAAACATGATTAGCCTTTAGTTCCTAGAAGATCTTTATTTCCCCATCAATGCATTTAGAAAGTTAAGTTTTAAGAAGATCATAAATAGAAAAAATTAGAGAAGTGATTTAAACATTTATATTGATTGGAAACATGTGAGTATTGAGTTTCCTCTACCTTTTAAAGAATGTTCCTTAGCTAGCATACCTAATTCCACATTCCATAAGAGTGTCATTGCGCTAAAGATTTAGGAAACCAACTGCTCTAAGATAAAGCTTCCCGATCAATAATAATCTAGCCTATTGAGGTACATAATACTTCTCAATTAAACTTGTGTTAATTCAGTATTAATTTTGTAATTAACTACAATTTCAGTATTATTTGTGTACAGGGGGTGACTGAGAAAACTATTTGAGGTCCAATTTGAAAATATATTTGTAAGGATCTCGACCAAGGTTCACAACTTCGATGATTAATACATTCATTCAAGCTAGAACCTCACTACAAAAAAATAATATATAAAAAAGGTAGTGAATAATGTCATGTCTAGACCCAAATCAACCAATGAAAGTCAAATCAGCATAATGTGGAACAACAATATATGCATTGAGTGGGTTGTCATAGAAAAGCTTTAGAATAAAATTCATGTCTAGAATTAAAAGACCTTAAAGAAAATTTATGCTTGTAACACAAATGGGCATTCAAAATTGAATATGATTACAATATGTGAAATAGCATTACGAGAACCTGTAATTCTCTTGTGAACATCATGTCAATTCTTGTAAGAATCCCTAAGATGCTTGTTATACTCAAAATTTTGTTGAAATTGAATTAATTTTTATCCTGTCAGTTAATTGGCTTAGGGTGATATATGCTTCTTGGATGGAATAATGAGTTCATGATTAACTCTGTATTAAGATTCATAGCATCTTCTAGTTATTTGCAAAGGAAATTTATAAATTAAGCTAATGTCATATGGCTTGCTTGAGAAAGATGTCCGTGTTCTTATTGATGGGTACTAATGATTGTCCACATTTAGTTCTTCAATATCCTCTTTGACAAGCTTTCCATAGACATTTCTTTGCCATACTAAGTATTTTTGAAAACATATTTGAGTAGAAGCACTATAGTAGATACTACATGATGTTTTAACAAATAAAGTAATGGTTTAAAGACTATTATTTCCAAGGTATTATGTCATAGTATTTAAATTATAATGATCTTAGACTAATGATATTCTTGAAGGTAACTTTGACATGCAGCAAGAAAGACAACCTACGGCCAAGGCTATATTGTGCCTACAACCAAAGCCATAAATGCTCACAGCCAAAGCCACTAGTGCACATAGCCAAAGCCATGGATGCTTATAGCCAAAGTTACAAGTGTTCGTAGCCAAATCCATGAGTACATGAAGTCGATGATCACAATTGTTTACAACTATTCACCAGAAACAACTTCTTTGCAATTTTTGAGAAATACTAATAAAGCAAAAAATAACATCTACTAGTTCATAGACATAATGGCAACTCTCTAGCAATTGAATTTAATTTCATAAATGCACATATCTAATTTAATGTCATACACGAACATATCTAAATTAACATCATACATGAACAAACATATAATATAAAATGATAACCAATAATGTCATACATCAAATAAATGTCATACATCAAATATAGAATGTCATATGTACATCAAATTTATGTCAAATATGTCTCTTTGATGCCTATATATATACATGGGGAAGGAAACAAGTCTCTCGACATCCTCTTTTGTCGTGTGGAGGGAGATAGTGGAGATGACGGGGCCCTCCTGACATGCTCACTTGACCTCTTATTGAGGCTCTTCTCCAAGTCCAACTGATACAAAGAAAGTAGATATGAATCAATATTTATTATACATTGAAATCAAATATATGTACACACAAAATCAATTATTTTCTTACCGCCAACAAATAGTCACTCTGTAAGTCCACCTCAAATGCTCGTAGACGATCAGGCGTGACAAGACCCTACAACAATTCAATAAATATAATCACTTATAAATAACATTAGAAATTTTGAGATTAACTATTATAAACAACAACTAAAATGAAAAAAATTCTTTCATACCCCCGTCAGTGGTTGTGAGCTAGCCACAGTTGCGGCCACTCCACTATCAACAGACTGTCACAGATGAGGAGGTGTGTCTGACATCATGAGTTGCATGTCATACAATACATGTTATATCTAACACGAAACATGGAATAAATATAATCAATGAATTAAATTAACATGAAACAAATGTACCTGTGTGAAGCTCGTATGATGTCTCTGCTCTGAGTCTATGGTAAAGGTTGAGGGTCCTGTGGAGAACTGATGCACATCAATAATTTTTTTTGTCAATCCTTAATATGATTACGTAATAAATATATGTATTAATTAAAATGATTAAATTGATACATACCTCAGGACTTGTCGAAGGGACAAAAAATGGGCCTGGAGGATCGCTGCTAAGCCCAGCAACACTTTGACCCTAAATTTTGAACAATGTCAATAAATGCTAATAATAATTCACTATACATATGAAATGTGATCAAATTAGTAATTTACTTGTGTGTTAATACCAAATGTCTCATTCAGGAACTCATCAGTGACAAGCCCATCATCCGCAACATCTCCGGCATGAGTGCCAAATGTGCATAGGGATCCGCATGAAGTGCACATGTGACCACGATGCATAGAAGGCTCCCCCTCAACTAATGGGCTCGTGGAATGGATGAGGGTTTGTGTCAAAGCATTAATGGTCCCTAGAGTGCTGGCCTCTACATGTTCCTTCACAACTGAAGGAATAATCACATGCTCGTGTTGTGGATGGACCATAGGTGCCCTAACTACATTAGGGTAATGACGTGCTCCTGGCCTCTCAAATGATGACCCCCCACCTCTACCCTGGGAGTCTAACATATCAAAATAATTGGGGATCTCCCCAAGAACAAACTCACAATATAATTTCTTCAAAAAATACATGGGGACCTTGTGATTGTTGCAAGGAGGGGCATCAAAAACCATCCACCATCTATCCCAAAAATTATTTCTAATAGCATCGTGTATACACCAATGGATGGGGAACCATTTAGTACCCTCTCTAATAGTATTTGGCTCATCGGGTTTTCTAAATAATGCACATATACTACCTTTTGATATTTCTTTTTTTTTAACATCTTCATATGACAATTTATTTGCATAAAATATTTTTTGTTCATCCCTCTTGGCCCGCCAAATATCTAACTGACCACTAACTGAGGCTATCTGAGTGTTAATGGATTCGAGGGATGATGCCAATTGAGCCCTCATTGGATTGGTTTGTTTGGATTCTTTCAACCGAGCAATGAGTCTTTCTAATTCAGTTTTGCCTCTCTGTATTTCATTTCTTATATTTTCTTGTGTGCCTGGCAGAGGTCTTGCAATTGGTTCGGGTTGTGGAATTTGTTGTTCTTCTTGAGGAGGGTTTTGATTTTGAGGTTCTTGAGGGTTTTGTGGATTTTTCAGTTGATTATGGACATTTCTTGATAAAAAATCAATTGAAATCCAACTAAATAAACAAATCTAAATGAAATTTGTAAAAACCGTACAAAAGAATATCAAAAACCAATAAAATAATATGGAAAACATATTAAACAATGCAAAGTTAAGTTTATATCACTTACCTCATCGTTGTCGGTGTGCTCGTTGTCTTGAATTTCGTCGGTGAGGAGGCATTTTGGCAAATGGTGGTGAATTTTTGGTATCACACTCACGTATGCACTATTGGAGAGCCAAAAAGCAAAATGAAAATGATGGACCGCGGGTCTGCAGCCCATCATATAACTTTTTTGATATCAGAATAGCATGTACGTGTTATGGCTTGGGTGACCCAAGCCATAGCGCGTGCACGCTATAGTGTGTACGCGCTATTGAAAATTAGAAAGAAAAAAAAAAAAAAAAACCTTGTCATCTTTTTGGCACCACAACTCGGTGCATATGCCCTTATCTTTCCTTAGACTCTAGCAATCACTCATAAAAATCCATCAAATTCTAGGGGAAAGGATATCCATAAAGATTGATTATTTAAATTCATTGACCCATGCAGGTGGAATATTATTTGACAAAATTGTCACAAGCTCCCTAGACATAGACTCCAACTTGTTTGCAAAGAAAGTTCAAGAGCATATTGGATATTTTCCTATTGAGGAGGAAAGCCTAGTTGAGGATGAGAATATGGATTATCATATTGAAATGAATATAAATTGAAAAGGATTTAGCTCATTGACTAAGAAAAATGTTCTTAGTACCAAGAATATTTTAATAAACTTAGCAAAACATAATTCACCCATAGCTAGTCCTCCAATTGGAAGTTTCTTTAAAAGGATCATCACCAGATCCACAAAAACAAGACTAGATTTGTTAAAAAAGAAATCTATAGCAAGCCCCAAATTCAATTCTACAAATCTTGGAGGACAAGATTTTGTAAAGAAAAATATAAGTGACTTACAAAATAGATTTGGTTCATCAATTAGAAAGAAGGACTCAAAACCACTCAATGTAAGAACAGATAACAATTTTGCAAGCCAGATTTCACCAAGGGTAAGTTAGAAACCAAGCAACATATTATGCGATGTGAAATAAATTATTCTATTAGTTTAGTAGAAATTAGAGATTATTTTAGTGGTGAGTCTTCACCTTTTGGTGATCCTATCTCATGGATCAATCATCATTTGGCAAATAGTGCATGTAACATAGGTCAACCATGTCACCAGATATTTATTAAATTTGGGTCCAACAATCATGGTAGTAGCCCATTAGTTATCACATGATTGGTCAAAAATATTAGTTCAATCACCAATGTAATATATGTTTTGGATACATTTATTTTAAAAATTTCATCATCCTTTGCATATTGTTTCTTATTGCACAACATTCTTTTGCCATTACTACAACCAAATAATTTTCCCTTAGGTTGGGCATTGCCTACCATTTTTCCAACGTGTGTTGACCACCAACCCCATTTAACCAACTATTTCCTATTGTGAACTTGCATAGAAAGGTGTGTTTCACCTAAATTTGACATTCCCACTTGTTAATCCTAAATAATTTTCCAACCTAGATTGGACTATAAGATATTATTATTCTACATAATTCACTCTTTTCCAGTTTGGAGACTAGCATTTCTTATTGTTGTCGAAGTTTTAGAGTGCTAAGTGCATTTCCCATTAACTTGTCAACCATGGTTTTCATAAAAGGTAAGTTATTTTTAATTTATTTTTTATGTGGATAGTGGTACTATTACTAGTTATTTTTTGGTTTTACTATCCAATGTCCAATGGTGACTCAACATCTCACATGCTAAGATAGGTTTTTGAATTAATTTGCATAGACTATAGTATCATAGCAGAAATACCCTTTTTATGAGAATGAATCGTATTATTATATGTAGTCTAAGTAGTCTACTGCCATAGTCTTTGACTCATCACTCTTTGAGTCTTTTGTTCAACAACTAAGTTGATTTTTATTTTTTTTGTAGCCTTTATCGGTTTGCAATGCCAAACAAGAGGGGTAGCAAAGGTTTTGGTAGGATCCTTGAAAGCCAAGAGAGGCCACCATTACCAAAATGCAGAACCATATCCGCATATTTTGGTGGTGGAAATGTTGGCAACCAAAAAGATTCACAAGTTAGATCTCCAGTGCTTATTGAAAAAGGAGTTTCATCACAAGTTGGAGACCATATTGAAGAAGTTCAAGTTGGTGAACTTGATATCTCAGTTGAGGATGAACTTGAACATGATTTGGAGGCATTTCCCCTAAGTAGGGAGTCACAAACTAATATTATAGACTTGAAGTCAGTTAATGACCGATTGGGTGAGAAAACCAAAAAGTGATTCCATAAATCATGTTAATGACAAAAGGGGAAAAGAAAATTGGAATAAAAAAAAGACCGATCTTTCTAGGATCTATCCAAAAGGAATTTTCAATTAGAATGGGTGGAAAAGTACTGGTTTATTGAACTAGTAGCCAATCCAGTTGATGGTGAGCCTCCTGTACGATGTAGATATAAGATTTGCACAGAGATAACAAAGAAGAAGAAGAGGTTGTAGCTTAAAGTTGATACCATAGAAAAGTATGTCAGAAAAGTTTACAAAAAGGAAACTATAGATGGACCTGAAAAATCTGTGGTAACTTGGAAAACAAAGGACAACTTCTTGCATATCAGGAATGCTGAAATATACGAGTAATCATTAAATTAAACTTTCGCTATCAAATTGATTATTTAAATTTAAAAGTAGATAATGAAAAGGTCTAAACATTTTTTTTTTTTGAGTTGTATGCTAATTAGAATTCTCACTCATCCTTTAAGGTCAAACTTAAATTTCACTAATTAATATTAAGATTAAACTTAAATATTACCAATACTAATTAAGTATTATAGGATAAATAATATGCAATTCAATTCAATTTAATTTAATTTAGAACTATATATTATTTTTATTTACTTCCAAAAATCCAATGATAAAACATCAAATCACTAAACCTACTAGTAAACCATAGAATTACAATCAATCAAAATATTAATTAACCTCATAATTAAATTTTCCAATAACTTATAAATAAATCCAAACCTATCTAATTCAAATTGAATAAAACTCTAAATTCAATACTACCTAAAGTAATACTAATCTAATAACACTTAATTGACCTACACTAACACTAACTTAAGCTTTAATATAATCTAATAAATTAATTACACTAATCTAAATATTAAATATAAAACTTTAACTATACTAATTTAAAATATTTAAAATAAAACTAACTAAACAAAAACATATTCCAAAACAATACTAACCCACCCAAAATCTATCTAACTACTTTACCACTAACATTACCCTTGTCCCTTTGGTGAAATGGTGGGGCTTCTTGCCTATAGAGCCTACAACCAAGGTTCAAGTCCCCACAAGGCCATTCTCTACTGTGGATCTTAATTGAGAATGTTTTTCCATTGACCCTTGGTGAAATAGTGGGGCTTCTTGCCTGTAGTGCTTACAACTAAGGGTTATTTATTTAGGGCTTGTCCCTTTGGTGAAATGGTGGGGATTCTTGCCTATAGAGCCTACAACCAAGGTTCATGTCCTCAAAGGGCCATTCTCTACTATGGATCTTAATTGAGAATTTTTTTCCATTGACCCTTGGTGAAATAGTGGGGCTTCTTTCCTGTAGTGCTTACAACCAAGGGTTCATAAAAAATTTAAAGTGAGGAGTCTTATTGAACTAGAAAAAATATAGGGAAGTACGGTGGAGATCTTATTGTAATAATGTTAATTTATGAAATTTGGGGTGTGAGTTATTGTAATTATGGCATTTATGAAAAATGTAGTCAGGAGGTGAGGTTATCAGTGTTATATCGACACAATTTTTGGGTTGATATTTTTGTCCACCTTTTTTCCTGGGGTATAGAAAAATATTTTGGCACTTTTCAGAGATGAGAAAACTAGAGCTTTCAAAGGGTTGAGAAGGGTTTGTAGAGGTTGATATTTATGAGAATTGTAGGGGTGGAGAGTGCATAAATGATGGGAGAACAAAGTAGAGAGGAGATTGTGGGGGAAGCAGAAAAATGGAAAGAATGGGAAAAGTATGGGAGAACTTGAAGAAATGAGGTATAGCAAATTATATTGCTAAATTCCATGGCTTTGGCATTAATGTAACTAATAGTATGGTGAACTCTTGCAATGATGAGAGAGTTAAAGTTAATGGAGTCTCATTTTAGATTACATAGGAAGTCATTGCTCTTGTGTCCGAGATTCTGGTGGAGGACTTCAAATTTTATATAGACAAGAAGCTATCGGTGAATGCGGTCAAAAATTTTGCAAAGAAAACAAAGGAGAGGAATGATCTGGTAAAATGTGAAACATACTATGAAATGGACTCCATTAAAAAAAATTGGAGGTATGTTTTATGAGATGTTATAGAGTATATTTTGTTGGATACTAGATTTGACCAAGTGAGAACCTATCACTTTGTTTTTATCAACCATTTCCATCATGGCATCAAGATCTCTTTTCCCTTTTTTTTATTTACTTCTATGAACAAGGCTATTACAAGATATAAGAAAAAACACTCTATAAATCTTGCCCTTCATGAGGGATTATTGTTGTTAATTTATGAGAATTTTAAAGCCTAGACTTTAAGCAAATCTCCTCAGCCTTGTGCGGATGCCTCTAAGGACTTAGGAAGCTCTAGTTTTTCCTCTGACTTGGAGGATATTGAAAGTATTAGCTCAGAGGGGGAGGAAAAATTTTCCTCTGGAAAGAAGGTTAAAGAGTTAGATAAAAATTCACCCTCACCTATTATCCCAAGTAGGAAGAGCCCTAGAGGACATGGACCTAAAATTATAGGCTAGGGTGATGAAGGAAACAATGAGGAAGGGGAGCATATAAAATATGATGATGATGAGGAGGAGGAGACAAAAATTAAGAGGGGGGCTCCAGCTGCAAAGAAAAGGAAGAGGAAAAAATAGATGGATGTTGAGGAGTTTTTGGGGTCAAGGCCGAATATCTCTACTATCCCTCTTTTGCCTATTCATCCCCAGGAGCAGGAGAAGGAGAAAATTGGAGGAGAGAGTGGAGAAGTGATGATTAAGGATAGGCAAAATGCATGGAGAAATTTTAATGTTAGAATATCCAAGATGGGGATTGTTAGAGAGACAACAAATCCCCAAATTCTAGAAGAAAAATAGGGCCAATTCTAGTTCGAAGAAATCATCGATCCAGCTATGGTGGCAATAATGAATAATGCTAGGGAAATGACACGAAATTGTTGAATAATGCTCACAATAGTGTGATTAACAACTTTAGGTTTACGTCAATTAAATGGCTTTATCATGAATTGGAAGAGGTTAGAGAAAAAATTGGCCAAATGGAAAATAGTAGGAAGGAGCCAGGTTAAAGAAATTAGAAGAATAAGGATGATAGAATTAGTTTAGCTAAGAAGAGGATCCTAAACCTATAAAACTATAATCACAATCTAGTGAACTAGATGATCTCCATCCTCAATTCCATCAATGATAACATTTTGTCCCTAACTAGAATGTTAAAAGACAGAGGCTTGCTGGATGATAGTGAGGACAAGGATAGGGGAAGAGCCAAGGTGGAAGAGGATGTGGCAACATAACTTACTTTCAACAGCTTGGATTGGGAAGCCTAGAATAGTTAGGAGAAAATTGTAGAGGAGACTCACAAAGTTTATGAACCAGCTCAGATGATGCAAGAGCTCGAGTGAAAGATAGAGGAGTAATCATGTTTTATGTATTCCTATCTTTAGCTACTAGTTTACTATTGTTTTCTTTATTTTTCCATTAAGTTGGCTTTTTCTTGTTCTGAATTTTTTGATGTAAGTTGAACTAGCCCTTTCATTAGCCTTTGTGTTTGGTTGGGCTTCATGCTTATTGTCAGCCGTGTGACTTGTATTTATTTGGTTGGACTTTATATGCTTATTCTCAACCTTGGTTTTTGTTTTAACAATTAGGTTTCAGGGTCCCTATAAAACCTAATTTTCTTATCAAAAACATTACCCTAGCCACCCACTTCCCTACCTAACTACCCTATCACCTAACATCCTAACTTTATTACTAACCCAGCCCAATCCCCTTAACCTATCTATATTAGCACCTAAACACTCCCAACCTAGCCATCCCAAGTGGGAGGCTCTCTATCCCACTTCTCCCCTATATGTGACCCAAGGGATGAAAAAGGGGGAAGTGGGATGGAGTGCCTCCCACTTGGGATGGATGGGTTTGGAGGGTTTAGGTGCCAATATAGATGGGTTAAGGGGAGTAAAGTAGGTTAGTAATAAAGTTAGGATGATAGGTGATATGGTAGTTAGGTAGGGAAGTGGGTGGCTAAGGTATTGTTAGTGGTAAAGTAGTTAGATAGATTTTGGGTTTGTTAGTATTGTTTTGGAATATGTTTTTGTTTCGTTAGTTTTATTTTAAATATTTTAAATTAACATAGTTAAAGTTTTAGATTTAATGTTTAAATTAGTGTAATTAATTTATTAGATTATATTAAAGCTTAAGTTAGTGTTAGTGTAGGTTAATTAAATGATATCATATTAGTGTTAGATTTAGGTAGTATTGAATTTGAAGTTCTATTCAAATTGAATTAGATAGGTTTGGATTTATCTATAAATTATTAGAAAAATTAATTATAAAGTTAATTAATATTTTGATTGATTGTAATTCAATGGTTTACTAGTAGGTTTAGTGATTTGATGTTTTATTGTTTGATTTTTTGAAGTAAATAAAAATAATATATAGTTCTAAATTAAATTCAATTTAATTAAAATGCATATTATTTATCTTGTAATACTTAATTAGTATTGGTAATATTTAAGTTTAATCTTAGCAATATTAATTAGTGAAATTTAAGTTTGACCTTAAAGGATGAGTGAGTATGTTAATTAGCATACGACTCAAAAAAAAAATTAATGTTTAGACCTTTTAATTAATTGCTTTTAAATTTAAATAATCAATTTGTTATCAAAAGTTTAATTTAACGATATATTCCTACACATTGATTATAAACCTAAATGAAATTTCAAGGTATTGATAGGAGAACCTACTTATATCTTAAAATGTATCTATACTTTAACTTATGGAATAAACATATCAAACTTAATAGATTTAATTATTTTTTTAAAAAAATTATATGTGTTTTTGTCCCATATTTTGGGCATGACAAAGAGGTTGCAGCTTAAACTTGATACCATAGAAAAAAATGTTAGTAAAGTTTACAAAAAGGAAACTATAGATGGAGTTGAAAAATCCGTGGTAACTTGGAAAACAAAGGACAATTGTCTACATATTAGGAATGTTGAAATATATGAGTTACACAAGCAATTATAAGAGAAGCATTCTGCGGTAAAAATTTCCATTGAAGATTTCATTGGGAAAGCAATGGAAGTGCAAAATATGGAAAAAGTAGTTCAATTAAGTGTGGTCTTTTATATTTTGAGTAGAAGATGTCCTATGACAAATTACCCTTCAATTACTACTTTATTGCACTTTTTTAAAGTTCAAAACTATCCGAAAAATGATTGGTCAATAAACAATAGGTGGCAAAGGGCTAGTTTTCTTGTACACGTTGAAAAAGAAGATATGAAGGAAAAATTAATATACTTAAATTTTATTGCATTGTCTCTAGATGAAGTTACAATAATTGATATTACTTCCTAGGTGTGCATGCATATTTATATTATAAATGATCATTGTCGTCAACCCTTCCTACTATCTATTGCTAAATTGAATTTTAGTGCAATAGCTAAAATTTAATATGATTTATTAAGGAGTACTCTAATTGATTGTGGAGGTTTCAATAATATGAAGATTGCAAAAAAGTTGGTTTTTGTTGTAGTGGATGGAGATTTGGATATGCAAGGTCATAAAAGTGGTCATTGCAAAAAGAGAAAGAATGATATGGCACCCTATGCTGTTCCCATTCATTGCATGACCCATTGAATGAATCTAGCTTTTGGAATTGCCAATTATTTTGGTTGTGTAAGTAAAGTGGAATATTTAATCAAAGAGATTTACCAATACTTTTTTCGAAGTCCAAAACAAGTCTAAGAATTTCAACACTTTTCTCAAGGACTTACTGATGGGAGGAAGCTTCTAAAAGACAATGATCTAGATGGATCTCTTTGGATGGACTAGCACATCGAGTATTCTCTGAATATCCTTCATTTCTTGGACTAATCCACTCTACAGGAGATAGATTCCCGCAGCTATATTCAAGTCTAACTAATTTTAAGATACTCTTTAGTAGTTATTCTTTTGATGCTATAGGATATGAGAAATATTATGAAAAAAGGTTCAACAAAGAGCTATGTACATTGCAGAATATAATAAGTTGCATAAAATAACATGTAGTAGCTTGGATACTCTATATCAATTACTACCATTAGATGAATCAAAGTTTGCAAAGTGGATAGAATTCAAGGATTTGAACAATCCTAGGAACTTTTTACATATTGGTCCAAATGATGAGGTATATGCCAAGGTACATAGAGTTGACATACTAATGCAGTACTATGCCTGTGTTAACCTTGACACCAACTCAAATGAAGTAGGAAGCAAAGTAGAATCAAAACAAAAGAAAGTACTTTTATGTGTTACAAGTGAAGACTTCAAGAAGATCAAATAATATATGCTTGACTTTGTCAAGCAATTTTGCTACAATATTTCATCACAAATTAGATTTAGATTCCCTCTAGAGGAACTGTTCGAAGCAATGTCTATTGTTTTCCTCAATATTGGTCTCTAAACTCTCTGACTAATTTTTGAAGAAGGATGATGACATTGATTTAACATTTTTGTAAACCTAAAGTAATAAATGGAGTAACCATAAATGGAATATTATATTAATCTTGACTGAGAGATCAATCAAATTCTTTTGTAAACATAATGAGGGAATAATATGAACTTATGGAGAATCCAAATGAAGAGGGAGCAGTAAGAAAGCTTTGGAAAAACCTTGTTCAGAGAAATCAGTTGAGAGAGTCAATACCAAAATATTTCAAGCTTAACAATTTATGTTTGATAATGATATTGGGTTCAATGGAGGATGAGAGAGTTTTCAATGCTTTGGGCTTTTTGAAGTCAAAGATTAGAAAAAAATTACACAAAAATTTGGATAATTATTTGAGACTCTATAATTATTAGTATGAGGTAGATAGTTTCCCTTATGATAGGGCTCTCAACATTTAGAGAAACAAATGTCAAAGAAGAGGGATGTCCAACATTTCAAACCCAAGTGGCAATGCTAGTGGTGTTGGCAATGGCAGTAGTGCATGTCCTAATATTGGAAGCAATGAAGATGATGTTGACTTTGGCATGCATACTAACATTGATAGTGAATCTAAAGAAAATACAACAAACAGTGAAATGTTAAATGAAATAAATGAGAAGGATTCTGATGATAGTGATGTTGAGCTAGTCCAGGTGGAGTTAAAACTATAGCAGCGTCTCAACTTCAAGCTCTAACTTTTGCATGAGTTAAGTAGTAGGCTAGTAGCTATAGTCTAAGACTCTATCTACTAATTAATTATATTTTGTAAATGTTAATTTATAGCCTTCATTTACTATCGTTTTAGAGATGCTTAATTATTATTTTTTAAACATGTTGATGTTACAAACTTACATGTTGAGATTTTTATTGAAACTAGTTTTTACTTTTAGAGTCTACACATGTTGAGATTTTCATTGATTTTAGTTTTAATACAATAATACATGTTGAATTTGAGTTTTTCATTCATTCTAGTTTTTAGACATTTTTAGATTTTAATTTATTCTAGTTTCTTTAAGAAATTGTAACATAATGCATTTAAAAGAATAAGCTTTATTTTAAAAAAATTGTATTATAATTTATAATTATAAATCAGCTTTTAGGATAATACATATAACAATTACAAACAATTACAACCCTTTGCAAATGACTCGATGTCAAATGACCCTGAATTCCATTTTGCAAATACAAGGGAGCAACAATAGCTATAGGTCAATTTGTAATTGTATATATAATCAGATTATTACTACACAATAAATTATGTGTGTACAGTCACATTGCCAATTTGCCACATTTCCTATTGTACAATTTTTTCAAGTAGGAGTAGGAAAAGAATTTCCATCTACTCTATGTAGTAGTAGCATGCCAGTGCCTAACTATCCAACTATCTTGATATGTTGGTTATTGATTCCTGTAACAATTAACATTAAAAAAAGTTGAAATTAAATCAAAAAATTGAAATTAAAGAGCAACAAGTAACAAAATGATTATAGTACTATCACTTACTAAATTGTTACTTCTTAGGGCTATCAACTATGACTGTCACTGACACTAATAGTAATAGTTTGAGAAGATGACCTTGCTCCAATGATGTTCTTTAGGGTGCTCCATTTTGCATCATTTGGAAGCTATTTTTTTTTAGGCTATGGCTAAATAGTTATAACCTGTCAACAATGAATACTTTGAAGAGATATTATTACATGAATCGAGGAATTTATCCATAACTGCATTCATTATTAATAGTGGTTTTGATACAACTTGCAATTCTTTCTAGAGTGGTTTCCTCAGGCAAGTTGCCTAAATCAGAATTCATGGTGTTGTGCAACTTTTTCATGTAATCTTCTTTTCCAATGAATTTTCCATCTGAGTAAGCTAGATTTGGTAATCCAACATTTAATAAGTTTAGTATGTTGTGATTCATCTTCATCAAGTCTCAAGAAGTAGATTTGAGAGCTTCATCTATTTCCATTAATTATTCACAATTGTGACAGACAACAAAGGTCATTACAGAGGCATTTAAGTAGTTGTTTATTCCTTGGTTTGCCAAATACCTATCACTGGATATCTGTACTTTATTCAAAAAAAAATTAGCAAGATTTTTCAAGGAATTGTTGCAGATACTTCTTTTACCCTCAACAATTTTTTTTACATTTTTAAAGACAATTCTAAGATTGCTATTTAAATCAAGCCATTCAAACAAACAATCACTATTCTTTATTATTTTATCCCAATTTTCTTTTTTGATAAGATTAACCATGTTTATTATAGTATCCTTGACATGATGGTCTTTAGAAAATGTCATTATATTTTGTGCAATTACATCATCCATCTTTTTCTTCATTTTATACATCTCTATTTGACTATTTTTCTGTATTTTCTTTAGTTGCCCTTGTCAATTAGTTTCTATCTTCCTCTTATCCTCCAATTTCTTCATCAAATCTCAAATTTTCTTAGCAATAGTTACCTCTTTTTTCTTCTCATCCTCGAGTTCCTTTTTCAAATCATGGATTGTCTTCACAACGGACTCCTCCTTTTTCCTCCCATTGTCCAATTCCTTCCTTAAATCATGGAGTGTTTGAGTAGACTCCTCTTTCTTCACATTCTCCAATTCCTTCTTCAAATCCAAGATTTTCTTTGTAGTTGACTTCTCTTTTTTCTTTGCATTCTTCAATTCCTTCTTCATATGGTGGACTGTATTACTATTTGCAATAGCACTAGACTCTATTTTCTTTGCATTCTCCAATTCTTTCTTCAAATCAAGGATTTTTTTTTTGCATTTGACTCCTCATTTTTCTTCATATTCTCCAATTGCTTCTTCAAATTGTGGATTTTTTTTGCACTAGACTCCTCTTTTTTCTTCCCATTCCCCAATTCCTTTCATAAATTATCAATTATCCTTGACTTAGATTCCTCTTTTTTCTTTTCATTCTCCAATTCAATCTTCAAATGATTATTTTCCTTGACAGAAGAGTCCAAGTCAGTTTTTAATTTATTGTTGACCTATGTACTACTCTTTATAGACTTAAACAACTATTTAGTAGAGGCTTTGTCATGCTGAATTATTTTTTTGCACTCATCCAACTCTTTAGTCAAATTTTTTAGTTGTCAATTCATCTTTTCTAGCTAGACAATTGCCTCTATAGAAGAAGAATTCTTTGTCCTATTTTGCAATTATTTGAACCTACTATCTATTGCTTTCTCCTTGGCCTTCGCATTATCAAGGCCTACCTATAACTTTTATATTTTCTTTGTAAACCATTTGTTTTCCCTCTCCACTTTCAAAAGTGTAGAGTAGACCATTTTGTTGTTCTCTTTTGATATATTGATTTTGTCAATAATTTTCACTTTTGAGAAATCTATTTGAAGAAAGGTAACTTATACATTGTTACAATTTATTGCATTTTCTGGTGGATTATTATCTCTAGCTAGGGGCATAACAACCATGAAGTTCATCATTTCGGTGCTTGGATCATATGTTGGAAATATGTTGCTAGTAGATCCATGATGTTTAGCAACTGCATCATTTTTCAAAGTCTTTATAATTTGCCTATTTCTTTTGCTTGTCTGATCAAACTTTGATGTAAACTCCTTTAAACTAAAATATGGGTTTGGTAACACAATTGAGTGTTTGAAAAGTGAATTATCAGTTGTATTGTTGTATGCTCCTCCAACTCTAGTTAAACTTACTCTACCTACAATTGTATTTTGAGGATTGCCAACATAGTGAAGATGGCATATTCCAAATACTGGCATTTTAGGACTACTTTTAAGATTTTGTACATAAGCTACTGGTATATACATTAGTGAAGTAACCACTAACATTACTTGCATTTTAATTGTCATAAAAAAATTTATTTTCTGCACAAGGGTCATCCATGCTAGTGCTAGTGCTAGTGTCAATTGGACTAACTACAACTAGATTTTAAGATTTAATAAAGGTTGTGTTGGGATGACCTTTAGAAGAAGAAGTATAATGTTTTTTCAACTTTCTAGATGAATCATCTGCAATCTCATTGGAGAGTCCAATGATTAGTTTACTTCCTCTTTTTGGTGGGTTTGGTACTGGAACTAGATTCCAAATCCCTTCACCACTTGCACCAATGGGCCCTATACCTACATAACCCATTTTTTGTATTATAGTTACAACTTTATTATACATTTTTCTTGAATGTCTCCATCAGACTCAAGGTCCTTCTATTTTTGACTATCACTATCACAATAATTATCAAATTCATATAGTAAAATTGGATGCTCTTTACTCTAATAATTACTAAAAAGTTCATCCTCCTCAATTTCCTCAAAACCTACTAGGGTCTTCGGTTCACCCAAATTTTTCCTCATTTCATAAAACTAGTCATCTTGGTTTAACACCATAATTTAGATTTGCATGCCTCTTTAATTGCTTTTGGCATAGAACTCTTAGAAGGTTGAGATGATTTCTTATAGAAATTTAAGTATGTCAGAGGCTTTGATTTGTGTGACTCTAATATGTGCAATGTCATAATTTGGGATGACAATTCTTGCATTCAAATATTATTTTGTGTTGCATGTTTCTCTATCTCTTTCTTAACCTCATCCCACAAATCCATGTTTTTAAAACTTTTCTATCAATGGCATGTCCTGATGTTGATATTTTCTTATAGAGTTGCCATTGGCAATAAGTCTTATTTTTATTATGTTCAATGGATCACAAATCTAGTGACTGACAAAATCAAATCCAAAAATTTTTACCAATTTATTTGCCACTTTGAAAGCCTTTATCTCAAATGTGAGGCCTCCAATTGTGAAAGGAAAGGAAGGAAATATCATTTTCCTTTGCTATCCAATGAAAATTTCATCTGTACTCTCCATTTTTCATACATATTTCAGTGCAAAAACCCTTTCTATAATATGCATTAGAAGTTTGCACAGTTCAACTGGTGAACTGTAAACATACAAGCTTAAGATAGTGTACTCTTCCATAAAGAACCAATCATCCAATTGAATTTGACTTCCTAGTTGAATGTAATATTTACAAGACATGGCCAATCTAGGCATCGAAGTGCTTATGAATTTTTGGTAAATAGGTAGCAAAGATAAGTTAAAAAATGGTTGTAGTTATTATTGTTAGTAGTCACCCTCATCTTATGTGTCCACTCATATACTAGACTTGGAGTCTTTGATTTCTTTTGAGTTTTATCATCAAACTTATAGACCTCAATATCAAGCTTATTGTTCTTTGTCTCAAATATTGGATGATGCTTTACTAAAAGAAGGTAGCACAAGTAATTTGTGTACCTAAATGTCTTCATCTTGCCTATAGTTGTACTTTTTTTAATCATTAGTAATTATTCTTACATAGATTCAACAATGTGCAAAAAAAAATTATATCTTACATCTACCTTCTCAACTAATTGACCTCGACAATAGATATTTTTAAATCATTTCAAGAATACTAGCCCCCAATTTCTTGTTGATGTCCAATCCTAAACAAAATGATAACAAAGATATAGTATTTTGAACCCATGACACAAAAATATCATATTGATAAGGAGGCGTATGGTCCATGTCCAGTATAATAGTAACACTAGTATGATCAGTACAAAAATTTGAGTTTATTAAACCCTTAATATATGAATCTTGAAAAACTCCATCTAGTTTTTCATAAGCCTTTGCTAGTTTATCCAAATCAATGCACTCATTAAAGCTTTCTGGTTTAAACCCTAGCCCTAGGTCTAATAGAGTGAAAAAATCACTCTCAGTTATGGATAAAATTTCCTCCTGAGTGTTTTGGTTTACAATTGCCTTTCTATTTTCATCATAATTTTGAGTGCATAGCATTACAATTTCAAGGCAAGGAAATAATTTGGGTATAGCGAGGTTTTCTAATCTAGTAACTAGAGTAGTTAGTTAATTTGTATGTTCACGAATACTTTTGTTATATTTGTAATAATTTCTTCCCTTTTGTGGATCTTTCCACTTATTAAACAATGAATGTCTAATTCCCATGATTTCCAAATCTCCATGGATAATAAGATAAAAAATATCATGACATTCATTGGTGAAACTTGGGGTTTGTAGCACTTTCCTGAGTTCTATAATGTCTTTCTTTTCCTTTATTCTTGCACTCATACTGGAGGTTTTTGACTTTGTTTTTCACATGCTTGCTACTAGTTATTATACAAAATTCTTCTTCAAGCCCTATTTAAAAAAATTGTAAAGTGTAAAGCTAAGGCAATAAGAATCAAGATTTATATTGCTACAAATTGCATTGAATTTTTTTAAAAAATTTAAA
The DNA here is from genome assembly GCA_028749045.1 of Cupressus sempervirens. Taxonomy (NCBI): domain Eukaryota; kingdom Viridiplantae; phylum Streptophyta; class Pinopsida; order Cupressales; family Cupressaceae; genus Cupressus; species Cupressus sempervirens. The sequence continues at coordinate 822,742,843 of CM053786.1, forward strand.
TACCCAAAATCAAGAATTGAGATTTGACAATATTGGTGCTAGCAGATACTTAGATAATTGGTGTTGTCCCATGATACTCAAGTTTCACACTTTCAGTCTTTAGAATACAAAATAGAATTCAGTCAGTCTTTGAAAAGTTAAAATTTGAAAACACTATCATATTAGACTCTTGATTTTGAGAACTCTAAACTTCATACTCTAAAAACATAAAATGTTAATAGTTAAAAGTTAAAATGTAAGTATTAAGTAATTAATATTTTTAAGTAATTTACTAATACTATGTACAATGTACATATAAATGATATAAAGACTCGGCAATGTACATAACTATAATAATAAAAAGTAAAAATTTATTACATTAATATACATCTAAATTTTGAAATTTTTTCATTTAAATAAATTAATTAATAAAAATCAAACTTAATAATCGATATGATTTTTGGGTCAATTTTTGGAATGCTATCGTGGTTGTCAAGAGTCATTTAGAATTGTGACAATTGTCAAGGACATGTGTCACAATTCCAAATGTTTCTTGACAACAATGATCTCTAAGCATTCCTAAAATTTACCCAAAATTCATCTTAGGTTGTTGATTTGTCTTTTACTTAACAATTGCTAAGTCAGGATTGAGTAATAATTTTTTTTAAAGACTAAACATAATAATTATTAATATTAACTAAATCTTGACACTTAATCAAGCTTTGCAATGACTAGACACATGTCATGATTTGAGATGAATCTAGGCACATGGGAAAACATTCCCCAACTTGTTTCAAAATTCATCTCGAGCTGTTGACATTTCTTTTAGTCAATATTCAAGAGTTAGGAGTCGGACATAACTATAACTTATAAGAAAGAATCTTTGACTACACGTGTCCCAATTTTGGGTAGAAATAGAATTTAACTTCAATCTTTTAAAATTTGGCCTGAAATAGAGCCACAATTGTTGATATATCATTCATTGACTGGTCCAAATCAAATCATGAATTGTTAAACCTTTCACATAACTAATATTAATTATTTAAATTATAATTTAGAGGAGAGGACCCAATAGTTGAGTGGGGTCCAATATTTGATCACCCTATCATGAACATAGATTCCAATCTTCCAATAGATTTTTACCATATATTGTAGTTAATTGATCTATTTGTACATATAAAAAAATTCAAATGTTAATAAAAAATATACCAATACTTGAATACATGAAAACTTATAAATGTTATAGAAAAAATAAATATATGAATTCATTAATGTGTGAAATAAATAACTTTTTGTCTTAAATAAAAATTAAAATATCATAGTTATTTCATATATTAGTGCCATTGAAAACATAATATGCTCAATTAAGTAAATATTAATACCTTAGTGTACAATTACTACTCTTGTCTGTACAACTATTGTGGTAGCAATATATATGCATAGAGTCAATCATATCAATAATATGTCTAATCACAAATATAAAAGGTGAATACTAATAAATGTTTTGTATTTTCTTATGAAATGTATGAGATTGTCAAAAACTTTTAGTGTTCAACTAATGGTCCCTTTGTGTTGGTTATAGGTTGTATTTTATATAATAATGTGTTATTTTTATAACAACAATTTTTTTTTTTGTTGAAGTATTTTTCATTTTGTGTTATATATAAAAGTTATATATAGCACATATTTATAATTAATAATAACTATTCGATCCATTTAAGTTGCATATATGTTACATTTCATATAGTTATACAATATTCTATTAACAACAAATAATAATTGTAAATTTAATTATTAGATAGTTTTAGATTAAGCTTTGATCGAATGTTTAAAAAGTCATTTGACTCATTTTTTGGACACATCTCACTAGGTGCACTATTTTAACGAGTTGTGTGACAAGTCACAGCTTCAAACCTTAGTTATAGCATGTAGGTAGTTCAATGTCCATTTCATATTTCTAAAAAAAATGGTCTTACAATATCCCATGTAGTAGCTACATGTTGATGAAGTTAGTCCTCACGACTACTAGTTCCTCTCCCCTATCTTATAGTTGCACAATTCAAATTAAAACTTAAATCAGAAAGTGCAATAACTAGTTGCAAATATACAAATTATTTGAAGTTCTTGAAAATTTTCAAAATCCATGATTTGTATTGATTAAACTAAACATGTAAAATTAATGAAACGTTGAATTTTCAAAAATATAAAATTATAATTTATAAATTGTAATCAATTATCATTCACCCATCATTAATTTCTTGATAATGATAACTTGATTTAATAATTGTAGCATTTTTACTTAATTAAATTTGATTTAGATTATAATCAAAATTTGCTAAATTGCTTTAGCTTGATAATGATAAGTAATAACTTAATTTAAATTTAAATAATCATGGCATTTTTCACTTAATTCAAAATATGATAAAAAGTAAAAAATATTATGATGATCATGATATTTATTTAAATAAATTTATATTTCAAAATAGGAAGAAATGAACAAATAAATTAATATTCAATATTTTATATGAACATTTATATATAAGTTATAATATGAACATTTTATTATCAAATCAAATTTCAATATTATCTATACAATTTAAATTGCATGATCATTGATCAAGATTTAGGATTCATGATTCATGATGTTACATGTATCATAAGTTTAACTTTAACAAACTATTTTTTTATTTATTTAATATTTTAAAATAAATTAATAATAGTTAAAACTATTATAACTAATAAATATTAACTTGCATGGCCTTGGCCCTTGCATTCATATATTGTCAAATTTTATAGGTTTTAAAATTTAAAGGACATACATATAGATATTACAAATTTAGAAATTTTCATTGGATAATTTTCAATTGAATAACTTTTTACTATAAATCATTAATCAAATATGAAACCTTAAAGGGATTGTTGAAACCCTTTTTTTGTTTCTAAGTTTATAACTATTAACATTTAATTTTTTATAACAGATTCGCAAACTAACATTTCAACTGTGCATTGAAATGCCAAAAATAGAGTCATAAACTAACAGGAACTAAGATTTGAGAAGTCAAAAACTATTGTTTTCTTTGATAATATTTTAGAGTGTATAGTGTACATAATACTAATTCATAGCATAAATGTTCAAAATAGTTGATTAAATCAACTTGGTTTTACTATTTCATAATTTGCATTAAAGGGTGAGGCCCAATCTGAAGAAAAAAATAGATATCTTCAAAAAAAAATTGGGGTCAAGGAAACAAGATTCAAGAAATAGGGAATAGGGAACCAAGGAACAGGGGGGTTGGGAGCATCAATAGGTTGAAGGGCTGAAGGCTTGAAGCCTTCAATCAAAATGGCCTTCAAGCCCATTTGTGAGGATTCTATTGGAGAAGATGATGTCATTGAACTTGTCCAACCATGTGAAGTTAGTCTTGCTAACATCATCCAACAACAACCACTTTTGTAGAAAATTTCTCTCGAGTCACACCCAATTTCAATGGCAAGTCAATTGTCATTCATTCATGCCAGGAAGGGATACTTCTATAGAATTCTCCCTATGCCTTGCTTCTAGCACTTGTTTTCTCTGTCTACAAAAGGGATGCCAATGCCCGGCCCTAGTACTTGCTCGACCAATACAAGAATTTTGACATCAAATTTTAAATTTTTTTTCCTTAAAAATGTTATGTAGAAGCATCAAAATATCTACTTGATTGCCTCTAAGGTGGAGAAGAGACACGAGGAAGTATGAGGTAATATCTATGGACATGCAATACCTCTTATCATTTCTTAAAAATTCATGACTGAGGACCATGAATTAAGCATGGTAGATAAAAGGACCTTGGGCATCTTCCTTGCAAACTATGGCTAGGATTTCATCATATATCATGCCCAAAAAGGGCTTTTGTAAACCCATTGTAGTGCCTTTTAGGTGAGCTGGCATATCCATGACTAAGAAACTCTACAAACTCTATAAATCAAATTTAGACTCAAGAATTTGAGAAATGATAATGAAGGAGGAATTGAAGAGGATATTTAAAGTTAGTTGCATTAAATTGTTTGGCATTCACGACCTTTCACATCTTATGTTTTTGTATTCCTATTAATTTTCAAGTGTGAGAAATGTACTTGCATTAATGTTAGATAGTCAGAGTACTAGCCAAGGTGGTTGTAAATGGAATGTAATAATTGTAATTTTTAGTACCACATTTATGATTTTAATCTTGATGTAATATTCCCTATATTCTAATTAATGTTTTTTGTGCAAAATTTTCTACATGTCTCCATTCTAGAGAATTTCATTCGACTCTAGGTCTTTTCAAGTGACTAGCCCCAAAATGCATCTTTTGTCATTGATCTCTAATTAATCAATGGTTGATAAAACTATTGTATTAATGATACAAAAGTGACAGTAGCTAACTAGGTAATGGTGACATTGAAGTAATGACCTTATTAATAATAGATCTAAGATAATACACAAGTTGAATTGATTACTTAGTAGTTAGTATAGTTACTTGCTAATACATATGCAAATTCTCTTTCAAATTAAAATTTTTTTTAGTTTACCACTAAAGATTAGCTAAGACCATTATTATTCATTTTCCTATAAAACAAGTAATTCACCTCTAAAATTATTAATTCATTTTTGGAAAGGGAAAAAATAGCCATCATTTATTTATCTGTTAGCAAGAAAAAAATTAATTCACCACATTTAAAACAATTTTTTCTAGGGAAAGAAAAAAATTGCCAACATATAATATTTTATTTCCTTAAATGGAATAAAAAAATTGCCCTTGACATTAAAATTTTCCTACCCACAAAATGTTGAATTCGCCAGCATTTTAGGCAATTCTTTTCGTGAGGGGTTTCTTAAAGTTATCCCTGGCATAAATAAGTAGTGGCATGAATTATGACATGTAAGTTCTTGTCAGATTCTAAGAAAATAGTTTGTATTTTATCATATAAATTCAATGTTTTTAATGTATTGAACAAAACATATTTTCCATTATTATTTTTTACTTCTCTCAATGTAATAGGGATTCCTATGAATCACTTACATGCCCTTATTTGAATTCATTTTCTAATTTGGCTTTGAAATTCATGTGATACTATTTTCCTACAACAGTGACTTATCACCATTTTTCATTTTGTTTACACTATCACTTTGTTTTGTAAGTAGGAAAACCACTATTTTCTCATTATTTGGTTGTCCTTCTTCACCGTTGCTCACAATCTTCCATGACTCATGAATTTGATAACAAAATTATCACTATTCATTTTAACATTTCATTTTATCATCTACTAGTCATGTAAAGAAACTCTTTAATCTAATCCAAATGTTATCTAAGACATTAATTTAAATATAAATGTGTTGATAAGAAATTAAGGTTAATCATCAAAATCATATTAACAATTTGTAGTGGTTATTAATTTTGCACAAGTTAACAATGAAGTTTACTTTAGCATTAATTGGCCCTTTCAAAGATGTTGATAACCACTATAAAAATATCAATGATCAAAGGAATGATAGTATTCCCAGTACTCAGATGTTAGTTATTAACTCCACTGAAATGTCAATGAAGGGAAATTGCAAGCTACTTGTGAGGTTATGAGTTGCATTCCATGGCTAGAGATTTGATAGTAGTTATTATAACTACTTTAAGAATAAATACTATCTCCTAAGACCTAAAAGTAAATGAATATAATAATTATTATAACTGCTTTTAGAATTAATACTTGCAAGAAGGCTAGAAGACATTCTTGCAAATACAAAAGAGAAGACACGAAAGCCATGAATCAATGAATGAACATCCTAAAAACATTAACCTGATAGATTTACACTCAAAGTATAGAAACATAGACATGAATAAGAATAATGGTATCTAAACTATTCAAACAAGATACCCTAAAGAGATGTAATACCAATGATGATATAGCATGAAGTGTGATACATAATGTTGATGCAAAGACTTCTAGACAATCTAACCAAGAAATGTTGTAGCCTGGAACCATGTTCATTGTAAAAAATTGATATTTTTAATAAATGTAATCTCATTAATCATAATACTTTCCAAAAATAAATAAAGATATTAGTACATATTCTTAATGTGGTTGAGAGTCCTATACTTACCCATTAAACTATTAAAGCTCATTTAATTATCGACCAAGGACATATATTCTTGGATGATGTTGGTTTTATATGTGCAGCCAAGAACTCTCTAAGCCACCTATCAATTACATAAAGAAAACAAAGTTCAGTACTTGACTAAGAAAAAAAAAAAAATGCTAAAATATGAAGTCTATCTACACAATAGTGGTTGCAAATAGAGATGAGTAAATGAATTTAATAAATTTAATCTCTTATTCTAACTACTAACTTCTTTACAAAATTATATCACTTAAGAAGCATAAGTCTAATAGTTATTTAATGGAAGAAAATAAAAGTTCTAACTATTGCTTAATTAAATGAAACTAACTACAAGAGAATTGCACTTCCTCAAGTGATCATTACTTAAGGAGATATAACCTCAAACTCATAAGGAACATTAACACATCATCAAGTCATTCACTTTATTCCTTTGAAATAGTACACAATATATACTAGTAGAACATCTTAGCTAATCATTATGTTATTGATGTTCAATGCTAAGATTTGTTACGTATTTGATCTCACAATTTATAGAGTTCTCATACTAGGTATTCTTTTCCCTCTATTGAGTGATTGCTGATATGAATTTATGTTATTGGCTGACGTTCAAAATATTTGTAAAATGATATTATTAATAGGATACATAATTTTGAAATGTGTACACAAGTACCATTAGATTGTGTTTTGTAGTTTAATATCAAAGTATTCAATATAAATTGGATATGCCATCTTTTATACTTTAAATGATAATAGCAGTTTAGTATTTTATAGAGTGAATACAAATGAGTAGATACACTACGCTTTTGAAACTTGACATATTAGGATGAGGTTGGGTCAAATAAATTCTTGCATAGCCCTTTAGCATGTTTAGGCTAATGCATTTATTGCTCTGCTATGATGGTTATACTCCAGAATGCTCTATTGACACTACCAAAAATTCATCAACCACAACCATTTGTGTAAAGGAGAAGGAAAAGGCACAACAAAATTCTTTGTCAAATTTTTGTGTACTTCAAAATGAACATTGTACATACAAGCACATAAGTAGTGATACTTTTTATTAACTGAACAATATTGACATAGTGCTCAAATTATTTGCATACACCCAAAATATTATCCAACAATTAATGTGTGAAAATTGTGACCTTACTTTAAGTTAAATCGACATCATATGAAAAGTACAAGCCATGTGTTTTTCCTACAGTCTTAAAAAACTTGGTAAACTCTTCCTAAACATTTTTCTATTAAACCATTATTTCATTATACATACAGTTGAGAACCTATGTTGACATATCAAAATTCAAAAATTGTATAGAATTAATGTCTACCTCCTATTTTCTTGACTTTTGCAAAGCAAAATTGCAAGGTAGCAATCACATCTCTTGAATCCTTAAAATGGGATGTATTGGCATTAAGTTATGTATTTTATTAGTGACAACACTTATTCAGATTTTGTATGGTTACAGAGCTCTTCGATCAATCTCCAGTGTTTTCTAAGCAATTCAGTGGTTACCAAGTTTCATAGTTCATACCGAGCAATTCAGTGGTTACCGAGTTTCACAATTCATATCGAGCATTCTAGTGGTTACCAAGTGAATTCAAGAAGTGCAAAGTCTAGTAGTTCCGACTGAGTAGTTCAGTTCTTACTAAGTAGTCAATGGTTATCAAGCTTTGCAATGTCTACCGAGTCTTCAATTCTTATGATCTAAAGTTAGTGTTAACCAAGTGATGGGAAGTTAGTGTTTACTGAGTGTAGGCATGGTAAATGTGGAATTCAATTTCTTCTGAGTGACATAGTATCTACTGAGTCTCTAGTATATACCAAGTTCAAAACTATGTTGAGTGATTAGTATGGACCAAGCCTCTACTTCTACCGAGTGCATGACAATGCCGAGTAATGTAGTGGATGTTGTGTATCAAAAATTCACCACGTCAATTTTTAGAACCCAAGTTTCTACATTTGGGCCGACTCGGTAATATTGGTGTTATCTTGTGTTTTGGCCAACCTTGTAATTATGAGAATTGGGTTGGTATATATGTAATTTATTTTATCATACTAGAATAGCAAGTTGAAGTAATTTTTTGATGCATGAGAATGCGAATGTGAATCATCAACAAAGCAAGTGTATAGCAAGGTCAAATCAGGAGTAGTCAAGTTACATCTATCACAAAGAGGTGATCAGTACATCAAGGATCTAAATCAGCAATTCAATTGTAAGCTAGATCTACTATTTCATCCTAATAGGTGAATCAGATTCAAATCCTTTAACAAGGTAGATTTAACAGTCTTTTCTTAAATCTCTTTACCGAGTGCATACTTGATTGTATGTTTGTAAAACCTCTAACAAGGTGGACCTAGTAGTCCTAATTGCTCCTAATAGGGTAGATCATCAGAAGTGGTCATTGTAAGCATTAACAAGCCAACTTTATACTATAGTATTGAAGTTTTGTGTGTATCATCCCCACCCTAGCTTTACTTTCTATTTGGAAGGTTTTTGGGTTTCCAAATATTGTGTTCAAAGTGTTTTGTGCTTTCAATTTCTCATGCATATAGTAGATTAGATCTATTGATGATAAATGGATTATGTTATTAAGTGTTAAATTTGTTCAAAAGTTTTGAGGTTACTAATTTTCCCCTCCCCTCTTAGTAATCTAGCTAGTCTTGATTATTTCCAACAATTGGTATTAGAGCATTGTGGTTCTTAGGATAAAATTTGACACCTTGAGCAAAGATCAAGGACAATGGAGATATTCAAACTTGACAAAGCTATTGACAATGAAAAGCAAGATCTAGATATAGCCATGGATCAACTCAAGGAAGCAAAAGAGAATCTTTTTGAATCCCTAAAAGGAAGGAAGGAACTTGCAAATCAAATGAATGACCACCAGTATGTTGAAGAGAATATTGAAGACTTTTTCCCCTCAAGCAATTCAGATGAAGCAAATGATGCAATCAAAGAACTCTTAGAAAATAATGGTTCCCTACAAGAAGAGGTAAGAAAATTGAAAAGAGAATAGGAAATTCAAACAATAAGATTGTGTGAAATTTTGGAATAGAGAAATAAGGAAAAAGAAGACTTGGAGGCAAGGAACAATGAAACTCGAAATCAATCCCTTTAGCAAGAAAGTCTTATCAATCAGCTCTGCAATGCAAATGAAGAAATCATGAGTCTGAGATCTAAAAATGAAAGGTAAGATAGGTCATACATCAAAGACCTACTTGCAATTACTATGGTAAGATAGGTCATACATCAAAAAAATATTGGTGCAATGGAAAGGAAAACTTCAATGGAAAATGCTACAATTGCAATCAGCATGGTCATAAAGCTAATGAATGCAAGGAGAATTAAAATTTGAAGGAAAATGTCACAAATGAAAGAAACAAGGTCACAAGGCATTTGAATGTAGATCTAAACCATTCAATCTAATTGAATAATTTGTAAAGGCAATATTTGGTTGGGACTACAATATTTGGTGTAGATGTCATTACTATGGAGAATATGGACACATTAGAATAAATTGTGTTAGACATCACATGAGAAGAAAGGATACTATAATAAGATGTTACACATGTACTAAACTTGGTCCTATAGCTAAGAATTGCATGAATATAGGTAGAGTTGAAGATGAAAAGAAAGAAAATTTTGATAACATCAAGAAGTAGATGAGATAACAGTGGATTCTTAAATCTACCAAGCAAGCTAGTTCAAGTGAAGATGGTCATGTCACTCAAGAAGTGGGTGACTCCATCATTTCCAATTAAGTTCTCAAGGAAGAACTGGAATTGTTTTTTCAAGGAAAAATCTTAAATAATTCCAATTGGAAGGAAGCAAAAGATCCAAATCATTATTCTAGGTATAGAGGGATCACAAGAGTTCAACATCAGTGATCACCGAGTAAAGTAAGGTCATATCGAGTGAAGTTAGGAGTAATAAGATTTTATTTGGCTATCAAGTTACAAGCTTTTACTAAGAAATCTATGTAGACAGTGGATGATATGTTGTCATGCACTATGTCATTATGGCTCTCATCGTACTAAGCATTAATGGGAAATTTTTATCAAAAGGCAAGAATTCGACTTCATTTCCACTATGATTTCAGCATATTCAGAGTAGAGTGACTTGTAGAGTATTTCAGCAATCTTAAGCAATATTTGTAGCCAAAATTTTTCAAAGAATTCTTTTTATCGAGTGATCATGGAATCTAGCAACAGTAGTAGCAAGGAAAAGAAAGGATATGAAATTTTGGTGCTAGGTGTTGAGTAGAAAGCTTTGAATTTCAAATTGGTACCCGCAATTGCAGAATCCCTCAATCTGAATGGAGCTCAGTCATAGATCCCACCAAAGATACTTCTTATCAATTATATTCAAACTAATTTCAAATGTGCAATTCAAGAGATAGGAACCCTAGAAATGGATAGTGCCCTAGGTGAACTCTATGTGGATGGAACTCTTAAGACCAAGAATAAACACCTATAAGAGAAAGGCTTAACCCATATCCCTCATCTACCATGAAACTTTCAGATTAAATAGATTAGATATATCTTAAGTGGAGTCCATAATGGTCAATTGTGGTTAGAGTAGCTAGTCTTGATTACGAAGAAAATGATTCATCATATTACTAGTCTCCCTATGCTTAACGAGGTCAAAGTCACAAAAACCCTAGGTCAAGATGAGCTACAGAAGAAAACCCTAGCTGAGTGGGACAAAAAAGGAATGAAAATTAGTAATTTATCTGATGTAGAACTCAAATTTGACATTTATATCATAGCTGATAAGATTTATAGCTCAAGTTGACTCAATAGGGTATCATGTGAAGTAGTTGACCTAGCTTATAAGGTTGTTAAGAAGAATTTGGAATATAACCTAGTAGATTTGATGTTGAAGTAGCTAAACAAGAATATGGAAAGCATCAGAACCTCGAAGAATAATCCATGCAAATTTTGTTCTCTGTTGACATGTTTGTTCTTTTATGTTCAAAAGTTTTTCCCTTCTAAAGGCATAGTGGTATGGAGAAAAGAGACACCAATCTTGTATCAGATAAATGAGTTCATAGCTAAAATGAGTGAGAATTTTGATAGCATCATGGATAATTATTTTGAAGCTTTCAAGGAAAAGATGAATAATAGGTTTCAGATTCCACAAAAATTGGTTGAAGACTATAAGGATGATGTTTGTTTTATGGTTGATAGTGACAAGGTACACATCGAGGCAGTGAGGCCTAGAATAGAATGGGTAAAACCTCTTCCTTATGAGGTTAATATTGATGAGGTAAAAGAAATAATTGAAGCACTAGTGAATGAGCCTATAGATCCAAAGGCACCTATCTTTGGAACCTATGATGAAGCCAAAGCCAAAATAGAACTTGAGATTAAGCTTCCATAGGTAGTGAATAAAGGCAAGAGGAGGATATCAAAACTAAAAATAGAAAATGCACCTCTTATGATTACCAAGAAAAAAGTTGAAGATGAAGAAGAATATGAGAATGAGGAATCTAAAAAGGAAGAAGAGCCTATAAAGAAGAAAGGAAAAGTAATTATCACCAAACCACCCAAGCCCTCCACTGCTGTATTTACAAGAAGATCCAAGAGGAAAGGAGGAACGCATAATAGTGAAGTTGTGTTTAATAAGCCTGCTCCCATATTTTAGGAAAGACTCAAACAATTAAGAGAAGGTTTTGTAATTAATAACTTCAAAGAACTAAAATATGAGACTGGGACTCCAATAGAACATAAAGAAGTTGAACATTTGATCATGGACAAATTAGGCAGATGGAAATTCGCTCCTGATCAATTTGCATCACAAATCCCTACAATTTTGTTGGATAAGGTCAAGGTTAGATGGGAGAACACCATTCAAACTGTCAAGGATATTTTTCCTCAAACTCTAAAATAGTTGGTGCCCAACTTGATAGATGTAGAGGTGAATAAAGCATTGAAAGACAATGAAAGAAAAATGACTGTAAAGTTTAATACTTCTCTTACTTTAATGAAAGATGTTGAGTATGTTGTGAAGAATGCTACAAACTTATGAAAAAATGTGTTCCATCTTCACAAACCTAGTGAGGATACTATTGAGATCAAAGATGATGATGATTATAGTGACAAGGATGAAGAAAATGAAGAAGACAATACTCCTTTTGTTACCATTGATGCTGAAGATTATCAGGAATTGATGAAGGATGGTGAAGAAGATACAGAGGAAGGAGCTAAAGAGGAAGCTAGGAAAGAAGAAGAAGAAGAAGAATAAAGTGATCTAGTTAGCATAGCTGTGAAAGTCATAGCCTCCCTTCCTCACTCTCCATTAAAAATAGTAACATCATCAAGCATGGAGAAAACTTCAGCAAGTTTGATTGTGACTACAGCAGATGCATCAACTGTCCAATCACTCTTTACTCCCTCTTAGCTCCATGTATCTCTAATGGAAGTGTCTAACACTTCATCTGCTGAGCTATAGCCTTCTACTTCTTTAGTACTTGAGTTAGGATCATCAGCAATAAGTGCAGCTTCTAGTTCTATAGTTTTGGATTCTTTAGTTATGACTACTTCAATTTTGCATGCACTTATGAGATCTTCAGTTGTACATACTTCTATCAGTATTCCATCAGTAGGCACTATACAAGTTTTCACTGCAAGCCCTACAATTTCCACTATTGTTTCTATTTCAAAATCTAAAGCATTAATGTCAGAAGTTGAACCAAAGACACCACTAAAAATTCTGATTAGTGGAAAATAAATTGAGGAATATATAGATCTAGACAAGGAGATTGAAATTTCCAAGTTAGATTTTTACAATGCCACTATAGAACAAATGAGATTAGTCAGTCAGCTACTTGAACAGAAAGCCAAGCAAAAGCAACTAAGAGAAGAGAGAGATAGGGAATTCAGAATCATTTAAAGTGCTAAGAATATTTTGATAGAGGCTATAGGTGTTGATGTTGATTCTTCTCAACACATTTTGTTGCAATTAGAAGAGGCCATTAATAAATTTAATGAGGATTCCAGTGGCCAAGAAAAATTGATGGAGAAAGCAGAGAAGTTTGACAATAAAGTTCTTGAACACATTGCTCAACAGATAGCTATTAAGTAGGTAGATATTTCTTCAATTTTGGAAAATCTTGAATCCTCCTACACAAATGTAACATCTCTTTTTTCAAAGTTATAAAGGGAAAATTGAATAAGATTGATGAGGATCTGAAGGCTAGTGCACAAAAGTTGCAACTTGACCCCAATTCAAGCTTTGCACACCACATGAGGATCAGATTCCTATCAGATATGTAGGAAGAGTTATTAAGAGAGGAAGCAAGGATTTGGTCTACACTTATAGACATCCAGAACATGATCCTTCCTATCATGGATACAATGTAGAAGCACATTGCTTATTCTAAAACATTGATCCATGACAATAATTTTTCAATTGCAGATCATATGATTGAACTCTCTACGAAGTCCAAGTTGCACTTCAAATGTACAAAATTTTGCAAGAAAATTGGGACAAGACCTTAATGCTTATTCTTAAAGTACATTCCAAGTTTCTCTCACATTTTGGTGTCTCTATATAATTAGATTATGTATAAATCTTTGGCATTATTGTCAGAAAGACGAAGAGAGAGACATGTACTTAATAAAGGGGGAGAGATTAAGGAGGAGAGATTATTCTATATATACTCAGTATGTTATTATGCCTAATATGATATGTATATTATATGGGGGAGATATATGCAAAGGAAATGTATATATAGTAGAATTACAAAGACAAATTTTTAAAAAAATACAAAAAATCAGCATGACACTGTACATAAGTTTTGGATAATAAGTGTTTTTGTCACTAATGCCAAAGGGGGAGATTGTTGGCATTAAGTCATGTTTTTTATTAGTGACAACACTTATTCAAATTTTGAATGGTTACTGAGGTCTTTGATCAGTCTCTAGTGTTTGCCAAGCAATTTAGTGGTTACCAAGTTTCATAGTTCATACCGAGCAATTCAGTGGTTACCAAGTTTCACAATTTATACTTAGCATTCCAATGGTTACCAAGTGAATTTAGGCAATGCAAAGTCCAATAGTTTAGACTGAGTAGTTTAGTTCTTATCGAGAAGTTAGTAGTTACCAAGCTTCATAGTGTCTATTGAGTCTTTAGTTCTTGTGATGTGAAGTTAGTGTTAACTAAGTGATGGGAAGTTAGTTTTACCAAGTTTAGGCATGGTAAATGTGGAATTCAGTTTCTACTAAGTGACATAGTATCTATTGAGTCTCTAGTGTATACCAAGTTTGAAACTACATTGAGTGATTAGTACAAATCGAGCTTCTACTTCTACCAAGTGCATGATGATGTCAAGTAATGAACTAGATGCTATGTATCAGAAATTCACAAAGTCAATTTTCAAAACTCGAGTTTCTACATTTGGACCAACTCAATAATATTGGTGTTATCTTGTGTTTTGGTGAACCTTGTAATTATGAGAATTGGGTTGGTATATATGTAATGTATTGTATCATACCCAAATAGAAAGTTGAAGTAATGTTTTGATGCATGAGAACCGAATGTCAATTAACAGTAGAGCAAGTGTATAGCAAGGTCAAATAAGGAGCAGTCAAGTTACATCTATCACAAAGAGGTGATTAGTACATCAAAGATCTAAATCCGTAATTTAGTTGTAAGCCAGATCTACTATTTCATCCTAATAGGTGAATTAGCTTCAAATCCTTTAATAGGGTAGACTTAACAATATTTTCTTAAATCTCTTTATTGAGTGCATACTTGATTGTATGTTTGTAAAACCTCTAACAAGGTGGACCTAGTAGTCCTTATTGCTCCTAATAGGATAGATCATCAGAAGTGATCATTGTAAGCCTAAACAGGCTAATTTTATACTACTATATTGAAGTTTTGTGGATATCATCCCCACCCCAATTTTACTTTCTATTTGAAAGGTTTCTGGATCACCAAATATTGTGTTCAAAGTGTTTTGTGTTTTTAGTTTCTCATGCATACAGTAGATTAGATCTATTGATGATAAATGGATTATGTTATTAAGTTGTAAATTTGTTCAAAGTTTTCAGGTTACTAATTCACCCCTCTCCTCTCACTAACCTAGCTAGTCTTGATTATTTCCAATAGCAATGGACCCTATAAGATCAAACACATTCACTAGTAATAATTTCCAAAACATATGTTCCTATATAGTACATTATAAATATTTAAAAGCATGTAGGAAATGCAATCTATGCAATCATCTTGATTCACTTTCTTATGCTTTAGTCAATTATAATAAGAAATATAATTTATTCACTTTGTAAAAATTTTAGATCCCAAAAGTAAGTCTAAGCATATGTATAGTTTGCAACAATTGTCCAAGGTCTAAATGCCCTAATAATACTTTTTCTCAAATTATAGTGAGCACATACTTTTCATCCATCCAAGCTTAAATCAATCATCTTAGCAAGTTACAACAAATCAACATGCAGGGATAAACATGCAAGATCAACACATAACACAGTGATTTACATGGAAACCCAATTTGGGAAAAACCACTAGTAACATAATGCTTAATTCTAACTCTTCTAAAGTGATGCCTTGTTAAAAGCTTGCCCTATTCAAGGCTTACAACACACTGTTAAATGTGACCTTGTTAGAGGATTTCACCATATTGTTAGGAATGGGCCTGGTCAAAGGACTTTAGAACATTCTCTTGAAATTTCACCTTCTTAAAGGATTTACACCATGGCTATTAAACTAACCTAAGTCCATAGGATTTAAACTATCTATTACAATTGCTAGAGAGTAACAATAATGGATTTTTGATTTGATACAACTTACAACATATCTTGCAGATTTCAGATCACACTTTAGTTCAATCCTTTTGCTTGGCTTTAATCACTTCATCTCTAACAACTTGTCATCTCAATCTTTGTCTCCTTGAGTCTTCTTACTCATCATACCAATGCAACCATATCTGTGGTCATCTATTGAAGTAGAGTAACTATTCTCTCTTACTCCTTAGCACCTCCATCAACACTTTATGCTTTCATGCTTGATCTCCCTCTTTTTTTTGCTTCGTGACCTTATGACTCCTTAAATAGAAATCTGGAGTCCCTTTCCTACTCGATTCTTCCTCTCTAATTTTAGAGTTTTAGGTAGATTAGGTAGGGTACAATGTATCTAGCCCATATCTTGCTCTTATCTAAAAACTTCATCTAAAGTCCAGTTGTATTCTCCAAAAATGTTTTACATGGTGTTCTGTGCCACCAGCTCATTACTCTTATCTTCTATTTGATTCATAGAATTCTAGATAACAACCTTGTCAGCTTAGATCTAGTGAATCTTCAATCTTTTAAATAATGCAGCAACTTTACATTATTGGTTTACTGATGCTCGACACCTTCTGTGTTACTCAACACTTGAATCCTGCTTGGCACCTGATCTTCTCTTGGCACCTGATCTTTACTTGGCACTTGATATCTTGACTCAGCACTTGTTTATTTACTCAGCACTTGATATTCACTTGACACATAGTGAAGTTGAACTTGCTCACTTCAACTAGGAATCTATTCGGTACTAACTAGCTTGCTCGGCTCTCTCTCTAATAAACTTAGTTAGACTTTACAAATGACTTAGCTAAAACCTTACAGCTTTGGTGTGTTTTAGTGTGCCCATTCTCTATGTCTTAGAGTATATCATCAATACACTATTTCATCAATGGCTTAGCTGATCTTTGTACTTCATTATAAAATCATAACTTCAACCTTTCTCTAGGTGTTCTAGTTACATCTTATTGATTGCCTCCTTCTTGTCAATCAACCAATTCATAGTATTTGGATCACTAAAGCAATTGTCATTCCTGCAAGTAGCAAGTTTGACATCAATGACAAAACAATGATTAAGAACATTCTTTACCAGTTTGATTACTTTTTATGTATGATCTCTTCAATCATTTCCAACAATCTCCCTCTTTGGCATTGATGGGAAACCAAACTGATCAATTCATCAACTTAGTTACCATCAAAATTATATACACTTTTTGCTTCTTTGTTGACTGTAGCATCTTTACTACTAATCTCATATATCTCCCTCTTTCATATATATCTCCTCTTGCTTTGTATTGATCAGTTTTTGCATATATCTCCCTCTTTGACATAAATGCCAAAGATGTAGCATCTTTATCATGCAAAATATAAGCTTTGGCTCTGATGTCTTCTCCCTCTGTCATCATGCTTTTGACTAATTTGGAGTTTCTACTCCTACTATCATCCTCTGCATCATTCTTCTAATATTTCAATGATTTGTTCCTGTTGATGCAGGGCAGCTTCCTTGTTGCTTTACACTACTTGAGTTAGGGGCATTACCCCCAACTTGCCTCTAAGATATTCATAAGCATCCTTGCGCAATGGTTTTGTGAAGATATCTGCAATTTGTTCCTTTGTATGAATGTACTCCAATTTCACTTGTTTGTCTTCTAACAATTCTCTGACATAGTGATACTTGATTGCAATATGCTTGGTTTTTGCATGCATTACTGGATTTTTGGATATGTTTATAGCACTTGTATTATCACAATAAAATATCACAGGTTTGGTTACCTCTTCCTTTATTCCTTTCAATAGATGTGTGAGCCACACAATGTTTGTGCAATTGATTGTTGTTGCCACATATTCTGATCCTGTAGTGGACTGGGATGTGCATGTTTGTTTCTTGCTAGTCCAAGTAACTAGCCTTTTACCTAAAAATAATGCACCTCCACTTGTTTTTTTTTTGTCATCAATGTTGCCTCCCCAATTTGCATCTATATATGCATTGAGCTCAAAATTATCATTCTTTTTGTAATATAGACCAAAGTTATCAGTTCCTTTAAGATAACTCATTATTCTTTTTACTGCTATGAGACGAGTTTCTTTGGGATTAGCAGAGAATCTAGCCACTATTCCAACTACTAATGCTATGTCTAGTCTACTATGTACAACATATTGTAGTTTTCCAATCATGGATCTGTACATTGTTTGATTGACTTCAGCTGATGCATCATTTTTGGATAGTTTATTTCCTATTGTCATTGGTGTGCTGACTAGTTTGAGCTCCTCCAATCCAAACATTCTAAGTATCACTTTGATTTACTTTGATTGTGTCACAAATATACCATGCTTTAGTTGATGTACTTGCAATCCAACAAAAAATTTGATCTCTCCAAACATAGACATCTCAAACTCATGTTTCATTTTGTCAACAAAACCTTTGCAAAGCACTTCCTTTCCTCCAAAAACTATGTCATCCAAAAAGATTTTAGATACAATAATATCCTTACCTTCTTCTGATTTGATGTACATGTTGTTGTTATCATCAGTTCTTTCAAATCCTATTTGCACTAGATATTTGTGAAGTCTCTCATACTATGCTTTGGGTGCTTGTTTTAGACCATAGAGTGCTTTATGTATTTTACAAACCATATCCATGTTGTTCTCATCAACAAATCCCTCTGGTTGTTCAATATAGACTTCCTCTTCCAATATACCATTTTAAAAAGCAGACTTTACATCTATCTGATAGACTTTAAAACCTTTATATGCATTATATGCAAGTAAAGTTCTTACTCCTTCCATTCTAGCAATAGGGGCAAATGTTTCCCCATAGTCTAATCCTTCTTCTTGAGCATAACCCTTGCATACCAGTCTAGCTTTGTTTCTAGTAATCTCACCATTCTCATCTAGATTGTTACTAAATACCCACTTGGTGTCAATCACATTCTTGTTAGCTAGTTTAGGAACCAAACTCCAGGTTTTGTTCTTCTTTATTTGATCAATCTCTTCTTCCATAGCTTTAGACGAGTCATCATCTTGTAATGCACCATATACTATCTTAGGTTCAATTTTTTTTATCAGACATGATTCATTTCTTAGTCTATTCCTTGTCATTGGTCTTGCATCTTTGTCGCCAATTATCTGTTCAGTAGGGTGATGTCTTTTTACATATTTGGACAATCTTGGTTCTGTCCTTGTTTCTATGTTTGATCTTTCAGATTCAGGGTCACTATGTACTGAGTTGTTAGGTTGTTCTTCATCTCTTTCATGTGAACTGACTTCAGGATTAGATTGTGCATTTTTTTCATTCTACAACTTGACTTCTGAATGTAACTCAGCATTCACTAATTGTGATTTGACTAAAACTGAAGTTTGTTGTTGAATCCCAATTTGATTGATAGCATCCTTGTCAATAAGCATTTCTTCATGAGAATACACAAAGGTTTTGTATTCATTCATTCTCTTTGGTTCCTTAACTTGGACTGTTGTATACTCATCAAAGTTTACATTTGCACTTTCCACAATTTTGTTAGTGTTAGTATTCAAACACTTATATGCTTTACTTCAAGTGGAGTAACCAAGGAATATGCCTTCATCACTTTTTGCATCAAATTTTCCATTTCTAGCATCTTTAAGGATAAAGCATTTGCAACCAAATACTTTGAAATGTTTTACATTGGGTGAGTGACCATACCATCATTCAAAAGGTGTTGTATTTGTACCTTTCTTGACTTGTACTTGGTTCAATGTATGAATAGCTACACTTACAACTTCTCTCCAATATTTTAAAGAAACAATCTTTTCCATCATTAATGTTCTGGCACAGTCAATCATAGATCTATTTCTTCTTTCAACAATTCCATTTTGTGGGATCTGTCTCTTGATTCCTTTGTTATTACAAAATATCTCAAATTTATTTGATGTAAATTCACCACCTTTGTTTGATCTCAGGCATTTCAAACTCTTTCCTATTTCCTTTTCAACTCTAGCCATATACCACTTAAACATTTGAAAAGCATCAAATTTTTTTTTTAAGAACATAACAGTCATCATCCTCGAATAGTCATCAACAAACAACATTATATATTTATCTCTTTTGTAGCTTTCTACTTCCATTGGACCACATAAGTTAGTATGGACTAACTCAAGTACTTCTTTAGATGTATAGTTTTTACTTTTGAAACTTGACTTTGTCATCTTTCCTAGCTAACATTGTTTGCACATGATATTGTCAGGCTTCTTCAATTTAGGTAAACCTCTGACTTTCTTCATTTTACTAATATTGACCAAATTGTCAAAGTTGACATGACATAGCCTTTTATGCCATAACCATTCATCATCAAATTTTTCAACAAAACAAGAAACATCATCCATATCAATGTAAAATAGATTACTTCTTTTTTGATCTCCTTTTCCTATCAGTTCACCATTAGTATCATAGATTTTTGTAGTTTTGTTTCCAAATTCTACTTTGCATCCTACATTGCCTAACTGTGAGACACTTAGCAAATTGTAGTTGAGTCCTTCAACATAGTATGCATTATCACATGAAATTTTTTCTGTAAGGTTAATGGAGCTTTTTCCTTTTATTTGACATGGAACATCATTACCAAATCTAACACTATTTCCATCATACTATGTAAAGTTAACAAACTTACTTTTTTCTCTTGTCATGTGATGTGAGCATCCACTGTCTATGACCCATCTGTCATTCTTGTTCATACATGTTACTAGTGTTGTAGGTTCTTCTTCATCAGATTGGTCCTTTATGGCTACATAAACAACTTCATCATCATTATCATCAGAGTTCTCTTCAGCAATATAGCACTTCTTGCCTTTGTCTTTTTAATCTCTCTTATCATCTTCTCTTCTGTATTTGTACTTGTTGCATTCCTTGTAATCCTTTTTCTATGTACACCTTGCAGCAATATTTCCTACTTCATTGCAATTGAAATAAATGATAGGCGTCTTACCTTTGAATTTCCCTTTGCCTCTATGAAATCTTCTAGCTAATAATGCTTCCAATTGTTCCACATCTTCCTCATCGGTGCTACTATCATTAGATACATATTTCGTTTTTCTTCCTTTCTTTGATTTCACCTATTTAGCATCTTTTAGTGATAGCTAGGCCTTGAAAGAAGATTCAACATTCTTAGGTCCATAGTTGTTAAAGTTAGATAACTCAAATGTAGTGAGTCTACCCACTATACCTTCAAAACTTAGATTGTTTCCTGGTACACATCTTAGTTCTTGTATTGCTGATACTCTAATAGCATAGATAGGGAGCAAGGTTCTTAAGAACTTACTATTGACAATATTTTCATCCAATTGACCACTTAAACATCTTATTGCACTTACCACTTCCTTTATTCTAGCGCCATATTGAGTAGCATTCTCACTTTCCTCCATTTTCATATCACCAAACTTTCCTCTGAGGCTTTCTCTTTTTTCTCTTTGGATATTTTGATCTCCTCCATAGATGTCTAATAGGGCTTTCCACATTTTAAATGTAGTGTCACATCCTTTGATATCACCAAATTAGGCATAGTTGAGTCCTGAAGCAATCTCCAGCATTGTCTGGTCGTGTTCCTATTTATTTTTCAAATCTTCTATAGTAAGAGTACCAGTTGGATCAACATGTTCAGTAACAATTGAATTTTGGGCATAATCTCCTATGGATCCAAGATGTAGCTTCATCAAACTTTTTCATGCAACAAAGTTGTCTTTGTTGAGCTTGGGAACTTCTCTCTTAGGCATTTTGATATTTTTCTACTTCTAGCCCCTTTAAACTAAGTCAACAACAAAGGTCTGATACCAATTGTTAGAATTCTTTAAAATAATAGGGGGCGAGGGGGGGGGGGGGGGGGGGGGGGTGGGTAAATCAGTTATCCAAGGTCTAAATGCCCTAATAATACTTTTTCTCAAATTATAGTGAGCACATAAACTTTTCATCCACCCAAGCTTAAATTAATCATCTTAGCAAGTTACAACAAATCAACATGCAGGGATAAAACATGCAAGATCAACACATGACACAGTGATTTATGTGGAAACTCAATTTGGGAAAAACCACCAGTAACATGCTACTTAATTCTAACTCTTCTAAAGTGATGCCATGTTAAAAGCCTACCCTGTTAAAGGCTTACAACACGCTGTTAAATGTGACCTTGTTAGAGGATTTCACCAAATTGTTAGGAATGGGCCTGGTCAAAGGACTTTAGAACATTCTCTTGGAATGTCACCTTGTTAAAGGATTTACAAAATGACTATTAAACCAACCTAATTCCATAGGATTTAAACTATCTGTTACAATTGCTAGAGAGTAACATTAATGGCTTTTTGATCTAATACAACTTACAACATATCTTGCAAATTTTAGATCACACTTTAGTTCAATCCTTTTTCTTGGCTTTAATCACTTCAGCTCTAACAACTTGTCATCTCAAGCTTTGTCTCCTTGAGTCTTCTTACTCATCATACCAATGCAAACATATATGTGGTCATCTGTTGAAGCAGAGTAACTGTTCTCTCTTACTCCTTAGCACCTCCTTCAACACTTTATGCTTTCATGCTTGACCTCCCTCTTTTTTTTTCTTTGTGACCTTATGAATCCTTAAATAGAAATCTGGAGTCCCTTTCTCACTTGATTCTTCCTCTCCAATTTTAGGGTTTCAGGTAGATTAGGTAGGGTACAATGTATCTACCCCATATCTTGCTCTTATCTAGAAACTTTGTCTAAAGTTTAGTTGTATTCTCCAAAAAAGTTTTACATGTTGTTCTGTGCCACTAGCTCATTACTCTTATCTTCTATTTGATTCATAGAATTCTAGATATCAACTTTGTCAGCTCAAATTTGGCAAATCTTCGATCTTTGAAATAATGCAGCAACTCAGCATTATTGGTTTACTAATGCTCATCACCTTCTGTATTACTCAGCACTTGAATCTTACTCGGCACCTAATCTTTTCTCGACATCTGATCTTTACTCAGCACTTGATATCTTGACTTGGCACTTGTTTCTTTACTCAGTACTTGATATTCACATGACACATACTGAAGTTGAACTTGCTCAGCTTCAACTAGGAATCTGTTTGGCACTAACTAGCTTGCTCGACTCTCTCTCTAATAAACTTAGACTTTACAAATGACTTAGCTAAAACCTTACATCTTTGGTGTGTTTTAGTGTGCCCATTATCTGTTTCTTAGAGTATGTCATCAATACACTATTTCATCAATGGCTTAGCTGATCTTTGTACTTCATTGTAACATCATAACTTCAACCTTTCTCTAGGTGTTCTAGTTACATCTTATTGATTGCCTACTTGTCAATCAACTAATTGATAGTATTTGGATCACTAAAGAAATTGTCATTTCTGCAAGTAGCAAGTTTGACATCAATTACAAAACAATGATTGAGAACATTCTTTACCAGTTCCATTACTTTTTATGTATGATCTCTTCAGTCATTTCCAACAATACCATTGATTTGATAAACTTGTGACTTCTAGCCACATCAAAGTCGATAAATCATCATTTAATGGTGACTAGAAGAAACATCCCAAGTCTAAAGAATGTTTGAATCTAGGTATATTATTCCCAACATGGGATTCTTTAGACAGGCAAGCTTCTCTAGTGGATATCAAAGTTGCATGCAAAATAAGATTCTACCACTTTGAATCAAAAATGCATTCACAACTGCATTTTATATGCATAGAGAATAAGTGGAGCTGAAAAAATGCACCATGTTTACATTTATTTAATAGGTCTATTAAGTTTTTAAAATTATAAACCATCATGAACATTATAACTCTAGCTGCTATGGTTGAGATTAATGACATAAATAAAAGGGTACACTATAAAAACCATTATTGAACTTTTGTTATAATTAAAAATTACATTAATACTTACTGTATATGTCTCAACTAGGTGCATCAACTCATCTTCTCTCTATTTTACGTCAAGAATCTATGATTGAATTGATGCCAATTGAATTTTCTTGATAAATTATGAAGCAACTTTTGTAGTGAAGCCATAAGATCAATGGCTAACAGAAAATCAATCATGAATTTGTGTTGCTCATCATGGGGCTCCTCGTGGACTACTTTTTCCTTTCCCTTTTCATGATCAACACTCATTTGTGAGAATAATATTATTAGCACTATATTTAAAATCAATCCAAAATAGTAGTGAAGAATAAAACATAATAAAAATATGCATTAACATATTTCTTGCATTTGACTTGTACAACAACAATGAGTTTTACCTCTTGGAAGAAGAAGACTCATGAGAACCATTGTCATCATGTACATCTTGTGGCTATTGATCCATCACTGAGACATGTTAAAATAGATGTGTTATTATTTTAAGTTAGCAACAACAACAAAAATATGTGTTGGATTCATTTATTGGAGTTGATTTTAAATTTGCATAGTACATACCACCTCACCCATGATAGTGAGTTTTTTTGTATTGTGATTCAAATTGTAATCAATAAGATCTTCACCTCCATGTATTGATTTTATTGCACATGTAAATACATGATTTCCCTCGTGCACCTCAAATATGCAGCTGGGTTGCTTCTTAGTTGACACAAGTCATGTACTATTTATAAAACTTGCAATATACCCTAATGCTTTTGGCCTTCCATGATTGTATATAGCTACTATTTTACTTTTTTCACTAACTTTTTGATGTATACAATTTTCTATGAGTGTATACCTACACTTACTTTTTTATATATCTAACAATCTACATCCAACTACTGTAATCATAGCAAGGTCTAACATACTCTGTCAATTCAATAACCTTTTTATAAGAGACCTTTATTTCATCTATGGGAAATAAACCCAAACCATGTAATGAGGATGGTTCTATGTCATATATCCTCTCTCCAACACAAAAAATAGTGTTTATTGGAGAAAGTTCATCGAGGACCCATTATTACTATTGATGTTTTTACCTAAAGGGCACATTAGAGTTACCTTCACTCTCATCATCATAAGAAAATGACCCTCAAGAAAGGAAAACTTTCATGTTCTTATTGAATTTATTTCTAATATTTTATGTTGAACTAACTGCTAGCCTTACCCTTTGGGATTCATGACATGGCTTAACTACCTCCTATGTTGTATAAATCTAGTGGTTGTACTAGGCATTAAAAAATCAATCTTTTGGTGTAGTGGCAACCCTAGTTTGTAACAAGTGGTATCAGAGCTTGGTCATAGGTTTGAATCTTCACAGGTAACACTGAGGGGGGAATTATTGGACTAACTGCCAGCCTTCCCCTTTGGCATTTGTGACATGTCTTAACTACCTCCTATGTTGTATAAGTCTAGTGGTTGTATCAGGTATTGATAGATGAATCTTTTGGTGTAATAGAACCCTAGTTTGTAACATTTTGACCTTGAGTTAATCTCCTTGATTTAGACATACTAAATAAGAGAGATAGGTGGAAATGAGAGAGATATTTTAAAAATAGTAAAATCCATTAATATTTAGGAGGTGTACTAACTTATACTTGATGATCCATGAGATTGTGTGGAATGCTCATGAAAGGGCTTTGGGTTTCTACATATGTAAATCAATTATCTTATGTTAGCTAAAAAAAATCATGATACATATGTTGAATACAATGTTTAATTATGTGTTGTCTTTGATGTTACAAAAATGTTATATCAGTTGACAATTAGTGGTTATTGAGCTCACTTGGTCAGCAATACAATTTTCTTTGTCTACCGAGCATTTCTAAGTTTACTCTATGAAGATAGTGTCTACCAAGCTCACTCGGGTGTCAAAGGAAATTATGGCAGAAAATAGTGTTAACCAAGTATACATGGCTAACAAAGGAAAGTTGGGTAGAGTTAGTACTAACTGAGTTCACTTGATTACAAAAGGATTTTTTCAAGTTTGTACTATTAACAGAGCCTTTTTTGGTGAACACAAGAATCATCTCAAAACCAGTGTTTACCGAGCAGGGTTAGCTAATGAAGGATTTTGTTGTTTTGGCATATAAAGATTTATTATTTCAATTATTGGTTCCAACCAATTATGGTTATGAATATTGGTCATTCTAATTTGTATTGAGCTGACTTGACAATCTGGATGATATAAATATAAGGTCAAGTTGTGATTCTCAAGTGTGTGCAAGTGTGTTGATTGAATTGAATAGAAAAGAGTAGAAGCAAACTTGATTGATAAGCAGATATCCTTATGGAGTAGAAAAGGAATATTTGATCAGGAAGGATCAAGTTTGAGTAGAATAGAGATCTAGATTCATCAATTTAGTTTCATTACAATCAGGTCATTTCATTGTTACTCTCTAACTGTTATAGGAGTGATCTAAAATCTTTTAATAGAGTTAGTTTAAAAGCCAGTTGTAAATACTCTAACAAGGTGGCAATTCCATTGAACTATTTTTAAGACCTCTCACAAGGCTAGTCTTAAAAAGTTGATTAAATCCTCTAACAAGGTCACACCTAGCAGTGTGTTTTGTAACCTTTAAACAAGTTGGCTCCTAATGGGGCTCACTTCATAAGAGCGAAAAATAGTAACTAGTTACATTGGCAATTTTTCCCATATTGAGTTTCCACATTAAATTTTGGTGTCTCATGTCTTCATTTCTTTTCTCTCATGTTTGTAAGATAATTACTATTAGTATTAGATCTGCTAAAGTAATACACACTCTACATTTACCAAGTTATAGAAATTTCTATATGTTTACTAAACTACAACAATAATCAATTTTATCAGTCTAACTTTTATTATTGACATCTAAGGGATTTGTATTTATTTTAGTGGTAACTAATTCACCCCTCCTCTCAATTACTCCTATATTTCAACAATTGGTATCAGAGCTTTTGATGCTTGTAGGAAGGTTTTAAGGACCTAAGAAAAAGATCAGGATGTCTTACAAAAGAGAAATCCCTAAGCTAAATAGAGATAAATTTTCATCATGGTAGGGACTCATGAGGCTTCATTTGGCTACCATCAGTGATTTAGGTTGCAAATACCTTGATGCATAATACAAAACTCCCACTGGTAAATTATCTATTGAATATCTTGCTGAGAAAAGGAACCATAACATCATGATGATTGACATTCCATCTGCTCTTAGCTATGAAGAATTTGATTAGGTCAAAGATTGTAAAACTACTTTTGAAAAGTAGAACAAACTCAATGACATCTATGGTGGTAATGACAGTGTAAGGAGAGCCAAAGTAGAAAGCCTTAGAGGACAATTTGATTAGATGAGAATGAAAGAAGATGAAAATGTTGCCAAATATGTGGAAATAATCAAATACAATGTCAGTGCAATTAGAGCATCTAGAGGAGAGATCAAAGAAGAAACTATTGTAATTAAAATTCTCAAAACTTTGCTTCCCATCTATGTAATTAGAGTATCTACTATTCAAGAAGTGAGATGTGATTCAAATAACAAGATAGGTTTGGATGCCCTAGTAGGAACATTGATAGCTTTTGAGCTAGACAACTTTGACAATTATGTTTCGACTTCCAAAAATATTGAGTCTACATTTGAGGCCAAACTTTCACTCAATGATAAAAGAAAATTAGTAGACAGTGGAGAAGAAACTAAGGAAAGCTCAAATAGTGACCTTGAAGTTGTTGAAGCTTTACTTTCAACAAAATATTCTAGAAGTAGAACAAAATACAAAGGTAAAGTTCCTCTAATCTATTTTTCATGTGAAGAAATTAATCATATTGTTGCCAGGTGCCCAAACAAAGATAGCAAGGATGAGAAGAAGAGTCATAGTCATAAAGGCAAAAAGGATTTCAAAACTCACAAATCATACAAAGACAAAGGTAAGAAAAATTGTTTTATGGCTAAGGATTCTAATAATAATGAGGATGAAATATTGTACATTGTTGTAAAAGATAAATCTAATGATGAAGGAGATAAGATGGCACTTATCTCTCATGTTAGTAAAAATGATACGTGGATGTTCACACCATATGATTGGAGATAGAAAAAAGTTTGAAAATTATGATGGAGGTAGTGTAAGATTTGGAAACAATGAACCTTGTTGCATCAAAGGAAAAGGTCGTATCTCATTGACGAATGAACTTGTATGTAACAATGCCTATTGGGTTGAAGGACTAAAGCATAATTTGTTGAGTGTGGCATAGCTAATCAACATTGGATTCAAGGTAGAATTCATTCATGGCAAGGCAAGACTATTGGATGACAAAGGGAATCTGATTGGATCAGGAAAATAAATAAAAGGTAACCTATTTTATCTGGATCTTGGTGATTGCTCTTGTCTTATTGCTCAAGTAAAAGAAATTTGGTTATGGCATAGAAGGTTATGTCATGTGAACTTTGATAACATGGTAAAAATAATAAAATTCAAGAAAGTAAGAGGTATCCCTAGTTTGAAGAAACCAAATGTTGATGTATGCAAGAACTATCAAATTGGCAAAATGGGAAAGACTAGTTTTAAAAGCAAAAACTATCAATCTGAAGATGTCTTGAAAATTGTGCATACTAACTTATGTGGACCTATTGGAGTAGAAAGCTATAATGGAGAAAAATTATTTATTCTTTTTGTTGATGACTACTCTAGAATGATGACTGTCATGTATCTAAAAGAAAATTCATAGGCATTTGAGAAATTCAAATGGTATTTGGCAAGAGTAGAAAAAGAAACAAGAAAAAGATTGAAATACTTAAGATTAGAAAGAGGTGCTGAATTCATTTCCAATGAATTCAATAATTTTTGCATTGAAAGAGGAATCAAAAGATAAGTATCAGCCCCTAGTACTCCTGAGTAGAATGGGATAGCTAAAAGAAGAAACAAATCCATCATGGATTGTGTAAGGACTCTAATAATTGAAAAGAATTTTGCCATCAAATACTAGAAGGAAGCTATCAGCACTGTAGTTCATACTTTGAACCAAGTTCAATTGAAGAAGGATTCAAATAAAACTCCCTATGAACTATGGTATGGCTACAAACCCAATTTAAGTTACCCAAAAGTATTTGGAAGTAAATGTTATATCTTGAAAGAATCTAGAAAAGGCAAGTTTGGTGTAAAAGGTGATGAAGGTATATTTTTAGGATACTCTTGCAAAAGAAAAGCATATAAATGTTTGAATTTGTCTACTCACAAAATCATAGAAAGTGCACATGTGAGAATTGATGAGTTTGCAAACAAGGATGAAGAAGAAAGCAAGAAAGAACTAGTAGACTATAGGAGATTTTTCTACTTCAAATTTGATACATTACCAGGCATATTTGCTAATAAGGAGACTTCATCTCTTAAGCCTATGATAGTTACCAAGTTGCAAGAAGTGAAAATCAAGTCACAGGGGCCCAAGCTACATTCTAAAGCTACTGAGTTAATGCCTACCAAGTTTGAAGGACTCGAGCCACAAATAGAATAACCCAAGTCTCAAGTTGAAATTCAGAAAGACAATGCAATTCATTCAAAAGGAAAAGAACCTATATTGGCCAAATATGTTAGAAGGCATCATACACCTGATTAGATTATTAGAGATAAATTAGAAGGTACTATGACAAGAAGTAAGCTAAAAGGTACATGTTCACTTGCTAAATTTGAACCTAGAAGTGTTAAAGAAGCATTGGAAAATGAAAGTCGGATTGAGGCTACAAATGAAGAAATAGAACAAATAGAAAAGAACAAAACTTTGACCCTTGTACCTAGACCTAAAGATAAAAATGTGATTGGAACAAAATGGGTATTTAGGAATAAGTTGAATGAAGATGGTAAAGTATCAAGAAACAATGTAAGACTAGTATGTAAAGGCTACTCTCAAGAAGGTATTAATTATGGATAAAATTTTACCCTTGTTTTAAGATTGGAAGGTGTTAGGACTTTACTTGCATATGTAGCACACAAAGGATTCAAAGTATATTAGACGGATGTTAAATCTGCATTTCTCAATGGAATTCTTGATGAAGAAGTATACATTGAACAACCAGAAAGTTTTGTTGATCTAGACAAAAGGGACATGGTCTTCAAATTACACAAAGCTTTGTATGGTCTCAAACAAGCTCCTACAGCATGGTATGAAAGATTACATAACTACCTAATATAGATTGGTTTTCAGAGAACAAATGATAACAGTAGTCTATACATCAAGGAAGGACCAGATAACAAGATTGTGTTAGTAGAGATATTTGTGGATGGTACTCTATTTATAGGAAATGATGACCTATGCAAAGAATTTTTAGAACAAATGAACAAAGAGTTTGAAATGTCCATGTTTGGTGCTATAAATTTTTTTGTTGGATTGTAGATACAACAGAACAAGAATGGTATCTACATTACGCAATCTAAGTATATCAAGGAGATACTCAAGAAGTTTAGAATGGAAGATTCAAAACTAGCTGAAACCCCCATGTAAACTAGACTAAAGCTTACAAATAATGATGATTCCAAAGAGGTAGATCAAACCTTATATAGATCAATGATTGGGAAATTATAGTATGTAGTTCATACAAGACCTGATATTGCCCTAACAGTTGGAATAGTGGTAAGATTCTCAACAAAACCTAAAGAAAAGCGCATGATGGCAATCAAAATAATCTTGAGATATCTAAAAGGTACTGAAGACTATGGGTTATGGTACAAACTTGGAAGAAATTTAGACCTAAAAGTGTTTGCTAATGCTGATTGAGAAAGAAATCTTGATGACAAAAAAATCACTAGTGGTGGAGCATTCTTTTTTGGTAAAAGTTTGGTATCTTGGACAAGCAAGAAGCAAAACTGCACATCCCAATCCATGGCAAAAGTAGAATATGTTGCAGTAGCAGTGACTTGTTCTAACATTGTTTGGTTTAAACAATTAATGAAAGGTATGAAGGTTGAAATCAAAGAACTAGTTGTCATGTATTGTGATAACACCAACATAATTAACATATCAAAGAACCTAGTGATGCATTCCAAAACAAAGCACATTGCCATAAAATATCACTTTGTTAGAGAATTGGTGGACAAACAAATCAGATTGGAATATGTCCATACAAAATAATAGATTGCAAACATATTTACCAAGCCATTACCTAAGGATGCATTCTTGTATCTAAGAGGTAAGTTAGGGGTCATTCCCTTATCTGAAGTTCACTAAATGAACCTTTAGTGATACATCAACAAGAACCAACTTGAAGATCAATTAGTTGGTGCAACATAGTCAAGAGAATATTTCATATGAATCAATACTCAAGGTACATTGATACTAGTTTGGTATGTGTTGTCTTTGGCATGTGTTCTCAAAGAGGGAGAAGTATACTGTCATATCTTTCTAAAATTTGTTTTGTCATTTCAAGAGGGAGAAGTTATGTAATTCCTTTATAGAGGGAGGTTACTGCATGAAGGATAAATTTTTAGCATAAAATCTAAGAGGGAGAAACTTTTTGTGAGAGAGTCTTGGTCTCAAATTTCATTGTGCTATGGCATGTTGTGTTTCCATCAATGCCAAAGAGGGAGATTGTTGGATACAATTGTTTAATTATGTATTTTCTTTGATGTTACACAAATGTAATATTAGTTGATAGTTAGTGCTTACTAAGCACACTTTGTCAGCAAGATGATTTTTCTCGTCTAGCAAGCATTCTTGAGTTTACTCTACAAAGACAATGTCTACCAAGCTCACTCGGGTATCGAAGGAAATTATGGTAGAAAATAGTGTTAACCAAGTTTACATGGTTAACAAAGGAAAGATGGGAAAAGTTAGTACTAACCGAGTTCACTTAGTTACCAAAGGATTTTTGCAAGTACACAATATTAACCGAGATTCTATTGGTGAACATAGGAAATTTTCTCTAAACCAGTGTTTATCGAGTAGGGTTGGCTAATGAAGGAATTTGTTGTTTCAACATATAAAGATTAATTATTTCAAGTATTGGTTCTAGCTGACTATGGTTATGAATATTGGTCATTCTAATTTGTATTGAGCTAGCTTGATAATTTGGATGATATAAATATAATTTCAAGTTGTGATTCTCAAGTTTGTGCAAGTGTATTGGTTGAATTGAAAAGAAAAGAGTGGAAGCAAACTTGAAGGATAAATAAATATCCTTAAAAGAATATTTGATTAGGAAGGATTAAGTTTAAGTAGAACAAAGATCTAGATTTAGCAATTAATTTGCATTACAATTAGGTCATTTCATTGTTACTCTCTAACCATTGTAGCAATGATCTAAAATTTCTTAACAAAGTTGGTTTAACAGCCAATTCTAAATCCTTTAACAAGGTGGTAGTTGCATTGAATTGTTTTTAATACCTCTCATAGGGCCACTCCTAATAGGGTGATTAAATCCTCTAACAAGGTCACACCTAATAGTTGTGTTTTGTAACCTTTAACCAGATTAGCTCCTAATAGGGCTCACTTTAGAAGAGTAAAAAATAGTAACTAGTTATATTGGTGATTTTTTCCATATTGGGTTTCCACATTAAATTTAGGTGTCTCATGTGTTAATTTCTTTTCTCTCATGTTTGCAAGATAATTACTGTTAGTATTAGATCTACTAAAGTAATACATACCCTACATTTACTGAGTTACAATAATTTATGTATGTTTATTGAGCTATAGCACTAATTAGTTTTATTAGTCTAACTTTTATTATTGACATCTAAGGGATCTAGGATTTATTTTAGTGGTAACTAATTCACCCCCCCCCCCCCCCCCCTCAGTTACTCCTTCTATATTTTCAACAACACATACTCAAAATTAGATCAAATATTAGCATCACATATGAATTATAAGTAGTAAAAGGTATATGAAAAGTTAATCAAATTAATCATTAATCTATCAAGAACTCAATATTGAATAGCATAGGCATTGATCACATAACTATACATTTCATCATTTTCATTGATGTTGTGGTTTCACAATGCATGCCCCATTTCTCCTAGAAATGAGGACCCCCTAGTATTTTTTTTGGTTTTTCTAGACCCCTAGTCCAGGGTCTCAGTCATTCTTTGGGACTCTACTTGGAGTTTGGGTCTTGCCTAGTTCTCTATCTAAATAAATTAGTTGTTAGAATTGGAGGTTTGAGTGTCAAAAGGTGATTTTTGTGCTAAAAGGTGCACTAGTGCACTTGGTGCACATGTGCACCTATCTAAGGTGCAAAAGTGCACTATGTGTGCAAGTACACACTTTTCTCCTTTGGAGTTGTGCAGTTGTGTAGGTGTGCACCTCCAAAGGGTGCACACTATCTTGGCCCTATAAAATCCTAGGATCCCACTCACCTCTACTCAATATCTTCTACGAGCTCCTAAGACTACACCTCCACACCTTCAAAGTTGTGTGAATCTTAGCTAGCCTACAAGAACACACATACACACATAATTTAAGGAATTATGAAGTTACACATGTGTGCACCTATCCAAGGTGTCTACATGTGCACCTTTATTTGCATCTCCTAAACAAAATGCTAAAAACACATAAGAAAAAGGTGTGCACATGTGCACCTATCTAAGGTGAATAAATGAACACCTTTCAAAGAACCTAAAATAATAATAAGGAAAAGTGCACATGTGTCTACCTCCCCAAGGTGAGCACATGTACACCTTTCCCCACAAAAAAAGACAACCAAAGATAATGGTATGTAGATGTGCACCTTGTCAAGTTGTGCATCTATGCACCATTGTTTAAAACCTTAATGCCAAGACTAAGTAAGGGTGCACACATGCGTACCCCATCAAGGTGTGCACATACACACCCCATTAAGGTGTGCATGTGTGCATCATTAATAAAGTAAACTACTAAACTACCCTAATTCACATGCTTTGCAATGTGCATAGTAACGCACATGTGCATCTGCACACTCCATCAAGGTGTACACCTACACAGGTGCACAACTACACACAAAATGAGTTCTTTAAAGTAATTAAGAGCACATAGTGCACCTATCAAGGTGTGTAAGGTGTGCTAAATTTCATATCAAAGCTATTAAGGGGTTTTTAAGTGGTTTTCTATTGTTTTGGTTTTTCGGGTTTGATTTTTTATAAATTAGGGTCTATTTTGGGTTTAGTTTTTAGCTTTATGGACTAATTATTTTCTCTTGTGTGCAAAAAAAATGGTTTCCTCATCATCCTCAATTGCAAAAAAGATTGCTCCAAAACCCATTGCTTTCAAGTTTCAAAGGGCACCAATGAAATCACATTTTCAAGATCGACATTTAAAGATGATAGATACTAAGTTGGGACACATTCACTGTAACACATTCCTTGTACTTTGCAATAAACCTAAAGAGAGGTCCCTGATGGTGTCAACATTTATTAGATCAGGCTTGGTCAATGCAGCATCTCATCCTACATCACTACAATCCTTAGAGCTTATCATGGCAATGGCAGAAAACTAAATGTCAAAGGAAAGAGTTGTTAAAAGTTTCACAGGAGAGATAATCCTAGACCTAAGACCGAGGAACATTGAGAAATTTTTCCATCTCCCTAGAGCTGATCAATATGTGGAGATAACTTATCATCAAACAAAAAGATGGTATAGGGAGAATGACAAGAAGGCCACAGAGATCATACAATCATCATTTTCTATTGATAAAACACAATTGGGATGAATAGTCAGTAAGGTAGATAAAACTAGAGGATACATGAAGAATGACTTGGTTATGCCATCATACATTTGAGTAGAATTATGGGTTTACTGACAGTTAGGCATCATCACATCTTGATGGTCCACTTCATAGAGACCATCAAAATAGCCAAAATGCCAATTGAATGAGCCATAATAGTAAGTGAAAACTTAGATGAACAACTAGTAGGAGTTAAAGCCGTACCCAATTTTTGTATGGCATCATATTTGGTGTACTTATTACTAGTAAGGAAAACTAACTATCTAAGACTATACAAGAAGGGAAGCATGCAAGATGCCAATTCTTGACCCTATGTAATATATCCTCAATTGGTAAAGAATAAGCTCTCAAATTAAAGTAAAGAATTTTGTATAGTAAATGATGCTTTCATAGTTGCAATCATCTAATTCATGGAGAGCAATTATGCTAAGAGGATTTTAGCAGATGCAATATCAAGGATTGAAAAGATCAATGCCTATTACATCTAGTTTAAATCATTCACTTACCAAAGAGTAGCTAGTATGATGGTGAATCTAAAGAAAAACCTGAGATATCTATCGGATAAGCTCATTTTGTTGTAGATTGCAAGACAACTCACATTTACATCTGACAGAGTGAGAAAATAGCACAAGAAGACATGGGTATGTCCTATTACTATAGGTGCATTTGAAGTAAAGTAGAAGTAGGATATTAGGACTTTTGATTCAGATTGGGATCAATATCTCTTGGAATATTACAACCCCCCTCATCCATATTTTGACAATACTTGTAGAGTTCAGTAATTTGCAAGGAAGTAGTTTGTGCATGAAGATGCCATTGACAATCACTAGATGAATACAATAGATAAATATGATATCTAAATAAAGGATTATTGTAGGATGACTCTATATTTGGCAAGGGGCACCTTAAAGATAAAGATCCCACTCAAGGCTATTCAACAAGAAACTCAAGATTTCTCGAATCCCTTGTATAATAGAGACAAGATATATGATAGGCCAATTATGAATGCAAAAATTGACAAGGATGAAAATGTAGATATAAACCATAGGGCTATACATATAATTTATTTAATAAAGGACTAGATCAAGAAGTATTTTAACCTTGACCAGTTCCACAGAGGGTCACCTTTCAAGCCATAGCCCACCTAGTTAAGGGTAAAGGTCCAAAATTTATAATACCAACATTCCCTGCTCAATCTCTATTTAGGATAGAGATGGTATATCAACATGATGGGGATGTTGGATACTTTAGGTTAGATAAAGGAAAAAATAAGAGGAAAGAGACTCTCCAAAAAAAGATGATCCTAAATCTGAAGAGCCTCAAGAAGAGGTGGCACAAGCACCTGAGAATGAAGAGTGTCAACATGAAGAAGTAGCTCTGGCTCAAGATACTGCACAAGTGCCCTTGCAAGAACATGAATTAGAGCATGAAGTAGAAGAGGTGACACCAACTACTCAAGAGGAATAAACCTCCTCTTCAACTACTAAAAAATCTAGGGTTGGATCTATTGTAAAAAGGACAAGAAGGAAAAAGTTACAAAAGAGGGTTATTCCCATCCCTTAGGTGCCTAAAACCATCCCTGAGGTGGATGATAAAGAAGAAGAAGAAGAAGAAGAAAATAATCTCCCCTTGAGTTAGAGGACTCATTAGCCAGGGCTACCCAAGAAGAGAGAACAAGAAGCTCCACTATGATGCTATTATCCATTCCTAAGGAACATATTTAGGTTACCATTTCTAAAGATGAGTAGTAGTACTAGAATGAAGAATAAGAGGTGCAAGAAATAGACATCTTCAAATTGTCTAATTTCAATTTTATGCCCATGAGAACTAAAGTGGTGGATGATATGATATGAGATGCACCTATGGATCAACCTTTGGAAGATGATTGGAACCAAATGCCACCTCAATCACAAGGGTTTTGTTGCAGTTCAAGGAATTTGACTTCCCAAAGGAGATGGTGCAAACCCATAGCAAACAACTATACAATAGAAATACAACAAAAAAGAAATAATAATGCAAGATATGATACCAAATCAAAATGCTTTATTCATATTATAACTAATTACATGGAATATGCCCAACTGTAAGGCCTTTCAAGTTAGGGACAAATACAAATAACAATTATAATATCAGTTCTACAAGACCCAACAAGATCCACTTACAAACTTGATTCTAGCTAGCCCAAATCCACAACTAGGTAAGAACACCAAGAAAATCCACACTTGTAACCTCAAGTCCACCAAGAAAATCCTTTGGTTCTCAATTTTCAGCTCTAGCTCTTCAATACTTTTCATCTATACAATCCCCTTCACTCCTCTTAATGAATGAATTCTTGAGCTATGCTAAAGAATCCACAAAACCCTTTACTTTTACCCAACTAGGCTACAAGTCAGCCTAGTTCATTAAAAACTAAATTAAATCCCACCACATTAAATATATGTTGGCCCATAAGTCAAACACAACACAAATTAAATACCCATACATAAATTAAATACCAAAATTTAGCTCATAGACAACTCTTCACGAACAAAACCAAGACCAATACCGTCACTCAACACCCACTAGCTATAGTAACTCGACACCCACTAGGAGCTATACTAAATGAGCATCCACGAGGAGCTATAGTTGTTGAGATAATGGGTGTTGCACACATTGCATAATATTTTTATTTTATTATTTTATTTTATTATGTAATGTTGTACCTAGATGGACGTGCAACATGTAAAGATTCCCATGGAATATTCTTGATGAGTTGTATTGTAACATTGTGGAAATATTTCATGTAATTATTTAATATTGGGGGAAAAGAATTAAATGCCCAATATTAAATGTGGGGTCAGTGGGTTAAGTAGCACATGGTTTTAGCACATGGTTTATGTAATACCACTTGGTGGTTTTGTGGGACTTGCTACTATATAAGCAGCCACAAGGGTAGTTGTTGTATAGAGAGAGAGAGAAAGAGTGACAAGAAGACAAAAGGCAAGAGTCGAGCGGGACAAGGCTTGACAGGTTAGCCAAGGGAGCATTTGTGAAGGTTGGAAGCATGGCATGGGATGTGTGGATTCATGCTTGTTCACATAGTTTGCTCGGTTGTGGCTATGGCCATGAAGGCTTCCATGGTTGTATGGCAATGGTTATTTTGCTGAATAATACATGATGATGGATGCTTTTGGAGGCTGGGTTTTTCCCTCAATGAGGGTTTCCCAGGGTATATCTTGTGTCACAATTTTGTGGGTATGTCATCTATTCTCTTGCATGTGGATTTTAATTCCGTGTTTATTTTAGATCTATTATGGGTTATGTGGAAACGGTTATATTCTTTATTGCCAAGTTTCCTTACAAGTGGTATCAGAGCTATGGTTTTATTATTTGTAACCCTAGATTGAATCCATGGGAATGCATGAGAGGATAAAAGAAAGGACAAGATATATGAATGATTTATTGTAGATCTGAGGGTTTTGGGTTTGCTGTTATGATGGGATGTTAAAATATTTGGGCATGTGAAATTGTTGGACAAAAGATTTTTTCGGATGTTTCATTTAAATGAGAGTTTTGGGGGGTAGCATGTAGAAATGACCTCCTGGGTAAAAACAGACCTCACCATTGGATCCGGATCGACATTTCCATAAATTTTGATATATAATATGCCCTAGTTTGGCCATGTTCAAAGAAAATGAAAGAGTTTTTTGGTTTCAGCCCATGATGGCCGTCAAATTTAATCCCGTCGGAATTTTCGTCACTGAAAAAAAATTAAAAATGAAAAATCGTACTGAAAATGGTAAAAAGACTGTCTTAGTAAAACGGCCATAACTTTCTCTCAAAATATCGGATTTCAGACTTCTTACAAGCGTTGGAAAGCTAATTCAGAGCACTACAAGATGGTGTAGGTTTGGTTCTATGATTTTAAAATTTTGTCAGGTTTTCAGAGCCCTAAAGTCAGATGTTATTTATTTTGAGCACGGATTAGGGCATAACTTGGGCATACGGAGTCGGATTTTGGACTTCGAGTAGTCAACGGAAAGCTCTTGGAGAGCTCTACACATTGGTTCAGATTTGGTGCAGGTTTGGCATGATTTATTTGTTGATATATTTATCTGAACAGTTTATAGGTATATTTTGACTATGGTAACATTGTGAGTTTATGGCATTGAAAGATTTATGATTTGATGTCATTGTATACTCAAGTTTGGTCTCATGATGATATGGTTATCAGTGTTTTTGGTTTGGATATGTATGATGACTTGTTGGGTCTACAAGTTGTGCAGTGTTGTAAGCGGTCTATACTTACAGGTTGCATTTATAGCTTGGTTATGGGTTGTCTTTGCCCATTGATCTTTCATTATTGATGCATATTCAGATTGGTGGCTTGGATTTGGGTTGTCTATGCCCTAAGTCACATGATTTACTATTTTCTTCATGTAGAAGGGATGAGATGTTGTTACCAGGTACAATCATGGTGGAGGATTGTGGTTGACTATGTTGACAGGTTGGACACATTGAGAACCAGATGCTCAGTTCATGGATGTGATCATGGTGTCATGAATTTTGGCATGACATAATTGGTTATACAGGTACATCCTTGATGTTCATTAGCTTGGATTTCTGATTTGGTTATGGTGGTACATCTTCTTGGTTGAGGATCATGGTTATTTAGTTTCTTTTGAGGAGCTCATGATGTGCACTTTGAGTTCTTTGATGGTTTGATGCCTTGGTTGATTCTCATGGTTAGAGGATGGTATTTTCATCATGATGTCATGGATAGCTTGGATACACGGTTTAGTGGGAGCTTGTGATAGTGATGGGGTGACAGTGCAGGATTAGTTCCTGGTTTGGTTTGGATCTTCATATAGAAGATGGATTTTATGATGCCATAGGTGACTTGGTACCACGATTGAGTGGGAGTTTTTGGCATTGATATATTTATTGAGTGTTTGCAGATGTTGGAGATTTGTCTTAGATCCTGTTGCTGCAGAAGCATCTTTGACATTTGCATGGTGCACTTGTTATCTTCATGGTGTGTGAAGATGGTTAAATCTTGACTCATGGAGTTCTTGATTATCTTCATGGTATGTGGAGATGGTTCTTCCTGGTATGTGGAGATGGTTTTCTTCATGGTGTATGGAGAAGGTTGCATCTTGAGGACTCATAGGGTTCTTGGCAAAGGTGTGGTTTATGCTTTTATTTGGCATGTTATCCTTGGTATGAGGATGGTTTCATTATTATGTCATGGTATACTCTTGATACGCGTTTAGAGTTGTGACATGTTATGGTGTGTTCATATGGAGCATGTTATCTCTTTAGTTGAGATGGTTAGATCATGTTGTCATGTTTATGTTCCTGAGGCCATGGTTGGAACTTTGACATTGATCTTGGTTTAGTTTCTTAGTATTGAGTACACTGATCATAAGCTGGATACTTCATGATATTGCTATGTTGCATTTGGAGTTGGCATGAATTGATTGGTTACAGGTGCTCATGGACACTTAGAGACGGTGGTGATGCTGATTTCTCTTGGATTAGAGAAGTATTTGTTGGGACGGTTGATGGTTTCAGCAGGAAGTCCGAGGGGCAGTCACTTGATATGGACCTGAGAGGAGATTGTTCTTAGATGAGTCTTGGTTGGAGACTTGGGTATCTTGATGAGCATTCTCATTCCCCACTCTTAGTCTACTCGGCGGTTTGTTACTTGAGAGGTATAGCCCATTGTTTCTCTTAGTTGCATTATATTTATGCTTGTCTTTCATGGATATGGATCTTGAGCTATGGTACATGAGTTAGTTCTGGAGGGTTCATTTGAGAGATGGTTTAGCATTGGTTATCTCCATGTGCATATGTTGTTATGCTGGTTTAGTTTGGGAGATGGTTTTATTGGGCATATTCCTTGGATTAGGAATGGTTATTCCTTGGTTTAGGAATGGTTTATTGAGTTTGATCTTCTTGTGAGAGGCTTACATCCATGATGAGTTATATGGTATGGTTTGGGTGTTGTTGAGGCTTCTTGTTGGGGTTTTATGGAGGAGATCATACTTGCACAGTTTACATCTAGAGGTGTGTGTAGAAGGACATGATACAGGTTATGATTTGCATAGTTTCTCTGGTCTTGGTTATCTTCCTGGATGTTCAGTTTTTCCTACGTTGGATTTGAGATTGGTTGGAGATTGTGATCACTGGTTTGTGCTCATGTATGTCATATGGACATGGTTATTCCTTTATCTCTTTCCTCTGTTGGTTATGGTGAACTTGGGAGAGCATTGGAGAGTTATTCTTGCAGGATATTGGATTATGTATTATGGATGTCCTTGATACTACATGGATTCACTTCTTTGAGATGTTTTTGAGTGGATTGGTTATAGATTTGACATTATCTTTTGCAGTGGGAGCTTCTTGGTATATATGTGGCAGGTATTGCTCTTGAGGCTTGTGATTGCAGGTTGCAAATTGGATATGTCGGTGATATGAGATTCACTTGTTATACCTTTGAGGTATGGATAGTTGGATGGGTTTGGCACTTTGCTGTGAGTGCTATTTCGGCTATGGATATTTTGACAACTACGGATACATGTGATTACCTTTGGATTAGGTTATTTGTGCTTGGAATTTTAGTTGGTACAGGATTTTATGATCTTCTAATGTGACAGGTTGGGTGGCTTTCTCTTTGGATGGCTTCTATGTATGTCCAGTGGGAGTGGCATAATAGGAGGTGAGATCATTCATGTTTGAAATGCTGGATACTTTGATTTTGTTGCAGGTACTAGGATGGAGCACTTGGTGTATTTTGATCCATGATGGTGGATGTGCTGGGAGGGATTGTTCCCTTGTTCATTTATGTGGCTACGGATTGACCCTATGCAATGTATACAACAAGTGGGAGATTGTTGAGATAATGGGTGTTGCACACATTGCATAATATTTTTATTTTATTATTTTATTTTATTATGTAATGTTGTACCTAGATGGACGTGCAACATGTAAAGATTCCCATGGAATATTCTTGATGAGTTGTATTGTAACATTGTGGAAATATTTCATGTAATTATTTAATATTGGGGGAAAAGAATTAAATGCCCAATATTAAATGTGGGGTCAGTGGGTTAAGTAGCACATGGTTTTAGCACATGGTTTATGTAATACCACTTGGTGGTTTTGTGGGACTTGCTACTATATAAGCAGCCACAAGGGTAGTTGTTGTATAGAGAGAGAGAGAAAGAGTGACAAGAAGACAAAAGGCAAGAGTCGAGCGGGACAAGGCTTGACAGGTTAGCCAAGGGAGCATTTGTGAAGGTTGGAAGCATGTCATGGGATGTGTGGGTTCATGCTTGTTCACATAGTTTGCTCGGTTGTGGCTATGGCCATGAAGGCTTCCATGGTTGTATGGCAATGGTTATTTTGCTGAATAATACATGATGATGGATGCTTTTGGAGGCTGGGTTTTTCCCTCAATGAGGGTTTCCCAGGGTATATCTTGTGTTACAATTTTGTGGGTATGTCATCTATTCTCTTGCATGTGGATTTTAATTCCGTGTTTATTTTAGATCTATTATGGGTTATGTGGAAACGGTTATATTCTTTATTGCCAAGTTTCCTTACAATAGTAACTTGACATCCACTAGGAGCTACAGTAACTCAACACCTACTATGAGCTATAGTAACTTGACATCCTTTAGGAGTTATAGTAACTCAACCTCCATTGAATAGCTTGATAGCAATAGAAAATTGGAAACCACTGGCACTCAGCTCCAACATGCAAGATTTCAAGAAATCCTAAGATGCTCCTACATCAAACACCTTAGGTTCAAAAAGATTTTCTAGTAACTAGAAGAACATCTTCTGGGATTCAGCACATAAATCCCAAATTGGTTCTTCACATACATATCCTCTAAATCTTCAACTTGTATACTTTTCCCCTATTCTTCTTCTACTTCTTTACATCCATCTTAGGTGTGCTATAGGTCTTCTTTCCAAACTGATCTCCAACCTTCTCAGAATCTACCAACTCAACTTGGCTTCCAATGCTCAGGTTCCTCCTACCAAGCTCTTCATTCTGCAAAGGAATCGGGGAAAACTTCCTACCACCTTTCTCAATAGTAAAAAAATTCTTGACACAATCATGCACAACCCTTCAATCATATTTCCAAGGTCTACCAAACAACACATGAAAACTAGTCATGTCCACAATATCACACAACACTTAATCCTTATACCATCCAATTTGGAAATCAACAATGCATTGCTCCCTCACTTCCAAAGCATATTGACCTTGTAACTAGCCAATATTATAAGGATAAGGATGCCTTACTCTCTTCAAACCAAGTTTCTGAACCATCTCCTTAGCAAAAATGTTATCAGTACTACCACAATCTAAAATCTTGTAGACTTTACCACCAGACTTACAAAAAATCCCAAACAAACTAGCCCTCTAACAAGAATCCAATGTCCTCTCACCAACTAGTACTCACCAAGCTAGAATTCTTTCTCCTTGCTTAAGCTAACTATCTTGAACTACAACCTCATTCAGAAAACCAATTGTTCTACTAAGTGGACACTCAAAAGATCTATGCCCTTCTTTCCCACATCTAAAACAATTACCTTGGAACTTACCTCTACCTATCCTCCTTTTCTAATCAATAGGTTTTGGTTCACTTTCAACACTCATTTTAGCTTGTACCAAGCTATCCTACTTCTCCTTCCCTCTAGCATTACCTTGAATTTTCCTTTTCAACTTATCTTCTACCTTTAGGGATACAACTGAAGAAATATTCAGCATATCAACCTCATCTTGAATATTGAATCTCAAACCATTGATGTACTAAGCTACCATTTCCTTTGACAATTCTCTATGACCAAACCAAATAATTAGCTTGTAAAACATCTTGATATAATCCTTCATAGGCATATCTTTCTATTTCAAATTTTGAATCTCTTAAACAACTCAAGATCATAATCAATAGGAATGAACTTAGCCTTTAACTTAGTCACCATCAATCTATATCTAGAGATCTTCATTTCACCTTCCTCATCTTTGTCTCTTTGTAATTATTTCCAACAAAGAGTAGCTTGTCCTTTCAACTTATTTTGTGTAACCTCACTCTGAGTGGATCCTCAATATCCTCAAGCTCAAAGTAGTCTTACAATTCACCAATCTAATCAATCAGGTCATCAAGAGTCAAAATACTTGAGAAATTAGAAACCTCCATCTTATGCTTTAGCTTCAACTGAGATTCGTGTCTAGCAAATTGACCAGCCCTAGTTCCAATAGGTCTCTCTAGATAATTAGTTTCACCCTCACTACTAGATCTAGTAGCTTCAAAGTCTTCAAAAACTTCTTCATAACTACCTTTGGTACCCACATGCCTAGGTACAACACTTACAATTTCAATAATCATGTCACTCTTTATTAATGCAGTCTTAGACTTGAAATCTTCTCTTAGCTTCTCTGAGATCCTTTCATAGCATCACTAAGATCATCAATTTTCCTAGGGTCCAATATTCTTGGAGACATCTTTCAAATTTTAGAAAACCCTCAGCAATAGATTCACTAATCTAGAAGATCAATCAGCTCCACAAGATCAACCTTCCTTGTAAATCCTAGTGCAAATTGCCTCAACTTCAGTGATCTATCTACACACTTAGGAATACCTTCTCTCTAATACCATTTGATGCATTACAAGGCATTCAAATCTACAAAGGAGATGTCCAAACCCCCAGCAAATAAGTACATAGCATAAATACAACAAAGAAACAATAATGCAAGATATGATACCAAATCACAACTCTTTATTCATAGATATAATTGATTACATGCAATATACTTGGCTATAAGGCCTTATAGGTTATAGCCAAATAAAAATTGCAATTACAATATCAATTCTGCAAGACCCAACAAGATCCACTTACAAACTCAATTCCAACTAGTCCAAATCCAAAACTTGATAAGAACACTAAGAAAATCCACACTCGTACCCTCAAGTCCACCAAGAAAATCCTCTAGTTCTCAAGCCACACCCCTAGCTCTTCAATAATTCACATCTACACAATTTACTTCAATCTTCTTAATGAATGAATTCTCTAGATATGCTAAAGACTCCACAAAACCCTTTACTTATACCTAGCTAAGCCACAAGTCAGCCTAGTTCATTACAAACTAAATTAAATCCCTTGTATTAAATATATGTTGAGCCAAAAGTCTGCCACAACACAAATTAAATACCCATACATAAATTAAATACCAATAGTCAGCTCATAGACAACTCATCATGAACAAAACCAAAACCAATACTGGCACTTGACACATATAGGAATACTCGACACCCACTAGCTATAGTAACTCGAAACCCACTAGGAGCTATAGTAATGCAACATCCACTAGGAGCTATAGTAACTTGGCACCCACTAGGAGCTACAGTAACTTGACATCCACTAGGA
The DNA here is from genome assembly GCA_028749045.1 of Cupressus sempervirens. Taxonomy (NCBI): domain Eukaryota; kingdom Viridiplantae; phylum Streptophyta; class Pinopsida; order Cupressales; family Cupressaceae; genus Cupressus; species Cupressus sempervirens. The sequence goes on from CM053786.1 coordinate 822,787,744, forward strand.
GCTGCAATAACTCATCACCCACTAGGAGCTATAGTAACTCAACATCCACTAGGAGCTACAATAACTTGAAATCCATTGAATAACTTGGTAGCAATAGAAAATTGGAAACCATTGGCACTCAGCTCCAGAATGCAGGACTACAAGAAAGCTTAGGATGCTCCTGCATTAGGTTTCTAGGTACATCACCCTTAACATTTCAAGACTTGTCTTTCTTAGAAAAAGGTTTAGCCACTCCTCTTCCTCTTGTCATTCAAGAACAATAAAAAGAAGTACATAGAGAAGAGACAAGAGAAAGGCTAGCCAATGAAGTATCAAAAGAGAGGTAGATACATGAAGAACCTTAGTAAATTTCTCATGATACAAAGGCAACAACTAAGGCTACAACAGATACATAAACTCCCAATGTAGATCTCTCTTAGAAGGAGAAGACTCCGAAAAGGAGTGATAAGGGAAAGGGGCTTGCAAGGAAAACTACCTCTTTAACCAAATACATGTCTCCTATGGGAACTACACCAGTGTGGTTGAAGAGGAAGGTTGTGGTGAGACAAAAGAGGCAGCTATCAAGTAGCCTAAGCCACCTTCAGGTGATGCACAAACTTTGGCCTTCATAATGAAGAACCAATATTAGGAATTGTTTGTACGCATATTACCATCCCTCCTCCACATGCTCACATCAAGGATTTGACTCCTAGTGATTACCAGATCAAGGAGGTCCTCCAAGGAAAGCCCACAATAGACACTACTAATTTTTTTTATCACTATAGGCATGAAAGAGGTTTTTAAGTAGGTGGACAGGTATGAGTTAGAATTGGTAATGTTGAGGAAGAAAAATAAGATTTTGAAAATCTATTTGCATGGAATTGTTGGCCCCATTGAACAAGATAGTATAGAAATCACTCTTGCTCTAACATTAGAGAGGAGAGATAAGGAAAGTGTAAAGTTAGATTCATTTTTTGGTGCATGTTAGATGATCTGATTTCTAGGATCTAGGACTATTACAGAGAATGCTAACCTATTAAATAAAGTTAATTTTAAAGCTTTAATAAAGCAAAATTAACATAATCAAAAATAAGAAAGCACAAAATGAGATGATAGAAAGAGAGATAGAGACGTAACACATTTGATTTCAAAGTTCGTCTGGGAAGGACTACGTCTTTGGGTCTAGCTCCAATAGGGGGACCGATCTGATTAACTCCAATAAATCAATACAAATGATTTGTGACAATTCCCTTCAAGCACATGCAACGAAATTCCTCTATGTTCAGGAAAAATCACTAAGTCTCCAAATACACAAAGTCTCTCTCACCATTTGCATCATTTCTCCCTTGATTTTTCTGCCTTCAAAAAGCCCCTAAACCCTCTTTTTATACAAAATATTTGCCTAATAATAGGGAAAAATATATTTAGACCCTTACAACAGTCTCCCTCGGAATGAGTCTCATTTATATTTTATAACTTTTTCCTTATTTACTAATTGCCCTTATTTAGGCAAGGGAGAATCGGGTTTTGACAAACTTTAAATAAAGTCTGTGCTAATAAAATCACAAGCCACTTGCATAGTACAATGGTAATGAAGGTTTTGAAAATACACATAATAGAGGGAGGTCAGTGGTTCCAACCACCACACCAACCTCTAGCATTTAACTCAAATTAGCACCATCTAAACAATAAATAAAACATTCCTTAAATAGTTCTCAAAGGCCACCAGTGGTGTAACAGCCACCAGCCAGATTTTAGGGGCCGGTGGTCATGGGTTCAAAACTTGGTGCCACTATCAAATATTTATTATTTTTTTTAAATTTTTTTTTAAATTATTATTATTATTATTAGTTTTTTTCCGCCTCAAACTTCAATCAAACATATCTTTCGCATATGAACTCCATTTTTGACAAAACGAACGTCGATGGAAAGCTCTTGATGAGATCTTCAATTTAAAATCCATTGTTGACTACTTTTGAGATGATTTTATGTTCACCTTTTGATCACCTCTATACCTAGTTTGACCAAACTTTGATTGGCTATAACTTTTGCGTACAATCTCCTTTTTTGCCCATTTGAATTGCATTGGGTGCAAAATTTTGAAGACTTTAAAATGATGTTGATTTTTGGAGTTTTGGAGATACTTCAATTTTTGGTGAAAATATCCCCGAGATCATTAGAAATTGCATGAAAATTTTGAGGATAAATGTGTACAAATTACACAGGCTAATTTGAACCTATTACACCATGTTCAAACTAATGTGAATAAACTGGTATCCATAATGGACTAGTATTTTGGGCTAATGGATGAGGTACATACTTGGGGAAAAAACCTTCAAATGCTTCAAACAATAAAGGGTCAAACATATCATACACTTAGAGAGGAGTATACAATTGATGAGATTGATAAGCTAGAAGATTTGATCGAAAAGATAGCTACTAGGAATAAGGTAATGGAAGGATTTCACGAAGATATTCAGAAGTTGAGAGATCAAACAAGAGAAAATTTTGGAAGTTGAGAAGGATTACAATGATGTCTACCTTGATATTTTTGAAGATGAGTCAAGGAATAAATTATTTCTAGTATAATCAATGGTTCAATAGTTCCAAAAAACCTTTGATGATGCTTTGTCAAAAGAAGATATTAGACAAGCATTCAGGATTGAAGAGGTTATGTTGGAGATGGACACTGAATTGGATGATTTTGTAGATATTTGTATGGAGATTAGTAACTACCAGTAAATAGTTAAAGATAAGTATAAAGAATTAGATTTTATGGAAGCTTCCCAAGTGATAGATAATATAGAAAAAATCAAGAGCGAGTATCCAAATATAGCTCAAGCATAAAGGGGAAGAAAACTCGAAATCTAGAAATTCAGTTTTGACACTTGGGGGAAATTTTGGATTTTTGAGCCTACCACCAAGGTGTGAAAGGTGAGAAAGGTGTGCAAGGTGCACTATTCCAAAGGTGCACTAGTAATTTTGAAGAAGTAAGGTATGCTGACAATTGACTGCCAGTTCGAAATTTAGAGCTTTCCATGCACTAGAAACACATTCTGACAACAACTCAACTCCTCAAAATTCCTAGAGAAGGTCAAGCTTCCATTTTTAGAGTTTTCAATGACTCTTAGATCATCTTATATCTTGCTTCTTCTTATCTACTACTTCTTTCTTTGTTTTAAAATATGTAAAGGCTCATTCACCCATTAATTGATATAAACAAGGGTGAAGTTCTACTTAGCACCATTTAGAGAGTTAGTTTGTACATAATTAGATTTGCTTTATTATTTTAGAAGCATATGTTTGTATTAAGAAATATCTCACTCTCAACACAAATTGAGGAAATGATTTCTTATAAATTTAGGAATGTAACATGTATTCCAAGCCATTATTTTGATGCAAAAATATATGTTATTGGTTCTCTCTTTCTAAGTATAGTTATTATTTCTAGAGTGTGATATTTTTTTGTGGATTCTTGTTCATAATAATAATGGAGCCAATGGTTTTGTTTTGTTCATTTGATTGTCATGTGTTGATGAATTTCATTAATCTAGCAAGTTGGAGAAGAGAACACCTTATTGTTCCTACATAGCTTCTTGTCTTACATGAGCACACTTTTCATGACCTTGCAATTCAATGAAAAAATAAAAAATCTTTCAATTTTTACTAAGTTCCCATGGATGATTACATTAGTGGATTTGAGGAAGTGTTGCTCCTATTTTCATTGGTTTCCTACCTGATCTTTTCAATGATTTAAATTGCAAACATATTGGTACCTCAATTTATGTCTGTTAGGAATTTTTCTTTCATGTTATTTGCTTCCATGTCTCTTTACCTTATCTTCATTATTTTCTTTACTAACACTTGGTTGAATTAAGAATTCATATAGTTGCATTGTTAGATTACATTCATTTAAAAAATAGGAAATACAAAAAACATGTATTTCTTTTCTGGCTAATTTTAAAATAGAAAGTAGATTGAACATCTTATCTGAAATTGGTCAAAAAAAACAAAGGCCTCCCTATGAACAAACACATTTATCTTCAACTAAGTGAATTCCATTAGGTCATAAGATTGCCTGGAACCTTGGAGTTGATCCTAGATTAACTTTTCAAGTGAGGAGTTTGAAAGTATTCTTGCCATTAAGCATCGTACAAAACAACAACTCAATAATTGATAATCAAATCCCCCTTCAATGTTAACTAATAAACCCCCTATCATTGATATTATTATTCATCCATCTCATCATCAAGATCATTTTAAATGTCACTACCATTATCGTGGTCATCATCTTCATCATCTTCATCATCGTCATCATCATCATTATCATCATCATCATCATCACCATCATCACCACCACCACCATCATCATCCTCCACCTCCTCCTCCTCCTTCTCCTCATCATTATCATCATGATTGGTAGAAGCATCATCATCATGATTAGTAGTAGCATCATTTGTATTAGGAGCATCATCAACTAACTCTCAATTGTGTTCCACTTCTTCCTCATCCTTAATATTTTCTTCTTCAGTCACATTATACTATATCAACCTTCCTCTTGGATCATGTCAAACAAAAAATGACCAACCTAGTTTATGTGGAACCTCTAAGTAAAATATCTTCTCACATTTGCTTGGAAGAACATAGGGCTCATCACCAATTGGATCAAATAGCCATGTATTAATCATTAGAAATCCATTCTCATGCTCAATGATAGTTTTATTAGAATCATTTTGATTGAGTTATAGTCTATATATACCATTTCATGGAGAAGACAACTAATTTGAAGGAATTAAACCCACAGTCAAGTATATCAACCAAAATGTCATAGTATCAATTTTGAGATTCTAGAGGATGTAAGTCAAAGAAGAATCACAACACAATGATAATTGACATTACTTCTGCTCTCAATATTCTAAATGTAATGAAGTCAAAGATTGTCCCACTACTCATGAAATGTGGAAAAAGTTGCAAAAGATTTATGGAGAAGATAATAATATGAGGAGATGTTGACATATCAGTCAAGTTTGTTGTTAGTGACAACTCTTATTCAAATTCTATATGGCTACCAAGCTCATTGAATAGTCTACAACATTTTCCATGTAATTCAATGGCCACCAAGCACTATAGTTTCTACTAATCATTTCAATGGTTACCAAGTGAATTCAATTAGTGTGAAGTCTAGCAGTTCAACCCGAGCACTTCAATGGTTACCAAGCATTGTAGTTTCTATCGAGCTAGCAATTCATGTAAAGAAAAGCTAGTGTTAATCGAGATGTATGATGGTTAGTGTTTACCGAGTGCAGTCATGGTAAACAAGTAATCTAGGATATGCCAAGTTACATAGTATCTACTAAGTGACCAGTGCTTACTAAGTGCAAGACTACTTTGACGTGATTAGTATGAACCATGCTTCTACTTTTACCAAGTGCATGACAATGTCAAGTAATGATAGTGGACATCGAGTATCAAAACTTAACCAAGTTAGTCTTCAGAACCCAAGTATCTACATATGGGTTAACTTGTATAATGGTTGACTTAGTAATTGTGTAAATTGGATTGCTATATATGTAATGTATTGTATCATATCCAAGTGTGCTAGAATGTGAATAGAAACATAGAATGTGAACAGAAGCATGAGAATGTGAATAGAAGCATAGAATGTGAACAAAAGCATTAGAATGTGAATAGAAGCATAGAATGTGAACAAAAGGATGAGAATGTGAAAGAAAACACAGAATGTGTACAAAAGCATGAAAGTGTGAATAGAAGCATTAGAATGTGAATAGAAGCATGTGAATGTGAACGAGTAGCAAATAAAGTGTAATGTAAGACCATATCAGTAAAGGAACAGCATAGAGATATCCATCATAGAAAGGTGATTAGTACTTTAAGAAATCTCTATCAGCAATTTAGTTGTAAGTGAGAGATCTACTATTTCATCCTAATAGGTGAACTAGTCTAAATCCTTTAACAAGGTAGACTTAACAATCCTTTCTCAAATCTCTTTACCAAGTGCATACTTCATTGTGTGTTTGTAAAACCTTTAACAAGGTGGACCTAGTAGCCCTAATTGCTCCTAACAGAGAAAATCATCAGAAGTGATCATTGTAAGCCTTAATCGGCCAGCTTTATGCTGCAGTAATGAAGTTTTGTGGGTATCATCCCCACCCTAGTTTTACCTTCTATTTGGAAGGTTTCTGAGTCACCAAATCATTGTGTTCAAATATTATAAATGCTTTATGTTTTTAGTTTCTCATGCATGCAATTAGATCAAATATGATGAACTAAGTGACAATTAGATTATTGTAATTAAGATCTAAATTTGATAAAGTTTTTGAGGTTACTAATTCACCCCTCCCCTCTCAGTAACCTAGCATAGACTTAAATATTTCCAACAATTGGTATCAGAGCTTTGTGGTTCTCAAGTTAAAGTTTGACAGCTTGAGCAAAGATCAAGGACAATGGAGATATTCAAACTTGACAAAACCATTGACAATGAAAAGCTAGATCTAGAAATGGCCATTGCCCAACTCAAGAAAGAAAAGGAGCATGTTTCCCAATCTCTAAAAAGAAGGAAGGAACTTGCAAATCAAATGAATGATCATTAGTATATTGAAGAGAGAATTGAATATTTTTTCCCTTCAAGAAGCCCAGAAGAAGGAAATGATGCAATTAAAGAACTCCTAGAAAAGAATGGTTCCCTATAAGAAGAGGTAAGGAAATTGAAAAGAGAATAAGAAATTTAGTCAATAAGATTATGTGAAATCTTGGAACAAAGAAACAAGATAAAAGAAGAAATGTATGGAAGGAATAATGAAATTCAAAATCAATCCCTTTAGCAAGAAGACCTTATTGATCAACTCTCCAATCCAAATGAAGAAATCATGAGCTCGAGATCTAAAAAATGAAAAGATAAGGAATGATCTAAACTCTAAAATACAAATCAATGAAAGATTTAGGAATGATCCAAATTCTAAAAAACAACTCAATGAAAGAATAATGAGATCCCAAGAAAATATGGATCAATTGAATTAGAAGAGTGAACATAATCTCTATAGATAAAAGGGTAAAGAAGGAATTGGATACAAAGAAAAAGGTGAATCCTCTAAGAAAGGTTCTCAAGAGAATCAAAAACCTATTTTCAATCACTATGGTAAGATAGGTTATACATCAAACAAATGCTGGCGTAATGGAAAAGCTAAATTCAATGGAAAATGCTACAATTATAGTCAACATGGTCATAGGGCTAATAAATGAAAAAAAAAACCAAAATTTGAGGGCAAGTGTCACAACTACAAGAAATAAGGTCACAAGGCATCAGAATGTAGAACTAAGTCATTCAATCTAGCAGTGCAAATTGTGAAAGCAATATTTGGTTGGGACTACAACACTTGGTGTAGATGTCATTACTATGGAGAATTTAGACACATTGGCATTAATTGTGTTAAACGTCACATGAGAAGAAAATTTACCACCATAAGATGTTTCACTTGTACCGAACTTGGTCATCTAGCCAAGAATTGCACGAATACAGGCAGAATTGAAGATGAAAAGAAGGCAAAAGTAGATAACATCATAAAGCAGATGAGACAACAATGGATTCAAAAATCTACCAAGCATGCTAGTCCAAGAAATAATGGTCAAGTCACTCAAGAAGTGGGTGACTGCACCATTTCCAACTAAGTTTTTAGGGAAGAACTAGAACTGTGTTGTCATGATCACATCCAAATACTTCCAATTGAAGGTAAGAAAAGATCCAAATTAGTATTCAAGATACAAAAGGATCACTGAGTAAGATTAGTATCAGCTATCTCCAAGTTGACTTCTCTATTGAGCAAGGTCGAGAATTGGACTCTACTGAGAAAATTTGAGAGCAACAAGGATATGTTTGGTTACTGAGTCATGAAGCCTTTAATGAGCAATCTAAATAGATAATGGCTGACAACCTGCCAATCATGATGTCATCTTAACTACCTTCATACCAAGCATTAATGGAAATTTTTTAACAAAACACAAGAAATAAAATTCATTTTCACCATGAAATCTAAGTGTTATTGCGAAGAATTGAATTGCAGTGCAATCAAGCAACTTTGAGTGAAAGTTGCAGTAAAGTCTTTTAAGGTTTTCATAGCTTACCAAGTAACCATGTCATCAAGTAGTAGCCAAAAAGAAAGGAAAGGGTCTGAAATGGTGGTTCAAGGAGTAGAGTGGAAAGTACCAGACTTCAAACTTGTGCTAGCAATTGCAAAAACCCTCAACCTGAGTGGAGCCCAATCATAGATCTCTCCTAAGGTACTCCTCATAAATGATATTCAAACTCATTTCAAGTGTTTTATTTAGGAAATTAGAGCCCTAGAAATGGATGATTCCCTAGGTGAATTGTGTGTTAATGGGACTCTCAAACCCGAGCGTAAACATTTGGAAGACAAAGGTTTGACCCACATTCCCCACATGCCCCAAGGTTTTCAAATCAAGTGGATCAGATACATCCTAAGCCAAGTGCATAATGGTCAGTTATGTCTTGAGCAACTAGTTGTGGTCACTAAGAAGATGATTCATTGCATTACTGGTCTTCCCATGCTCACCAAAGCTAAAGTGACTAAAACCCTAGGATGGGTGGAGTTAGAAAAGAAAACCCTAGCTGAATGGGATGGTAGAGGCATGAAAATTAGTAGTGTAATAGATGTAGAGCTAAAATTCAATATTTATGTCATAGCTCACAAGATTTATAGTTCTAGCCATCTCAATTGTGAATCATGTGAAGCTATTGACCTAGCCTACAAGGTTGTGAAGAAAAATTTGTCTTATGATTTAGCAGATCTATTGTTGAAGCAATTCAACAAGAATATGGAAAGTATTCAGACTTCCAAAAATAACCCTTGTAAATTTGGCTCTCTATTGACTTGCTTATTCTTCTATGTTAAGAAGTTCTTCCCTTCCAAAGGCATGGTAGTATGGAGAAAGGATGTTCTAGTATTGTACCAAATTAATTAATATATTTCTAAAATGAGAGAGAATTATGTTAGCACTGTTGGGACTCAAAATTGCCTTCCCAATTTTAAGTACCATTGAGAAATTTGAGCCCTATAAATGCTTTTAAATGCCTATGTACCCGGCTATCAAGTTGAGGCCTAAGAGGTGTTCAATGCTTCTAGCACCTTCCATTTAGCTCGTCTGAGTGTTCCATGAAGTTAAATTTCTGTTCTGAGCCATTTCGTAAAGTCTTGTTTCGAGCTAGTTCCAAATTTGCATTTTCACCTAAATGTCAAACAATGACAGGAGGTTGTGTTTGCAATTGAATATCTCGCACCCAAAAAAGATTTGTGACTTTTCACTTTGGGAGTACCTAGTGTCCATATCTGAGAATGTATGTTTTAGATTTTGAGCCATTTCGAGCCCATTTGACTAGGTTTTGAATCCCTCAAAGTTGGTCATTTAAATTTCTCATTTTGATGCACATTGCACATAATTCTGGGAAGCCTTGTTTGACGAGTTATAACTTTTGACTAGTTGACCAAAATGCTAAAATTATTTTTGCGTTTCATTGTAGATGTCAAGAAATTGTTATGTTTCAAGTATTAGCTCATGACAAATCCATTTCATCAATTTTCAAATGCAATTCCAAATGCAATTTTTAACGTTTTACTAGTGTCAGTATTTGCAAATTGATCAGTACCCCTATTTGTGATGTTATAACTCAAAATCTATGATAGGTGAGATTGAACAAATTTTACCATCATGTTTTCCTCTAAAAATACTTCAAGTGCACCAATTTTTGAGCTTTGATAAATCCATTTGCACACTTTTCCAGGTCATTTCTATTTGCAAAAAATGATTTTACGCCAGTGTTTTCAGTGTGCTAATTCCAAGTAGCCCACTTTGACCGGATGCCATTTGAGCCTTATTATTCGTGATGAGTCCAAATCCCAAATTTATATTCACTTCATGACAAAGAACCAATGCCCTGAGTTTCATTCTTCCAAGCATCCATTTGCCCAGTTTTCAAGGCCAATTCCAAACCCAATTTATTTCTTTCTAACATGCTTTCATGCAAGTGATTTTGAGAGGTCAGCTTTGACAACGAATATCTTTTGACCCTGAATTCCTCATAAGATGAGATTCAACAAGGCACAAGAATGCAGGACAAAGTATCAGTGTGCCAGTTTTCGAAACCCGATTAGGTGTTTGGATCAGTTTTTAACGCCAGTCAAAGGACCTCCTGGCACCAAATTTTTTAGTTTGCAAATAAGTGGCAAAATGAGTTTTAAAATTTGTCCTCAATGATCGAACTTGGTTTCAATCAGTATTCGATGATGAATGGATCAATTTGCCAGTTCAAGTGTTAGAAAATGAAAAAAAATTAGCTAGACCCACTTTGGGGCCCGACTAATCCACATCAGATTGCAAAATAATACTTGTGGAATAAAGTTAATAAGACATAATGTTGATAATGGAAAAGAGGCTGGAGAAGAAGTGAAAGGTCAAATAATTATGAAGAACAATATTTCAAAGGATGACGGCAAGTTCAAAAGCATTGTCATCAAGTACTATAAACAAATGCAAAATTTTCAAGGTAATATTTGTTAATATTATTCATTTTGAAGTGGGCATTGAAGAAATATATTGAACTATTCCAAATATCCAATCCAGATTATCATGGGTACTAAAGTGGTGGGAATGGGTATTTTGGGTAATTTTGTTTGGAATAGAAACTCAAGTGTGATGCCGCAAACATGACAATCACATGGAGTTTCCTGCCAAAGCAAATGTAGAAAAGGAGAAGATGGTAGGGTCTATCCATTTTTTTGATCTTTTTGAGTAAGAGCAAGTTTGGTTACTGGAAGAGTTCCATCTTTTGGTTCAATACAATCATCCAAGACTTCTGAAACCAAGCACAACTTTGTGGATCCTAGTTTGAGTGATATTGATCCTAAAATGCATGCAATTATTGAGCACGAAAAGCGGCAGTAGTTTATAGGCTTGGAGCTTATTTCTTTTGAGAATTTTACATCTCGAGCAGTGATAGAAGCTATGGGATCATGCCTAACAAACAAGTATTCAGAAGGTCTTCCTGGAAAGAGATATTATGGGGGCAATAAATTTATTGATCAAAGTGAGAGACTTTTCCAAGATAGGGTCTTGATAGCATTTTGTCTTGACATTAGTAAATGGGGTGTTAATGTTCAGCCATTATCTGGCTACCCAGCTAACTTTGTTGTCAATACAACTCTTCTCCATCCACATGATCGGATAATGGGCTTCGGCCTACCACATGGAGGACATATGTTGTATGGGTTCATGATTGCAAAGAGATGAGTATCTGCTACATCTATTTATTTAGAATCCATGCCACCATCAAGTCGACAAGCATCTCACTATACTAGAAGATGACAGATGCATCTCTTAAGAGTTTCACAAGGGAGTAGAATATGGAGGAGTTATGTGAATCTATGTCTAAGAAGCTGCCAATTACCAGTAGAGGAATAGAGAAGGCAGAGCCCACGTAGGCATAGGAGTTGGCATCTGTAGGGACATGAGTGTTGAAATCTACAGCATCTTTGGGAGTCCACATTGGAGCAAAAGGAGAGCTCCACTCCATGTAGAAGCAAATCCATGCATATAAGGTAGTCTACCCACAAGTAGATGAAGCTCATGACTAAGGAGGAACTACAGGGCACTAAATAAAGGGAGACTTAGCACCAAAGATGAGGGCAGGCATCCATAAAATAGTAGAAATTGAAAAGGAGCACATCCACATGAGCAACTGGCTCATGCAGCATTGAAAAACAAAGCCTAGACCTGTAGCAAATGAAGAATGTTGAACAAATTATGTAAAAAGGAGTTCCATGCAAGTCTGGAAGCTGCAGGAGCAAATAAAGGAGATTCACCAATTTGAAGAGGTCACAATTTTAAAGTTTGAAACCCATGTTGAAGGGTGCTTGCATATATGCACAAAGGAATAGCTGCCAAGTTTAAAAAGCCCATGCCAATTTGTAGACAAACCCATAGCAACATAAAAGAAAAACTCATGCAAAGACCATGGAGAACTTATGAAGCTGCAGAAGATCAAAAAGATAATGCATTTAGAGAAGGACGGCTCACAAAAAAGGGAAAACTAGATTCAAAGCTATTGTTGAAGGAAGGTGCCATAGTTTTAAGCCAACTAGATGTCGTCAGGAGGAGACCCTGCACAAAAGAAAAGATGAACCTCACGACATGCAGAAGAAAGAATTGCCGAGTTAAGAGGAGGACCGCCCAATGAAAAGGAAGCCTGTAGTTTTTTTTAAAAAGATGTCTTGTGCCAAGACAACACAAGAAAAAGGGTAAAGAGCTCCATAGTTGAGCCAAAGAGTTCTATGAAAATCAGAGTTAGAGAAGGGGATTTACCATAAAAATAGTATATCCCACATAGGTCATGGGAGCATTATTTTTAGTTTTTAAATACAAATGCTTACAATAAGCCTAATGTCTTAAAGACAGGTGTGTTTTGGAAGCGCAAGCTATTTTCAGGGGCCCACCTAGCCTGATGATGTCAATCAAATTCGACAAACATAATTTTAAACAAAGATTGAAGTGAGCTGATGTGGTGAGATGTATTCTGATGATGACACACGTTCAAATCCAATGGTGGGAGCATGCCCACATTTCCAAACTACATGTTGGTTAAATATTGTAGGCATGCGAGATTGCACTATGTGGCAAATGGGTCCTGGTGATGGTGATGTGGCGATTAGAAGCTATTCGAGAGGGAAGTTCTTAGATCGTGACATGCATCATGATCTGACGATTGGCGCAAACCCACTTTTTGAAGTTTCCTGAATATTAGATAATATGAGATCGTAGGAAGATGCCACATGGCATCAGGCCCAAGCTTATGATGACATGGTGATGATATGTGGAACCTAATGGTAGGGGTCATCCAATCAAATGTGGACACGTGGCAGCTCAGGTGGCACCTAGTGGACTCGAAGAGGATGAGGAAAAATTTGAAGAGTAAAAAGATGATAATTTTTAATTATTTTTCAAAAAGGAAAGTATGCACATCAGAATTTTAAAGTTCAATAGGGCATTTAATCTAAAGTGAAAACTTTAGATTAATTTAAATTTTTCAAATTTTAAATTTTCAAAGCATGCAGACCTATGTTTCATACTAGAGGAGTCTTTTTCAAACTGACTTTTGAGGGGTTTCTAGTAGGAAAATATAGCAATGTTATATATCGCCAAAATCATGAGAAGATGAACTTTTTGATTATGGAGTTCATTTCTGCACAAGAATTCATGGGTTCAAGTTATAGCCAGAAACGTGAAATTTGGGGCCTTCTCAATGGAATGAGTTAAAATTGAAAATGAAATTGCAAGATCAATAAAGCATGGTCAAAATGAAGCTGGGGTCATTTCTAAGTTAGTTACATGGGGGTTTTCACCAGCATTTTCATGAAGTTATCAGATATTTTGATAACTCAAAAGTTTTTATCATTTCGTCAAAGATATTTTGCAAATCAATAACAGGATAAGATGAAACAAAAATTAGATCAAAATGGTAGAGAGAAGAGAGAGGTGATTCAATTGCTGGAGATGGAATTCTAAGTGGACACTTGTCATTCTAAAATTAGATCTGAGAATTCTTTCTTGTCTATATCTTTCTTTCTCTTATCCATGATAATGGTTCCAATTTTTCACTGTGAGACCATTGTTGGTAGGAAATTTTCAATCATTCTGTGAGACCACTTCTTTGGATCTAGAACTATGATTCCACCTTCATTCTTCAACATATTCTCTCTTGTATGAATAGCATTAGGAAGGTTAATACAGATAGTTCAGATCTATTAGATATTTCCATGTTTTCATTTTCATGCATTTGGTTGTATTTTTTCAAGGAAATTAATACAAAGAGCAGAAGAATTTCATTAGTTTCATTCTGATTCTCGTCTCCGATCTTAGTCAATTATCAATGTTTTATGATCTTTGAATAAAGAGCTTAGGTCATAGTTGTAGTCCCTTAAGGCTATATGTTGTTTTGTTGTTGCTTATAACTCAAGGAGTTATGTAAATGCTTCAAGGAATCAACAAGGTTGTAGGTTCATTGAGAAGGATATCATGTAAGAATGAGGTTTGGATTGAGCACCGATGTTTATTTACAAGGTAAATAGATAGATCATTTATCTAAATATATACATAAGTATCAAATTTCCATATGTATGCATTTGATTCATGGATTTGCCCAATGGATTAGGCACTAGTCAACTATAGGATCATTAAAGTCTTACTATTGCATATCTGAGGGTTTGTTGAATTCAACATTATTAATCAAACATTCTTTGCCTTTCATGTTGAAGGACCTGAATGTTTAACCCTCACTCAGCTTATGAGATTCATAGCTTTGCATTTAGCTACTATAGATATGTTGCATTTCATGAGTCATTAGGAGAAATAAGGGTAAAATTTTCTTAATAGATTCAGGGATATGTTTTTGCACTGGTATGGTATCATTTGAATCTAAGGTCTACCCACCTAGGTTTAGCAGAGCCTAAAGTAGAAGAAGGGTCATGCCTTATAGTTGGCCTATTGTCAGAAATGGCATGTTGAAAATGGGAGTTAGCTGCCCCTAGATATGTCATTTTCTCAATGGGATAATTGAAAACCCTCCAGAATTTTCAAACACCAACAAGAATAATGGATAAATATTTTGATTTCATCAAGGAGAAAATGAATAACAGATTCAGGATACCCTAGAAGTTAGTTGAAGACTATAAAGATGATTTTTTTCATGGTAGATGGTGACACAGTCTACATTCAGGTAGTGAAACCCAAAGTTGTATGGGTGAAACCTCTTCCCTATGAGGTAAACATTGATGAAACCAAGGACATTATTAAAGCCCTAGTGAATGAGCCTATTGATCCAAAGGAAGCATACTTTAGGACATGTGATGAGGCTAAGGCAAGGATAGAACTTGAAATAAATCTTCTACAGGTAGTTAACAAAGGAAAGAGGAGGATATCCAAATCGAAACCAAGCATACCTCTTATGTTAGCCAAGGACAAAGGATAAGATGTAGATGATGTAGAGGATGAAGAGGAATCGAAAAAGGAAGAAGAACCTCTAAAGAAGAAAGGCAAGGTGATCATCGCTAGGCCACCTAAGCCATCCACTATAATTTTTACAAGGAGAACAAGAAAGAAGACAAGCAAGGAAGGAGGTGATGTTATATTTAGTCAACCTCCACCTACATTTTAGGAAAGAATTAAGGTACTAAGAGAAGTAGTAGGTGTACACAACTTCAAAGCTCTCAAGTATGAAACCAAAACACTGGTAGAGTAGAAAGAAATTAAAGACCTGGTCATGGACAAAATGGGCCAATAGAAATACTCCCTTGATCAATTGGCAACAAAAATTCCTGGTGTTTTACTAGTAAAAATCAAGGTAAGATGGGAGAATACCAAACAAACTATCAAAGATATCTATGTTCAAACCTTAAGATAGTTGGTACCTACCTTGAGAGATCCTAAGGTGAACAAGTCATTGAAGGACAATGAGAACAAGATGACACTTAAATTCAATACTTATCTAGTAATAATGAAGGACATAGAATATGTTTTGAAGAATGCCACAAACACTTGGAGAAATGTGTGTCATCTTCACAAGACAAGTGAGCAACCAGTAGAAATAAAAGATGATCTTGATGATAGTGATAAGGATGTAGAAGATGATGAAGATTCAACCCAATTTGTCACATTTGACTATTAAGAACTCATGAAGGATGATGAAGAAGACAAAGAGGAAGAAGCTACCGAGGAAGCTAAGGAAGATGATGAGGAGAATGACCCAGTTAAAATAGTTGTGGCTATCATTGCCTCACTTCCTCACTCTACAACTAAACCAACAACAACATCAAGCTTGAAGATGGCTTCAACAAATCTGATTGTGATAGTTACAAACACATCAAATGTTCAATCACTCTTCACTCCCTCATAGCTTAGTACATCATTGATAGAAGTGTCTACCACTTCATCTACTGAGCTGTAGCATCCCTCCTTTTCAACTACCAAGTTAGCATCATCAACAATGGATACAATGTGTTCTACAATTTTGTGTTCTTTAGTAGTAAGTACTACAATTTTGGATTCTACAATTTTGTGTACTTTAGTTTTGGATACTTCAGTAAGTACTTCAGTTTTGGATTCAACAAGCATACCAGTTAGTATTCCATCAATTACTATTGTACCAATTTTCACTGCTAGTCCTATTATTTCTACTATTGTTTCCATCTCAAATTCAAAGGCATTATGTACAAGGATAGTTGAACCTAAGGCTCAACTGAGTACTAAATTTTTGAATAAAGGAAAAGAAATAGAGGATGATATAGATTTAGATGAGGAGATTGAAATTCCCAAATGGGACATTTACAATCTTACTATGGATTAAATACACATAGTTGGCGAACTCCTCCAGAAGAAGGAAAAACAATAGAAGCTTAGAGAGGAAAGAGATAGACAGTACAAAATCATAGATGATGCCAAGAATATTTTGTTTGAGGCTATAGGTATTGAGGTTGACACTTTAAACCAATTTTTTTGCAATTAGTAAAGGTAGTCCAAAATTTTAATTAGGACATTAGTGGTTAGGATAAGTTGATTAAGAAAGCATAAAGGAAATTTGATAATAAAGTGCTTGAGAACATTGCTTAGAAAATTTATATATATCAAGTGGAGCTTTCCCCAATCTTGACCAATCTTGAAACCTCTTGCACAAATGTGACATCACTTTTTGGAAAGTTGTGTGATGTTACCAAGTTTATAAAGAAGATAAAGAGAAAACCAACAAAGATTGATAAGGATCTAAAGGCTAGTGCATAGCAGTTGCAACTTGACTCTAGTTCAAGCTCTGCACATCATATGAAGATTAGATTCTTGTCAAATATGTAGGGAGAGTTGTTGAGAGAAGAAGCAAGGATCTGGTCTACACTGAAAGATATTCAAAATATGATCCTTCATATTATGGATACAATGTAGAAGCATAGTGTTTATTCAAAAACCTTCATCCATGACAACAACTTGTCCATTGTAGATCACATGATCCAGCTATCTATAGAAGTGCAAGTTGCTCTACACACATGCAAAGTTTTGCAATAAAATTGGGATAAAATTTTGACACTTATTCTTAAGGTACATTCTAATTTTGTTTCTCATTTTTGTGTCTCCATATAAATAAGTTTTGAATAAATTTTTTGGCATTATTGTCGAAAAGAGGAAGAGACAATTAGTATGCTATGTATATAGAAAGTCACTATGTATATTGTATGGGGGAGAATCGTGAGAAAGGAGAGAATGTATATAAAGGAGGAGAATTTGAATATATATTATATTGTACATACTTACAAAGATAAATTTTGAAAACTCTAAAAAACAATATACCATACCAAGCTAGTATCACATTATGGTGTGTACAAGTTTTGGCCGATAAGTGTTTTTGTCACTAATGCCAAAGGGGGAGATTGTTGACACATTAGTCAAGTTTTTTATTAGTGACAAAACTTACTTAGATTATGTATGGCTACTAAGCTCATTGGATAGTCTACAACATTTGCAATGTAATTCGTAGCCACCGAGCACTATAGTTCCTACTAAGCACTTTAGTGGTTACCGAGCATTGTAGTTTCTATCAAGCTAGCAGTTCATGTAAAAAGAAGCTAGTGTTAACTGAGCTATATGATGGTTAGTGTTTACTGAGTGTAGTCATGGTAAACAAGTAATCCAATTTATGTTGAGTTATACAGTATCTACCAAGTCACTAGTGTAGACCAAGTTCAAGACTACTTTGAGGTGATTAGTATGAACCATGTTTCTACTTATACTAAGTGCATGATGATGTTGAGTAATGATAGTGGACGTCAAGTATCAAAACTTCACCAAGTTAGTCTTCAAAACTTGAGTATCTACATATGGGCTAACTTTGTAATATTGGTGTTAACTTGTATAATGGCTGACTTTGAAATTGTGTAAATTAGATTGGTATATATGTGATGTATTATATCATATCCAAGTGTGATAGAATGTGAAAAGAAGCACGAGAATGTGAAAAAAAGCATAGAATGTGAACAAAAGCATGAGAATGTGAATAGAAGCATAAAATGTTAACAAAAGCATGAGAATGTGAACATAAGCATGCAAATGTGAACAAGCAAAAAATAAAGTGTATTGTAAGGCCATATCAATAAAGGAGCAACAGAGACATATCCATCATAGAAAGGTGATCAGTACTTCAAGGAATCTCTATCAGTAATTCAATTGTAAGTCAAAGATCTATTGTTTCATCCTAATAGGTGAACTAGTCTAAATCCTTTAAAAAGGTAGACTTAACAGTCTTTTCTCAAATATCTTTACCGAGTGCATACTTCATTATGTGTTTGTAAAACCTTTGACAAGTTGGACCTAGCAGTTCTAATTGCTCCTAATAAGGAAGATCCTTAGAAGTGATCAATGTAAGCCTTAACTGGCCAACTTTATGCTGAAGTGTTGAACTTTTGTGGGTATCATCCCCTCCCCAGTTTTACTTTCTATTTGGAAGGTTTCTAGGTCACCAAATCATTGTGTTCAAATGTTATGAATGTTTTATGTTTTTAGTTTCTCATGCATGCAATTAGATCAGTTATGATGAACTAAATGATAATTGTATTATTGCAATTAAGATTTGAATTCAATAAAAAAATTGAGGTTAGTGATTCACCCCTCCCCTTTCAGTAACCTAGCATAGTCATGAATATTTCCAACAGGAGATCCAAAGTAGAAAGTCTCAGAGGCCAATTTGATCAGATGAAGATGAGAGAAGATGAAAACATTGAAAAATATAATGAAAGAATAAAAGCAAGTGTGAGTGAAATCAGACCCTCAATAGGGACAATAGGTGATGTGATAGTAGTCAGGAAGGTATTAATAACTCTTCTTCCTATTTATGCAATTAGGGTTTCACCTATTCAAGAGATGAGACGTGATCCCAAGAATGATATAAATTTGGATGTACTAGTGGGAAGGTTAACAACTTTTGAGTTGGATAAATTTTATAACTATCATCTTGGATCTTGGAACATAAGATCAGATTTTAAAGCCAAACTAACTCTTGGTAGAAAGGGAGGAAACTTGAAAGGAAATTAGTCTGATAGTGAAGAAGAAGAAGAAGAATTAGATGATGACCTTGAAGCTATTGAAGCTCTACTTGCAAGAAGGTTACCAAAAGGAAAGGTAAATATAAAGGAAGAATTCCATTGATTTTTTTCTCTTGTGAAGAAGTTGGTCACATTGCTACAAGGTGTCCAAACAAAGAAAACAAAGATGACAGAAAATCTAGCAAGATCAAAGGTGATCAAGGGTGGTCCCTTTAATACTATAAACACATAACACAAACAAAGAAAAAACTACAATTTGTGAGAAAAAAAATATGGGCTTCTTATTATTGCTGCAAATGAAAAATTATAGAATTTAGAATTACAATATGTTAACCCACATGAGTGCCTTCATTATAGTAATCTAGAAGAAAAAGTTGTGAACTATCACCTAGAGTTGTCCTAGACAATGTTTGAGCATTTCTTAAATAGGCAATTTTTATGCTGCCCGAGAAGATTCTAGATGTTGGTCTAATTTTTTACAAAATAAAATTCTTCTAGTCTAGGTATGAAAAATTAGAATTGAATCCATTGCTTTCTTGCTAGAGTTTTTGGTTTTTAGCCTGACATTTTTACTAACCTTTGAAAAAACTTATAAAACCCTAAGTCTTGTGTTCTTTTTGAATTTGTTCAGGTGTGAAGGTTTTCAAATTCTAAATATTCCTTGATCCATTTAAATCTTTCATTGTACCAAGTGCCTTTTACCCATTTTGTTCCCATCGTCTAATCTTTATAACATCTATGGTTGTCACATTGTCGCTATGCAAAAATGAAAGTGTTTTAACAATAGCAACATAGAGATTGTCATGAAATTGACTGGCGATGTTGTAAAGTGGAGGGTCAGCACAAGAAAATTGCATTTTTCAAAAAGGTTAAGTCATGTGCTTCATGTCAAAATGTCAAAACTAGAAAAGGAACCAAGTATAATGAATTGCAAGTGGTGTCATTGGATTCTAGTTTTTTTGATGAGTTGTTATGTCATGATCGAAAACTATTTTCACCCTATTGGTAGTGACATAGCACCTTGCTAGAAATCAAGAAAGATGGGAGATTATGAAATGGATAGGCACCAAAATGTTCCTATTCTTAAAATTAGTCATGTGACTTTATCTCTTTGTCAGAAGAATTGATTGTGGTAATGATGGTAGAAATGGAAAAAAAATCTTGGCACTAGAATCTCTAAAGCCTTAAAGAGGTCGCTATGTCATGGTCAAAAAAAGTTTGCACCCCACTGGTACTGGCATAGCACCTAGCCTAAAAATGTGTATGTGGCAAGACCCAAATCATGTGATGTCACAATAAGGATTAGAATATTAAGATATATACCAGCTTGACAAGACATCCCCACATCATCAGTAACATAGACCCATGCCGAAGTCAGAAGTCAGATGAAAGATTGTGATCATTATATCAAGATAAGATCAATGATCATTGTCAAGTTGCTATGAGAAGTTGTACATTGTTTACCCAATGTGACATGGAAACTGAGGGACCCACCATAGTTATATGGATGTAATGCAATTTCCCCACCTTTAGATCAACCTTAGATCTATGGTTGTTGCTTTGTTACTATGGAGAGTTGCTCAAGGTTTAAGGATAGCAACATAGCGAGTAAAGAAAATGGATAGTAGACCCACCACATTTGTATTAAGTAATGAATCAAATGTCCTCCACTTGATCAAGATGAAATCAAATGTTGTCACTATATCGCATAGGCAACATGCTCACTTTTTATGTATAGAAAGATAGTGACTCAGTGACACATGTCCTCAAGGATTAGTGGGTCTAGTTTGCAATGCTAGTAGTGAAGGAAAATTATAAGTAGAGAATTTTCATTGGATTGACTGCCACCATGTCAAGTAGAACATGAATGATGCCTATTTTCATTCCTAGATCATAGGATTTTTTGAGATCAATAGTATGAATTCAAACATAGAAGGTGGTGTCACTTTGTTTCCCTTATAGTTCATTTATGAGGAATGAAAGCTTCACGTGTGAGCAAAAAACAAAGTATATTGCAGAAGATCTTGCTATTTCCATCCCATGTGAACAAGATTTCAAGCCTCCAAAGTAGAAGAAATTAGTGGGAATTTGTGCTGAGCTTGATCAAAACGTGAAGCAGTTTCCCATTGTTTGCAAGATATTGCAAGATTAAAAAGAAGAACAAGTAAGAAAATCAAGTAAGTTTCCATATACTATAACCTTTGTAGCAATTTAGTTTACTACAAACTATATCTAGTATGCCTCCCAAAAAGGTATTCTCTAGGTAGGAAGATTATTTAGCTAGGAATATCCATTATGACCTATTTGAATTACTCCTTGAGTCTACCACTAAAACTGTGCAAGTGAAAAAGTTAACCTCGTTAAACCCTAGGCTCAACATCGCAGATGGGCTATATGATAAGGGGAATTGGGTCTAGGATGCTGAAACTTCTCAAACTAGTCTTTCTTTATTTAAGAAATGGTTTTTAGAAAGGAATTTATTCGCCCCACATGCCAACATCTAGAACTTTGACTTAGGAAAATTAGTAGTTCCAAGTGTTTTTATGGATTATGACCTTCTTGAAGCTATTGCAAAAAATTATGATCAAGAAATCAGAGTAGTGAGAAGAATTGATGGCAAAATTCTAATCACAATCAACCTAGAGGAAATTCGAGAGGTATTTGGTTTAGGGCCTTTGATAGACTATCATGTGCCTATTGACTTAAAATATTTAGAGAAAGAATATGTGTCAAAGAAGGATGCAATTAGGTAGAGTGCACTAAGGGAACATATAGGAAAAATTGGAAACTTGCCAGCAATTACAACATCCTTTAGGAAACCTTTCAAAAGGGCATATTTCAATACCAAGGCTATGGAGGCATACAGGACTCTATGTAGAGTTTTTGGTGAAGATGAAGAGAATTTTATGCCCATAGGTTTCATGTATATGATCACTCAAATTTCCACTTTTGGTGTGGATATTATTTTTTATTTTGTCTCCTATTTAGCAAAAGAAATTCACAATGGCTTGGTTGGGATTGCAATAGGCAAGGTGGAGAAAATTTTTGGTCACTATTCCTTGTTGATGCATATATTTTTGTTCAAAGGAGTAATATATTTTGGTAAAGAAATGAAATTGAATAGAGAAAAGGATGGGGAAGCACTGCCAGTCTAGTTATGGAGTGCAGATATGACGAGGGAAGTAGAAAAGGCTAGTTTTGTCAAGTTTGATAGGTACTTTTCTTCAAAGTTGAGGTGCTTATTATTAAATGCCAATCCTAAAGCACCTAAGGCATTGGTAAGTCTTATTAGGCCCCTAGACAATCCTATTGGTTTAAAAGTTTCACATAATTGGGGAGACATCATCCCAGATTCAGTCTCAACTATCTTTATAATTTATGGTTCAAAGGTACTCCTCATGTATTACCTTACTAGGTGCCATTAAGGGCAAGGGTAGCTGAATTTTTGTGGTAGTTAGGAGGATTGGAGGAAACTTATTTCTTGAAAAGGAAAAGAGGGTCAATGTTCCCAACTTGCACTATAGCCCACCAATTTGTGATCACAAAAGGGGGTTGGCTTTTTCTACATAAAATATTAGATCAGTACAAGATGGATGTCTCTCATCCCCATTTTTGTGACATTGAGGGATTCTATAACTTGGCCTTTAGGCACAGGATCAAGCTTGGAAAAATTGATCATGAGTCATATTTTCCAAAAGATATAATAAGAAATGAGTTCTCCTTGCAAGAACAGGAAACTATGAAAGAAAAATGGAGAGTGTTCTCAAGGGTTTTAGATTTTATTCATTATTTGGATGAAAATTATAGCCCTCTAGGTAATGTCATCAAAGAGTTAGATAGGATAAATAAACTCATGATTACTTTCCCTAAAACAATGAAAACTATGAATGAGAAAAAACAATTTTTTATTAATACTTATCTAGATAAGGCTATGGAGGTGATGAGGAGATCAGGATTCACTCCCAATCTAGAGGCAGGACAATTGATAGTCCAGAAAAGGCCAAGGTATAATATCATTCAAAATAAGAAGACCACTGTGGATAAAGGTAAACAAATAGAAGGATCCACTAGTGTTGTCTTAGAAGAAAGACCTATTGAGCCCTCCCCTAAGAGGAAAAAGATAAAAAAAGATCAAGGTCCTCACATTGAAGAATATTCACCTTCACAATCCCCTCTGCGGATCGAAGAGGAACAGCTTACTGGAGAGAAAATTGAACAACTAGGGTCACAAGGAGGAATTTATATTACTGAGGTAGAATTAGATGAAGGAAACCCTTAGGAGCCTCCTATGCCAAGTCTAGAGTTGACAGTAGTAGATTTTAAAAGAAGGGAATTAGACCCTATGATAGAGCAAGCTAGTCAATATTTTTTGTTAGATGATAGTTTGGTTAAGTCTAGAGCTTTCCACCAGTTTGCATGGAGAAGAAACATAGGAATTTATGAAGAAAGATGTAATAAGTTAAGAATAGAGCATCTAGAGCTGGAGGAGGCAACCTTGCAAAATCAAGTAAAGGAAAAGGTGATGCAAGAACTCCAAAGTATAACTCCTAAAGAGGGGAGGTAGATGGTGAAAGCATCAAATATTTTACTACTACCCAATTGGGACATAGTAGATGCTCTAATTTTTAATTTTGTTTCAAATAAATTAGACCTACAGGACCAAAATAAGAAGGAATTCAAAGGTACTAATTTCAATGAGGACTAGGCCTCTTTGATTATATGGTCATTAAGGAAGGGATCAAGGGCTATTTCATCACAGCCAGATGACTCTGGGTTAATGGAAAATATCATTGTAAAAAGAGTAGTAGATACTTCCCATGTGGAGGCAGCTCATATGGGTGTTGGAACATCTCAATTTGTTTTGGCTACTACAGAAAAGGAAGAGAAGACAATGTTTGAACTACAAAATAAGTATGAGAGAGTTTTGGAGGCTTATGATAAAGAAGTTCAGAAAAGAACTAAACATGAAAATAAAGTAATGGGGAGGTCTTCCAAACCAAGAATCACATATCCTTGCCCTCCAGTGGAACCTTTTAAATCCACTCCTCTCATAGAAATGCTAGGTACTCCACAAAGGCCACAATATTACACAGCTAAGGATTTTGAAGAAGAAAAGAGAAAATTATGGGCTTTAGATATAGAGCTAAATGTTCAATATGAAGACAAATTGAGAAAATCTCTCATGTATCTAGGAGATAAAATTGAATGGTCATTATTTTATGATCAATTAGCAAGAACAATAAACATATGGGATGAAATAAAAGTAAATGATGAGGCCTTGAAGCCTATTGTGAATAAGTGGGGAAAGAGAAGGAAAGAAATTAAATTCTTGTGCTACTCTGTCATAAGGTCCTCCAATTATCAAATTGAAAAAACCTATGATATTGTTAATGATCTTCCAAAATTTGATGATGAAAGAGTTCAGCTACAAAGAAGAATAGTTGGCTACTTGGATAAGTATAAGAGCTAGAAATTTGATTTATTCCCACATGCTTTGGATATGAAAAATATATTGAAAACTAAAGATGAATGGGCTAAAGAATTAGATGATTTATTTTGTTTGAGAATGAATAAAATCATCAATGAAATAGGACATGCATGGTGGGGTACCACAAAAAAAGAAATGGTGAAAGTCCAAATATTCTTTGATTCTTTGAAACAAGATTTTGTTGATATTGACAATAAGGGTGAATATGTTATCAAGAAGCAACAAGATATTTTGCAAGTTAATTGGCCAGATGACACACTTTTTGACAAGTGGATGTAGATATTTCTTTTGATGAACAATTTGAAGAAGTTGAAACTGATAATGATGAGGTGTAGGAAGATGAAATACAGATCATTGATACAACTGCATAAGGCCAAATGGAAGAAGAAAATAAAGGCAAACAACCAATTTTAGTTGCAAATCCAAGGGCCTAGGATGTTGAAATGATAGGGGAATAAATGAGAATAAAAGTACTCTTGTTAGTTCATGATGAAAATAGTGAAAACCCTCTAGTTGAGATTGATTTGCAATTGCCAAAACAAACTTCATCATTGGCTAGTCTAGTAGCTATATATATTGAAGATTTAGAATAGTATCCAATCAAAGAATTAGTAGCATGAAAAGATGTAACAGAAGTGAGACCTACCAAAAGAATAATTTGATGTATTACCTTTCTATTACATAAAGTTTTGTCTTTTCTTGTTAAGAAAAATATTAATATCTTTTGTAGAAGGACACTTGTTAATTCTCAATGCCTGAAGCTTGTTGCATCTCACTCTATATAAGTGAGATTCCAAGGCTAGAGAAGGGTCTAATTTTGAATGCACTTTAGTTTATATTGAGTATGGTTTAGTCCAGTTTATGTATGCAAATGTATGATGTATTTTCTCTACAAATACTTGGAATCTATTGATATTGTAGGGGTCTAATGTCTTTTCTAGAGTCATTTTGAGTTTTATTACAATTGTATGCAAATCTTCAAAGGAGATTAATACAAAATTGAACTGTCCTCATATCTGTTCTTGCAATTCACCCGGTTATTTTGATATTGTGTGAGTAAAGCTTATCCAATTGAATGCAATTCACTTAGGTTGTATGTCAATTCATTATTGCTATTAATTTAATGAATTAAGTAAAGTCTTTAGTGAATTTGATGGGATTGCTATGGTAATAGAAAGGATGTTTGTAAGAATGAATTCTAGTAAGAATTTCTAATAATATTTGTTGTAATGTAACAAATCAGATCTATAAATTGGAGTAGACTCTGAATCCCAATAGAATAGTCATTGATCTAGTAAATCTAGTTTACAGATAGGTAGATAATGAATAAGCATCAAGTCTAAAATCAAAATAAACTTTATTTTACTATTTGAAGAGTTTCAAGGATGGTCAACACTTGTTTGCATGCAATCTTTAAGCTCTAGTTAGCTACTATTGTTGGAAGCACCTTCAAATCTAAGAAGAATTGTGACCAAATCTATTTATAAGGGGTGTATATCATCTAAAAGTGTCAAGGAATGGATAAACTATATATATGTTAGAGATAGAAGATTAGAATTGGAATGAAACTAATAAAATTCTCATATAGCAACATTCATTTTGAGTCATCCCTTAGGTATACCCACCTTGGTTTTGCAAAGCCTAAAGAGTGGAAAACTAGTTCTAGTTTTGTTGAAGCTAGCTACAAATGATATGCAAACATAATTGTGAATGGGATGTAGCTAGTCTTTAGATTTGTGAATATTATTGTCTTGGTATTGAGCCTTTGTTGTTCAATAGTTGAAAAACACCAACAAAATGGCAACTCTATTAGGGATTTGTCCAACACAAGTGTAAGAAGTACTACACTGTCTTTGGTCTTGTTGTGTACATGTTTGTCAGATCATTTGGTATGGCTCGTGGTTATAGTAGATATGTTTTAGTGACAAACCTTGAGAATTTATCAAGGAAAAAGAAAATCATATGCCACAGATGTACACTTTCCAAGTGTCTTATCTATTAAGTAAGAGTTGCAGTCTTATGATCTTAGTGATTGCTTCATTTGTATGCTAGATATTTCTATAATGTCTTCTGTTGTTTCCTTAAAAGTGGGAGTAGTTTTAATTGTTGTATTTTCCCAAGAATAGGTTGGTGACTCAATCAAGGTTTTGAAGCTAGTGTTTATTTGATAAATAACAAATATAGCTGACAAGAGAAAAAACAAAAAAGCTAACAAAAGAGCCAATCCTAATGTACCAATGTTTATTGATTTACCTCAAGCTGGTAGGAAGAACCTAAATAAGAAAAAGGCTAAACCAAACCCCACCTAGAAACCAAGAGGTAATGTCTCAATTAATTCTCAGTACCAACCAATGGTAGGGAGAGAGTCCTCTTTAGTCAGCTCTTAATTACAAACCACAAGACCCTTAGGAGGAATATTTAGTACTTTATTACCAAATGAAAGAACATATCAAGAAAAAGATATCTCACTAGAAGGGAATGCATCCCCTAGACTAGATTTGATACCTGAGATGAATCATAGGCTAGGACTCATGAGTTCATTTGGAGATCCTTTTAATCCCAAATTGGTCCCATAAATGAAACCTAATCTTATAGACCTGGATGACCCTACTAATTCAAAAGCCACTTCTACAAATCCTAAAGAAGTTCGATAAGAGATAGGAGTTTTGAAGAAGTGGGTTGCTGAGGAAGAAGCTAAACATGCTCCTCTAGAAAAGGAAAGAGAGAAAGCTACCCTAGATGCCATCAATGAAAGAGATAATTTTCTTAGAAGGATGGTTTCTTTAAAAGAACAAAATGAGAAGTTAGAAGAAATAACTTCAATCCTTCATGCTGATGTCTTTGGAGATGTAGATAGCTTGGGAACCAAAGTTCAAGAGCAAGAAAATCTCCTAAGCCAAAAACAAGAACCTATTATTTCTTAAGTGCAACCCTATAAGCCTATCTAGAATGACCAAGTAGAACCTACTGTCAAGTAGATAGATAAAGGAAAAGGCAAAGCTATAGGGATCCAGATAAATGAGCCTCAAGTAGTACTGAGTAAATCTATAAACCCCCCTTTGTCAAAATTAGATCTAGATCTGGAAAAGGCTAGGAAAGAGAAAGAAGATCTTGCAAAAGAACTCGAGAAGATTGAGAATGAAGCCCAAGCCACAGAAACTAGGAGGAAAATCTAGTTCATAAAGTCTAATTATACATTGTCTTCATGGCCAAACTTGTCTACCCTAACTACAACTTATGTACTGGCTTGTGGACCAGTAATTTCAACTTAGGGAATATCCCAATCTGCCCCTACCTCATCATCCACCATTAGTACTCAAGCCCCTATTGTCCAACCTCAACAGTCTCAAAGTAGTGTTCTCAATCAAGCCAATGTAGCAAGCGCCTCAAATATTACTAGTTTTCAAAAGAAACCCATCTACATGGAAAAATAAAGACAAATGTCATTTGTCTATATCCCTAGTACTCCACACCCTATTTTTTTGATTTAAGAGATAAAGTTGTCAAGTTCACTAGAAATAATGTTGTTATTGGTGAAGAGCACTTGAGAATTTTCATAGATATGTTGAATGACTCTAAAGTTGAACATGAGGATGTGGTGATGAAGTTATTTGTTCATTCACTAACCGAAGATGCAAGAGACTGGTTCAAAAGACTACCTTATGCAAGCATTAGTTCATGGAGTGATTTGGAGAAATTGTTCAAGGAATAGTATGGAGATAATAGTAATGTTGGGTTTATGTTGAATGATTTCAATAATATCAAGAAAAACCCTAATGAGTCTACATTTGACTTCAATGTAAGATTCCAAAAGGATATGTACAAATTGTTTCAAGTTATGAGGTTGAATGAGGATGTTTTTCTTACAAACTATTTTAATTCTTTTGATAGCAAGATGGCTTACTAGTTGATGGATAAAGATCCTAAAACTTTGACGGATGCTTATAAGATTGTAGTGAATATTGAAAATAATGGGAAACCATCTAGCAAGCTTGGTAGGAGAGATGATCCAAAGTTTTTCAATCCCAAGAATAACAAAAAAAGAGAAATTTGTAGGGAGGTTAACATAGCAACATGGTGACCCAATAAAAAGTTGACACATAGCAGTGAGCTAGCAGTGAGGTGGATGAGTCAAGAATTGACATGTGGTAGAGGTTTTAGATGTGGCACGTTTCTTGAGGTGATGATGTGGCAGAATGCTAACTTAGATAGTGACATAGTGACTAATGGCATGGCATGCTAATGTGGCAAAATAGAGGACCAATGTGATAATGCCATGTGGCTTCCAGATGGGGAATGTTATATAGTTGTGTAGGAAAAGAGCCAATCACACAATGACACATGTCATTACCAGTCAACAAGGTTTGACCTAGATTGGGAAGTGAGGGAAATTTCAAAAAAAGTTTAAAAGATTAATTTTTTAATATTTTTTCCTAGAAAAGTACGTGTAGGGTCAAAAATTTTAAATAAATTTGGAATTTATTCTATAGTTTAACTTTTGAAAAGTTAAAATTTTGTTCAAATTTATTATGAAAGTCATGAACAGGAACCCAATTTTCAAATGGCTAGCAGAGGGGCTTTTTTTTGCCCAAAATATACACTTCAATACACTATTGGAACTGGGAGGAAATGAATTTTCCAAATATGAGGTTAGATTTTGCATAGCAATTCATTGATTTAGTCTATAAGTGAATTTGTAATTTTGGGGGCATTCTTAGTAGAATGGGCAGAATTCATCATTGAGCATCAAAATTGGTTGGAGGGAAAATATTGAAGCTTGTTGAAGCCTAAATGAATTCTAAAAAGGTTTTCTTACCTTTAAAGATGATTTCAACTGAGTTTTCCCTTTGCCTTGATTTCAAATATGGCATCAAAATTAGTTATGTTTTTCAATCAAAATATCTGAATCACTTTATGCTTTTGGAGGCCAAAATGATTGAAGATTTGATGTGCAGTTATAGAGAGAGATTAGAGAGATTATTTTTACTGCTAAGAGAATTTTTTTTCAAATGGACAAATTTCAAACATAGGGTAGATCTAGGTATTATTTTCTCTATATCATTCTCTTTCTTTCTCATTAAACAGGTTCTAGTTTTGGTGAGAAAAATCACTCACAACTGAGATACCATTTTTCAACAATTCCTCTTATACTGAGCAGCATTAAGTTTTATATAGATAGTTCTAACCTATTAGGTAGTTTGGCATTTCAATTTCATGCATCTCTTGTATTTGTTTCAAAGAAATAAATAAAATTCAGCAGCAAGTTAGTCTTCATTTTGATATCTTGTCTCCCATTCATGTTGTTTGTGATCTTTTATGTTTTGTAAACAAAGAGTATGAAACTTAGTTGCAATCTATCAATCTTATATAATGATTTATTTTGCTTATGACTCAAAGAGTTATGCAAATTCTTGATTCATCATCATAGGATTGTAGATCTCATGAAGGGATAGGTTGAGTATGAGATTCAAAAAGATGCAGATGTCTAATTCACAAGGTGGATATATAGATCAGGAAGTCCTAATGTATGGCATATGTCAATGACTTTCATGGATGTGTGTTAAGGATTTGTGTGACTGCCCAATAGACAAGCCACTGATCATTTTGAAGGATCATGGGGTTATGTTGTTCATGTCATATTTTTCTAAGATCAACATCATTAATCAATTGTATTTCCCTTTTATGTTGAAGAGTTAAAAATAGAATATCCTTGCTCAACTTATGAATTGCATTGTTTTGCATCTAGCTAATGTTGATCTATGTTATTACATGAGTTAATAGGATAAATAAGGGTTTCATCTTCTAATTATAGATTCAAGAATATTTTTAGAATGGGTACCATATAGATTGAATCTAAGGTCCACCCACCTAGGTTTTGCAAAGCCTAAAGTAGAAGGAGTGTAGCCTTATAGTTGTCCTAGGTTCTTGGTGACTAGTGATAAAACTAAGTTTGAACACTTGGAGCACTATGATGGTGGAAGTGTTAAATTTGGAAATAATGAAACATGGTATGTGAAGGGAAAAGGTTGCATTTCATTAACTAATGAACTCAAATGTGACAATGCTTACTAGGTTGAAGGACTGAGACTAAATCTTCTAAGTGTGGCATAGTTGAACAACATTGGATTCAAGGTAGAATTCATGAATGCAAAGCCCATGCTTTTGGATGGTAAAGGAAACCTAGTTGCAACTAGTAGTCAAAGAAAAGGTAATCTATTCTATCTTGATCTCACTGAAAGTTCATGCTTTTTGGCACAAGTAGAGGAAATTTGGTTATGGCATACAAGAATGTGTAATGTAAACTTTGATAATCTAGTTACTATAGGTAAGAACAAAAGGGTAAGAGGTATTCCAAATCTATAGAAACCTAAAATGACCATATAAAAATAATGTTAGATTGGAAAGATGGTTAATAATAGCTTCAAAAGTAAGAGTTTCAATACTAATGAAATCTTGGAACTAGTTCATAAAGAACTTTGTGGACCAATAGGTATAGAGAGCTACACTAGAGACAATTTTTTCATTTTGTTTGTTGATCTGATTATTCTAAGATGATGATTGTAATGTACTGAAAAGATAAATGTGAATCTTTTCAAAAGTTCAAGTGGTATCTAGATAGATTTGAGAAAGAAGCAGGAAGGAAGTTAAAATATCTAAGATTATATAGAGGAGGAGAATTCATCTCTAATGAATTTTGAAATGAAAGAGGAATCAAAAGACAAGTATTTGCACCTAGTACACCTTAGTAGAATGTTATAGCACAAAGAAGGAATAGATCCATCATGGATTATGTAAGGACACTAATGATAGAGAAAAATATTGCAGCCAAAAACTAGGAGGCAATCAACATAGCAATTCATACCCTGAACAAAGTTCAACTAAAGAAAGGTATATATCAAACACCTTATGAATTATGGTATGGCTATAAACCTAATGTCTATTATTTCAAAGTATTTGGAAGAAAATTTTATATCTTAAGATAGAAAAGGAAAGGAAAGTTTAATGTTGGGGTCAAATTATGATGGTAATTTGCAACAATGATGTAATTTGTGGTGATTTTCGTGTTCTTTTTTTGCAATTTTCCCTGTTGTCATCACAATACCAATTTTGGAATTGTAATTGTGATGCCTACATGAGCATTTAAAAAAAATGACATAAATCATTCCCCATTTGTTTTTATTATGGAGAGCTGTGTGTGAAAGAGGTGGAGAACTCTGAATGAGGGTGGATAGTTGTGAATGTTGTCGTGCCCTCATGATCTTTGCATTTCATTTTTGTGCCCTTGTGATTGTTGAATTTCATTGTTGTGCCATCGTGATCTCTATATTTTATTGTCATATCCTTGCTCTAAAATTTCATTTCCATGTCATGCCCTTGTGATCTATGTGCCCTTGCTCTACAATTTGCTTCAAAGGAAAGAAGAGGTACCTATGTAAATGTTCTTTTCTTTTCCTTCTAAACATGTATGTCTTTATATTTCCTTCTAAACTTGTATCTCTTTATATATTCATAGAGATCTTTTTTGAGGTTCTTATTTCATATTATCTCACAACAACAAAATTGATCCAACTACATACATATTCTAGAATCCAAATAATAAAATAATAAAATTTACTCTACCCGTGCTAAGTGACTTACCTCAAGATCCTGCACAAAAATATTGTAGACTGCAAAAAATGGGTAGAGTTCACAAGAAATTTTACAAAAACATATTATAGTAGTTTTTTTAGAAAGAAACAAGCCATAACCTAGTTAAATTTGTCCAGTTGTTGATTAGTTGAATTGATTAAAAATTCTTGTAGAACTGTAATTAGATTAGGTACAATCAAATGAATAATCAACTATTCCCAACTAGTAGGATCAAATGTAGTTTTTGAAAGGTGATAAAATTGCATATGTAGATGCATCACTTGCATGCCAAGCATGAAGTAAATTCCCCAACTTATAATGAATGGTTGGATGTAAAGGCTCCATATGTTGGCCTAGCAATGGAAGATAGGGATTGTAGACACCTAAATTTGTCCAAAACCCATTTTTTGACCAATTAAATAAATATTTATTATTTATTTAATTCCCCTACCTTAATTAAATAAATTTTACATTTATTTAATTATGTTTTCCTTACCTTGATTTAAATAAACTAAGGTTTATTTAAATCCTAACCAATTCCCACTTGCATCTAACCCCTTTCACTTTAATTAAGTATGTCATTTACTTAATTAATTCCCTCCTAATCCCACTAGGAATTAAAATATTAAATTTAATCCTATTTGAGCACATGGCTCCTACTTTTAACCCTCGCCTAACCTCACTAGCCTACCTAACCCATCATGCTAAACCTACCCACTTCCTAATCATGCTTTCTTTTCCTAATCATCCTATCTAATCACCTCTTAATCCTAAGTGTGTTCTCACACATGTGTGAGAGATGTTCACACTTTTCTTATCCCTCATATCTTGCATGCCTCTTGCACACTTGTCCTCTTGCATGAGATTCAAGGTGTCTCACACATGTGTGAGAAGCCATCCTTCTCACACCTCTTTCACACTTGTCATCTTGCATGAGAATCAAATGTCTCACACATGTGTGAGAAGCCATGCTTCTCACACCTCATTGATCATGTCACAATCAAAGGTTGTTCACACATGTGTGAGCATATTGCCACCTTTGAATGGTCAAAACCCTAATCCATGTGGAGTCTACTTTTCCTCCACCTTATTGACACCTCATTGATCCTAAGGAATATTAGCCCTCCATCTTTCATTCAATCTTAGCCATCAGTTGCATCCATTTTTCTATAAATGGAGAGCCCTCTCATCATTTTTATGAAGCACTATCCACCTTATTGTTATGTTGATGGACTTGTGAGCAACCACATCCCATGAGCAATGAAATCATCTAGACTTGATGGTTTTATGAGGTTTGCATAATGCTATTTTGTTGTTCATTTACATGTCTTCTTTCATATTTTGAGATTTTGCATGATAATGTAGGAATGTGCATTAGTTTCTTAGTGTTATTCCTTAGTTACATTTTTTATGCAACACATTTTTGGCACGCCCGGTGGGACCCACTTCACAAGTTCAAACTAACCATCTAATGTGTTTTTGAGTGTTTTGTGAGTGTTCAAGCTTGTAGGTCAAAAGCATGCATTTGGAAATCAAGTTTCATGAGGAGCCTCTAATCAAGTCAAGGGGCCCATTATTGCATTTGGAGGACCCAATGGTCACTAATGTCAGTAGTGCATCAGCAGTCCACATGCCCTTTTAGACCATAAGGAGCAGCCTTTGGTTTTTTTCTCATAACTTGAGCATATGAGCTCCGTTTTTGAAAAAAAAAATATCGCTGAAAAGCTGATTCTGAGCCCGTTGTCATGGTTCTAGTTTCATGAGATTTTGATTCTGTTTATATCTTTATTTTTCCTGTCAAAGACAAAACTTTGTGCTAACCTTTTCATTGTAGAGTTGTTTCATGCTTGTCCTACATTTTCGCTGCCCTAACTTGTTGTTTTGCAGGAATATTTTGATCACTAACTATATTGCTTGTAGGTTTTTCTCTAAGTTTGTTTTGGAATGAACTTGTATGCCTAAACACTCATCTTTGAATGCATGGTTAAACACTAAAACAATCAAATTCAATCTTGAATTCCTTAAGGAAATGGACATGTATGCCTAGGCTAGACAACATTTCTAATTGGTGCTTAAAATGAACTCACACAATCTTGAATGCCTTAAGAGAAATTGATTTCATTTTTAGCAATTTTTCTTGTGCACACGTTCGATTTACTTTCTTGTTGACGAATCCACATTTTCATTTACATTGATGACGATTTCAAATTGGAAAGAACATTGTATGCTTTAAACATGTGTGTCTTCAAGTAGATTACATAACCTAAAGTTTCATTGGGAACAAACACGTGTCTTTTTGAACCCCAAGGCCACTTATGTATTCTCTCCCCTCGCACCTTCAGGTGATCTTGGGTGCACAAGAAATAAGTGGTCTTGTTTTTCTTTTTTAGGCAGCCTGCTTGGGGATTTCATCACCCCTTGGGATGACCTCAACTCTAGTGTTATGGCAGAGTATAAAAATCGGGAGGTGAATCGAAAGACACCTCTCTTGGAAGTAAAATATTGTCACTCTTGGCTAAGCCCCAAAGAACTTTATACCTTTGGGAAGTGAAGGAGGAGATTTGGGTTACCGTCTCCCCCCGGTTGTGTGGCAGTATTTTCTTTCATCTACAAATTTGGGCCTCATGTACCTTGCGTATATCAAGGACACCCTTTAGTTGATCCTTGTACATCCTAGTCAAAACCTTATAGGATTGTTGGTGTGTTTGACGTTCTTGAGTGTTTGAAACACACTTGCCTTGTATATATTTTGCATCTTAAACCCAAAAATCCAAAAACACCATAAAACACAAAAATCCAAAAACATCATAAAACCCAAAAATCCAAAAAAATCATAAAACATAAAAACCCATAAAAATCGTAAAACTTCAAAAATCTTAAAGAATCGAAAACAATTTCAAAAGCAACAAAAACAAGTCTTGGTTTAAGACCTCTTAGTCAAGTTGTCCACCTCATTCCACGTCACATCTTCTTCATCACACTCATACATCTCTTGTCTTCATCATTACAACATTCCTCCACATCTCAATCATCTCCATTTGGCCACATCATTTCCTCGTCATTCAATCTACTTCCTAATCTTCATCCTAGTCATGCTTCATCATCATCTAGATCCAATTTCCTCTACCAATCTCATAATGCATTCTTAATTCAATCCATTTACATATTCCTCTATAATCCATCTTCCTAATTTCATTCGTCTTCCTCTAATTCAACTTTTCATCAATTATTCTACTTTGGTAATAGGAGAATTTTCATAAACATTGGACTTTAATTCAAATCCAACATTCACTTGTTTGCAATATCATAGGGTTTTTATAAAATCAATCAAACCCTTATCTAATCAAATCAAATCAAATTTAGTCAAATCAATATCAAGTCAAATCCAATTCAAATCAAGTCAAAGTCCAAAGCTCCTAGTCCGAAGTTCATATTTCCTTCATCATCAAATCTTTCATCACTCTTCCTCTAACATCTATGGATTTGAATTTGCTTAATCAAATGGTTGACAATCTTCAACGACAATATGGAGTTATACCTCTTGTTCAACCTGCATATCAAATCCATCCTCAAAACTTCATATCCAACTCTCATCCATATCATGTTCATTATTCTTCTACCTTTGACAAGGGAAATCCACCTCTTTACCCTTCCACTACATACGATTCCATTCCTAACCCACACACTTCTTCCAACACAAATGCCCTTGCCATGGAAATGGAACAATTAAAGAATTATCTATTGGCAAGCCAACAACAAGAGGCCACCTTCCATGCCATGTGTCCTCTTCCCCCATGTTTCGAAGATCCTATTCCTCATGTCCCATCCATCCCCAACCCTCCACGTAATCCCCTCCCCATTGTTCAACATTCACATAATCCTAATCCTCCAAAATCCACATCATCCCCACCTCGTAAGGGGTTTTTCACATCACTCTTGGCTAAGTGTAAAGAACAAGATAAAGCGATCCAATCACCCAAAGTGATACCCCTAATTCCATCTCATGACCTTCATCCAAAGCATGACATTATAGATGCCGCTTCTCCTCTAGATCTGAGCATTTCTCCATCCCATCCTTCCCCTATCCCTCAAGATTCATTTATCCCTCCTTGTCCATCTCATGATTCCCTTCCTAATCAAGATCAAGGCATCCCATGTACGATAAACTCCATTCCATCTCAAGAGTTAGCCTCCATAGATCTTCCCCTTCATGTAGAAGTTCCTTCCACTCCATCCACTCATATTCCTCCATGTCAAGGTCAAATCATTCCATCACAAGATCCTATTATCCCTCATAATCCCCTTCATGATCCTAATCCTCCACATGATCCCATCACACCTATCCAATCCATTCATGAACTGCATATACATGGACTCGCATCTTGTGTTAAAATGATAAGTATCCCCTTGGAGAAATAATGTCTCAAGATGTTGGTATTCCTTCCACTTCTTCCAACCCCACAATTCCTCCGTCCAAACCTAAAGCTTCCCATCATTCATCCTCCAAGTACATTCTAGGTCCTTATCTTCCATCCATTCTAGGTCCCTATGTTCCAAAGCCAAACCCTTCATCCCATCAATCCATTTTGGGCCCTTACATACATCCATCCACCGTATTCATGTCTTCCACTTTATCCCCTCATGGTTCTTGTCAAGATCTACAAAGGCACACATCTTTGAATTCCTTCCAACGTTCACCATCCATACACTCTCCTTCATGCACCCCTACCATAGCCAATGGAAGCACATTGGATGCTAAAGAAAAAGAAAATAAAGCTAAAAATCCACAAAAATCCAAGGATCAACATGTTCCCTCTAAATGACATGTTCAAGAAAAGAAAAATTTGATCCAAACCACAATCAAACGGCCACAACGGCTAAAAATCAAAAATGCAAAAAAATTGTGGATACCAAAGCTACTTAATGTAGCAATGAATCTCAAAGAAAGATTCCAAATCACATCCAATTTTTCAAATCCAAAGGCTTCTCGCATTCATAATCCATCCGCACTTCCATCTTCCATCTCCATTTTGGGTCCTTATGTACCCAAATCCACACTTTCCCCTACATATCC
Organism: Cupressus sempervirens; assembly: GCA_028749045.1. Lineage (NCBI taxonomy): Eukaryota > Viridiplantae > Streptophyta > Pinopsida > Cupressales > Cupressaceae > Cupressus > Cupressus sempervirens. The sequence goes on from CM053786.1 coordinate 822,825,077, forward strand.
CCCACAATTTCCTCCTTTCCATCACCCTTCAAGGTGTGTACCAATGACGATCTTTCCACTTCCTTCATCCACTCATTCACACGTCTTCCAACCTAGCATCCATCAACCATGTCTTCCTCCCACCCACTCCACCCCCTTAATCCAACATTTTTCATAAGCCATTTTCCTCTGTCCACTATCCTATCAACATCTAGGAGAAACTAATAGAAATTCCTTGAAAATAAAAAAATAAAAAAGGAAAAATAAAATCAAGGGATACCATCCACATATCTAGATGCTTGAGTCCTCCCTTCATTTTCCTATCATGTATTTATTGCCTTCCCATTCCACTTTCACTTTTCCTTCTTCCACTTGCACTCTACACTGGGGGCAAGCTCCATCCATACCATTCTTCCATAATTCCATCTACCATTCATCCATTTCCATCTTTGATCTTGACTTTCACTTTCCTTTCATCCATCCATGCTCACTTTCCATATCCCTGGCGCATTATCCATACATTTTCCTACATACATCTTGTAGTCCTTCCATATCTTTGATCTTGACATGTTATCCATATGTTCCCTTGCATAGTCCTTGTCATTTGTCCATTTTCCATCCATACTCTTACGTATTTCCATCCCCCTTTCATATGTCCTTGATCTTGGTCACCCCATCCATTTCATCCATTACATATCCCACATTTCATCCATACCCTCCATAACATTATCCCTATTTCATACCCTCCCTCCCATATCCCCTATTCATTCACTTTCATCCCCATGCTCGTGATCATTATTAGAGGCATACTATCAAAATGTTCATACATGCTTTGAAAGAGCACATGCCTTCTCTTCCTCCATACGCTAAGCCTTCATGCCATTTTCCCATTTTCATGCATTCTTTCCCACCATATTTTCTTCCATTTTCCTATCCTTGGTATGGGGCATTTGGACTCCTTCGAAACATGATCCTTGGCCCCGCATTTTTTTTCCACCATATCATTTTGGCCACTCATATCCTTTCACTATTCCTTTCATCCACCTACTCACATTACTTTTCCTCCATTTACCATACCTCGTCCCTCCCTTGTCATTGGTTCCATTCTATTCATTCTATCTCACATTCATTCAATCCATTCATTTTATCCATTCTCTCACACATTCATCTAATCAATTCATTTCTATCCATTATATCATTCATTCATATCACATCAATCTAATTCTTCCAACTCACTTCAATCAAATTCATTTATCCTCTAATTCAATTCTTGTAATTCTTTCACATCAATTTCATCATTCTTCATCCTATCAACATCATTCTTCCAATCTCACCACTTTCATTCTTCTATCCAACATAAAATCAAAAAATCAAAAAAAAAAATTCATTGTGCAATCAATACTAATTCAATCAATCTAATCTTGCAATCTTGAACATCAATCCTTAATTGATTCATCAATTTGACCTAATCAGTTGATCATCCATTAACCATATTCAAACATCATTATCATGGGATGAATCCTTCCCAATCCTTGGATGTGCATTATGCTTATCATTAGCTTTTCCATCCTTAATCAATCATCATCAATCACTCCATTCATGGGTTTTCAGCTTGACTAGGGGCAAAATGGTGGTTTGCTTTTGGTCTTTTGTGCATGGCTGCTTGATTACTTGTATGCATTAGCATTTTTTACATGTATCATGGTCTTTGTATCCTATTGTCCCCAAGAATCATGGTCTTCCATAACATGGTTTCATAAGGCATATGGTTGTATTAGAACCCTTTTTTCACGTGCTTGACACATTGTCATCTTGGTTCCTCATACCTTGGTGCATAGTGTTCAGTACAATATCAAACTTAGGTTGTTCACACCATTGCAGCATAACTCCCTTCCATCTTCCTTGCATTTCGGGAGAACATCCATGTTCTCCTAACCCGCATGTCCTCTCGAGGGGGCATACCCTTCCACCTTCATCATCCTTCCTCATCCTTCCATGACTATGGCATCATGCTACTAGTCTTATCCTCCTAGCCACTATATTTTATCTTCTTTGATATAACATTACTAATGCTATATCAAAGAGGGGAAAAATGTAGACACCTAAATTTGTCCAAAACCCATTTCATGACCAATTAAATAAATATTTATTATTTATTTAATTCCCTTACCTTAATTAAATAAATTTTATATTTATTTAATTATGTTTTCCTTACCTTGATTTAAATAAACTAAGGTTTATTTAAATCCTAACCAATTCCCACTTGCATCTAACCCCTTTCAATTTAATTAAGTATGTCATTTACTTAATTAATTCCCTCCTAATCCCACTAGGAATTAAAATATTAAATTTAATCCTATTTGAGCACATGGCTCCGACTTTTAACCCTCACCTAACCTCACTAGCCTACCTAACCCATCATGCTAAACCTACCCACTTCCTAATCATGCTTTCTTTTCCTAATCATCCTAGCTAATCACCTCTTAATCCTAAGTTTGTTCTCACACATGTGTGAGGAATCCTCACACATGTGTGAGAGATGTTCACACTTTTCTTATCCCTCATATCTTGCATGCCTCTTGCACACTTGTCCTCTTGCATGAGAGTCAAGGTGTCTCACACATGTGTGAGAAGCCATCCTTCTCACACCTCTTGCACACTTGTCATCTTGCATGAGAATCAAGTTGTCTCACACATGTGTGAGAAGCCATGCTTCTCACACCTCATTGATCATGTCACCATCAAAGGTTGCTCACACATGTGTGAGCATATTTCCACCTTTGAATGGTCAAAACCCTAATTCATGTGGAGTCTACTTGTCCTCCACCTTATTGACACGTCATCAATCCTAAGGAATCTTAGCCCTCCATCTTTCATTCAATCTTAGTCATCCATTGCATCCATTTTTCTATAAATGGAGAGCCCTCTCCTCATTTTTATGAAGCACTATCTACCTTATTGTTATGTTATTGGACTTGTGAGCAACCACATCCCATGAGCAATGAAATCATCTAGACTTGATGGTTTCATGAGGTTTGCATAGTGTTATTTTGTTGTTCATTTACATGTCTTCTTTCATATTTTGAGGTTTTGCATGATAATTTAGGAATGTGCATTAGTTGCTTAGTGTTATTCCTTAGTTACATTTTTTATGCAACACACCAACAACCAGACCTACAACAAGGGCCTCTACCCAAAAGGCTAAAGAAGAAGCCACAAAGAAAAAAAACACAGTCACAGGAAGAGCCAAAGAAAAGGAAAAGATATGTGGCCCAACTTGATACTGATGAAGAAGATCAGATTAAAGAGGTAAGTCCTCCTAAATCTTCAATTGATATATTATGTAAGAAGATTAGGAATGGAGACCTAAATAAAATTTAAAAGCTTGATTTCAATAAGTTCAATAAAGAGGAACAAAATAGCATAGAAGAATCAGTCTATGCATTTATGGCACAGTTCAAGTATACACCTCTTGAACTAGATGGACAATTGCCAAAGGAATTGTCTAAAATTATAGAAGACAAATGGCATTTTTGTCTAATGATGGATAAAGAGATGAGTGAATCAACCCTAGCAAACTTACTACCTAATCTAACAAAAGAACAGGTAACTCAAGTAGTCAAAAGGCATAATAAAAGGTTTACACCCAAATATATGGCATTCTCCATCCTGCAAAACAAAATTGAAGAAGTTGTGCAGAGAACAACAAGAGTATGGAAAAACTTGTACAAAACATTTGAAGATGTTCTTGAAGAAATATACAAAAAAGAAGCTGCTGCCAAATCGGAAGAAAGAAGGAAGAGGAGAGAAGAGAAAACTGAAAAAGAGAAAAAGGTTGAACTAGAGGAAAATAAGAAAGAAAGAGAGGAGGAAAGGAAAGATGAAGAAAAAGGAACTGATGAACAACAAAGTGTGCAAGACACACATCCTTCACCTCCTAGCTCACCTCACTCAACTACCACACCTACATAAATCATAAAGATTAAGGATTTTGTTGACACCACTTGTCAAAATATCAATCCACTAACTGCAGCGGATCTTACCAAGATCCTTGACCAAATGAATCTACAAGCACAATTATGTACAAATCCCATATTGGTCAGTGTGGATAGTCTTCAAAAGTTAGTAAATAAACTTAAAGAGGTCAAGGTGCCATCACAACAACCACCTCAAATCACTCAAACTACTGGACTTACATTTCTACCACCTCCATCACCACCAAGATTAGGCACTCAAACTCAACAAGAGCCGAGTGCAACAGCAGAGGTTATCACAAGGACAATAGCTCAGATAGTGAGTACACCCCCAGTAGTAGTAACACATCAAGAAGAAGACAAGCAAGAAGAAGAGGAGAAGGAACAAACCCAGAATAAAGAGGAGTCTGCAATACAAACTTTGGTTGAATTGCCAAAAACAACAACTCCCACAAAACCCAGTCATGAGTAGAGTACTAAAAAGATAATTTTATATGCCAGTACACCAAGTTCAAGTTCTACAAGGGTAGCCAGGACCATACATTATGGTATTCTTGAGCTTGATGAAGAAATCAAAATACCCTATTATGTTTCAAGCACTCTCAATGAGGAGAAGATGAATGAAATACAAAGTGCATTGGATAACAGGAGGAGACAAGAGGCAATGAGAAGAGATTACAAATACAAGCAGGCAATGAATGAAATAAAAGATATATTCATGGATGATTTTAGTCTTCAACCTCCAGATGCAAATAGGCCAATACTTGAGAAATTATCTGATATAGTTGATCAAGTAAATAATGAAGACCATGATACTAATGCAAAACTATTGGAATGGTCAGAAAAGAAGTTTTTGGGAAAAGTCAACCAAAAAATAGCTAATAACATAATTTTGGGATAGGTTGACCTAGCCAAGAAATTAGAAAATGTAAAAAGTGTATTAGGGAACATATTCTCCCTTTATAGTAAATTGTGTGATTTTTCCAGGTTCACACACGAAATAAATCAGAAAATTTTGAATCTTGAGAGTAAATTAAAACTCTCTAGCATGCAACTACCCGCCGATCCTACACAAAGTGAAAATCAATTTGCTCATACATTACACACTCAGAGGGAATTAGCTACATTATCAGCAGAAAAGGTCACTATCAAAAAAAAGCTGATGCAAATTCAAGCCTCCATAACTCCTCACTTAGAAGTATTGCACAAGGAGAAATTGTATGCAGAAATAGTTCGGAAGAAGGATCCCAATATTTACACACATGAAGGACTTGTTGATCTTGCAGTAAAGCTTGCAATCCAAAAAAAGTCATTGGATATTGCCTTAAATAACTAGGATGCAACTCTCCAAATACTCCTTGAGGTAAACAAGACATTTTTGGCCAAACATGGCATTACTATTTAGGACCCTTTGACAAGAGTATCAAAAAAGGGGGAAAAAAGATATAATGAAGGGGATATAGATATTATACATAGGGGGAAATAATGAGTTAATGAAGGAGCATAATACACAGCACAAAATAGCACAGATACTGGCACAATCAACTCAGGGGGAGTTACACAAATTTTGAGGTATATATAAATTTTGCAATTTTGAGTAAGGTTTTTCAACCTCTATATATACTGAGTAAGTTTAGTACATGTACTCATAAGGTTAGTTAAGTGTTTTTGTCACTCATGTCAAAGGGGGAGATTGTTAACCTCATAATGGTTTTTGACAATTGAGTGCCAACACACTTAATTACATTCTACATTGGAGCTGAGTACATCATGTATGCTGAGCCACAACATGAGCCGAGTCAAAAAAGACATCAGGTGTCGAGTAATCTTTAGGTGTCGAGCAGCTTTCAAGTGCCGAGTGAAGATCAGGTGCTGAGTGAGTACAGGTACCGAGCATGATCCAAGTATCGAGCATCATTCAGGTGCCAAATCTTAAAAGATGTCGAGCAAGATAAGAGCATATATAGAATCCGAGTTACAGAAGGTGCCAAGCATCAGGAAGCAGTAAGTGCCGAGTAACACAGAATCATCATACGAGTTTGAAACTTCACAAACTCAGATGTAAAACATTTTCATAGCCGACATAAGACAAATCTTGAAGGATCTAAGTGATAAGATCATATCATTTATATTTCCTATGCAATCTACATGTAGCCAATAAGAAAAATGGAGAAGGCATGCAACAAATAAGCGATGTACAAGGAATAAGAAAATATTAGAGATTAAATATGGATCATAGATCCATACCTAACCCTAAGTCTTCAAGTGTCTTTATAAGGAAGATGAAATCAGATCAAGATTAGACAGAGAGGCAAATGAGAAAAGGTGTGTAAAGAAAACTATTTCATAGAAAAGAGTATCAGATCTTAGAGAGGATCAAGATCACAGAAGAGCAGATCAAGTGCCTGTATTCAGCAATCGAAGGATTGTAAGCCATTAGGTTTATAATACCTAATACTCTTTAGCCATTGTATTAGAAAGTAAACTCTATGATGATAGGTTAGCTTATCAGCTATTTTGTAAATCTTTTAATAGGGTAACACTTCATGTAGAGTGTTTGAAATCCTTTAACCAGGTCACTATTGATATAGTGTAAAGCCTTTGACAGGGCAGGTCTTTAACAGGGTAGACCATCAAAAGTGGTTAAACATTATTATTGCAGTGATTTTGTGGGTATCATCCCCTACCCACTTTTACCTTCTTATTTCTGGAGGGTTTCTGGGTTACCAAATCTTAAGTATTATGTGGTGATGCATATTTGTTTCTTATGATTGCTTAAATTTTATATGCATGCATGCTCATTTCATAAATATGTTATTAAGGATTTGAAACAATTAAAAAGTCTAGTACTTCTGATTCACACCCCCCCCCCCCACACCCCCCCGCCCCTCTTAGAAGCATTCTTTCCAATAAGATAAATCCAATACAAGGTACAACATAAATCAAGGAAAAGGAGAAGGATAGGACTGAAGATTCAGTCTTGACTACACAACTAGAGGAAGTAATAGAAATAAAAATATTGGTTACCTTACTAGATGCTTTTACTCCTACTCCTAGTTAAGCACTTCATAGGCTAAGTACAAAAGCTACCCCATTGCAAACATCAAGGCCAATTCCTAGCACATATAAGGTTGATGAGGTGACATCCTATGGTGAAATCAACTTAGATGAGGTGATTGAGTTACCAAGGTATGACCTTACAACAATCACAATAGAGAAGATGAGCATATTGCAAGATGCTCTGGCAAGGAAGAAACACCAAGAACTGCTCATAAGGTAGCACAAGTAGAAACAAGCACTTCATGACACCAAAGATATATTTATTGATTCATTCAACCTCCCTACACCTATTGAAACCAAGCCAATCATTGAGCAGTTGGAAAATACTATAGAGAAGATTAATGATGAATACCTATATTCCAATGTCAAATTATTGGAATGGTTTGAGAAGAAATTTCAAACCAAAGTGGATGAACAATATCTAGTGCCATTGTAATACACCAGGTTGAGTTAGCAACCAAGATTGAGGGTGTAAAGAAGGTGTTTGAGAATATTTTTTCTCTTTACACCAAGCTATGCGATGTTATCCTATTCACACAAGAGGCGTACAGACATATTGACCATCTAGAGGGAGATCTGAAGAAAATAGGTAACATCCTACAACAATCTCCTAGACAAGGTCACCCTCATTTCAAGAATTTATTATCAATACAAGGTCAGTTAGTAGCATTTCAAGCTCAAGATGCACATATTAATGCTACACTAATCAACATCCAGTCCATGTTAACCCCTCACATAAAGGTGTTACATAAGGAACTAGCCTATGTAGAGACATTGTTGAAGAAAGATCCCAATCTTTCTACACATGAAGGCTTAGTCACCCTTGCTACCGAGTTAGACATACAGATCAAACCTCTAGAGTTAGCATGTGACAACTAGGATGCATCACTAAAGATTAGGATGGAAGTCTATAAATATTCCTTGGACAAACACACAATTCATGTACAACCCATGACATAAGTGTTAAAAGGAAGAAAATGAATAAAGGGGGGGAGAATGCATGAAAGGAGAGAATACATTTTGGGGGAAACCAAACAAAAATATAGTCTATAGTATAGAACCAAGAACAAAGTGATCTACTCAATAGGAGTATTTAGTTTCAGAATCAAAATAGAATAATCAACTTAGGGGGAGTTATAGAACTTTTTTAGGTATTACTATTAAGTGATAAGTGTTTTGCAAAATTTTGAAATTTTGTATGCAAGTACTAAATGGATATTATTTGAAGTTATGATCAAGAGCTAAGAATATTCATGCATGACCAAGTGTTTTCTTCACTCATGTCAAAGGGGGAGATTATTAATCTTAGATTGGTTTTGACATATGAGTGACAACACACTTAAGTCACTTTCTTAGTTCATGTCAAACAAGTACTGTATGCTGAGCACAAGTTGTTAGATATACATTATGTGCTAAGTAACTAGTAAGTTCTAAGTCACTTAAGTGTTGAGCAGATAGTAGATGCCAAACATTAAAGATATAGTGGATGTCGAGCATCAAACACATCAAGTGCCAAGTAAACAATTTTGGATATATTTGTTTGTAATGGCACAAACTTCTATGTAAACCATTTTTGAGCCGACTTAAGGATTGTTTTGCAATTTTACGATGATAACAATGAATCAATATTGAAGATCCCTATGCAATACATATAACTAATCAATTGAAGGGATGTTTTGAGTGGTGAAACTGGGTGAATCACAATCGTTGATTCATACCCAACCCTAGGTCACCTAGGTCTTCTTAAGGAGGACAAATTCTAAAAGATGAAAGTGTGGAATGCAACAAGAGAGAAGTTTTCATGTGTAAATAGAGCATTCATGGTGGCTAAGGAGTTGTGAATTGAGATACATTGGAGAATATTAGTTAGAGGAGAATAGAGGAAAGGAGTTATATGATAGAAGTGATACATCTGACTAGAGAGGATCAAGTACACATTAGTATAGATGTGATTTGTTATCTAGTAGTAGAGTGTTAATTGAAGGATCATTGCTGAGACATTCTAGTAGGTGAATCAATTAAATCTCTTAACAAAGTAGTCCTAACAAGCTGTTGTAAATCCTTTAACACGATGCTTACTTCATTGTAAGTTAAAGTTCTTTAATCAGGCACACTTCTAACAGGGTGTTGAAATCCTTTAACAAGGTAAGATCTAACAATCTTGTAATCCTTTAACAAGGCAAACCTTTCATAGGATATATCATAGTTTATGATCAAACATTGTAGCCTTCATTGGATATACTTCATTACTATAGTAGTGGAGATTTGTGGGTGTCATCCCCACCCCAGTTTTACCTTCTCATTGGAGGGTTTTTGGGTAACCAAATATCTTGTCACATACATATGTTGAATGTTATTTGTTTTCATGCTATGGATGAATATGTTTAGCTAGCTATTTCAATTTACATGCAAATTGTGAGATGGATGTGTGGTGAATGAATTTATGGTTAAAGCTTTAAAAGACTGATTCAACTCTCCCCCCCCTCAAATTTTACGTTCCCTATTGTATTTCCAACAAGGAGGACTTACTAGTTTGAAGCTTACAATTCCTATAATGTATTCCAACAAAAACCCTAGTTATCATGTAGCTTCTTCTGGCTATGTATTGTTACAATTGTACTAATATTTTGACTAGTCCTAAACAAGAAAACTTTTGATGACATAGAAAAGGTTGATCTCATGAATAGCCACATGAATTTAAAATTAATTCACCATCAATTCAGTAGAAAAAGAAACAAAAGGATAATGAATTAATTTTGAGCCTTGATCATTGATTAGGAATCTACAAAAATGTGTATCAATGACTTAGATTTAATCCACTGATGTTGATTTGAATTTCTTTTGGTGACGAGGAAGTCAAACCAAAATAAAAACTGTAATCCACCTTGGAAATGCAAGCTATCTTTTGAACTTTGATTCATCCTAGACACATGTAAAAAAATTGTGATACCACTACTGGTGAAGGCCTCGCAACTTCCCATAGTGTCACTACAACCACTGTTAGATCAAATCTAATCTAACATTCAGGATCTAAAAACATTATTTTTCTTGCATGGCTTACTTCACTTCCCTATGTGTGATACATGGTAACCTCCCATGTGTCAAGAAAACATAATATTTATGAGGAAATAGGTGGTGGACCTTGGCAAAGAAGTCCACTGATTTTTTAAATCATATTCTTGTGACCCAAATTTAAAATGATGTTCACCTAGGAAATGATATAATAACCTATTAATAAACCCATACACAAGCTTAAGAAATAAAACTTTGGCAATTTCTAGGGATTAAAACAATAAGTTGTTACACTAGTCAAACACGAGGTCCCCATTCTAATGACAAAACAACCCATTCTTTAGGTCATAAAAATGTAACTCGAAAATATAACAAGGATAGGGTTTTTTCTTGAAGGTTCAAAATACCACTTAAAAAAATCTTGAGCATGATCATGCTATAAAAACTAGTTCTAATCAAATCACAAACAACAATTTAGCACTTTGCTCAAATTTTTTAGCCTATTGAAAAATAGGGCTAAAAGGTGCAAGCTTTGAAACATAAGAAGTTGTTGCTTCTTCACTCAAAAATATATAAAAAGGAAAAATAATTGTAGCAAAATCTATTCGAAATAAGCATGAAACTCGCAAAAGGTTGTCAAGACATGTCCATAACAAAACTTTTTATTAGAAAAACATTTATGTGCATTTTTTAACCATTCAAGTCTATGACACAATAATTCTTCTGGGAATTTGGTTGAACAATTCAAATGTCTTATATATGATCTTTCACTTTTCCCATACTTGTATACTAAGGCAATTCTAACTAAATCAAACAAAACAATTGTTGTTGGAATAGTTTAGAATAACTGAGAGGGGGGCTGAATCAATTATCCAAGTTTTGAAACTCCCAATTAAACTTTAAATGCTTAACAAAACTCATAAATGTATCTCCTTATCATGTATCTTGCATGCATGCATCATATCATTCAAAGTTCAAACTTGCATATTACTGTCCTAGGTCAAAATCACTTTGCAGAAATGTAAACATGAAACATAATAGAATCATTCACACATATGACGCAAGGACTTTATGTGGAAACCCAATTTGGGAAAAACCACTAGTAACTTGGTTAAAGGATTTCAATCACCTTGCTAGGAGTGATCCTTGTTAGAGGACTTTAGGCCATTCCATTAAAATGTCACCCAATTAAAGGATTTACAAATGACTATTAGGTCAACCTTAATCCAAAGGATTTTGCACTAAACTGATATAATGATTAGAGGGTAACAATAAGGCTCGATCTGATAACAAATTATAACTCACTTGCAGATTACAAATCTCTTGTTTTAGTCCTCTATTTTGGTTGGCTTGATTCACTTCAACTTAGATAGCTTGTTCACCCTTCAAGCATTCATCCCCTTAAACCGTATAGCTTTTCATGCCAATTGTAGACTCTATAGTTTGGCCTCCATATGAAGCCATACCCTAGACTCCTTGCCTTCCTTGGGTTCTCACACATGCCAACTATCCAACTATTGCTTCATGCCTTGTATCCTCTTATAAAGAGAATTTCGATCTTTTGTCGCTTAATCACAATTGCATATCCTAGGGTTAGGTCAAATTTATTAAATCTTTCCACTTTTCCATTTAGCTTCCTCTAGAAACTTCCTTCACAATCCTCCTTGAATTTTCCTCAAAATGGTTTACCTTAAATTTTGTGCCACTGGCTCATCAAGTTTATCTTCCACATGGTTTTCACAATCCAAGAAATCAACCTTGTCAACTTAGATTCATCTAATTCATGATCTAACTCATAATTTAGTCACTCAATATTAACTAACCTTTGATGCTCAGCACACACTATGTTTCTTGACATCCACTAGCAGTTCACTCAACACACACTAAAGTTTACTAATGCTCGGCACCAACTCAACTTTACTCAACTTAAACTATGTTCACTCGACCTATACTGAATCTTCACTTTACTTAGTTCCAATTGATTTTCTACTCAGCTTGCACTAACATTTCTTAGCACCTACTGCACACTTGATCAAACTTAGTAGATATAATTCTTCTTACTTTTTCTTCTAGACTTAATTAATGTATCCATCCTTTGTAGCCTTAAGTAGATAAACAATACACTATATCATCACTATCTTAATTGATCTTTGTACTCTTTTACATATCATAACTCAACCTTTCCTCTAGGTGCTCTTGTTATCTCATTTGATCAAATCCTCTTCATCAAACAAACAAATGATAGTAATCAAATCAACTAAGCAATTTTCTCACTAGTAGGTAGTAGGTTTGACATTAGTGACAAAACAATGATTGAGACACATTCTCATACTTGCATCAATCTTTTCTCATCAATTGTATCATTTATACTTTGGGTAATGTCGATGGGCAAGGAGAATGTTGATAAAGGCTATTGACATTGACTAGACACCTACAAATAGCATTTCCTAGGGAGTTTCTAATATCATTTCCCAACTCAATCATTTTTGGAGTACTTTTAGGTTTTTTAAGTGGTTCATTTTATCAAGACGAAGAGCTTTTAGAAACAAAGAAGTTGTTATATAATTATCATAATGAATTATAGCTATTTTGAATTATGACGTAAACACTTCTTTAATATTAATGAATCTATAGGCTCTTAATGCCTTTCATTGAATTTTTTTTTTTTATCATAATGAATATAACAAATTAAAATGTAACATCCTAGAAATTGTAAGACTCCTTAAGACATAGAATCAAAATTAAAGAATGTAAATAGTACATGTTTGAGGGCATCATAAGGTAATGCTCAAGATCATTTAGGAATACAAGTATCATAAAAGTGTGGATTTATGCATTAACATGTTGAGATAAAGTCAAATACATTGTTGTTATTATAGAGATTGAAAGTTATAATGAATATGATAGTGAGGTATATAAAAAGTAGTTCAAGGGCTAAGGAAAATCCTTCATGGCCAATCTATGGAAATTATTGTAATATTGTACAAATGAGAAATGTGATAATTAAAGAAAAACATGCAAAATAAGTCTATTGATATGCCATGAAAATTGTTGAAAGGTATGAAATGGAATTGGGTGAAGTTTCAACATATTAGGCTAGTCATAAATAATAGGAAGCAACAAGATTGGTGATAGAGATAGCTATAAATAAGAGTATTTTATGTTTCATGAATTATTAGGATGAAGAAACAATAAAAAGGTGAGAAATGGGAGAAATTAGCATTGCCAACAATATCAAATCTTTTCACAAACTATGCACACAATTATTTATTGACTAGTGATGGTTTTTCTCTCCATAGGATGATAGTTTGGATGACATGGAAACAATAATTGACAATACCTAGGGATGACGTATACCCTTCGAATATGACCCACACATTATAAATTGCAATGCAAGAAGATTTCTATATAATTATTTTAATTCTAGTTTGGAACTATACACACACACACACACACACACACACACTTGTTTATGTACTATTGCTATTCAATCATTTCTACATATCAAGCATTTATTTTGTTTATTTGAGCATGTCAAATATTTATTTCATTTTTGAGCAATATCATCTGTATCTGGCAATTAATTAGTTTTATGTTGTGTATAATCTAGTGTGAAATGAAATTGTCATTTCTTTAGCTATCCCCAAAATACACTACGTTCAAGGGATAGATGAGCTCCCAACCCAAGTCACAATAGCAAAATAATAAAAATAAAACCGCTGCCTTGCAAAATGAATCAATTGAATATAAAAGAAAAGAAACTAATAAATGTTGTGGTAACAGAAAGACATGACTTAAACATCATACACTAAGCTTGATTTCTAGACTAAAATTGTTAAATTATCAAAGCTGACTTATTTTTCCAAGCTTAATTTTTCTCTTAGGGTTCATTTGGTAGCAGGAATATGAGTGGAATAGGTATATGTAAATTCTTAAATTTTCAAATTCTTCATTTGGGTTTTACCAAATCGAAATTGTGAATAGGAATACATATTACAATCGTGACCCAAAAATGAACATTTACAATTCCACCTAAATTAGGTGGAATTGGAATACACGCGCCTATTCCATTTTTATTTATTTTAGAAAATATAAATTTTTGGGTTTGTAAATTTCCCATTAAATTCCAATTGAACCAAACAAGAATAGGAATACACATTCTTATTTTGTTATAAAATAACAATTCTAGAATGCGTATTCCTATTCCCATATTCTTATGGACTTAGTGTATGATCTTTAAGAGTGACCCTAAAAAGATGTATTTTGATCAAAGAGTTTAACCAATAAAAAGCAAGCATATATTTCTCACTCTAAGAGAGAATTTTAAAAGAATCATTATGTCTATGAATTTGCATAAATAATGGAATTCAACATCAAAATGGATCGCTAATTATTAATTTGTAATGTCATACTAAATAGACCAATTGTACAGTTGATCGATTTTCAAAAAATCGAAAATATAATGGATTCTTCTGAAAATTTCATCATTTGATCTTCATAATCTACATAGTTTGTAGCAAAAAATTAAAGAAAATAAATTTTAAAAAAATAATATGTTTTGTGAATATGAAAAAAAACAAAATTTGACTTTATTTTGTCTTTACTACATTTTGTCTTGTCCCCTTGGGAATAGAGAGCAGTTCGTTAAATTCAAAATAATTGAAGTTTATTGAAATGTTGTCAATAACGTTTGATTAGTTGAATCGAGGGAGATAAGTTAACCGTTTGCAAAGGCTATGTTAATATACGCGACGCTTGATCTTCTTGGTGAGTTTGTATTTATTCAGCCACAATCGCTACTGTTATGGCATCCATCCTTTTTACTCTTCTTCAAACAACAGCGAAGGAAGGGAGCGAGCAGAGAAGCAACAGCAAAATGAACGCACGTCGTAGATATCTCTATCCTTCAGACAAGACCATCCACGAATTTTATGATATGTTTATTCGAAATATGGATCCAGAAGAATTTGTATTCATGCCAAGCCTAATGTTCAAAGTTGAGAAAGCTCATTGGATCTATGAGAACAAGATAGTAGATGAAGATCACCGTTTCAAGTCCCTTAGCATAAAGGACTTCACCTAATTCTTCTTTAGGAGATGTGATCCATTTAGAATTCACCATGTGAATGAGCTACTTGATGAGTTCATCACCTTCAAAAACGCTCTTCCAGTTGGAGGCTCAATAATTTTAGACCAATCGAATAAGAGGTGTTCGCTTGTGAGGAGCTGGAATAGTGATTGTTGGAGCTTTCCTGGTGGAGCATGGGGACATCCTGATGAAGAATGTCACTTTTGTGCTATCAGAGAATCAATGGAAGAGACAGGATATGATATAAGACCACTTTTGAAGCTCAATGATTTCATTGAGCATTTTGAAGAGAGGAAACGAGTGGTTTTGTACATTATCAAAGGAGTGGATGAGAAATATCCTTTTCAACCACAGATCAAGAAGGAATTGAGTGAAATTGCTTGGCACCCACTGTCAATCATAGAAAAAAGGCGCAACAAGTACTTTATGGTTCTCCCATTTCTAAAAGAATTGCAAAATTGGATTAACAGAAATCGCGTTCCATCATCAGCAACATTATTGAATGAAACCAATGAGGTATCCACTGTTTGGAAAGTTAATGAAGAACAAAATAATTGGCCTTCATAGGAAGCTTTCTAAAGCACCTAATCTTAAAATTAATATTCTCAACAACAATTTTGTCAAAAACAACAAGAAAAAAAATTGCAAAATTATTGACAAATTCTTTATATTTTAAATCAAGATGAGTTTCATTTTCAGACCATTTTTCCTTTTTGTTTTTTAATGTTTGTTAAATTTTTTACATGATTAGAATTAACTTTTTAAGTTGTTCAAGTTATGTGATGATATTAACTGTAATTTATTTAATTGTCAAAAAGTACTTTCATGGGCGGGGGCCCTAGCTCGGTTGGCTAAATCTTTTCTGTTGCAGGGGGTTGGTCACAGGTTATAGTCTCCTCCGTCCTCATGGTACTGTGGGCGTGTCGCGCTAGCGCTACCGATTACGTTAAAAAGTTTACCAGGCGCACCCCAATTTATAGGGGGGCCATGTTGCACCTATTCCTGTAGTCTAAAAAAAAAGTTACTTTTATATCTTAATACTATTTGTGATTAAATAATATACTTGAATTAAAGTATAAATCTCAACCTTTCCAGGAATAACACTTACACAAAAATATTAATTTCTTGAATAAATAAAATATTTGATTGTAATAAAATTACATTTAAAATAATTGCTATTACATCTAGTTATAATGAAAAAATTATCAAGGATAATATACTTATAGAGTAATAACAACTATTATAATATCTAATAAATTATGAAACTATTGATTAATGAAAAAAATTACTAACATAAATTTAAAATTTAATGTATTGTAATTTCTCAACATAAGATGAATATCTTTAAATTATATTTAATTTTGACATGGTTCTACCTAGGTTGATAAGAAATTAACTAATTTAACAAAAATAATATAATTAATTATGTTTATCATGACTTATTGGTAAAATAGTAAAGTATTATTTCTCTATGCATTGGGAAGATTATTTTCTATACAAATTGTTATTTCTAAATATCTACATCAACATATATCCATATAAAAAAAATTATGTATGAATAATGTACACTCATTATCCTTTATGTAAGATCATAATATTGCAAGGTATTATATTTAAAGTTATAATATTCCAAGGTACTAAATTTACTTAAATAATTATTATCTTTATATTATTTTCTCTACACAAGCATAATAGCTATTAATATAAGAACAATAGTTATTAAATTGGTTAATATGTTGAGTTTATTAAAAGGTGACAACTATAGTGAAAGTATGTGTTAATGTTAACTTTTGTCTTTCTATGTTAAGTTTGACAACCATCTACATTTCAGAGTTTTAAATTTTATTATAAACTAAAAATATTTTTAAAAATAATGTAATAAACACTATATAAAATATTTCTTAAAATTATAATATTTGGAGATATAAATCACCAAATTGTTTTAGAAATTAAAATAAAAAGTTTAAGTTAGTAAAAAAATAGAGATAAAAAAATATAAATAGTTATGGGTGTTCTAAATTAAATATTAATAATTTTGTATTAGATATCTATCGGTATTTCTTTAGATAGATTTATTTAAGATATCTATAATATTTTTATTAATAAAACTAAGATTTTTTGAAGAATAAAAAGAAATTTAGACAAAGTGTAACTTAAAAATATGATTGTACAAGGAAAGTATAACAATGTTTCAAACGAGAAGATGTAGAATAAATAACAAAGTATCAAGAAGGAATTGAGTGAAATTTCTTGGTATCTACTCTCAATTGGATTAAAAGAAATCATGTTCCATCATCTACAACATCATCGAATGAAACCAATGAAGTATGCATCATTTACAAAAAAATAACCAGTACATTCTTTATATTTTAAATTAAAATGTGTTTCATTTTCTTGAATCATGTTTGATTCTACTTTCTAAATGTTTGTTAGTTTTTTAACATGATTAGAATTAACTTTATTCACTATTAAGTAATGTTGAATTTGCATTTCAACTCAAGTCTTAATTGAAGTGAATAATGATTTTAAATGGATTAATTTGTCATAGAGTTTTTTTTATATCTAAAAATGATTTATGGCTAAATAATAGACTTCAATTGAAGTATAGATCTTTCAACCTCTATTTTTAACCTTTCCCAAATTTAAAAAATCAATATATTTTCATTATTTATAGTGTACATAAGGACTTTTAGTCTTATTGTTGTAAACATGTTCTAATTCTAAAAATAGTGTATATTTTTTTAACATTTTTTAATCTTATAAATAACTTATAAAACACACGAATGATGGAATCAAATAAATAAAGAATACTTTAAAAATGAGGTCAAGAATATAAAATTTTAATTAATGTAAAATTTATATGAAAATTAATGAAATATATTTTATTATTGCGAATCTTTAGAAAAATCAGTGAAAATGTACAAAATGAGATGTTTACATGAAAAAATTAAATTTTTGAAAAAATAAAATATTTGATTGTAATAAAATTATATCTAAAAGCTTTATTAGTGCATCTAATTATATTGGAAAAGTTAACAAGGATAAAATAGTTATAGAATAATTGCAACTATTATCAATATATAAGAAATAAAAAATGTATTGATTAATGGAAAAAACCTATGTTAACATAAATTTAATATCTAATGTATTTTCAAAATCACTACAATGAATTTCTCAATATAAGATGAACCTCTTGAAATCATATTTAGTCTTGAAATGATATTAGTAAAACATTTCTATTGTCCGTGCATAAGGGTGATTAGTTACTCCCAAATGGATGCATCAACATATACCACATATAAAAAGAACATTTATGAATAATGTGTACTTGTTATGCTTTATATAGGATCAAGTTATAATATTGCAAGATACTATATTCAATTAAATAATTTTTATCTTTATATGATTTTTTCTACATGAGAACATTAGATATTAATTTTTGTCAATATGTTGAAATTTTTAGAAGGTGATGATCGTAGTAAAGGATTTAAAATAAATAACGACATCCATAATTTTATTAGCAATGCTAAGATCATTTTTTAGGAATAATGAGCAATTTGGTCAAATCATTAGACTCCAAGAGCCCAAGAATATGAACGTATGATGGACATTTGTATCGTCTTAAAATGGATGGACTTTCTTTTTAAGACTTTTAGCTCCCTCCTCTTCATGATTCTTCTCTCTTCCATTATTCCACCCTGTCTTTCTGGCATCTACCCTAGCTTTCTTTGGCACTCAAGACCTATACTCATTGACCATGTTAGCTTAGGTTGACCTAGTTTAAACTAGGTTAAACTAAGTCGACCTAGTCCTCCTAGGTTGACATAGTCCTCCCAAGTTGACCTAACCTTTAACATTTTTGGGTCTCAAGGCCCAAAATTGCTCATGGGTTTGATTATCTTATTTTATGATAGTTATCCAGTCAACCTGTATTATTTTCCTCCCTGAAAGCTCATATATAAAGAGACTTGGAGGCTTAATTTTCATATCTCATTGATTCAAGCATCTAGTGCACTAAATCTCTTTCTCTAAAGTGAAGATTTTTTTCCTTTTTTATTCAAGAAGTTCAAGTATTTGAGCCTTTTTTAAGAATTTAAGCAAGGATGTTTCTATCTAGCATTGAAAAACCCTTTGTGAGCATTTCCTCTTCAAGGTATAGCCTATTGTTAGCCATCAAGGGGGGGAGATCCACATTGAAGCTCATCTTCTTCCTCATTGATGCATATTGATATCCATTGAAGCACGATGGAATTATGGTGGATCCATTGAAAACTATGGGGATACCCTACATTCCTAATTCAAGATCTACAATACAATAAATACAAATAAACAAGGTTATATTGATCTCAGATTGGTATTGACAAGTAAGAGTCAACACACTTAAACCATTTACTTAGTTTATGTCGAACTAGTAATACATTTCAAGCACAACATGCAAATATTAGACCATGTCAAGTTGTAATGAGTGTTGAGTCACGCATGTGCCAAGTGAGTCAGAAGTAGTAATACAATGTATGCCAAGCATCAATGACTTCATATGTCGAGTGACACAGTTTGGACATATTTGTTTGTAATGGCACAAACAACTATGTAAACCATTTTTTAGCCGACTTAAGGATAGATTTTGATCTTTTAGAGATAAGAACAAATTTATATGTAGATTCCATATGCAATTGCATGCAACTAATTAGAAAATGGGAAGGATTAAGCAACAAAATGGATGAATCTTAGTCATAGATTCATACCTAATCCTAAGCCACTAGAGTCTTCTTAAGGAGGAAAAAGCTCTAAATTTTTAATGATGATGAGAACAATACATAAGGGGTGAATGATTGAATTGGAAGAGTGAACATGTAATGTCCCCTTCTAGCTAGAGACATCACTTTAGCTGGTGATTAGCCTATCAGAGACCCTCGTAGGCTAATAAGATTGGATAGAGGGTCACCTTGGTGTGGAGATCCTCCAAGGACCAGAGCAGAGTACTCTTCTGGGTTGCCAGAGTTTGTTTATGATGAGTTTTGCTTTGAGTTTGGCTTGGTTAGGCTATTTTTAGCAGTTTTGGAGTTATAAAGATAGACCCCTGCTATTTTTAGAAAGGGGTATGGTCATATGCAGTTCTATCATGTTAGCTCCCAGTCCAAACGACATTCAAAAATGTTGAGTAATAATGGAGATATTAATGTTTATTTAGTTAAAATAAACATTATTGGTTTTGAGCCTATATTGTTAAGTTATAATATATAACATAAGTGAGGGCCATGATATCATAAAAGGGGCCATTGTTTCAATTAATTGTGGGTCCAAGCTTATGGAAAAATTAAAAGGGATTTTCTAAGTTTTAATGTAATAACATCTTTTATGTTATTATTATATCTTTTATCCCACATTGAGCGTGGAGACTCATTCTGAAGTTGAGGAGTCCTTATAAACAAACCTTGTCTTCCTTCAAGAGCAGGTTATGAAAATTGCTTAAAAAATTTGCCTTGTGAAATTTCTTGAAATTTTGGCAACAAGGGTTTCTACAAGTTTGAGAAGAATTCAAACTGTGGAGAACGTAGTATCTTCAAAGTTGATGCAATTTGAGGGTGTGAAATATCACTTGAATTTTTCTTGTGAGTTAACTTCATTCTGGAGTCAATATTGTGTGTTAGTAGGAAAGAATTGGATGAATCCATTTACAGGTTGGAAGGGGTTATAACAGCAGCTACAGTGCTATGAATATTGTGCTACAGTACCGTGAACAATAACGTGCTACAGTGCTGCCATGAACAGTGCGCTATAATGCTATGAACAGTACAGCGCTACAGTGAATTAAAAATCAAAAATTTAATATTGCAATTTTTTGATAGGTGTTGCCCAAGGAGGAAGCAACCAGCAACGTGGTTGCGTATTAGAAACAAAAATTGGGTTTTTTTCAACTATTAATGATGATGTTTTTAATGTATTCTTCCAGCAATAAGTATTGTACATACATTAGGAGCCATCTGAATAAATGAATTTGATTAGCATTATAATCAGATTTGAGTTATAATTTTAGGTAAGATTAGTTTTCAATATTTTTATTTTCTTTTCATCAACTCAAAAACCTAAAAATAGCTTAAAACATTCAAAAAAAAAAACCAAAAACAATCATTACACCCAGGGAAACAAACAATGATCAGCGTAGAGCCTATTTGGGGTTCTTACAGAACAAGATAGTTTGCAGAGCATTCAAGGTGACTTAGTAGTAAGAGTGAATTGAAAAATCAATTAAGTGAAGAACAGAGGATAGAGAAGCATACAAAATTGATACATCAAATTGTGAAGGATCAATTAGAGATTGGATAGAAGTGATCTATTATCAAGCAAGCAAGTGCCAACCACAAGATCTATGTTGAGACATTTTGACAGGTGATTTCAGTTAAATCTCTTAACAGAGTAGTCCTAACAGGCTATATGAAATCCTTTAACAAGGTGCTTACTTAATTGTAAATTAAAATCCTCTAACTAGGCACACTTCTAACACGGTGTTAAAATCCTCTAACAAGGTGGGACTTAACAGTCTTTGTAAGCCTTTAATAGGGTAGGCCTTTCATAGGGCAGACCATGATTCATGGTTAAACCATTGTAACCTTAATTGGATACACTTTATTGCTGGAATAGTGAAGATTTATGAGTTTCATCCCCACCCCAATTTTACCTTCTCACTTGGAGGGTTTCTTGGTAATAATATCTAGTGTTATGTGTGTTTGTGATTGATCCATACGCTTTATATATTATTTCATTTTTTTAATGCATGTGATACATGAATGGTGAAAGTTTTATGGGTCCAAGTTTAAACTCCTGATTCACCCACCCCACCCCCCCCCCGCTACCTCCAGAAGTTTACTCTCTTCCCACTTGTAAATCTAACAATTGGTATCAAAGTCTAGTTCTTTGAAAGAGAAGCTTTGTAGCTTAAAGAAAAGATCTTGAAATGGAATTCTACAAGCTAGGAAAGACTATTGAGAACTAGGAGATTGAAATACATCTCATACTACATCAACTGAATGAGGCAAGAGAGGAACTAAAGAAATCCTTGAAGAGAAGGAAAGAGATTGCTATTGTAGAGAATGACACACTGTACAAAGAGATAGACACCACCAAACTATTTGCAGATGATAATTCCAGTGAATTTGATGCACTAGTTACAAATCTAATGGAAAGGAATAGAATCCAAGCTAAGGAAATTAGAAATCTCAAGTTGGAGCATGAATTGCAAGCTATACTGCTATGTGAGGTGACTGAATAAAAGAAGAAAGCCATGGAAGACAAAGCCATGATTGAAGAAGACAAAAGAATTCTGGCAAA
Organism: Cupressus sempervirens; assembly: GCA_028749045.1. NCBI lineage: Eukaryota > Viridiplantae > Streptophyta > Pinopsida > Cupressales > Cupressaceae > Cupressus > Cupressus sempervirens. The sequence continues at coordinate 822,847,520 of CM053786.1, forward strand.
TAGATTGCAAGAAAAGTCAACAGATCTAACAAAGATCTCCAATATGCAATTGGATACTCTAAGTCAAATGATGAATGCCAACTATGAACTAAATGTCAAGGACATTGAGATAACCACATTAAAGTTGCAAAATGAACAATTGTAGAATGATCTAAAAAGAGAAAAGGAATTTGCTAAAAGTTTTGAAACAAGAAAAATGAAGCCATTAAATACTTTGAGAAATTACTGAGATCCCCTAGATCCAACAAAGATACATTAGGATTGGGCTACACAAGCACTGAAGAAGGAGAATCATCCAAAGTTGCTGAAGAAAGAAACATCAAAGGTAAGAATTCGAAACCTACTTGTCATAATTGTGGAAAGAAAGGACATGCTACTAATGTATGCAGGAGCAACATTATAAAATAGAATGTCAAGCTTAAGAACATGACTCATTGTCATAAGTGCAACAAACAAGGTCATCAGGCACATGAATGTAGAACCAGGACCATGAATAGACAAAGATTTGAAGGATATTGCTACAACTATCAGAAGTATGGACATAGAGCCCTTGAATGTAGATCCAAATCCATGTGGTCATCAAAAAATCCAACAAAGGTAAGAAGCTATGGAAACTCTTATAATTGGGATTACAATACAAGATATAGCTATCACTATTGTAGTGCCTGCCCCTAAGTTACATTTTGCTATCATTGCCGAACTCTTTTTGGCTAGTTTTATGTTTGATGATTAGTAGTATTGTTTTGAGATTATCAGATATTGTTTTACATTTAGTTGATTATATGATGAGACTTCTTGATACTCTATATTTCATGTATGTATGATGATTATTCAGTGATTTTAGTTATTGATGATGATTAGTTAGATGGATTATTATGTGTCTTCTTGTGGACACTTACCCCATGCTGCATGTGTATGGTGTGCATGTTTGTTTTCTTTATGTATGGCATTTGTGATGTGGTTAAGGAAGGGAGTCATAGTCACCTACTAGTCAAGATCTATACACGATGCACCACTTCCTACCATTGCCTATTTAGCTTAGAATATTGTGTTTATACATGTGTGGATTTTATGTAGGTTGCAGGTACCAGGTATTGACTTTCTTGAATTGCCAAGATGAGTGTACCCTATTGCATTATCTCAATGGTAAGAGAGGGGAGATAAATTCTTAAGTCCAAATCCTAAACCTTTAACTCATTTGTCCTAGAAAATTAGGACAAGCATCTGAGTTATACACCCTCTAAATGCATCAAATGATGTTAATTAATGATTATAACCTTTTAGTTTGATTGTGTTTTGCTATGATGGGTTTTCATATTTTATTTTATGAGTCTTTGGTAAATTTTCTATTAATTAAGTCTAATTAAAAGATTAAATTATTGATTTAATTTAATAGAAAATTATTATGATATTTTAATATTTAATTAATTTGGAAATTAATTAAATAAAAAGAATTAAATTTGATAAAATTTATAAGAATAAATTTAGAACATGATAATGTTTATTTAATTTAATAAGAATAATAATATTATATATATATATATATATATATATAGAGAGAGAGAGAGAGAGAGAGAGAGAGAGAGAGAGAGAGAGAGAGAGAGAGAGAGAGAGCACACTTTTAAATAAATGCTAAATAATATTATTATTTAAGTTAATAAATAGCTATCAAATTTAATGTTTGAAATAAATTTAGAAGAGGGAAAAGAAATTAATTTATTAAAAGTTTCATGATTGCATGATACGTGCATGAAATTAAATTTAACAAATTAATTTAAAAAGAGTCAAGTGAAAATTAAATAAAGTAATTTAATTAATTAATGAATGTGCATGGAAAAGATAAAAGAAAGATAAAGAAAAGTTAATTTAGAGTTAAAGTCTGGTAGGCAAAGAGTTCTCTCAGGTGAATGCACAATTAGTGCCCCAATTTTTGGGAGAGAACTCCATATCACTACTTGGGGGTTCATTTTTGAAGGACCACAAATTTTGGAGAAGGAACAAGTTTTTGAAAATGAGAGGGTTCTAAGAGGAGGAATTTTCTCTACAGTTTCTAGGGCATAGGGATTAGCATCAGTGTCCAAGTAGACGCTTGTGATTTCACATATTTTAATATGCTCTTTTCTTTCCTGTCTTCATCGTGTCTATTGAATGTTTTTCTTAAGAATTATTTTGATGAATGTTTTTAGTAATATGCATTCCTAGTATGAATATTAAATCTTTTGTTCATTGGAAAATCAAAAGATCTGTATAATCCTCTTTCAATAGATTAAAGGAATGAGAAATTTATCAGGAAGGGTTTGAATTTAATTGGAAAAATCTTTTTTTTTTAAAATAATAATAATAATTGGTGGATACATTGTATTTCTCCATCAAATTAATTCTGGGTTTTGATAAAATAAATAAATAAACATTTTAAATAAAAAAATTTATTAAATTTTGTTATTTACAAAATTATAATAAAATAAATTAGTATTTATTAAAAGGGGAAGCTTTGTTTATTTTAAATTTTATTGAGAAAAAATTTTAATAAACAAAATAATTTTTAACATTAAAATAGGGCTTTTAAAAAAAAATTAAAATATATAAATATATATATATATATATATATATATATAATTATAATAATAATAAATAAATTGATGGAAGGTGGGCTATCACGTCCCACCCCCCAGTCGACAGTACACTATCCATGATAGTGGACCACCGACAACCATTATATATATATATATATATATATATATATATATATATATATATATATATATATATATATATATATATATAAAATAAATTGGTGGAAGGTGGGCTATCACATCCCACCCCCCAGTCGACAGTATGCTATCCATGATAGTGGACTACCAACAACCATTAAAGGCTGCATGGCAGGGCACCTTTTAAAAGGGTCGGTGCTATAAAAATAACAACTAAGATTTTAATCACATGGTTAAATTTGCATTTAGTTTCTTTTTTTAAATTTGATTTGATTTTTTTAAAATATAGTATATGTTAATTAATATTTTTTTTTTAAAAATATTATTATTAAATAAAATTTTATTAATGGTTTTAACTTTTAATAATTAATTTAATTTTTTAATTATTTATTAATTTAACATAATATGAATTTAATTCAATTATATATAATTAAATATAGTTTATTTTAAAAATAAAATGAAGGTTAGTTAATAGGGGGGGATATTTTTTAAAAATGTGTCCTTATTAAATTTCAGTTATTCTATTAGAAACACAATGAGGGTCATTTTAATAATTTTTAAAATAAAATATATAATTTACCCTTAGAATACTTTAGAAAATTGATTTCAAAAATTGTGGGGGTAAATCTTTGTTTTATTTAAACAAATACATGGGTTAATTATAGGGAAAATGGGGTATATTTCTTACTTGATAACAAACTCTAAAACGAAAACTAAAACCTCATATTTGACTTAACCATGTGATTTTGAAAACAAACCAAAACATGTACTTGCATCTTGTTTCTATATGTTATTTGTGTTTGGGGTTTGGGGTTGACTAGATTGTTGACTAGTTATAGGACCTCTACTAGAGGCTCGGGGGTTTTGTGAGTGTGGTATCATGCTGACTTGATCTTGATTGCTTTTACTTAACCATGGTATGTGATGGTATGCTCCTTTTTGAGTGTGTTTATATTGTTGGTTACTATGTTTTAGTGTCTTTATGGGATAGCAAGATTTATGCTATGAAATATCTGACTTAACCATTTTTGAGTCATCGATTAGTTATATTTATAGGACTGAAGTGTTTGCTTGATCTTAGTGATGTCATATTTTGACATGTTTGACTTATCCATTTGAGTCATTTATTAGTATTATTGGGATACTTTTCAGTTGCTCATTAAGAACCGATGGGTATTGCGATTTATCTTGGGATGCTTTCCAGTCACTCATAGAGAACTGATGTGATTATTGTGAATTATATTTTGTTACTTTTTAGTCACTTGTATAGGTTTGAGGTGATTTTTATATGAATATTGATTTGTGCTTTTATGAGCCTAGGGTAGGTTATCTACATGTAGTGTCAGGAAGTGGCTTGCAATGGGGGCCGGGGCCCTAAGTGGTTCCCAGGGTAACCCATTGTAAATTGTTTAATAAGTAAAAACATTACACTAAATGAGAGTAAAATGAACCTAATAAGAGTCTTTTTACTTTCTCGCCCATGCCTTGAGTGCTAGTACATACTAGGATGGGAGTAGAGAGAATGCTTGGTTGTGACCTTGCATCCATAGTATGCCTTGTCAGTATGAGAGAATACAAGTAGCCACATAGGGATCACTAGGGGGTTGGGGTCCTGAGAGATTTCTAGGGTAACTCTAGTGTGATTCATGCGACGACACTTGCCTGCTTACATAGTAGGTTTCCTACATGTCTTGTGTGCCTCTAGGTCTAGATGTCGATTTGTCTTGGAACCCTTGAAATAGAATACTTTTAGGATTTCCAGGAGTTAGAGAGTAATTTTGTTATGTGATTTGATATCCTATTTGGGACTTGAGACTATCTCCTTAGCGCAGTGGGAGTGGACCATTTAGGTTCCACACGGTCAAATGGTAGTGCCTTTTCACTCTTACCATTGAGATCTATCCATAGTCACCATGGCTAGAGCTTCCTTGTCTACGTTTCCTTTCATTCTATCTATGTATCATTATGATGGATGGTTATATTTTATGATGGATGTTTATATCTTTTATAGTGGATGGTTTCATTTAATTTATTGTACTTGTATCATGCATCTAACAAGGATGATGTATTTCTATTTCCTCATATGTATATTCTTTTAGCCTTTCATACCCTATGACATGTACAATGGATGATTGAGCATTTTAAATTTCATTTGCCAAGAGGCATTCAGAACAAATGTATATTATTTAAATGGACATTGGACTTTTTAATTATTCTTTCATGTAGATGTGGTAATTTTTAGACTTAGTATTAATTAAATATAAATGTGACTCAACGTCTTGGGATCTTTAAGGAATGTAACCTATTATGTATGCTTATAGTTGATTGTATGTTATTGCTTCCACTACTATGTGTTTGATGTGAATGATTTAACTTTTTTGTTTTTAAAAAAAAAAAATTTGGCAAACCTAGTAAAACTTTAGGTTAATTCTTTTGGATCCATTGGTGGGGTGTTACACTATTGTCAAGAATATGGACATAAATTCCTATGAATTGTATTAGAACACACTTCAGTAGTAACTACAAAAGATGGTTGAGTCAAACTACATGTTTTAGTTGTTTGAAGATTGGTAACATTAGTAAGCATTGTCCAACTAGGTCAAAGGCACCAAGATATGAATTTGATAAAGGAAAAGGCAAGGCAAATGTTGAACACGTTAGAGATGAGATGTATATGACATGGAAAAAGAAAGATGCTTGCAACACATCAAATGTAGAAGGGATCACTTCACCCAATGGGTCAAGTGACCACAACTCATCAAACTAGACAATCAAGAGGTATGTGGGACTGATATTCAAGTGAAATATCATACATTAGTTCCAAAAAGGGTGATAGTATTGAAAAGAATACATTAGCATTAAAGAAGATGCAAGAGATTGTTGTAAATACTAGGTTAAATCTTTAAAGTTTTCATGTTGTTGCCAAGCATGGAATGTCTTATGTGTATGCCAAGTGGAATGCTAGTAGATGTCGAACTACCAAACTATTTGTTGATGTCAAGTCTATAGTAGCTACTAAGTGATGATAATATTAATGAATGTCAAGTGATTCTGAAATTGAGTTGATGCCAAGTTTATAGCTTTGCAAGCACTAAGCATTAAATGAAAGGGTTTTGAAGGATATATGATTGATTTCACTCATTATTCATCATTTTGAATTTAAGAAAAGAGTGAGTAGAGTGAAAGGCAATTCAAAAAATTGTTCATGACATTTGTAAAGAATTTGACAATGATCTTACACTAGTTCTATGGATTTTAAAAGGTATTTATCACAAGCTGAGCTATGCAATTTTGATTTGCATAAACCCTAGTTTTACAAATGGCATCTAGTTCAAATAATGTAGAAGGAAAAGAGGTTTTAAATGTTGAGCTTGCTAGTAAAAAATTCAAACAACATATATTCAAGTCCATCCCTGACATAACATACAAACAAGATCCTTCTAGCACCTTATCTATGATCCCACCGAATGTCATAATGGTACAAGATGCAAGGAGATGTTATAATTGCAAAATTGGTAGCATTGGGGGCTTAGAAATAAGAGAAGGACATGATAGATTATGTGAAAATGGTATTCTAAAGGAAGAATATAAAATCATTGAGAAGAAGCGTTTGACGCATGCCCTAGATCTTCCCAGTGTATTCAAAACTGAATGGATTAGAATTATGTTGATTCGAATATATGATGGATCCTTATGGCTAGAGGGTGGACCAATCAAGATCACCAAGAGGATAATTCATAGGGTTATTGGCTACCCAACCCTAAATCATCGCAAGCCTTTGAGGAGTGATTCCAAGGAAGTGATAGAGAAAAACACTGGGGCAAAATGGAACAAAAGAGGAATGACAATAGATACTATTACTAATCCATTGTTAAACTTTGTTGTTACGGTAATCTCTCACAAATTCTATCAATCTAGTAGATTGAATAGTGTACCCTATATTTTAGTGGATGTTGGCTACAATATTGTGAAGAAAGATCATAATTATGATCTGGCTAAGCTTCAACTCCAACAATTGATGGAAAATCTTGGAGCAATCAGAAAGACCAAGAGTGCTCAATGTAAATTTGGTTCAATACTTGTCTATATATTCTTCTATGTACAAAATATATTTCCCTTCTTTGGTACTATAAGTTGGAAAACAAATAGTTCAATAGTAGTGCAGATTAATGAATTCATTAAACAGATGGAAGAAAACTTTGAGACATTAATGACTAGTTATTTTGAAGATTTTAAGAAATCAATGAAGGAAATAATGAGGATACCTATTTCATTGGTTGAGAAAAATTAAAATGATATATGTTATCTAGTTGATGTTGATTACACCTTTATACAAGTTGTCACAACAAGGGTCAGATGGTTAAGACCACTTGGATATGAAATCAATTTTGATGAAGCTTCAACAACCATCATAGCACTCCTAGTAGAAGAAATTGACAAGACTGCTAAAATATTCAGTAATTATGATGTGATTAAATCAAAGATTGAAATGGAATTGAAAATTGCTTCTACACTTAAGAAGAAAGATAAGCTAGTAAAGAAGCTAAAGGCTAAATTTGGTGAAGGTGTAGATGAGGAAGAAGAGGAAGGAGATGAAGAGGATGAAGAACAAGAACAAGAATAAACTCAAGAACCTCTTGTATTAACTCAAGGCATGGGAGAGGACAAGGAAGAAGAAGAAATCGAAGGTTTTAAGGGAGAAGAATTTAAGGAAGCACCCATACATGTCAAGCCAAAGAAGAGAAAGGCTAAGGAATAGCTAGTGGCTAAGGCAAAGAAAACTGCTAAACCTAGCCAAGCCAAGCTGAGTGCACCCACTACTAGAGCCAACACATGAGCCACAACATAGAAGGCCAAGGAAAACCCCAAGAAAATAGAGCAAGGTGGCCAAGTGCAAAAGAAACAGAGAAGAAAATATGTTGCACAACCTGGTTCAGGTGAAGAAAAGACTAAATCAGAAAATTTAAGTCAATTCAAAGTGGTAAGTCACAAACCACTCTCTGATATTGAAAACTTATATGAAAATGTCAAGAATAATGTAGATCTATCTAGTTTTAAACATTTAAATTTTGATTATTTGGGAAAAGAGGAGAAAAAGTTAGTAGAAGAAGCCATTTATGCAATGATGTCTAAATTCAAGACTATGTCATTAGAATTTGCTAACTCGGTACCCAAGAAAGTATATGATTTAGTTGAGTAAAAATGGCATTATTGTTTAAATTTGGAAAAATAAATAATGGAAACCACTTTGGCCCAAGTAATGCTAGAACTGAAAAAAGGGTAGATTGCTAAGGCTACTAAGAAATATGGAGTTAGGTTTACACCTAAGTATAGAGCCTTTAGCATACTTCAAAACAATATTGAAGATGTGGTCAAGAAATCTATCCAAATATGGAAACTTATCTATGGGTTGACCACTATAAAAAAATGAGAAGATGACCCTTTTGAGGGTAAAGATGATGATAAAGATGAAGATGACAAAGAAGATGATGACAAAGAAAAGGATGAAAAGGAAGATGATATAGTGAGGAAGGAAACTGGAAAACAAATTGATGACAAGGCAACAACTAAATAGCAGCAAGATGAACAGAGTGTGCCAGACACACAAGTGTCGAGTGTCAGTCCCCCGCATGACATAGTCAAGTCTACTAAAACCATTATTGTAAAGGATGTCTCTAATCTTTCAACTCAGAACATCAATCCTTTGAATGAAGAAGACTTGAAGAAGATACTAGAGCAATCTACACTACAAGCCAAGCTATGTGAATATAACTTTTGGTCAGTATAAACGAGCTCCAAAAGGTAGTAACTGATGCCACAAGGTGAATCCACAAGAACCACCTTCTGCTATTCCTTTAGTTAATCAAGTACACCCTTTGACCCAAAAAATAGTAGTTACACCTACTAAGGTTGATACATTTGTTAAAGTTGACATAGTGGAGTAGAGGAAAACTAGAGAAGAAGAAGAAAAAGTACTACTAGACAATAGGAAGCAGGACAGGTAGATTCTTCTATACCTAAAGTACAAGGGCAAGGTGTTGTTCATGTCATTGTGATAGACAAGAGCAAATCTGAAGAGAGTGAGAAAACACCTAAGGTAAAGGAGTAAGAAGTCATCTAGGTATTGGTAACTCTACCTACATCTAGCACTTCTCTTACAAAAGTTCTTCAGAAGCTAAGCACAGAAACTATACCATTGCAAATCCCAGTACTAGACTCAAGCTCTTCAAAAATTTTAAAAGGTAATTCACTATGGAGATATCAATCTTGATGAAGAGATTTTTATTCCTAAGTTTGATTATGACACAATGACACTAGATGAAATAAGCATTTTGTAACAAGCTTTAGAGAAGAAAAAGCATCAAGAAAAGCTTAGGAGAGAACACAGGTAGAGGTAAGCACTTCAAGACATTAAATACATCTTTCTAGTGCATTTAGCCTACCCACTCCTAAAGAGACCAAGTCACTACTAGAATAACTATTAGATATAGTGGAAAAGGTCAATAATGAAGACCTTGACACTAATGTTAAACGTTTAGAGTGGTCTACAAAGAAATTCCAGAGTGAGGTAAATGAAAAAATATCTGGTGATATAGCACTCACTCAAGTTGCATTGGCAAAAAAGGTTGAGGATGTGAAGAAAGTACTTGAGAACATATTCTCATTGTACACCAAATTGTGTGACCCTACACTCTTCACCCAAGAGACTAGACATCACATTCTAAGTCTAGAGAGAAATCTAAACATATCAGGTACAAGGCTACCTCAAAACTCTGCTCAAAGTGAGAAGCATTTTCATACATTACTTTAAACACAAAGTCAATTAGTTGTGTTAATAGAAGAAGAGGCTAGTATAAGAGTCAAACTAACATGTATTTAGGCATCCCTCACCCCACACATGGAAATACTACACAAGGAACTAGGTCATGCAGAAACTCTACTGAAGAAAGGCCCCAATCTTTCTACTCTAGATGGCCTAGTACACCTTGCTGCCAAGCTTGCTATCCAAATCAAGTCATTGGATATTGGATGTGACAACTAGGATGCAGCTCTTAAAATCATAATGGAGGTCCATAAATCATTTTTGGACAAACACACTATATGTGTATAGCCCATTTGACATGAGTGTCAAAAAGGGGGAGAGATATTTTAAAAAGGAGGGGGAGAGATAAGGAAAAGGGGGAGAATAAAGAATAATAGACATTTGGAGAGATAAACTGTGGGGGAAAGATGAAGCAAGAAGAAGAGAATAAAGAAAGGGGGAGTAGAGAATAAAATAGAGAATAAAAGAAAGGAAGAAATAACAAAGGGGGAACCAAGTAATAAAGTTATATAATTGGGGTGATATACATTTTTTAGATATTTTGAGATTCATTTTTGGAAAGAAAAAGTAGTAAACAGATACAGATATTAGCTATGACAAAGAATATTAGATGAAAGAATATCAAATACAGTGCATTGAAGTAAGAGAGAAGCACACACTATGGATACAAAATAGAAATGTTAATCCAAGGGGAGTTATGAATTTTGAGGTATATAGGTTATTGTAGAATTTTGAATTTTTTTGAATTTTTGTATATACAAGTTGAGCCATGGATATGTTATGCTTGAGAAGTTAAGTAGAACGTTGTATATTTAAGTGTTTTTGACACTCATGTCAAAGAGGAAGATTGTTGATCTCAAATTGGTTTTGACAAGTGAGTGTCAACACACTTAAAACATTTACTCATCTCATGCCAAACTAGTAATACATACCAACCACAACATGCAAATATCAAACCATGCCAAGTTGCAATGAGTATTGAGTCACTCATGTGTTGAGTAAATAGTGGATACCGAGAAGTTTAGGTGTCGAGTCAGAAGCAACAATACAATGTATGCCAAGCATCAGAGACTTCATATGCTGAGTGACATAGTTTGGACATATTTATTTGTAATGGCACAAAAAACTATGTAAACCATTTTTGAGTAGAATTAAGGATAGATTTTGATCTTTTGGAGATAAGGATGAATCTATATGAAAATTCCCTATTCAATTGCATGCATTCAATTAGAAAATGGGAAGGATTAAGTGGGAAAATGGATGAATCTTAGCCATAGATTCATACCTAATCCTAAGCCACCAAAGTCTTCTTAAGGAGGATGAAGCCCTAAATTTTTGACAATGATGAGAATAATACACAAGGTGTGAATGATTGAATTGGGAGAGTGAACAAGATAGTTTGTAGAGCATTCAAGGTGACTTAGCAGTAAGACTGAATTGTAGAATCAATAAAGTTAAGAACAAAGGATAGAGAAGGATACAACATTGATACATCAAATCATGAAGGATCAATTAGAGATTGGATAAAGGTTATTTGTTATTAGACAAGCAAGTACCAACCACAAGATCTATGCTGAGACATTTTGACAGGTGATTTCAGTTAAATCTCTTAACAGAGTAGTCCTAACAAGCTGTATGAAATCCTTTAACAAGGTGCTTACTTAATTGTAAGTTGAAGTTCTCTAACCAGGTACACTTCTAATAGGGTGTTAAAATCGTCTAACAAGGTGGGACATAACAATATTTGTAAGCCTTTAACAGGGCAGGCCTTTAACAGTGTAGACCATGGTTCATGGTTAAACCATTGTAACCTCAATTAGATACAATTTATTACTATAGTAGTAAAGATTTGTGTGTGTCATCCCCACCCCATTTTTACCTTCTCACTTGGAGGGTTTTTGGATAATCATATCTAGTGTTATGTGTGTTTGATTACATGTTTATATGATTGATGCATATGCTTTATATGTTATTTCAGTTTATTAATGCATGTGATACATGAATGGGAAAAGTTTTATGGGTCCAAGTTTAAACTCTTGATTCACCACCCCACCCCCCCCTAGAAGTTTACTTTCTTCCCACTTGTAAATCAAATAGATTAATCCTAACATTTTATTTTTCTTTATATTTATTAAGATTCATACTTCTCATTTACAATTAATTCCTCAACCTAGGGCTTGACTAAGGAAAGCCCTCATCAAATCTGAAGACTCAAACCTTAATTTTATGTGTTGATTTTGCAAGTTGGGAGTGAAAAAGATTACAAATCTAGAACCTACAATTCACAAGCTTTCTAGAGTCATCAGTTTCAAAGTCATGGATTGTGTCAACTTGGTGGAAAGAATTCTTCTCTAGTCGATCTAGACCTTCAATCTTTGATTCTAGGGAGATTTATGGGTTTTGTTCCTTTTTCCATTTTATTTTGATATCCAGGGTCAAAATTTTAGAAAAGATTCAGTTGTGGACCTTAAATACATCTTCCTCTACATATTTCAAGGTGAGTTTTCCATATTTTATTTCCTTTCATATATTTACCCTAGATTTGTGTCTTATGTTGGTTGAATCTATTCAATTAGAATCTAGATTTATATTTCCTAAGAAATTATTCGAATTTAACATTTAAACTATCTTATCAAAGGGATAAAGAACACATATCCTTCTATTTTATTCCCCTATAATTCAGATTTAGTATTAGCACTATTTCTCTTTTGGGTCCTAGTTAATCTAATTTGGGTTAAAACTAGAATCATATTTGGAAATTTCCCTCTTTCCCTTTCACATTGAAATTGAATGGCTTAGTGTCCTCATAAAGTGGAGGTCTACAATCCTATTAAATTGCTTCAATTTTACTACTAAATATTTTGGTGAACCCGATGTGGACCCCCTATCTTTTTGGTTTTGGATTATTTTGCATATCTTTTACTCTTATATTGAATGTTATTTACTTTGGTTCAATTTCAATAGGCTTTCCTTTTTTTATCTCATTTTATGAGAATAATTATATGAATCTCAACCTATAGCATTCATCTTAGGCAAAGCCACAGACTCATGGGCTCTTTTGATCATTATTCCTCTTTTCTTCCAAGGACTCATGATGATACTCACATCTTTTCTCATGATCTTAATTTTATCATAGAGCATAACTCTAGTCACTCATCCCATGATGATGATGACATTTTAATATTTCCTCCTTCATAGGTTGATAAGATTTATGATGAATTTGATAACATATATTTAATTCCCATCTAAATACAAATAAGCACCACCATGTGACCCAACAAATATTAAATGCACAATTTCAAGAAACTTCCACAAACTTTTAGAATTCCACCTACACACCTTGATAAATGGAATGACAGCTAGTTTTATTTATTTTTCTATTTATACCATCTATGCACCTTGAAAATAGAAATTTCTCTTTTCTCCTTTTTTCTCTCTCTTTATTTTATTTTGTGATGCAAGATGCTCCTACATTAGACTCCTCAACCATCTTTATCTTCACCAAAGGCTTCCACTTCAATAGGGAGAATAAAACCAATCTATACATCATCTATATCTGCACCATTCCATCAAACATCAGAATCTCAACCATCCAATCATCATGCTCACTCCTAGGAACAAAGTGAACATAATACTACAAAAGAAAATCCTCATCCACATCAGCAACTAATGAATCCACATCAACAACAACAAACTCCATATCAATAGTAATATGTAGATCTCCATAAACACATGCAAAATGCAAAGCAACAACAATCTCCTTGCTCACAACAAGATGCTCTACAACATACAAGTCATCAACAACAACAACCAGATCATCCATGACCAAGTGTTATGCAGTCTCCATGTTAGTCTCAACCAACTAATCATGAAAACCAATCTCCATCCCAACATCAACAAAGTTAGGAATATCCTTAGCAATAGCCTCAAGTTGCTCTACAAGTTTTGTATCAAACTCTATAAAATAATCAACAAAACCAAACTCTTCCACCTCGACTCTATTATGTGATCTTCTCTCTCGAACAAGTCTCTTAACTAGCTAGACAACTCTCTTCTAGATCAGTAGAGTCCAGCTCCAATAGCATAAAACTTCCTTCTTTAGTTTCACAACTCTTTTAGAAAAATAAACATCCACAAAAACATCCACTTGATCTATAATCTCATTAATCCTCCTCTCCACTATATCATGGAGATTCACAATCATCCTAGGGCCCAATCCTCTCGGAGCCATCTTCCAATATTTTTGCAAAACCTCAAAAATAAATCACCAATAGATCAATCTTCTTGAACAAGATCAATCTTCCATCCTCGCAACTATAGATCCATCTACATGTCCTTTGAAGGTCCTAGTGCAAACTACCTCAACTTCGGTGATATGTCTATATGCTCAAGAATAATCTTCACTCTGATACCACTTGACGTAGTGTAAAGTAGAAAATCCCCCAAAGGAGATTTCCTAGCCCCCAACAGATAACAACACAATGGAAGATAAAGAACAATGCAAGATCTGATGCCAAATCACAACTCTTTATTCATAAAATAACTAAATATGTTAGGTTGTAAGGCATTACTAGTTATAGCCAAATACAAAGCAAGTAATAGTTCTGCAAGATCCCTCAAAATCCAAACCAAACCCCAACTAGTCCAGATCCACACTCTAATAGAAACCTCCAAGGAAATATCAACTTGTTCTTGCAAGCCCACCAAGCAATCTCCTTGTTTCTAACTTGTAGCCACTAGCTCTTCTCACAAAATCAAAATTCCACCACAATCTTGCCATAAATTGCCTCACATTAGGTGCCCTATCCATAAACTCAAGAAAACTTGCTCCTCTGCTTCCTCCTTCTCTCCAAGCTTCTACTAAGAAGATATTGCACCTTGAATCTTCATTACAAATGCTCATATGCCTTGCTTAAATAGGTACTTACAACCCAAGATGTTACAAAAACAACCAATGTGAGATAAAAGTCAAATGCAACTACCTTCAAAAAATATTTAATTCCCACCCAAATACAACTAGGCACCACCATGTGGCCCAAGAAATATTAAATGCATGATCTAAGGAAATTTTCACAAACTTCTAGAATCCCACCTGGACTCCTCGATAAATGGAATGACAATTAATTTTATTTATTTTTTTGTTTACACCATCTATGCACCTTGAAAATAGAAATTCCTCTTTTCTCCTATTATTTCTCTCTTTATTTTCTTTCGGAGCATCTTGCATCAGCCTTGCAATGGTATTTCTATCTACCTCCTTATTCCATTGATTTTTTTTCGAACTCTTGCTAAAGATATTGTTCAATAGTTTTAGAATAATATTGGTCCACAAGCTTCTTTAACTAATTTAATGCATTGTAAGAAGAATATTAAAGAGAAAGTTATTGATTTTGTTGGTAGAGTTAAACATTTGTATGATAATATTTATTATCTTATGTTTGATCATGATGTTAAATGCATCATTATTTCTAATTTATAATAAGACATTAGCGATAAGATTCTCCTTATTGAGTATACCTCCATTCCATATCTATGTGAAATGCTTCACCATTACTAGTTATAATTAAGTCAACTTGAGAGCTCTACTCCAATGGCTCCTATTTCTAGTGATAAAGAGTGATGCCACCAGACATTCAAAGAATTTATCTAAACCTTAAAATTACATCAAAATCAAGTTTAAAAATATAATTGATGATCAAGTGGCTACTATGTTCCATGGTATGACTACTTTTTCCTCTATATTTGTCCTAATCATCAATATGCTCAATTATTTGAGCCATTGTCTAAGGTGTTGACTAAGTTGATTAATGATTGTCCTTAATATTCCTCATATTCATCATATTTATCCTAGTAAAGCTTTTCCTAATTATTTTTATTTCTATCAATGTCATCATTAACTAAGCTTTGTAACCATTTTCTAGATATTTCAAATCTGGATCAATGATGGTTGCCAAGTGTAACTTCATAAGTTCTTTCCATGCCTCAAAGTTATTTTTGTTCGAGTTGGTAATCTCTCTTCTTCAAGACATCCTAATCTTTAGATTAGGTCATTGAAACCTCCTCTGCAAGCACTAGGAATCTCTGATACCAATTGTTGGAAATATAAGAGGATTAATTAAGAGGGGAGGGGTGAATTAGTTACCACTAAAATAAATCCTAGATCCCTTAGATGTCAACACAGAACACAAACTTCATTGAAAATATTGTTGTATGACAAACATGTAGGCACTTGGTTAATACTGATAATATGTTGTAATTTGGTAACCACATGAATAAAAATTGTAACTTAGTAAATTATAAGCGTGAAAATATTATGATATTATCTATGATTGACCTTACTTAACTTACTTTCATACACATAAAATAAATAGCATGAAATAATTGACATCAAGATTTAATGTGGAAACTCAATTTGGGAAAACCCACCAATTGCAACTAGTTACTGATTTTCGCTCTTCTAAAGTGAGCCCTATTAGGATCCAACCATGTTAAAGGTTACAAAACACACAATTAGGTGTGACCCTATTAGAGGGTTTAATCACCCTATTAAGAATGGCCTTATTAGAGGTCTTTATACACTTCAATCTAGAAATGCCACCTTGTTAGAGGATTTACAAATAGTTGTTAAGCCAACTCTAGTAAGAGATTTAGATCACTACTACAATTATTAGAGAGTAACAATGAGATGGTCTTTTTTCTAATGCAACTAAATTGCTGATTACAGATCTCAATTCTTGCTTGTATACTTGATCCTTCATGATCGAATGTATCTTTGTAGCTCCAGAAGGATATTCTTCTTATCCTTCCAATTCACTTCCTATAAGAATCTTCTATTCTTCAACACATTCTCACACATTCAATCCTCAACTTGACCTTATACTTATATCGTATGCATTGTCAAGTTAGCTTGAATCCAAGTTAGAATAATTAATATTCATCACTTCAGTTAGCTAGAACCAACAAACAAATCTATTGTACTCAATATGCCAAAACAAGAAAATCCTTCGTTAGCTGATCCTACTCGATAGACACTAACTCAAAATGATTTTCTTGTGTTAACCAAGTGAACTCAGTTAACACTATATCTTCACTAAGTTCCTTTGATAACCAAGTGAGTTTTTTTAACACTAGTTTCATCCAACTTTCCTTTTTTACCCAAGTGAACTTGGGTAACACTCAACTTCTATGAACTTTCCTTGGATGCTCGAGTGAACTTGGTAGACACTATCTTCTCAACTTGACAAACACTGGAATGCTTGGCAGACACAAGAAGTTGTCTTCATCACCTAAGTGAGCTCAGAAATAAATAACTTGCAAAGATATGAAATTTTGTGCAACATCAAAGAAAATAAATAATTAATCAATTTTTTTCAACATTATCTAGACTGATATAATTTCTAGAAAGTAATAGTAGGACTTGATCTAATAATAGAACAACTCACTTGTAGATTACAAATCTTGCATTCAATTCTCCATTTTTCTTTGCATTCATTCCCCTTAGTCTTTAATAGCTTGTTCACCCTTCAAGCCTTCACCTCCTTAAGCCTTCTTAGTATGCCAACTGTAGATTCATTCCTTCAGCCACCATATGAAGCAACACCTCTAGACTCCTTTTCTATCTTTGGTTCACACTAAATGGCATTTTTCTTCTAGCTTTGTTATCTCCTTATATAGACAATTTTGATATGTTTTCGCTTCATCACAATAATCCATCTTAGGATTAGGTCACATTCATCAAATCCTCCCTCTTTTCCATTTTGTTCCTTCTAGAAACTTCTCTTACAATCCTCTTCAAATTCACCTGAAAATGGTTTATCTTAAATTTTGTGCCACTAGCTCACCATACTTGTCTTCAACATGCTTCACACAATTCAAGAAATCAACTTTTTCAGCTCAGATTCATCAAATCTTTGATCAAACTCTTTATATTGTCACTTGACAATAACATGTTTTCTCGGCAATAACTATCTTCCGGTGCTCGGTCAACACTAGGTTTCTCACAAAACACTAATTCTTGCAATAACATTTTTTTCTTCATGCCTAATATCCTAGAGGAAATCCCAATGTATAAAACCCCTTTCTTAAGGACCAAGGTCAATCCTTACCGTAAATAATAGTTAAGATCATCCCTTAACTGAGATATTGTTTTTTGGATCCTAGACTTGTTTTCATGTTTTCATTCTTTTCTTGCCTTATTTACATCAACCTCTTTTGATTTTGATACTAGAATTGGTATGAAATGAGGAATATTAAATTTATTTGATCAACCAAAAGTTCTATAATAAATATCATCATGCTAAAAAATCTAATAGCCAAAACACTTTCTTTTATCTGATCAATCTAAATTATGGTTTAAATGTTTTCAAGTTTAATAACTTAATACAACCCACATTCCAATAAATCTAATATATATGCACTATTATTGATCCTACGAGTTTATGAACTTTAATGGAATCTATATTCACTTATTTTCTCAAACTTTTCTATTTAAAATAGAATAATAAATAATGAACAACACTTCTCTTCTATAAGCATGTATTTAATTCACTTGTTTAAATCTGAAAATTTCACATATTCATTTACTTGAATTCATGAGAAGAGACTCAAATATCCTATAAGCATGAAATATAACCATGACTATGTACTCTACACTTGTTTTGTTTAGCAAACAAGAAAGATCTATTACTTTAATTTAATTTAACTGTTTAAAGTATGCGCTTTACATTTTCCATTTGCAAACACAAATCTCTTACTTGCTTTCTTTCATTACTATAAAAAACAAGAAAGAACTTCTTTTAAAATGGATCCAAACACATACTACTAAAATCTAGTAATTTTCCTACTAACATTTTCACACATAAACCTACAACTATGCATTTCAATAAAAAGGAATAAGAGATCCATTACTTTATTTCTTTCATATGAATATACAACTAGTCTCTTTCAATCCTTATCAACATAGTACTAGATGAAGGTACACTTAATGGAAGACTCCCCCATTTGCATTATAGTATACAATGGCTAGACTTGGTTTTTGAAAAAAAATGAAAATAACAACAACAATAATCGTTCCAAAGTTTCAAAAAATCCATAAATAAGCTACAAAAAAAATACTTATTTTGACATGAAAAGATCATCTCCCATCCATAGGCCTTTTCAAGGCCACCCCTAAGCTAGGAGAACCCTTTCTAGGTGGGTAACATATACATTTCATCCATTCACAATACACAATATATTCTTAAACACTCATAATGTCGCATTACTACACATGACTCCCAACCCAAGGTTTGCAACTAGGATCATTATTGATCCCTTAAAAATGGTGAAGTTGGAAATGAACCAATGTGGAGAACCACATTGAAAAATAAAAAGATGCATGTGTTCACAAGGATTTCACATACACTTTCATGTGCCTTCACAAGGCTTCCCATATATTTCACATACAACAACCTCCATACATCTCCCTTTGGTACCTAAGGACAATCCCCTATAACCCTGAAAGAAAAAAGTGGCACATGGGCCCATAAAATCCTTATGCTATCTCTTTACTTCATAAGGAGTGGAACTCCATGCATAGGCATTCCCCATACCACTCATCCAACAAGGCTCTCTTCCCTTCCATGGGTGAGTCTCACCTTTTAACACCCATACACATGATGTAAAAATAAGTAAAAGTTCCAAAATATTTACATGAACTTCAAAACAATACAATACAAATTCAACAAGAGACTATTACCAACATTCTACTATGGACACAAAAGCTGCATGATAAGAAAAACTAACCTTATTTTCAAGCTTGTAAAAGCCTAGTTTTTATCTCTCTCTCCCACCAAGCTTCCACTCTTTCCTTCCCAATCTTTTTCTCTTCCTCTTCCCAATTGACAAGAACCTCCAAAAATTCAACTAACTTGACTAATGGTCTCCAAAAATTGGAGAGTGAGCATTATCCTACCACTTTCTACAAAACTCCTTTGAGAAGAACCCCAACTAATCTCACCTACCACTCATCATGAGTGGTTTTTTTCCACCATTTTGTCCACATCATGGGGGTAGATTTCTCAATCTTGGTAAAACAAAAACTTTTTCCTAAACCCCAAATTTTTCATTCTCTTTCAAATAAATATTGAAGGGTCATTTGCAGGTTTTGGGAAGCTCAATTGGCCTAGAATTCCCACCTAACCAATAGTACACCCATGGGGTGAGACATTTTAAGCTAAAATTACCTCTTATAGTCACTTTTTTGCCTCTAAAAGCCCAACAAGAGTTGACTCTCAAAATTGGGTGATGTGACAATCATCTTGTCACTCTAAATAGGAAATCTCACCTAGGGATTCTACATGATTACTCAAGGGTCACTCTACCTCCTACTCACTTCACTTGGCATGCCACATCATTATACATTTGTAAATTGACACAAATTAAACACATCACTTTTATAAAAACTAGGCATTCGAACATCTATATTCACAATTACATTTGAAAAATTACATAACTCACTCCAACACAATTTTTACAGATAGAAAAAAATACAATTTTAGTTAGGTTGTTTTTGTCCTTATGGTTAGTTGTTGCTTCACAAGGAATTATATGAAAAATCAACTAGAAAAGGTTTTTCTTAGTGCCCATGGTCACTATCATGCATAACTCAAATCAAAAATTAGTAGTCCAAGAATTGTAAACATATAACTATATTAAAATATTCATTATTTAGTTATTTAAAACTCAAATAAATAATTCTATGTGATCAAATTGTATCTTTCTATGCATAACCAATTATCACATTTTCAATGAACTCACTTGATTTTAACCTTTAATTTATACTTATAATAATTCATAACTCACAATCACATAACTCTAATCTATATTTACAACATGATTTCTTGTCAAACACCTATAGAGATTAGCATATGGGAAAATCTATTTTATAACATCTAGTTAGCAACTAATTTTTTGCAATTCATAATTCCATATGAACAACTCAATTTAATATAAAACCCAATACCCTAAACAAAAATTCTAATGTATGCAATACTACATGACATCATTATCATTACAAGTGCTCAAATAAACAATACATAAAAGAAGTTATAGAAAATCCCTACCCAATAAGGTTTAAATTCATATGCATAAACATGTAAGATCAATGAAGATTTTTTCATATATGTAAATAAAATTGTATAATGGCTAGGGGTGGGGCATCATAATAAAACAACTACAGGACAAAGTACAAATTTTAAACATGAAATACATGAATCCTTAGATCCCCTATTAACAACCATTTCTAAAATGGTTTTTTTAAAAATAAAGTTATCACTCAGAGAAAGACACATATGTGTGTACATGGTTAATGTAGAGGATCTAGGATTCTATCCAATAACTAGCCTCAACTAAGGTTCTAATATTGAATCATCTAATAATTCTTATCTCTTGTCCAAATTACCAATTCAAGCCTCCAAGACTTTCTCTCCAACTTACCCCCTAGGTGTAGTTGGTCTAGTGTAGATTGAATCTCCCTTCCAAGGCACTAGTCTTACTAGCCCATCTTTCCCTTAGAACCCTCACCCTCTCTTTGGATCTTGTTCTCCCACTTTATTGGAGTATTTTAGTATTATATATATCATCCATTACCTTCCTAACCTCATTTAACACTTCTAGTCACATTAACAATTCAAGAAGGCTTAATTTCTTTATAAAGACTAATTAGGCCTAATGGCTTCTAGGTCTAGTAACCTTGTTTTGTTTCCACACTTCAAATTTTTTGAAACAATATTTAATAAAACCCATATAAAAACCTTGTGAATCTGAAAGCTATCCACTAGCACACCAAGATTCCAAATTTGTAGAACTCCAAAACACCCACAACCCTACTTACTCCCAAGCCCTAATTTCTAGCCTTTGTTTTAGGCCTCTGTTCTAATCAGTAATCAAAAATATCTCAAGCTCTTCAAACCTTCAACCAACCTTAAATTCCTAGGTAAATTCCTATGGCTTCTAGGAACTCCATTGGATTGACCCACATGATCATGGGTGGGCTCTAGAACATCTTTTCCAAAACTGTCTAGGTTTACATACTCCTAGCAGTCAACCTAGGGAATCACTCCATAGCAAGGAAACCCATCATAAAATTGAAATATTAAAAAAAAAATATAGGTACACTATCTAACCTATCACCCCACCTATTTTCATGCATTTTCCACTATGGGTGATAAGGTTAGAGACATTTTTGTACAATCAATCCTGTGAAGGCAATGTTTAGGCTAGTCAGCAAGAAAATGTTGTAACTTGCAAATCTTAAGAATTCAGAAATAGTTTGAATATGAAGAAGAACCAAGAAAGAATAAAATATAAAAAACATGAACTTGATCTCCTACGCCAATCCATACACAAATGTACTACACCATTAAACACTAGAAAATATAGAAATTTTTCTATACAAAAGCTCCACACATGCATAAAATTGGTATGAACATTCCAACTTTCCAAAAATGATCTTCCATTCTCATATACACAAGAATGGGTATTTGCAACCTCCAAAATTTACATTTTCAATTTCTTACAAAATTGCAAAAGTTGTGCAATCTTGCAACTTTTAAGAAATTTTTTCTCCTTAGGGCTTTTTGGCCAAATGGGTCCATCTAGGACCATTCTAGGACCTTGGATAGGATACCGAGGACCTATTTAGGTAATCAAAGACCTTAATAACCCATACCTAATCATATTTTACCTGTTGAGAAACTTTTAACAACCTAGGACCTAGTGAGCAACTTGGATCCTACAATTGGATTAGTTGCATTCCAATGACACTTGGAACTTTTTAAACTCCAAAATACCCCTAGGATGAGTCCCATACACAACATCAAATGATCTCTTTCTAGTGCTCTTGATAAAAAATTCATTATAAGCATACTTTTCCTTCCCTATGATATGATCCCATGATTGACCATGCTTCTTGGTCAAACACCTTAATAAATTACCTAAAGATATGTTCACCACCTTTTTTGTCCATTATATTGGGGGTGATAGGCTGAAGAAAAGGATGGATTTGTGGCTAGCATCTTCCAAAGGGTCCTCCAAAATTTTCTTATGAATTTAGTGTCTCTATCACTCACTATGTTGAGTGGAAAACCATGGATTCTCACTATTTTCCTAAAGAGCATACCTACTATATGTGAAGCATAATTTTTTTCTTGCATGTGATAAAGTGTGCCATTTTTTTGAAATGGTCTACAGCCATAAATATGCTATTATGCCTTCTAGGTATCTTAGGAAGTCCTAAAACAAAAACCATACTCAAACACTCCCATAGCCTTATGGTGAGTGGTTGGTATAATCCTACATTTCTACTATGTCCTTTAGCCGTCTGACATATATGTCATTGTTCCACAAACCTTCTTACATCAGTCTGCAATCTCGGCCAGTAATAGTACTTAGAGACTTGCTCAAGTGGCTTGTCTACCCCAAAATGTCCTTCCAAACTTTCTTGATGCTTTTCTTTGATGATTTTATCCCTCATGGAACATTGGGGAATGCACAATAGGTGCCCCTTAAATAGTAAACCTTCCTTCTACATGTAGTTAGTAAAGTCTACTTTAAAACCTTGCTTGAACTTACCACATGCCTCATATGATTTCTTGAAGTCCTTATCCTCTTTGTAGAGGTCTCTTAGAACCTCCATTCCCACACTCTGTCATTGAATTTATTGGATGGCTAGGACTCTCCTGCTAAGAGCATCATAAACCTTGTTGCTAACACCTTTCTTATGCTTGATCACAATGGTGAATGCCTATGAATTCTCAACCCACTTGAGGTTTCTTTGATTTATTTTCTCCTGCCTATTCAAGAAGCTAAGGGCATGGTTGTCTATATAAACCAGAAATTATTTTGGAAGGAGGTAGTGCCTCCAATTCTTTAAAGCTTGGACCATTTCATATAACTCAAGGTAATTGGTAGAGTACTTCTATTTTGCCTCATTCAATTTTTCAGAGAAGAATGCCACAAGATGTCCTTATTGACTTAGTACTACTCCAACAACTAGCTTACTAGCATCATACTCTACAACAAAGAGTTGATTGAAATCTAGAAACCTTAGGGTAGGTAGGGTTTCAATCCTTATTTTCAAAAGCTCAAATCCCTTATCTATTACCTTTGTCCATTTAAATTGACATTTGATGCCTCCCTTAATGGTGTTGAGGATAGGTGCACATACATGACTGAATCCTCTCACAAACTTCCTATAGTAAGATGCCAAACCATGAAAATGCCCAAAATCTCCTATGCATTTAGGTGTTGGCCACTCCAATATGAACTTGAACTTATCAGGATCCATTTTAATACATCCATTGGAAACAACAAACCCAAGATATACTAATTTAGATTTTAGGAACTCACACTTCTCTTGATTAATCATCATATTATCTTGATGTAGTCTCTTCAAGACCATCTCCAAGTGCTTCATATGCTCCTCTTTGAACCTACTAAATATTAGAATGACATCCAAATATACAATAACAAACTTACCTATGAAATTTACTAGCACCTCATTCATCAGTCACGTGAAGGTACTTGGGGAATTTGTCTGGCCAAAAGGCATTACTATCCACTCATATAACCCTTTATTTGTCTTAAAGGTTGTCTTCCATTCATCACCATCTCACTCTAATTGAATGATACCCTAACTTCAAATCCACATTGGAGAAGTAGCAAGAGCCTCCCATATTGTCTAACAAATCCTCATTTCTTGGCATAGGGAACCTATATTTGATGGGGATCTTGTTGATTGCCCTAGATTCAATACACATCCTCCATTTTCCATTTTTATTAGGTGCAAGGAGAGTAGGTATGGCACAAGGGCTCAAAATCTTCCTTATTAAGCCCTTTCCCAAAAAAATCTTGTGTTTTCTTGGGAATTTTAGCATTTTGACTTGGTGTCATCTTGTAGACTACCTTGTTAGGTAGATTTTTCCCTAGTATTAGATCTATCTAATGGCTTACTTCCCTCATAGGTGGCAATGAATTAGGCATCCCATTGTCCACTACTTCATGGTACCTTTCCAAAAACTGTTACACTTCTTGAGGCACTTGAATCTTCTCTTTGGTCTCTTCTCTAGGTGTTACCACTACTACACAACACACTCCCTTATCCTTCTTGATATGACCCCACATGCTTCTCCTCTTCAGGCTCAGTCAAAGGGTCCATCTAAAATTTCTTACCTTGTTTGGTTATCATATAGCTATTCAACTCTCCATCATGTATGGCCTTCACATTATACTACCATGAATGCCCTAACAAAATATTACAAGCATCCATAGGCATTATGTCACACAACACCTTGTCTTTGTATTTTAATATCTCAAAATACACAAGTGTATGCTCATCAACTAGTATTTGTTGGCCCTTGTTCAACCAAGACACCTTATAGGGAGTGGTGTGAGGTATCCTCTTGAGGTTCAAATTATCTACAATCTTTGTGGATAATATGTTCTCAGTGGAGCTACTGTCCACCACAACCCTAAAAATATTTCCATGAGACCTACAAGTGGTCTTAAATAGGCTCTTTCTCTATGGTGGTTCAACTACATTAGGTACCTTCAACAAGGTCCTTCTTAGCATTAGATTTTCACCATCCACTATTGGTCCTACCTTAGAATTAGGTGATGTAACACTTTGAGTATCATCTTCTTATACTAACTATGTTCTCCTTTGTCCCATAGATGAACATGAAGCCTTTTCAACACATCTACCCATAGTAAGCCTCACTTGGTTATAGTTGTAAGATCTACTAGTAAATATAGTACTACCTCTACCTTGTGACTAGAACCTACCCCTAGGTGGTCCCCTTCCTCTATAGTCCCTTCTTTAGAATTTGTTCCTATTCTAGTTTCCTCTACAGTTATCATTGGCTTGGGTTTCTTCTGACCTACTTGGTCCTAATCCTCTAACAAAGTTTTCCTTGCCTCTAAAACCTATGTTCCCTCTGCCTCTTTTTTGTGAATCATACCTCCTTCTTGCCTTCTCTTCTACCCTTAAGGCTAGCTAAAAACACTTATGCATACTATTTGGAGCCATCATGTTGATCTCATGTTGAATCCCTTGTCTTAATCCATTAACGTACCTTGCCACTCTTTCCACTTCATCTTCTTCTTCCTACCCTTAGACTTAACTTTTTGAACTCTTCAGTATAGAAACTCATTGTGAGGTCTCTCTATCTTAGGTTTCACAACCTCTAATGGACCAAATCTCATAGTCTATGGATAGGAATTGGGCCCTCAACCTAATGTTCATCCTATCCCAAGACACAATCTTCTTCTTCCATACAACTACCTTTTCATCTTTGACCAAATCTACTATGGTACCATTGTTCATTTCCTTAGGTGGCATAATGTAAGCCTCTTGGTCTTCCATATCTAAAGTAGGCTCTAATACCACTCTAATCCAGAAGGTCCAGGTTTTTATCCAATAACTTCTCTTAAATAAGGTTCTAACCTTGAATCATCCAATTATTCATGTCTCTTGTCCATTTGACCAATCCAATCCTCCAAGACTCTCTGTCCAACTTATGCCCTAGGTGTTGTTGGTCTAGTGTAGACTAAATCTCCCTTCCAAGGCACTAGTCCTACTAGCCCTTCTTTCCCTTAGAACCTTCACCCTCTCTTAAGACCTTGTTCTCCCACTTTCTTGGAATCTACTAGTGTTGTAGATACCTTCCATTACCTTTCTAACCTCATTCAACACTTTGGTCACAATAACAATTCAAGAAAACTCAATTTCTTCACAAAGGCTAATTAAGGCTAATGACTACTAGGTCAAGTAGCATTTTTTTTCTTCCACACTTAAAATAATTCGAAAAAACCTTAGGAATATCAAATCTATCTGCTATCACTCCAAGATTCCAATTTTTTTAACTATCTAATTATGAAAATTTCAATCTATATACTCTTTTCATTGATCTCTAACTCAAATATTACATTATTATGAGAAAGACCCTAAGTGAATTCCAATTATTATTATCTAGTACTCAATTGTTTGATTATAACTTGAAAATTGTAATGTTGATGATGCCTAACCATGATTGAATATTATTTTTTCCTTAGATATAAAATGTAGAAAAAAAATTAGTGTTGCATAAATTCACCAACAAATCATGACTTTGTGCACAAGTATGGGTTGGGTCTCACCATTTTGGAGGACCTTTTAGGACACCATAGAAAAAAAACATGTTGATGTGGCACCATATTTGATGATATGACCTTGAACCTTAGTTATAAGAAAGGAATTTGTCAAGAAAACTAATGGAAATTCTTGAGAGTTATATGTTATTTGAAATTTTCAAATCAGATTTGAAAAGTGTAAATTCAAAGTCCTTAACAACTAGAATCTCTATCATATGCAAAATAACATACCTTAGAAAATAGATTCCAAATAATGATTTTTTTTTTTTGATGAATAGACCTTTCCTATTAATTAAATATTAAATATACGTATCCACAAGAAAAGGGGCTAGGGGATACAATATCACCCCACAAGTTCACTCAATATGCAGCCGGATAAGACAAATATTCATCAAAAAAAATATTAACAAAATGAATAAAGCTCTCAGGCTGCAAGAGCGGTGCTAATTGAGGGAGGGTCTTTATCATCAAAACCTCAAAATTTTGTGGAGTTGATAGATGGCTCAAGGGGAGCTCAACCATCAACAGGGGTGGTAGTAGCATCATCTATCTCTTTTACTCCCTCCAACCTAGATGGAGAGATAGCTAAATCTAGGCAAGGGGAATCCCATTTAGGGACTTTGTATGTAGAAGGCCAACTAACATCAAGGGAAATAGGAGGAGCCACTAAGGACCAGCCTAAACCCATCCTCCATGGAAGTGAGGCCAAGCAGCAATGACCATCAAAACTGCCACTAGGAGAGTGGCGAGAAAGCTACAACTTGGGAGTATGCGAGTGACACACTTAACTATTGTAGCCTCTCCAATGATTGTGAGGAGTATTATGATTACCAAATAAGGTATCTAGTCATACCCAAGCAATCATATAAGGGGAATTACCCCAATGAGCTAAAAGCTCCTATAGGTGAGGTACCTCTAGTGCCACTTTATCTTTCTCTACTTGTATCTACATCATGACATTATTACAAATACATGCTTTAAAGTACATAGGAACATGTATATCAAGAATATTGTGAGAGAATAAAACAAAATTGTAGTCCTTCTAAATAGTAAATAAAATCTCCATTCTGAAAGTATCTCATAGTTGGGAGTACTTAAAAGGAAGTTTGGTCAAATCTCCTAACACAACCATGTGCCAGGAAAAAGCCTATGGGTAGGAAAGCTTAACAAAACCATGAATCCAAAGCCAATAATTATGGGCCCACCTATAGAACCAAAGAATATGTAGGAAAATTTTTGGCTAGCCACAAAAAGGACATCAAGGGTTTGGGATTCCTAAATGTCAAAGCTGAGGGTCGAATGAAAGCCCTTTAAAAAGAATACACCAGGAAAGTGACCTATTTTATGCTCTGTGATAGTTTTCCAAATTGTGGATAATCTAAGGCTCCACATCATGTGAGAGGACTATAAATACCAATTCTAGTTGAGAGTGTTAACAATCAGATGGTGGGGAACCAGCCATCGATAGCCCAACTTTGGTTTATAACTAGTCAAAGGAGTGACATGATACGAATTCCAATCTTTCCACCATGGTCAAGATGAATGAATACAAAGCTTGTGCAATATATGGGGAGGCACCACAAAGACTAGAAGATCAATTATTTTTCGATCTAGATGGACAATCTCGAACTACACTTGTAGGTCCTCCCATGAGTGAAGACTCATAGAAACCCTAGAAAATAGATCTTTCAGTGTCTTGATTCCCCTTCAAAATAAGCACAACGTGCTCACTCCCTGAATTGTAGCCAATGGAACACCTTGAACAAAAAACAAGGGAGACCACCACAAATCTTGCTAGTTCATAGAGAGCCCATCTCTAAACCTATTGCTTGTCCAGTGAAGCCACAACTTGATGGTTTCAAGGCTTTCAAAATTCTTTTACCAATAAAGGTTCCCTCAATCTACACTAGTTTAGTGGTCATGAGAATGGTTTGAAAGCCAATCCCTTTCTAGGATAGTTGGTTAACCAAAAATCTTGAAGAAATGCAATGACACAACAAGATTTTCTCAGCCTCATCACCAATGAGATCCTGAATGACCCACTTGACATAGAGGGAAATATCTTGATTGCAAGTGGAAAGTAGTCCAAGACCATCAGAGTCTTTGTGTAGACAACAAAAGTCGCAAGAAACTCTATGAAAGTTGTGATACACAACATCAGAAGCCTAGAGGAAATCCCTTAGGAGGCATTCAAGGTTGAGGTATGAAGCTTTGGAAGGGACCTAACACAAGGAGTAATAGACATGCATAGGATCCAACACCTTATAAAAAATCTTAAAATTTCCTACAAGAGAGAGAGAGATTTGGTGATCCAATAGTCCAACTTCTTCTCAATCCACGCCAGGAAAAAATTCCATAGCTCCATAGGGGAAGCTTGAAAAGGAAAAGGAATGCCCAAAAATCAAAAGATTTCTCTGTGCTAAACCATTTTCCACCCATAACATTGTAGCCATTAAGGGTCTAGCAAGAAAAATTGTTTATAGAAAAGGGTTTTGTGTCATTTAATAGATGACCCAAAGGCAATGCAAAATGTATCCATTCATTGGAAGGCATTGGTAATATTATCTTCATTTTCCAGAAGGGTGAGGAAGGAGTCATCTATAAAATGGCCACTGTGAAGTAGAATTTGGGAGAGTGATGCCACACAAAAAACCCTAAGAGATAGCATTGGCAAGAAGATAGCCAAACCCTTTGACTACCAAAAGATAAAGAGAAGATGCTAAAGGATAACATTGATAGATGGATTTATAAATCCTAAAAGGTTTAGATTGTTAGCCAATCATAGTAATACAAGTAGAGGCATTTCCAAAAAGAATTTGAAATGATTCAAGAAAGACTAGTCCAAATCCCAGGAATTGAAGCATGGCCAAAATGAAAGGCCATTCAATTTAGTCATAGGCTTTGGAAAAATCAATCTTAAGAAATGAGACCTATTGTTTGGACTGACAAGCCCACTCCATACCGTTACAAACAATAATAATATTATCCAAAATATATCTAGATTTAATGAAGCTAGTTTGTCCAAGATGAACAATCTAAGGGAGTAGATGCCTAATTTTAAGGGAGAGAGCCTTCACAATAATCTTGTAAGAGATGTTCAACAAATTGATGGGCATCCAATTGCATTTTTCTTTAGGATCACCAAATTTAGGTATGAATTTGATATTACCCTTATTAATAATGTTTCATAGGGGATGGAAATTGCAAGCTTCTTGATATCCATGATGTAGATCAAGTCCAATGTCCTCCTATAGAACTTTGTAAAATTCACATGGGAAGCCATCCCATCCAAGGGCTTTATCATCAGCCATGGAGATGACAACCTCCTTGAGATCAAAAAGCATGAACTTTTTCTCACAAAAGGCATATTACTCTAGAGCAAATTTTTTGGGAGTAGTGGAAAGGAATGCTTGTAATGTCTAGTCATGTGCTATAGAGGGCCTCTACATGGTGAAAACCTTCTTACAATGATACACAAAATCCTAAAGGATGTTAGGTAGGTCAGAAAGAACCTACTGGTTTTCCCTTATGTGTTTGATGCCTATCAAAAAATGGAAAGCCTACACATCATTGAAAAATTCCTTAGAATATTTCTTGCCAACTTCCCTCCAATGGAGACGTGCTTTGATCTGAGCTCCTCTATGGTGGAATTTACAAGTGGGAAGAATACTTCTGAGAGGGGGGATGAATCAAAAGTACCAAACTTTAAGCTATAATTTTTTTAACTAAAATCAATACATGCATGAAACATTTCTAATTAAGATGAGAGCAAAGGCATGCATGAAAATGGACAACACAATATTTGATCACCCAGAAACCCACCAAAATGAGAAGGTAAATTTGGGGTGGGGATGACACCCACAACTTATCACTATAACAATATGTAACTTATCAAGGTTACAAAGTTTGACCATCATCAATGGTCTCCCCTGAGAGAGGCCTACCCTATTAAAGGCTCTAACACCCTATTAAAAGTGTACATGTCTAAAGGATTTACAAAAAATTCACTTGGAATATCACCCTATTAAAGGATTTACAAAATGAATGTTAAACCAACCTATTTTCATATGATTTTCATTCTCCTAATACAATGGCTAGAAAGTATAGTAGAATGTGTTGGCCTGATAACTTATAATCCTCAATTATTGATTTTAGATCAATGTTCAATTCATTCTAATCTGATCCTCTTTAATCTGATATGATTCTGTACTAAGTGTTGATACTCTGTTCTGATGTTCACTGATTTGGCAATTCCTCTATTTTTCTAAATCACATTGAATGTACTCTTCACCATTTTTTTCTTCGCTCTCTCTCACTCTATCATTCCTCTCTTTAATTCTCTTCTCACATACTCTCACATGCATTGCCATACATTATTGAATTATGGGGTTTTGACCTCCTTAAAAAGGTTTCATGACTTAGGTTTGGATATGAATCTATGATTGAGATTCATCCATCTTTCCTACTCGATTCTTTCCATTTTTCTGCTTAGTTGCATGTTGATTACATAGGAAATCAAATAGATTTGATCTTATCTTTTAATCCTTCAAGATTTATCATATGTCAGCTCAAAAATGGTTTACCTCTCAGTTTGTGAGGGCACAAACTCTTATGTTGATTCTATTTTACTCAGCACTTATTGATTACTAATGCTTGGCACATATAGAAATTCTATCTTGCTCAACACCTATGGAAATTTTGTCTTGCTTGAAACCTATAGTTTACTCAGCAATTAAAGCTTTCTTGGCACTATCTATCTGCTCAACATTTGAATGACTCGGCATTTTCTGTTTGCTTAGCATCTGAATAACTTGACACTTGTTGAATTTCTATCTTGGCACATATTCTAACTCGACATCTATATTATACTCGGCATCAACTAAGAAAATTTCTTAAGTGTGTTGACACTCAATTGTCAAAACCAATTTGAGACCAAAACCTCCTTCTTTGACATGAATGTCAAAAACACTTAACTATACATGATTAATCTAATCTCTTTGAGTATAATATACATTATGTTCGGCATATATAAAAAACTTCAAAAATTATTCAAAATTTTGTGAAGGAGTTTATACCTCAAAATTTATAACTCCCCTCGATTTGATGTGCCTTTGATGTATCCACAACTTCTCATGTTGGATTTGTCTCATGCTAATTTCGATACTCTTTATCTCTGCCTTGCCTTGTCATTCTTTCTCTATCTACTATGTACTAACTCCCCCTTTCACACTTTCTTCCCTTGTAGTTATTATTTCCTTTTGGCTTTTCTATTTCTCCCCCTCAAAATTTATAAAATTTATGTCCGCAAAATTTATCATCTTATCACCTCAATACTTATCTCCCCCTTTTTTATACTTATGTCAAAGAAGTCTATACATTAATTGAATATTTTTCCAAAAAGGACTTATTTACCTCCATTACTATCCTCAAATCAGCATCCCAGTTTTCTAGTGCAATTTCTATTGATTTAAGTTGGATGGTTGACTCTGTTGCAAGGTGAACTAGGCCTTCCAATGTAGAAAGATTGGGGTCTTTCTTTAACACATTTTCTATATAGGTCAGTTCTTTCTACAAGATTTCCATATGTGGCATTATGACAGATTGGATCTGTATCAATTTGGTCTTTGTATTTGCCTCATGTGCTATTGACAGAGCTAGTTCCTTCTGAGTGTGAAGCATAGTTTGAAAATGCTTCTCACTCTGAGCTGGCTCTCTTGGTAGTTGCATAGCAGATAACTTTAAATTCCTCTCCAAGCTCATTATTCACTGGTTAGTTTCCTATGTGAAAATTGATGGATCGCACAATTTTGAGTACAATGAGAATATGTTTTCAAGTATTGCCTTTGCCTTTTCAATCTTCTTGAAAAGCTCCACCTGTGATAGTGCTATTTCACTTGATATTCTTTCTTTCACCTTTGTTTGAAACTTCTTTTCAAACCATTCTAATAGTTTTTCATTTGTATCAAGGTCTTCATTTTGTACCTGGTCCACCATACTGGATAGTTGCTCCATAATGGTCTTAGTTTAATTAGGTATTTGCAAGCTAAATGCATCTAGAAAGGTGTCTTTTATCTCAAATAATGCTTGCCTTTGTTTATACTCATTTCTAAGTACCTCCTATTTCTTTTTCTTTTTTAGTGCCTCTTGCACTTCATTTATCTATTCAATATTCATGGTTGCATAGTCATACTTAGGAATGACTATTTCTTCATCTAGAGTAGGGTCTCCATAATGAAGTACCCTTGAAACCTTTGTAGAGCTCGAGCCTAGTGGTTAAATTTGAAGTGGCATTGCTTCAGTGCTTGGCTTTTGAGATGTTCCAATTGGCGTCCTTGTTGTAGGATAATTTATCAATGTTTGTATTGCCTCTTGCTCCTTCTCCTTAGGACTTTCTTTGTCCTCTTCAGATCTTTCCTTATTAATTACTATGATCTTTGGGGGTGCACCTTTTTCTTGTGCTATAGAGACAAAGGTATTAATTTTTCCTATTTGATTGTTTACTACCTCCTTAGCAAATGTAGTGACTGGTATTGTGCAGTCAACCTTAGTTGATGTATCTTGTGTAGCTTGCTCTTGGGGTTTTCCACTTGTAGCTTTTGGGATATGAGAAGGTGGTTCTTGTGGATTCACCTTATCCCTTGTGAAGTTAGCTATAGCCTTTTGTAGTTCTTCCATACTCACCAAGACTAGATTTGTACACAATTGTGCTTGTAGGGTAGTCTGGTGAAGGATTCTTTTAATATCCTCTAAAGTTAGTGGATTTACGTTCTAACTAGAATTGTTAGGAACATCTTGTATACTTATTTTATTTGTAGGTGTGGGAGTTACATGTGGAGGACTTGGTGGTGGCAATTGTGTGTCTTACACACTCTGTTCTGTTTGTTGTTGTTCAGCAATTGCCATATCATCTTTTTGTGTTTCCTTCTCCACCGTATCATCTACCTTATCATTTTCATCCTCTTCTCCATTGTTTCTCCCTTCAAAGGGATCTGCCTCTCCTTCTTTCATAGTTGTGAGGCCATAGATTAACTTCCACATTAGCATGGACTTCTTCACAACATCCTCAATCTTATTTTGTAGAATACAAAAGGCTCTATACTTGGGTGAAAATTTGCTCCCATTCTTATTATTTTCCTTGCTAATTTTCCCTTTAGTGAGTTTAGGCATTACTTGAGCCAATGTTGACTCTCTTATTTCTTTTTCCATATTAAAGCAATAATGTCATTTATTTTCTACAATGGAATATAACTCCTTAGGCATTGAGTTATCAAGTTCAAGTGGAGTGATCTTGAACTTGGCCATCATAGTGTAGACTGACTCTTCAACTATGTTATGTTCTTCTCTAGTCACCTTATTAAAATCAATGCCTTTTAAGCTAGATAAGTCTGCATTATCTCTAATGTTATCACATATATTTTCCAAATCAGACTTGGTGGTGTGACTTACCACTCTAATTTGGCTTATGTCCTCAGACTCTATTCTTTCTTCATCTGATTCAGGAGGTGCAACATACTTTCTTCTCAACTTCTTGTTGGATGGACCCTCCTATTCAGTAGCCTTCTTCTTTTCCTACTCCTTAGCCTTCTTTTTTGAAGCTCTTGTATTTTCCCTTGTAGTAGGCTTTTTTGGGCTTGGCTTAGCTATCTTCTTGCCTTTGGGCTAAGCTGTAGGTTGTTTCTAAGATTTTCTATTCTTTGGCTCAGGCTTGGTAGGTGCTTCCTTGGCTTGTTCTTCCTCCTCAACACCTTCTACCTCTTAAGCATCTTCTCCCATGCCTTGGGTCAATGCAAGTGGATCCTGGCCCTATTCTTCTTCTTCTTCTTCTTCTTCTTCTTTTGTTGTCCCTCCTCCCAATCTAGCCTTAAGATTTTTCACCAATCTATCCTTTTTCTTTAGGGTAGAGGCTATTTTTAACTCCATTTCCACTTTAGACTTAACAACATCAAAAGTACAAAAAGGCTTTGCACTTTTATCAATATCTTCTGCAAGCAATGTTGTGATTATTGCAGATGCCTCATCAATGTTGATTTCATATCCAAGTGGCCTTAGCCATCTCACACTTGGTATTGTTGCTTGGATATATGTGAAATCAATGTCCACTAAGAAAAAAATGTCATTGATGTGCTACCCAATGAGAGAGATAGGTATTCTAAGTCTATGTTTCATTGACTTCTTAAAGTCTTCGAAGTAGCTGGTCATTATAGTTTCAAAATTTTCCCCCATCTACTCTATGTATTCATTGACCTCTAATGTTGCTGACCTATTCATTTTCCAGCCCATATTTCCAAAAGAGGGGAATTCATTTTGAACAATGACAAATAAACATAACAAAATTGATCCAAATTTACATTGTGCACTCTTGGATCTCCTTATTACTTCCAAATTCTCCATAATCTATTGTAATTATAGTTCAACTAGATCATATGTATGATCCTTCTTGATAATTTTGTATCCAACGTCAACTGCAATACAAGGTACACTATTCAATTAGCTTGACTAGTAGAATTTATGGGATATGACCCTGACAACAAATTCTACAAGAGGATCTTTGATTGTGTCAATTGTCATCCCTCTCTTGTTCCACTTTGCCTTAGTTTTCTTCTCTATGGCTTCTTTAGAATCACTCCTTAGGGTCTTTGGTCATTCTAGGGTTGGGTACCCAGTTACTCTATATATAATTCTTTTTGACAATTTGATCGGTTCATCCTCTAACTATAGGCATCTATCATGGATTCTACTTAGTACAATTCTTATCCATTCCATTTTAAAAACTATAGGGAAATCTAGGGCACAGGTTAAGCCCTTCCTCTCAACAATTTGAAATTCTCCCTTCAATACCCCATTCTCACAAAGTTTATCATATGCTTTCCAAATCTCCATGTCACCAATTGCACCTATCTTACAATTATAGCACCTTTTGACATCTTGCACCATCACAACTTTAGGTGGAATAATAGATAAAGTGCTGATAAGGTCATTCTTATATGCACCTTTAGGAATTGGTCTAAAGTCTAGTTGTTTTACTTCATTACTAACTAAACCTCAAATGACTCCTTGTCTTGGAGTTTCCTAGAGCTAGATGCCATTTTTACAAACTAGGGTTTCAAGAAATAAAAATGGCATAACTACATAGCTCGGTGCTAGAGTAGATACCTTAAATTGATGAAACAATGTTGAATCTTGACTGGAATCTTTGCAAAAACTTCAATCTTTGCTTGGAATTCATTTCTATGCTCTTCTTGCTATTGCTCTATGTTATGCATGATGAAAAATGATAAAAAAACTTGACCTTATACCTTTCATTTCATAGCATTTAATGCTTAGTGCACATACAACTGTCCACTTGGCTCCTTATGCAATTATGTTTCACTTGGCTTCTACTACTAACTCAGCTTCTACTGACTTTGGTAGACAACTCGGCATATACTAGGATTTTACTTGGCAACTAAAGATAACCTTTTGAGGATAGACTTGCATCTTTATTCATGTTATTTATATCTTTTGTAGTACTAATTTATTCTGGGAACTGATGTATAATAAAGTATTTGAATATCAGTCCCACACACCTTCTTTTACTTAGTTGGATGAAGTGTTACCACTTGACCTTTTAGGTGGAGTGATCCCTCCATTGGATGTGATACTTCCATCTTTTCTTTTTCATGTTCTATTCATTTCTTCTCTGATGTGTTCAAGATCAACTTTCCCTTTTCCTTTATTGAACTCAGAGTTGGGTGCCTTTGATCTTGTTGGGAAATACTTGTTGATATGTCCTATCTTTAGGTAGCTGAAACAAGTGGTTTTACTCACCACCTATTGTAGTTACCACTAAAGTGTGTTCTTATGTGATTCTCAGGAATGTGTCCATATTCTTGACACTAGTGATAGCTCTGCCTAGTGTTGTAGTCCCAATTGTAGTGATGTCCATGATTATTTGTCTTTGCTAGTTGGTTTGGTGTGCACATAGGCTTGGATCTACATTCAATGGCTCTATGTCCATACTTCTTGCAATTGTAGCAATGTCCTTCAAATCTAGGTGTCCAGATGATTGTAGGCATGCAGTCATGTGCCTAATGGCCTTTCTTATTGCACTTGTAACACTGACCCTTGTTTTTAGGTTTTTCATGTTGATTGGTATTCTTGCTCCTACACACATTAGATGTATGTCCCTTTTTACCACAAAAATGACAAGTGGGTTTTGTGTTCTTACCTTTGTCACTTCATTCTTCTTCAATCTTTGATGACTCTCCTTTCTTAGTGCTGGTGTATCCTAGTCCTGAACTGTCATTAATAGATCTTGGTGATTTCAATAGTTGTTCAATGTACTTGATGGTGTCATTAGGTTTGTTGAAGCTTTTTGCAATTTTTTTTTCTCTTCTCAAGTCATTTTGTAATTGTTCATTTTTCATCTTTATTATGGAGATCTCAATGTCCTTGACATTCAACTCATCATGGGCATTCATCATTTGGCTTAGGGTGTCTAGCTATATGTTGGAAAGTCTTGCAAGCTCAATTGACTTTTCTTCTAGTCTATTGGCAAGGTTTCTCTTGTCATCTTCTATCATGGCTTTATCTTCAATAGCTCTCTTCTTCTTTTCAGTCACTTCACAAAGCATCATGGCTTGTGATTCTTGTTCAATCTTGAGAGTTCTAATCTCTTCTCCTTGAGCTTTTTTCTTCTCCATTAGGTCTACAATTGCTACATCAAACTCCTTAGAATCTCCATTGGAAAACACTTCTGTGGTGTCAATCTCCTTGTACTATTTATCATTCTCAGCTATGACAATTTCTTTTCTTCTCTTTAGGGATTTCCTCAATTCTTCCCTAGCTTCTTCTAGAGAATGTAGAATGAGATGTATCTCTATCTCCTGATTCTCTATAATCTTCCCAAACTTGTAGACCTCCATTTATAGATCTTTTCTTCAAGTTGTAAGGCTTCTTCTTGTAATAACTTGTCTCTAATACCAATTGATTGAATTTACAAGTGGGAAGCATACTTCTGAGAGGTGGGTTGAATCAGAAGTACCAAACGTTAAGCTATAAAACTTTTAACTAAAATCAATACATGCATGAAAAATTTCTAATTAACATGAAAGTAAAGGCATGCATGAAAATAGAAAACACAATATTTGATCACCCAGAAACCCTCCACAGTGAGAAGGTAAAAATGGGGTGGGGATGACACCCACAACTTATCATTGCAGCAATATGTAGCTTGTCAAGGTTACAAAGTTTGACCATTATCAGTGGTCTGCCCTGTGAGAGGCCTACACTATTAAAGGCTCCAACACCCTATTAAAAGTGTACCTATATTAAAGAATTTACAAAAAATTCACTTAGAAAGTCACCCTATTAAAGGATTTACAAAATGGTTTTTAAACCAACATATATTCATAGGATTTGCATTCTCCTAATACAATGGCTAGAAAGTATAGTAGAATGTGTTGACTTGATCATTTACAATCTTCAATTATTGATTTTAGATTGATGTTCAGTCCATTTTGATCTAATATGATTATGTACTAAGTGTTGATACTCTATTCTAGTGCTCACTAATTTGGCAATTCCTCTATTTTTCTAAAGCACCTTGAATGTACTCTTCACCTTTTTGTTCTTCGCTTTCTTTCACTCTATCATTCCTCTCTTCAATTCTCTTCTCAAATACTCTCTCATACATTCCCATACATTACTGAATTATGGAGTTTCAACCTCCTTAATAAGGTTTCATGACTTAGGTTTAGGTATAAATCTACGATTGAGATTTATCCATCTTTCTCACTCAATTCTTTCCATTTTTCTGATTGATTGCATTTTGATTGTATAGGGAATCAAATAGATTTGATCTTATCTTTTAATCCTTTAAGATTTATCATATGTTAGCTCAAAAATGGTTTACATCTTAGTTTGTGAGGGCACAAACTATTATCTTGATTCTATGTTACTCGACACTTACTGATTGCTTATGATCAGCACATATAGAAATTCTATCTTGCTCATCACCTATGGAAATTTTGTCTTGCTCGGAACCTATAGTTTACTCAACAGTTGAAACTTGCTCAGCACTATCTATCTACTTGGCATCTAAATGACTCGACACTATCTGTTTGCTTGACATCTGAATAACTCGACACTTGTTGAATTTCTAGCTCAGTACATATTGTAATTTAGCATCTATATTATACTCAGCATCAACTAAGAAAATTTCTTAAGTTTGTTGACACTCAATTGTCAAAACCAATCTTAGACCAACACTCTAGTGGCATAATTGTCTGCAACTTGTTTTTATTATTTAAGGTTGGTAAGTTGGACCTGTGAATCCATATCAAATAGATTCATGGTGAGAGCTTCTAAGGCCATAAGAAGATCTTTAGAAGTGGTTTCATAATACCTTCTATGACATGTGGCCAAATATCTCCCATAAATATGAAGAAATCATGTAGTATGGAGGATGGAATCATCCCACCATCGAATCCACCCAACATGGGTGTGGGGTCTAGGTAAAAGGTTCTAGACTCGAAGAATGTAGACAATAGTGGGTGGATGTGATAGCAAGGAAATTGTTGGTAAACAGATTGTTCTTTTAGATTTTAACTCTTCAATACCCTAATTTGTGAACAACATCTGATTACAACAGTTGGAAATTTGGTTCTGAAAAGACATACTTTCCTCTAAATTATTTGATATGGCTCCCTATTGTAGATTTGAATTGAATTTTTTTATTCCTAAATCTAAAAAGGGTATGTTCTCAACTCGAGAACAAGAGAGGCAAACCAAGCCAAACCTATACAAGATTTAACTCAGGTAAAAAATGATATTTTGAAGGTTGATTAAGTTTATGAACTTGCACCTCTTATGAACTCATAGTTAATATGCACTAATGCTAATTGATCTATCTAGAAGCTTAATTAGAGAGAGAGAGAGAGAGAGAGAGAGAGAGAGAGAGAGAGAGATTAAATTGAATAACAACACCTAAAGGATCTCTTTTGAACTTACAATGATAGTACTTATGATATTCAACTTGCTATTTCAAAATAAGGGAATGAAGCTCTGTTCGTTCCTTGTTTCAATTTAGAATAAAGAGAAAACAAACAATTAACAACTAATAAAATGGAATAGAAAATAATTTATACAAAATACCATTCAATTGACTCTGCAACATCAAGTATTTCACACCAAAAATTAGTTGACCTTTTATTAATCTTTCATTATCATACATATAGGATTTTGAGATGACCATTACAATGGAAGTTCAATCAGTTCATCTCCTCAAAAATGACAAGTGGCAAGGAGCCAATTTTTCTATTACAATGATTACATTAAAAAATTTAAAAGAGAGAATATGAATCACTTTTCCTTCTTTCCTTTTTCCGCCTTTGTCCTATATAGCTTGGTGACAAAAATGATTGGAATTAGCTCTTCATGTTTATGGATGTGTACATTAGTGTATCTTAAGAGCCATTTTGAATGCTCTTGAGCCATATCTTTGATAGTTCCCAACTGGTCTTGCAATTCTTCCATGGCCACATACATGTATCCACCAATCTTTTGAAGCTCAGAGATTCTGTTTTGATGACTAGAAGCCACTCTTGTCAAACCATCTATAAAATTGGAAAAAAAATTCTACATGACAGCTACTCCAATGATTTCCTTCCCTTTCCCACTAGACTATGAGTCTTTATGCAAACCTCTTAGTAGTTCATAATCTCTATCTTTCTCCTACTTTACTTCGACTTCAGTTTCTTTAAGTCCCTCCTCTACCGCCAT
Organism: Cupressus sempervirens; assembly: GCA_028749045.1. Lineage (NCBI taxonomy): Eukaryota > Viridiplantae > Streptophyta > Pinopsida > Cupressales > Cupressaceae > Cupressus > Cupressus sempervirens. The sequence continues at coordinate 822,887,984 of CM053786.1, forward strand.
GATCATTTCAGACTTGAACTGCATGCTCTGAAACTACTCAACCAGGGGCTCATCTCCTTTAGGAAGAATCTTTTGTTCAACAGCCTCCTTTACCTTCATGTGGATGATCATCTTCAACAAGGAAACACAATCATCGCTCTTGGTTTTCTTTGCAGCCAAGGTGGCTCTATTTGATGATATGTTATCTTTCTCTATTTCCAATCTTAATATGGCATTACCAATCCTCTCTATAATAGAGAGTCCTTCCACCTTGATCTTCTCACTCCATTCTTTATGAATTTTCCCAAAATGCTTATCTTCCTAGAGCTAGGACATAAGTGCCCGAAGGGTAAAAGCACAAACCTGTATCACCCTTTTACAAAGAAAAAGGCTAACAAAAGTAAAACTATTCACCTTCAATGACATAAATCTTGTATTATTATATAGAATTTGAAAATGAAGTAAACTAATGAAATGTGTAGAAGTGGATGAAGTTTAGGATTATAATTTTTAATAACTTTTTAGAAAAAAAAATTATATAATTTCCTATTTTTTAAAGACAACTTTTTAGTTGCTAAAAACACTGGAAATTAGGAGTCTAGTTCCCACCAAAAAATTACATGAAAATAAACTTATTTCCCTTTGATCTTAAATTATGTTATAGATAACATATGTACCTAGAACAATAAAAATAAAAATTGGCTTTAGACCTATATTTCCTCTTTTCTAATAATTCAAATTTCAACTTATTCAAATCAATAGTTTTCATCTCCCACCACATTTTTCAAAATAAATTCATTCCAACAAAAATAAAAATTATAGATTCTTGAAGAGAAATCTCTCTTCTAGAATGTTATATAATTTTTAATTTTTTTGATATGATATAATATTTTTTCTTTTTCAAAATTGACATCTTCTCAAGTGTTAAAATACATACTTGTAGATTTTTTTAATTATAATATATCATATCTAATTAAAACACTATGAAATCTATATGAGAATATTCTTAACTTTGAGCTCTATAAAATGATGTTTAGATGTTATTAAAAAAATGTCATAAAAAATAGTAAGAGTTATTGAGATGTCAATTTTCTGAAATACTTTTATTTCTTTAGTAATTGGATATTAACTACTATAAAATGTGCATTTAATAGACATTTCCAATTGGAAAAGTGTTAGACCATACATAACTTAGTTGGAATAAATTTATCAAGGTCATATGTTTGAACAAAATTGATATTTAGATAAAAATACTTAGACATTTTGGTAAGTCAGTCTAAAAGGTGACACAACTTTGTACTTTCACCTTGAACATCTATAGCGGTGGGATCCCTGGTAATGGGCATCCCAAAGATGCTTGCCAAAGGGGTGACCAATTGCCTAATGAAACCATTCAATTCTTGTATATCCGCTTTCATCCTAACCTTTGACAACTTAAGGCTCTCCAGTTGTCCTTCAATCACCTCATTTGTGAACTTCCACAAGCCAATTTTGGTATCATGTCTGGCCTCCCCAAGATCCACCAAATGCATGGTGAAATCATCTATAGTCACCTCTTCAATCCTTCCTTCTTTAGTGGGCATTTCTATTTCCATTGTCAAATGCCCTATTTTAGGGTCTTGTCCAAGGATAAACAAGGTTGTTTGTTTCTTAACCTTAGTCAATGCAAATCCAAAGCAGACAACAAGGGATAAGGTATCCTTGTTGGGAGCACCTTCATTTTTCCTCTTTCTCTTCCTATCTAGAGTATCTTCCAACCATGAACCTATGCCCATTACCTTTGAAATTGTCCCAAGAGAATCTATGCTAAACATTTTCATTTTGACCATAGTGATTTCTTCTGTGGTTGAAGAGAAAGGATTCTTTTGGGCTTGTGAAATGAGCTTTGAGGAATCTTGGTCTTTCTCTACCTCTATAGCCTTCTTGGTTGCCTCATTTGACTTAGTGGACTCACTATCACTACTTCCTCCATCTCCTAAGTCCACTACCTATACATGAGGGCTACTTGGTACGATAAGTGTAGCGCTTACAGATGGAATTGGACTACTATGAGGTGAGGGAACTGGAGTAACAATGCTATCTTTTGGTTCATCCACCTCCTTCTCAACTTATGGCTGAGCACCAATCACTGGGAGGGATCTGTCCTAAAAAGTCTTAGCCATAGGGATATTTTTTTCTGGAGGTTGATTACCTCCACCTGATGGTTGGGCTAGTCCAAGAGTTATGGCCAAGGTTACACCTGATGTGCCACCTTGAGAGGAGGAAGCAGTGGTAGCTATTGGAGAAGCTTGAGCAGGTGTTCTTTTACTCTGACTCCTTATTATAGTCCACTTGACCCACTTTCTAGTCCTTTTAATAATTTAGGCCATCATGACATCTAGCTCTTCTCCAGTATCCTCATAAGGCTCTGAGATGATAGGAGTATTCCTTAGCTTGGTTAGATAAGTATAACTATACATAATCTATCCATCATCTTCCACTCCCTCAACATTGATATGAACTTTATACATCTTCACTTGATCTATTGTGAGTCTATAGAAAGAATGATCATGGCTGTTGAATTCATCTTTGTAGTTGGCCCAATAGTCTTCAATGGTGGTGATGTGTTTGATAACACTTCCAATCTGCAACACCTCCCTTGCATATCCAGTAGGATCAAACATAGGTATTAAGACCTCATACATCTCTAATTTATACTTTGATTTGAACACTTTTAGCATGTTCTTTGCATCTGAATGGGATTTACAACTGTAAGCTCCCACCTTCATATGGAACTCGTATGCTTTCTTCTTCAAACTGTCACTCAACACGTTCACCTAGATTGCCTATTGTACGATCTCGATCAACACCATCATATCACTAGGATATCTTGGCAACTTCAAGGGAAAGCCATAAAATTTTGTAAGACACAAATATGAAAAGGATGAGAAATAAATGAAATAACTCCCAAATTGGCTAATGGCCACCATAGCTTCAGGACTAAATCTCCTCTCTGGACATCCCTAGAGTTCCCTGCAAATTCTCATGGTAAATGCATCATTAACTCTGATATACTCTACATAACTATTTTCCAATTACAAACATGGGTAGAATTCATAAGACTTCACATCATTGGGGAAGTTTTCCACTCTTGGGAGGGTTGGCCATAATTGTAAAGAAGCTAACATATAAATGAGGTAGGAGGACATGTAGAATGCATTGTAGAATAAAATCTCACTTATCTCATAGGCCTAATCAATATATTGGGTATCAAAATAGATGACTTGCACCAAAAAAAATATTGCTCAACAAAGTTTAAAGCTTCTACCTCACCTTTCAATCTATGCAAGAGAGCTAGGATGTCAACAATCTCAAGCTTTAGATTAATACTAAAAAGAGTCTCAGGAACCTTACTCTTGGTAATCCATGGTTTTTTAAACCATGATTGCATGATTTCCTTGCTCCAAATCATTTTCTTTGCAGAGAACTTGGAAATGGCTCCTCCAATTGTCAAGTCTAAAAGCTCTTCCCGCTCTGGAACTCAAAGGCAATTCACCACAGTTTTCCTATAAATGGAGCTCAATACTATATCATCTGGCAATACAATCTATCTAGTGTCTAGGTTATAATGATTTATGCATTCATATATCAACTCTAGAGCTTGGACTGCAACTGGAAACCATGCTACTTCGACTAGCCTGCATCCTCAGAGCTTCTCAATAATGGGATGAATAGGCTTTGATCTCACTATCTTCTAAAAATCTTGCATGTCATAGAAACAAAGAGAAGTATCCATGAAATTTTGCAGTGAAGACTTGATTCCATTTAATCTGTCGAAACCTACAAATCTAGTTGCCATTCTATTTGGAAATGAATTTTGAATCGAGAGAACAAAAGGGATAGCAAATGTGTAGATATTAGATTTTTCAAAATATAATGCAATTTTAACAAAATAATAGTTCAAGAAAGAGTGGTAGGTTTTGTAAATGCTCACATTTCCACCTATATAGGACCTTCAATTCATCCATTGATCTTCAAAATTTGTGCCACATGAATGAATTGAAGGTGGGATCCATTGAAATAGTAAATGCATGGTTTTAACAGGTATCTAGGTGTCTTTTCACTATTCTTTTGGCCCAACAGTAGCTTTCTATCTTCCCATACTTACTTTCTCATTTCCCATTAAGTTTCGAGAAGTTATGAACAAAGTACTCCGTAAGAAAATATCCACTGAATCGAATTTTGCTTAATAGATCTTTCCCGCAATGGTTAGATTATTTCCATTATCATCTTGAGATGTTTTGCACATGAAATATGGGTTCAATTCGCTTACAAACTTGATTTTTTTTAAAATCTAGAAAATTACCCTCATGGGTTTAAAACCTGTCAAGGAGAAGACAATTTCCATTTCTCTACTTAGGATTTTCTTTTAACTTTACCGTTTGATTATGTTTTCCATTGAGTTTAGAAATGTAGAAAAGTAGTGCGCAAAATCATTAGGGGCCCACCCTTTTTTCCTTTTCCTTCAGAATTACCTTTTGCCGGAAACAAACTTCATGGGTTGAAAACCTGCCAAGGATAAGTCTATTCCTTGTTTTTCAGCTAGAATGATTATAAGAGCTTAGATGAATCTTGAATACTTCCTAAGATATATAATTGTAAGAGGAACATTAATTTTTCATAGGGCACCTTATTATCCTCTTATTTTGACCTGTATGCATCATTTGGTGCTCTTCACTGGAAATGGCCTTCATGGGTTGAAAACCTACTCAGGAGAAGACGAAGTCCAAATTTTTGCAAGCTTATATTCTCATGGAGAAAAATGATGTACTGCAAGAAAATATGACTCTTGTAAATAATCTTTGCATGCTTTATGAATCTCCATCGGATTATGTACTAAGCTACCCACAACATCCCTCAACACAAAGTAAAATCCATCCAGCTATGAAATGTAGAGAAGGGGAAAATGAAAAATCTAATGAAGATTCCTTCCACCTAAGGGGACTTAGACTTAGACTCGAATATACCTAGGACCTCACTAAAGCACAAATTTCTACTTTACAAATTGGTTAGAGGATGAAAAGTGGAGCAACAAAAGTATTAAGAAAAAAATGAGTTTGGCAAGGATAAGGTTGAGTTGTGTGTCATGTGATAGAAAAGAGGATGAAGTAATGATCTGACAAGGTCACATCTGGCAAAGGGGTGATAGATAATGCATGCTCGTGTGAAAAAGAAAAATAATGACTGTGTCAAAAGCATATCCCTATCTAGTCTCTTTAACACTCTATTAGACCTAGCTCAAAAGTTGGACCAAGTATGCCAAACCCCACCAGACCGACAATTATTAACATTGAGATTAAAAAGGCCCACCTTGTTTCACATGTAAAACTAGGTTTCTCATTTTCCAACTACCCATTGAAAAGGAAGAAGCCCCTCCTTATTAGTATCTAGCTCAACCATATTGAAATCCCCACAAAAAACCTAGTGGTAGGTGGCAAGTGATCTACCAAGCAACGCCATAGCTGTGAATACTCAACAACATCATTAGGGGCATAGATGTTAACAATACCAAATGAATGATTCTAAAAAGATAGCAAAATCCAAACAACCCTCTACATGGGGTCAGAGCTATAGGAAATAACCAATGAATGTAAATGAGGAGAGAGAAGAGTGACAACACCACCTCATCCATCCTCATGCTGAGAAGCAAATAAGACACTATCTGTCCAAACAATACGACAGGAGGAGTGAGGAAGAAACCTAGCAACTTTTACTTCTTGAAAACATAGAACATTAAGATGACCAAGCCAATGCTTGGTATCATAAACATAATATTACACATTTCATAAGAGACAATTCAATCTGATACAACTTGTATGTCTTCCTTGTCCCCAAGAGAGGAGAAGTTGTTGTGTAAAAATGTGGACACATCAAATGATGGGTCTTCAAGAGAGATAACCCACTGTATCTTCTCCCCATTATTAGATACTTCGTCGTGGCCTTCTAGGCTATGAGAATAGTCGAGGGAAGGTGACAAAATCATCAAAGCTACTTGTGGTGCTTGAACCCATGAAGGATGAGAGTTGGGGGTATGAACGTCCACTATCCCCTAAGCACCGATGTTTGAAATAAGCAAAGGTGGGAGCAAGGGGACCGATGGCACCAAGCTTGAGCTAGGATGACCATTATCCTAAGGCAAAGAGCCTACCTTAGCTGCAGTGGAGCCTTTTCCTTTTTTCACAACAATAGTCCATTCATCTTTTTTGGGAGCCAAAGTCGATTTGGCTTCCTAGGATCATAGACGATTGCATTCCACTAATGGACAATCCTTAATCTTGTATTCTGTCAACCAGCACCGAGAGTAGGTATTCGGGAGGTTTAGGAAAAGATTATTTTGGGTGAAGGTGGTACCACCTATATGGATTTCCACTAACTCTTTGAGGTCCCTAGAGAGGTCAACCTCAACAGAAACCCTATGCTAGAGCTGACCATTGAAAAATCTATCTTGCTCAAGGCAAACAACCTTGTCGACAATTTGTGCAATGGCTTGCATGAAAGACCAGCATGGGATGGGAAGCCTAGGGAACTCTACCTATATGGGGACCTTAAGTTTGCAGTCATCAGAGACATCAAAATCATGAGACCAATGCTGGAAAACTAGAAGAGAGGACCTGACAGACTACGGACCTTGAACAAATGCATGCTCAGCTTGATCAGAATTGCCAAAGAGAGAAAGGAAAAAGCCTTTGGTAAGGCTTTGAATGGCTTCAAAGAAAAAACCTTGAGGTGTCTAGATCTTGGAAACTCATTCCCACTACATGCTTTCAAAAGGTGTACGGCCCACAAAATACCCAATCAGGGTTTGATGTTCTAGCCAAGTGCATGCACTATCAAATTCCCTGACATTCAAAACAATATCAGGAGAGGAGTTACCTCACGGAACACCTTGGGAATGAACTTACGCAGGCATTTGTTCGGCGGAGCCATTTTCTCCAACAACATCAGCTTCAGCACCAACATCAACTGCTCGGCCGGAGAAGGTTGAGGCTATTATAACCTAAAATAATTCCCGCAGTAAATATAGAATGATATGTAGAAAATGAACGAGGATTCAAACAGAAGTTGTACAAACCCAGCAGAATGCATTTTTCCTTCTGACGAGATCTAAGTGAAATATTTAAATTTAAAACGATAGTTAAATTTTCAGATTTCCTATTTTTATAAAAGAAAGAAAAAAAGAGCAACAAAGGCTCTTCATTCTTTTAGCTATACAAGCCTTAATATTGGACCATATAAGCGTGCATCTACTGAAATTCGCAAGATCCACAATTAAAACAAATGAAATACTGCTGCTGGAAGAGGCATTTAAAACATTATTGTTGATGTCAACTTGCAAAGAACTCTACTGATTACCAGCCCCACCACATTTCTAACTTTATCACGACTTCATTTTCAATACAGCCATCAATTCATGTCGATACACATTATTGTGAATTTCGTTAAGAGCTAAATACTATAAATGTGCGCCACTGTTAAACTTTGTCGCATTCCATCTAATATCTTTAAAAAAAGTATTCACAGCATTTGTTTAATGCAAACAGTACCAAATATAAGAGAAGCTACCTGTGAAGTGATAAGAATATGACAAGCACGCACAATATACTGAGAAAACTGATTCAAATGTGAAACACTAAAAGTTGATGATACAAATAGTTTTGTTAATTATAAAATTAAAATATGTAATGACTCGATTGTCAAATTTAGGATTCATATTTGAGTGCAATGAACATAATTAATAAGAAAATTGCCAGAGCAGTGCATAACGAAGAATAATACCAATAATGTGCTATTCTGTCCTTAAAAGCTGTTATTGTAATTTAGTTGAATAAAAAAGAGAAAATATTATTCCAAAGGCTAAGCTAACAGACATGACCCTTGATCTTGTATTTATTGAGCCATAGTCAGTACCAATTTGGCAGCCATCCATCCTTGTTATTCTTCTACCACCAACAAGGAAGGAAGGGAGCGACCCTTGGCATCCATTCTTCTTATTATTTTCCAACCAACAAGGCAGGCAAAATGAGGGCATTTGGAACCATTTCGCCCTTCCCTGGTAAAGGGTTGAATAATGGGCAAGATAAGATGTGTTTCCAAAAATCTTTCTGTCCCAAAACACGATCTGGTAGTAAGCCTCACATTTCTGCAACTTCAGATAATTGGAGGAGTTCTCAAACCCCAAATAATCCAATGAGAGACAACAATAGTACGTGGAGGGATTCTCGATCTAGATCTATAAAAATGGGAACACCTAGCATATCTATATCTCGATCTCGTGGGTATCATGATCCTTCTCGTTATCCTTCAGAGAAGACCTTGCAAGAATTGCATGATAAGTTTGTTCGAGATATGGATCCTGAAGAATTTGAATTCATGCCAAGCCTAATGTTTAAAGTTGAGAAAGCTCATTGGTACTATGAGGACAATATAGTAGATCAAGATCCAAGTCTCATTCATCTTCGCTTAAGGGAATTCACCTCTTTATTCTTTAAAAGTTTAGATCCGTTTAAAACATATCATGCCAACCATGTAGATGAGATATATAAGGAATTCATGGCCTTTAAGCACTCTCTTCCAGTTGGAGGCTCAATCATTTTGGACCACTCCAATAAGAGGTGTTTGCTTGTGAAGGGTTGGGAGAGCGATTCTTGGTGTTTTCCTAGGGGAAAGATAGAGTATCCTGGTGAAGAACTTCGTGCATTTGCTATTAGAGAATCAACGGAAGAGGTAGGTTATGATATGACCCCACATTTAAATGTCAAGGATGTCATCAACTATTTGGAAGAGAGAAAACAAGTGACTTTGTTCATTATTAAAGGTGTGGATGAAAAACATCCTTTTGAACCAAAGACCAAGAAGGAAGTTAGTGAAATTGCTTGGCATCCATTGTCAATCATGGAAGGATATGTGGAAGGATACATGGAAGAAGGATGCATCAAGTATTTTATGGTTAATAAAGTTCTAGGTGAACTAGAGGATTGGATTAAACAAAATCACCCGCCCTCTTCTCCAATACCATTGATCGAAAGTGTTGAAATATGTAGTGTTTGGAAATTTGACAAGAAACAATATAATTGGAACCCAAGGAGGTTTCTTGTAACACGTAATCCTGAAATTAATGATCCTAAAAAATTTCAAATGGGCCCTTCAACCACTTGTAGAGAGGTTGAAAATAGTACTCCTAATTCTACTCCACAACGTCCCTCCACTCCTAGCTTAAGTGAAAGTAGATTCAATATTTCTCCCCAACTAAATAGCTCTTCTTATTCAAATATATCTACCTCTCATTATTTAAGTATTTCTAATAGTACTCCTATTTCTACTCAAGGATTTCCCTTGGATCCTAAGTGGAGTAAAATTGGCTCCACTCAATCTCCCTATGTAGGTAGTACTCCTTGTTCAAATAGATCAAAGTCTCATTATTCAAGTATCTTAAAAATCACTCCTAGTTTTTCTCCACTACGTCCCTCCACTCCCAACTCAAGTAGAAGTACTTCTCATTATCCATCGAGTTCTCTATGTTCAAAAACTTCCTCTTGTTTAAGTACTTCTAATTATGCACCTAAATCCATTGCTTATATTCCTTCTGCTAGTAGAAGGCCAATAGAAGCTTGAAGATTACATTCCTAGCCAAAAATAATATCTATATGAAAAAGAAAAACAAGTTTCCTGCTAGTTAAATGTAATAAATAAATTTATATAAAATATTAAAAATGTCAAGAATATTCTTATATTCTAAACAAAAAAGACTTCCATAATTCATTTTTCATTTTATTTTTGAATTCACGCTAATGTGAAAATTTATTGATATGTACATATATATATGTATGTATGTATGTATGAAAAAAGCTTAAAAAATAAATAATAAATAAAAATCTATTACAACGTGATTTTGAAATGAAGTATACATGTCATTGAACTAGGTTTTTTTAAGTTAAATGAGTTGGTCACAACCAAGTTGGAATAGTTTCTTATGATTTGTGGAAGGTGAATTATAATTACTTTAGTTAGACTACTATCTTGTTTCTTTATATTTTTCATAAATTTTTATTATATATATTATTTGCATTTTAACAAATGTTTTTGTTTTATTAATCCATTATTCTAGGTGATGTTGAGCATGTATCCCTACTCATCTGTTGTAGGAAAATAATTATATTACACTTAATAAAACCTTAACCTTATGAATGTGTCCTTGTTAAAGGGTTAGTAAGGTCAAGTACGCAAGATGGGGCATTTCATTAGAGAGATAAGTGATAGATTCCTTGAGGATATTGTGAATCCCATACTATTTTTCCATATCAGAATATTGAAATATTGCATTAAGGAGATTTCTAGGATTCTTACTTGTCATTCTCTTTGTTGAGTGAAAAAGTGTAAGAACATAATTGAGAGTACTATATAATCAAGAGTGCTATTATAGGGACTTGATAATATGGTTGTGTTAATTCGTATATTTAAGACAACAATGTTATAATGTACATTATTATTTGTATTGTGATTTTTTATTTATGTGACTTGAATAGTAATGTAGTAGGAGTATTCGACTTTATATTAAATTGTAAACTATGTTATGAAGGATTTTATATAACTAAATGAATCCCCCTGTGTACTCATCTCATATAAGTAATTTATGTAGAATTCATTTATGAAATTGAGTGGATTAATCAAATGTATTATACTAAGATAATATTTACTCTTATGTTTATGCATTTATTATGAATAGTTATCTTAGGTGATCTATCTTTAGATAGATTAGTTGGAAAATAATAATTGAATATATATTATGATGAGAAGTGACCATGATATAGATATTAGACAATGATAAGTTACATGTTAGTTCATCTAGGAATTTACCTATTCACTTGAGTTAATTTATTCCATTGTACAAATTATGAATTGATAACATAGAGATGGTAACGAAATGCTAAATTTTCCTAAATGATATTTATCTTCATAAATATTTAATCTACATATGGTTTCTTGGGTACGAGAGAATCATTGTAGTGCCCACCCTAGTGACTTGATTTATTATGTATTGGATTTATATTTTGTGTTAGATGTGATATTACCCTATTCTAGAGATGCATTACTTATATCTATGCACATAAATGGATACGAGTTTTCTTATGCATTATTGGTTTTATGGATTTTAACCTTGTTAAACCATTTGATACTTATGGTAATGTATGATACTTATCATGTGATTTTACAAATACATTTGTACATTGATTTGTGATGTAGGTGTGCATAGGTATATGTTAAAACCCTAGATAATAATTATTGATCTAGAGATATCTAACTATGATCCATATTTGCACCTTGAGCCTAGGGGTTTCCTTATATAAGAGTTAGTTACCTTGATGTTACGAGCTTGGGGGAAATTATGTTTGGTTAAAAGTACAAAGATGTGTCACCTTTCAGGCTAACTTATCAGAGTGATTGAATTTGAGTATTTTTATCTAAAAATCAATTTTATTTATACATATGATCTAGACAAATTTATTGTAGCTAAGTTAAATATGGTTTCACACTTTTCCTATTGGAAATGTCTATTAGATGCATGTTTTATACTAGACTGTATCCAATTACTAAATAAATAAAATTATTATAGAAAATTGACGTTTCAATAACTCTTACTATTTTTTATGATATTTTTTTAATAAAATATAAACACCAATTTTTAGAGCTCAAAGTCAAGAATATTCTCACATAGATTTTATAGTGTTTTAATTAGATATAGTATATTGTAATTAAAAAATTCTACAAATACTTATTTTAACACTCAAGAAAATGTCCACTTTGAGAAAGGAGAAAATATTAAATCATATCAAAAAAAAAAAAAAACACATCACGTTCTATAGGAGAGAGTCATCTTCAACAATGTATAATTTTTTTTTTAGTTAGAATAAATTTGTTTTGAAAAATGTGGTGGGAGATGAAACCTATCGATCTCAGGTGAGTTGAAATTTGAAGCATTATAAAAGATAAAATATAGGTCTAAAGCCAATTTTTATTTTTGATTGTTCTAGTTATATATGTTATCCATAACATAATCTAAGATCGAAGGGAAATAAGTTTATTTCCATATAGTTTTATGGTGGGAACTAGACCCCTAATTTTTAGTATTTTTCAATAAATAAAAAATTGTCTTTAAAAAATAGGAAAATATATCAATTCTTAATCCAAATAATTATTAAAAGTTATAATCCTTAACTTCATCCATATCCACATATATCATTAGATTACTTTATTATCATTTAATTCTAAATAATACTACTAGTTTTACATCACTAAAGATGAAAAGTTATACTTTTGTTAGTCTTTTTCTTTATAAAAGGGTGACACAGGATTGTGCTTTGACTGATTTACAATGATTAATGTTTTGTTTTCATCTTGGTTTCTTGGTTTCTTATGCATATAGTTATTCAAGTATTTATATGTGCACATGTATATGTCAAAATAAAAATGAATATGTATTGTGTCTATGTGTTAATGTGATTTATGTATAAAGGAATAACTAAAAATGTATAATTAACTAAAATAAAATGTATTAAGAGATTTGAACCTTGAACCTACCACATGTCAAACCCATCCTTTACCAACTCTTCTACATAGCTCTTTAAGAAACTCTTTGTAGGATGAGGTGTTCAACCTTAAATAGCCTTCACAAAGAGATAGACTTGGATGGAAAAATATTTGAACCCAAGACCTTGGAGGAAAAACTTCACAACTCAATGCAAAAATACCACACAACATTCTTAAAACCCTCTCTACACACAAACTAGATAGCTAGTAATCCTATGGAATGCCAATTGTTTTCCCAAATAAATAGAAGTATTTATTTAATTAAACTATAGTCAAAATATGATTCAATGAATTTAACTATTGCAACAACTCCAAAAATATCCTATAAATCAAGAGCATTATTGACAACTTAGAGATAGAATTTTTTTTGGGAAAAGCTATAGTTGAATTGATATTTTTGAGAATAATACCTATACAAAATTGAGAGGGAACCTACAGTTAGGATTTGGGAAAAGAAGATCACAAACACCATGAACAAATTTAGAGGTTGGAATCTTTCACCACTCATAAACTAAAGACCCAATTCCATCTTGACACAAGAAACTAAGTAGGTCATGTTACTTCATTTTGTTCTAGAAAATTTTTAATTCATGGATAAGGGAGACCAAATTAATACTATTAAAATGAAAATGTATCTTTTTATTTTTCATTTGTATTTGTGTATTATTGCATTCCATGTTTGTTTTTTGGTGGAGTTATTATGTGAGAATCATACTTAAATGATAATACTAGGAATTGAATTTCTTGACTAGGAATGGTTGGGGGTTTCAATCTTGGATCTTAGCCTAGATTTTATGTTGATCACTAAGCCTATGTTGCTGATTAGTGACGAAACACTTAGTCATTTGCAAGTCATTTACTAGGAAAGATTACAAGGTCATCACTGCGACCAAGTTATCTAGTAAAGGTCAAGCATATAATACTTATACTTAGCAGGACAATGATTATTGAGCATTCAATAGAGATTGACCAAAAGTATGAGTTGCAGAATAGAGTATGAGTTGAGAAATATAATGAAGACCAAGAATATTGAAAATTTTATGCATGATCGAGCATCAGAGAATTCAAGTGTCAAGTAAAAAAGTTTTGATATAAGAGTTTGTAATGGAACAAACTCATATGTAAACCATTTTTGGTTGACATTTCTATGAAATTTATTATATCTATAGATCCAAATTAGATGTTGATTACATGTCATTATCGAAGGTAATGATCCCTAGGCTAAAAATTCAACCAATCAAAAAAGGGAAGTAAAATGACAAAAGGTGATGAAGTGAAAACCTTTGATCAGGATCTCAAACCTTTACAAGATGTCTATTTAAGGAGGATTCTAACCGTAGAGTTAGTATGATGCATGAATGCATGAGGGGAAAAGTGGTGAAATGCATAAGGAGAATTCACATGTGAAGGAGTGATGGTGAAGTTATAGAGTAGATCTAGTAGAGAGAAACTAGAGAAGTGAGGACTAAATAGAGTTATCAAATAAGGAGAATCACATTAGAGATAAAGGAAAGAGAAGGCACAATATTAGCTTGCAAAGAAAACCAAGGGTCAGGTACTGAATCAGTTATTTTACATTTTCAAGAGACAAGATGAATCTCTTTATAGAGTGGTCCTAATAGGCCTATATAAATCTCCTAATAGTGTCCTTACTCTATTGTGAGTATAAAATCCTTTAACAAGGTGAGACCTAATAGTGTCTTAAGCTTTTAATAGGGAAAAAATTTAATGGGGTAGGTCATATTTTATGATCAAACATTATAACCTTAACTGGTTAATTTTATTGTTGCAACAATGAAGATTTGTGGGTTTCATCCCCACCCTAGTTTTACAGTCATCTTGAAGTGTTTATAAGTAAACAAATCATTGTGTTATGTGTTAAACTTTTATGGATGTGATGTATTTTATTTAAGTTTCAGAATTATAGTGTAAATGTTAGATCTAATATATGTGATGATTTGGATATGATATAATGGAATTGCATTTGAAGTCAAAATTTTAAGACACTGGTTCAAACCCCTTGCTCTTAGTATCTTATTTCCCATATACTTATTCCAATAATTGGTATCAAAGCCAAGCTATCTTGTTAGGAATCCTAATAGCTAGAGGGGACCATATCATAGATATGGGAGTGTATCAAATGGGAAAAATCATTGAGAATCATATGATTAAAATCTAGATTATGTTGTAACAATTAGAGACAGCAAAAGAAGAGTTGAGGAAAACCCTAAAAAGAAGAAGAGAGATAGTTATCCATCTAAATGACACTCAATGTGAAATATTTGATATAGAAAGCTTTCTAGACAATGGAAATATTGGTAAAAATGATGAAGCAATGATAAAATTGCTAGAGAAGAGCATGAAATTCAATCAGTTGCACTAAATGAAGCAATCAAACAAAAGAAGAAAGAAATGGAAGTTAGTAAAATAGTTGAAGAAGATAAAAGATAGATGGATAGAAGACTTGAGAAACATTATTTTAAGTTCAAAAGATTAAAAATACTTAGCTTGATATGATAAATTAATTGGTGATTGCAAATCAGGAGGCAAACAAAAAAGATTTGGAGATCACAAATCTAAGACTACGAAATGAGCAATTGAACAATGAGTTAAGGAATGAAAATAAACTCATGGAGAGGTTGAACAAGCCAAATGAAGGACTCAAGCACTTTGAAAACATGGTCAAATTACCTAGAGAAAAAGACACCTCAAGACTTGAATACAACAAGAAATCTTCAACTATAGAAGAAGGAGAATCATCCAAAAGTGGAGAATAGAGGAATGAAAAATCAAAAGTAAATCTTACATGTCATTACTCTAGATAAATTTGACACACAAGAAACATTTACAAAATAATTTTTTTAAAGAAAACTCCTAAACCTAAACCAAGTGGTAAATTTTTTAAATGCAAGAAAGCAGGACATCAAGCACATGAATGTAGAACTAAGAATAAAGATTCAACTACAAAGGAATCTAGATTCTAACGTTGCTACTACAATTGTCAAAAGTATGGACATAGATCTTATGAGTGCATACATAAGAATAAGTCATATTGGTCAACTAAGAAACAAACTCATACAGCAAAGAAAGGAAATTTCTACAATTGGGATTATAACACATGGTATAGTTGTCACTATTATGGAGAGTATGGACACATTCTAGAGAATTTCATTAAGACACATTTCATAGAAAATTACAAGAAATGGATAAATGGAGAGATATTATGTTTTAGTTGTCTAAATGTTGGATGCATCGGTAAGAACTGTAAAACTAGGACACCAACACTAGCACCAAGGAATGAAAATAACAAACCATGAGGAAAGAAGACATGGATAGAGATAGTAAGAGTTGGAAGAAACATAGTGGAAAACACTATAATCACCCAATTTGATGGATCTAGCGATCACACCACATCTCACTAAAGAAAGAAGGTATGCATAAACTATATACTTTTAATGCTATATTTTATATCAGTTCCTAGCATAAAAGTGATGTAAAGATATATATTCATACATAGAGATGCATTGAGAAGTGTTAATGATAGAAAATCATAAAGTACTAAGCATCAGTGGTACAGTCTTATATTGATCGAGCCTTGTAGTATAGATTGAGTGATTAAGAAGGATCACATACTAATCGAGTGAATTGGTTAGGATTGAGTACATAACCTTGAACAAACTAAAGTATAGATCGAGCTAGTTGTCTTACAATATCTAAGTATGATACTATGAAGACATTAATTGCAAACCTAAATTGAAAGATCAAAGGTATATATCAAATTTGAATATTCATTTATCTTACTAAGAGATCAAGGAGCTCACAAGAAGATTTAAAGGTGATAGAAGTGATTTTAGCAACAAGAGCAAAGAATATCAGCAAGATATCAATGAATTTGTGAAGTTTTGAAGTAAGTATTACTTTTGTTACCGAGTAAGATATACAATTAAGGTATTTTTGAAAAATTTTGTTCACAATGGCATCTAAATGTGAAACGATAAAGGATAGTAGTGCACAAATCATTAGGAATGATCAGAGACCTCCACCAAATTTCACAAATGCAATTAATGTTGAAACCCCTATTGATAATGTTGGAGCATTGGCATCTATTCCATCTAGAGTCTTGGCTATACAAGACATCAAATCATGCTATCAATGCAAGATTGGAGAGATTAGAGACTTTGAAATTAGGAGAGCATATGAAAATTTATGTGTAGATGGAGCTTTGAAAGATGAATTCAAAATTGTTGTTGAAAATGGGCTTACCCATGCCCTAGGTTTCCCTAAAGTTTTCAAGATTGAATGAATCAAAATTTTTCTAAGCTGAGTTCATGGCATGAAAGAATGGTTGGGAAGAAGACCACTAAAGATCAACAAGGAAATCATTCAAAGGGTAACTAGGTACCCTACATTGGAACAACGAAGAGCATACAGAGTGGAACACAAAATGAAAGTGAAAACCTAACCAAGGTGAAGTGGAATGGATGTGGAATGTCAATAGACAACATTGAGGATCCACTAATTGAATTTATTTTTCATGTGGTTGTACACAATTTTTATCAATTGATCAATCATATTGAACATTGTTTTGTGTGTTGCAGTTGATTTGGGTTACAAACTAGTGAAGAAAGATCATTGATATGATCTTGTTGAGATGCAGTTACAACAACTTATAGAGAGCCTGAAAGAAGTAAGAAAAGAAAAGAACACATCTTATAAGTTTGGTTCCCTATTACTTTGTATATTTTTCTATGTACAAAACTATTTTCCTACTATTGGAAGGATTGGACAGGACATAAATAGGATTGGCATTGATTAGTCAAATGAACTAATAAATTGATTGGAAGAGAACTTTGAGGTAGTCATGGAAAACTACTTAGAGGAGTTCAAAGCTAAAATAAAGAAGAGGATGAGAATTCCAAAGTATGTTGTAGATAAATATTATAATGAAGTATGTCTCATTGTAGACACAAGTTTTGTGTATGCATAGGAAATGTTACTAAGGGTAGCATGGCTAAGGCAAATTCCATATGAGGGAAATTTTAATGATGTGATAGTAGCAGTTACTACACTATTGACAGAGGATATTGATGCTAGTGTCGAGCAATTTGGCACATATGAGATAGTTATTGTCGAGCTAACTATTGAAGCTCATATTACAAGCTAGAGTTTTCATTGCACCAAAAGATTGACCTAATAATTCCCAATACAACCAATAGACTTATAGAGTACAAGAGGTGGTTAAGCCATGTTACAAATCTTGAAGGGGAACATTGGCGGTTAGTCCAACAATCCCCCCTCAATGTCACCCAAGGAGATTCAAACCTGTGACCAAGCTCTGATACCACTTGTTACAAGATAGAGTTGTTTTTGCATGAAAATATCAACCTATTAATGTTTGATACAACCACTAGACTTATATAACACAAGAGGCGGTTAAGCCATGTCACGAATCTTGAAGGGGAATGTTAGTGGTTAGTCCAACAACTGGAACACTTAAGATAGGAAAACAAACAAAAAGAAGATTTGTTGAGGTTGATGTTAAGGAACAAGTAGAAGGGCTAGGACAACCCTTAGAGGCCAAGGAAGGAAAGGTAAAAGAGCTTGCAGTTGTGAAGCCAAAGGCCACAAAGCAGAGAAAGCTTGTAATAATTCAACCTAAAGAAGACCTCCAGAAAAAAATGCAAGAAATAGTGACACCTCAGAGGCCAAAGGGAAAAGTGATCATCACTAGAAAGAGGTTAGCAAAACACCCTTCTTATTTGAAATGACAATAGGAAACCAAATACTAAGAGGGGTGGTGAATAAGCATTTCAAAATTCTTACTATAAAACATTCACCACACATCCATCTCATCATATTGCATGTAAATTGAAATAGATAACTACATCAAGACATCCGTAGAATAAAGTATATGTAACACATAACAGAAGATATTTGGTTTCCCAAAAACCCTCCAATGTGAAGGTAAAATTGGGGTGGGGATGACTCCCACAAATCTTCACTGTTGTAGTTGTAAAGTGTATCCAATTAAGGTTACAATTATTTGATCATAAACTATGACCTACTCTATGAAAGGTTTTCCCTATTAAAGGCTTACAAAGACTATTAAATATTTACCCTATTAAAGGATTCCAACACCCTGCTAAAAGTGTTCCTTGTTAGAGGACTTTAACTCACAATACAGAAAGTACCCTATTAAAGGATTTGCAAAAGCTTATTAAGACTACTTTATTAAGAGATTTTCTTTGTATCACTTGTTAAAATGATTTAGCACCATGATCCTTTAGTTAGCACTCTACTGCTAGATATAAGATCTCCTCTTTCCAAATATATCCTTGATCCTCATGATCAGAAATGCCTCCTCTATCCTTTAACTACTCTACTCTGTTCTTTCTAACTGATTCTGCAATTCATATCTCTACCATAACTTCCATGGTCAAAATGAATGCTCTCTCTCAGCACTTAGCATTTTTCCTTCTCCTCTCATACATGCATGCAAACCTCTCACTTGACCCTCAAATTCTTTAGGGTTTTTGCTCCTTAAGAAGACTTAGGTGAACTACAGTTAGATAGGCACCAACAATTGTGATTCATCCATTTTTTGCATAATACATCCCTTTTCTTGATTGGTTGTATGTACTACATAGGGATTCTCAATATACCTTCATATATATCTTCTAGAATCATAAAACAATCCTTAAGTCAAACCAAAAATGGTTTACATAGGATTTTGTAACATTACAAACAACTATGCCAAAATTGTTTACTTGAGACTTGAAAGATTTGATGCTTGGCATCCACTATATCCTTAATGTTGTAACTTGCCTCTTGAATGACTTGACATATATTTTTTTACTCGGCACCTGAATTACTTAGCATGTATTGAATTTCTTGGTAGTTGAGTGGTTTGACACATACTATCTGCTCAGCACATACTTGTGCTTGACAATAACTATGTATATTGCTTGACATGTATTATCTAGCAACTTATGCTCGACATACACTACTTACTCAGCATGCACTAAGTTCTATTAAGCAATGACTTAAGTATTTTGTCATTGCCTTGTCAATACTGAAATGAGATCAATAATATCCTCCTTTGACATGAGTGGCAAAAATACTTTGTCATGCATATACACTTTAACTATGAGAATACTTAGATAATCTGTATACATTATTCATCTCTCATACAAAATTACAAAATTTGCAAAACTGATGACATGATTGGCATACCTTATTGCATCAATATTCATAAGTCCCCTTGAGTTGATATTTTCTTTCTATATGTGAATTTTGTACTCCTATTGAGTAAATGTGTTTTTTTTTCATCTATGTTTCTGTATAAGTACTCCCCCTTACTCAAAACTTTATTATGCCTTTGTCAATCTATTTTCTCATTCCCCCTTGTCTCAATCTCTCTTTTCTGACATGTGGCTCCTTGGTGGTACACTAAAAGTGTGTCTATCCAAAAATGGTTTGTGTATCTCCACGATTATTTTCAATGTTGCATCCCAATTATTCCATGCTACCTTTAGAGATTGATGTTGAACATCTAGCTAGGTAGCAAGGTCAACTAAGCCATCATGAGTTGAAAATGGATTATCTTTCTTCATCTATGTTTTAGTGAAGGCTAGTTCCTTATGCAATACTTTAATGTGTTGGGTCAACATGGACTAGATACTAATCAAGGTAGCCCTTATGTTTGCATCTTGTGTTTTTAATGCAACTAATTGACCTTTAGTGGATAAAAATCTTTGAAAATGAGCTTGGCTTTGACCAAGAGACAACTTAAGTATTACCTGTTGTTCGTAGATCTCCTTGCAGAAGGCCAATATCCCTCTATATTCTTGTGTAAATAAATTCACATCACAAAGCTTTGTGTAAAAAGAAAATATATTCTCCAACACCTTTTTTACATCCTCCATTTTGGTTGCTAAGTCAACTTGTCTTAGTGCAATAGCACTGGATATCTTTTCAAGAACTTTTGTGTGAAACTTCTTCTCCGAAAATTCTAGAAGTTTAACATTGTAATCTAGGTCTCCATCCCTGATCTTATCAACAATATTGACTAGTTTATCAATGATAGATTTATCATCATTAGACTGTAGGAGATTGAATGCATCAAGAAATATCTCTTTGATGCCATATAGAACTTTCTTCTACTTGTGCTCCCTTCTAAGAAACTCTTGTTGTTTCTTCCTTTGAAGAGCTTCATGTAGAATGCTAATCTATTCTATGGTGATTGTTGAAAGATCAAACTTTGGTAGTTCAATCACCTCATATAAGCTGGCATATACGTAAGATGTATCTTCAAGACACTTAGATGTACTAGGACTAGGCCTTGATATTTTTAAGGGTGTAGCATCTGTGCTTGGATGTTGAAGAGTTTGACTAGTAAGAGGTGTAGATATAGAAACTAGTAGGGTAACCAATGTTTATATGGTAATTTTTTCCTCTAGCTTAGTAGTCAAAAATGACTCTTCAATCCTATCCTTCTCCTTTTGTTTGATCTCAACTCCACCTTGCATATGTGAGACTTGTATGTTCATTATGTGAACCTTGCTCTTCTTACTCCTTTTCTTATGTAGATTAAGGGGGCACATTAGATGTCTTGTGATTTATCCACTGTAGATGCCAATTCTACCTTCTCAATCACATCTACTCTTACCAACATAGGATTACTACATAGTTTAGCTATTGTGGTTGAGTCTGTATGCATGAAAATGCGGCCTATACTAACAAACACACTTCAACATGGTCCTTATTTGCGGATTCATCGCGGAATGAACATTGAATTGTATATCCAAAATTTGCCCTGCAAAGCGACCTATTGCCTTCTATCTAAAGAGATTTTGCCTATTAATATCCTTAGAATCAAGGTGTAGGCAACCAGACCCTCTAAGAATGAAGGATTTGACAATGAAATTAAGCTAAGAATGAGTATACGGATTAATCTAAGAAAATGAAAGATGCAATGTAATCTAAGAACAAATGAAGCAAACTAGATTAAGCATATGCATGATTAAACTAAAATGAGATTAAACTAAAAATGAGAATGTGTGCAAGAAATGGAAGTAAATATGAGCATGAATTTCAACAGCAATTCGATAGCAAATCAATTCATCCTCCCCCAAATGAAGAGATGAGGGTCTCTTAAATAGAGTTTCCTGGAATGCATCAATGGTTGAGATCGATTCAGATCAATGGTCAGGATTGAAGATGAGTTTCAATCATAAAGGGAGATCCCTAAGTTAAAGGGAGTTAACAGACTTAATTTGAGATAAATAAGGAGTTAACTGTTTTAATTTGAGTAGAAAAAGGAGTTAACTGTGTTAACTCATTTTTGATCAATAGTGAACTGGAAATTCCCCTTTTTTGAACTGAAGAGAGATTTTGTTGAGATATTTAATTTAATAAAATGAAATATGCTCTCATAATTACTTTTTCTATTTAATTAAATAATCTTTAATTAATTAGAGACACTTTTGTTTAATTAAATAAATTTATTTAATTAATTAGGAATGTCTTCCCATTTAATTAAATAACTTTGTTTAATTATTTAGAAGTAAGTACTCTATTTAATTAAATAATTTCTTTTAATTAATTAGAAATACCTTTCCCATTTAATTAAATAATTACATTTAATTAATTAAGATAGGCGTATTTATTAAATTAAATAAATTTAATTCCATAGTATATTAGCCTTAGGATATAATTTAATTTAATTAAAGTATAAATACTTAATAATTAAATTAAATATTAATCAAGTAGGTTTAATGCAACTAATATGAGTACGTACTATAGGAATTAAATAAGAAATATGATGAATGCAAATTAGGGTTTTTCTGCATCTGACAATTAAGTCAAGTAGCGAATAGCAGAATGAGAATTGCCTATTAGAATAGGACTTTGGAATTATCAGAAATAGACTAGAATTGGTATAATGGCAATGAGCCAATTTTGGGGTATTACATTTTGCCCCTCTTTGAATGAATGTGCGAGCAACACGTTCAATTCAAAGATAATCAGAAAGCATGATGTGAACATGAGATTGGTTCCGAAGGTGATGACACAAAGACCAATTGATAAGCTTTTTAAGGACCTTCTCTAGAGCAGAGCTTAATCCTAAGGAATTCAAGCAGAGCACTTAGATACCTAAGATCGATAGCATTAAAAAGACTATCTTTAGAACGAAGCGTAATCTTTAAGGATCTAGACAGAATGTCTAGATACCTAAAATTGATAATCATTTAAAAAGTTTCTTCATAACGAAGTTTAACCTTTAAGGATCTAGATAGAACACCTAGATACCTGAAATTGATAGTATTTAGAAGATTATCTCCAGAATGAAGATTAACCTTCAAGGATCCAGATAGAACACCTAGATACCCGAAATTAATAGCATTTAGAAAGTTATCTCTAGGATGAAGCTTAACCTTCAAGGATCCAGATAGAACACCTAGATACCCGAAATTAATAGCATTTAGAAAGTTATCTCCAGAACGAAGCTTAACCTTCAAGGATCCAGATAAAACACCTAGATACCAGAAATTAATAGCATTTAGAAAGTTATCTCTAGAACGAAGCTTAACCTTCAAGGATCTAGATAGAACACCTAGATACCCGAAATTGATAAAAGATAACAAGGTCTCATTAGAGTCATAGAATCATCCCCAGAATGAGGCTTGATCCTCAAGAGTCGAGGTTTAGACTGTCCCAATACCTGTCCATCGAACTCTGAGAAGAGTTGTTATAAGGTTGATCAATTGATGAAAAGATAAGATAGATGGCAGAAATGTCAGATAGAAGGGAACAAAAAGCCCCAAGTGATGAGATACCCCAAGTGACGAGATGCCCCAAGTGACTAGGACATAAGATGGGAACTAAATGCCTTGAGCAATAAGTATTTAATGATGTAATCATCATGCCCCCTCGAGAGCAAAATTGAAAGATGACACACCAGAAATATGATTTGAAGTAGTAAAGTTGACTTCAATTGACTATTTTCAAAATGAATTTTGAAAATATGGAGAATGTAAAGTTGAAAAGATTCCAAGAATTATAAAGTATCAGAAAGATTTGACTGCACAAGCGTTCGATCACATTGGTCCCTAAAATTTTAAAATGCATTTTTAAGGCTTTGGGTGTGTCAGATCTTGAATTTGATCCCGAAAATGGATCCAGAATGGTCCAATTAGCCAAGGGTACGATTTTTGCGCAAATTCGAGCACTTTGAAAAATTTGGTCAACACCTATATAATGTCTTGAAGGGTCATTTTCAATTCATTTGTGCTTTTTTCTTTTAGTGATTTTGAGCTCTGATATAGACATGGCAGTGAACTTGAGATATCATTGTTTTGAGCGTTCCAGACGACACAGCCAGCCAGCAGACTATGGACCACCGGTGAGTCATCAATCTCCCATCTTCGTACTTTCGATTACACATTTTTTGAGATCATTTATGCATGTTTTTAGCATGTTTTAGGATGTTCAATCCTTTCTTTGCGCGAGACCGATCTCTTCTCGTGCGAAGATATTTTTTCTTCGCACAAAGAAACAGGATGTGCTGTTTCTTCGCGCACGGTCAGAATATCTTCACGCGAGGCGATTTTGGCTTCACATGAAGACGTAGATTCTTCACGCGTGGAAAATCCTATTTCGCGCGAGAACCTCTTTTCTCGTGCGAGATGATCTATCTTCGCGTGAGGAGATCTATTTTCGCGTGAAGGAGAGTTTCTTCATGTGAGGAGAGAACTATTTCGCGTGAAATTGTATATATTCACGTGAGATTTCAGCAATCTTGCGCGAAATTTTGTGCCATTTTTTTAATTTTTGCATTTAGAAATCGCATTGTATTTGTTTTGATGCTTCGATTTGACTTGATACTGATCGTTTGTTTATCATTTTTTTTGTTGTGCGTGTAGGAGGTATTTGGAGATGTATCATTTAGATCTCATTATCTGCCTTATGGAGAGTTATTGCGGAGTTTGGATGACGTAGATCGGGCACACATTGCCCGATTGGGTTTGTCTTCACTATGCCAGATTCCAGCCGTGATGGTGAATCACGGTTTACTAACTTCATTGGTAGAGCGTTTCCATTCGGAGATGAACACATTTCATTTGCTGATGGGTGAGATGACCATCACACCAGAGGACATATGGAGGATCTTGAGGATTCCCTTTCACAGTACCCGGGTTGTATATGATATAGTGCCTCGATTAGGGACAGAGGCACTATCCATTGTTTTTGAGAGAGAACTACCGAGGGGCAGGGCCATCAGCTAGGATGAGCTGATGCATACTTGTGGACCTACACATAGGTTAGCATCCGTGTTGGGTATTTTCTTGAGTTGTTTCCTATGTCCTGACAGGGGATAGCATGGGTTGGAGTGTGGATGGGGTGTCATGCTCCGTAGGATGGTTGAGGCACTTGAGATCTTTGGGTGGGGTCAGTGTATGTTGGCCCATCTTTTTCATGAGATGCATGAGGTCGTCTTCCATGAGAAGAAGACCATGGCAGCAGGTGTTTACGTGTTACAGATCTGGGCCTGGGAGCATCTCCCTGTATGTAGACCGATTTTTGAGGATTCTCGGGAGCCCATGGAGCCCTACATTTGCAGATATCAGGGGCATATTACCTAGGCCCACCTGGGTAAGACTGAGCATTGGCAGGCACATCTCGATGACCTGGTGTCTGTTATATGGCGACCCTGGAGAGAGACAGAGGATTGGGATGATGCCCCGAGAGAGCTTCCCTGAATGTTTAGTTCTCGACCGCTGGCAGGCAGGACGACATCTGTCATAGAGAGATTTGTCATTTCTCGAGTGTGGTGACAGTATGGTAGACGATAGGACATTGTGTCTGAGTATTGTGCCTATGCCAGAGTACAAAAGGATATAGAGCGGGGATGGCCTCCACGGATGGATCCAGGATGATCTATGATAGATATTCATAGTTTG
This sequence comes from Cupressus sempervirens, assembly GCA_028749045.1. NCBI lineage: Eukaryota > Viridiplantae > Streptophyta > Pinopsida > Cupressales > Cupressaceae > Cupressus > Cupressus sempervirens. The sequence goes on from CM053786.1 coordinate 822,913,549, forward strand.
GTTGCAGTTTAGTGGGACTACCTGCCATAGGTAGTAGATGCTGGGATGATGCTTGCATATCAGGCATTTTTGATGAGCCATCCATTCCCATGCTTCACAGATCCATTAGGGATGGAAGGGCAGGTACAAGGGCAGGGACAGGTATCACAGCAGTAGCAGGCACAGCCACAGGTGCCACCACAGGTCCAGCATCGGGTACAGTAGATGCCTATTCCCCCATGGCAGATGGGATCAGCCCAGGTGCTGGGGGTAGTGGAGCAGGACACAGTCAACGGAGGAGGCAGAGGACAGAGGAGTAGGTTCTTCAGCAGGAGGTCCCATAGCGGCAAGCACCTCCACCGCAGCAAGCACCTCCACCTCAGCATGCACCAGAGATGGTCGATGAGGTTATGTCGGATCAGTCGGTAGGTGGAGTACAGGATGTGGTATGGTGGTACCAAGAGCAAGTTCATGCAGCCTCCTGACAGTTGGGAGAATTGCAGATTGCAGTGGCAGTCAGGGATGCATAGCTGGTAGAGAGACAAAGAGAGACAGATCGCCAGAGAGAGCGCACGGAGGCTGCAGAGCGGAGGCTAGAGTTGGCACAGGATGAGATCCACTTCCAGTCTACTCGAGCTGCATATTATTATGCTGCATACACTAGTGCAGTACCTGATGAGAAATTGCAGGTGCAGCGATTCTCTCAGTACGCACGAGAGTCTGGAGGTGCACGACCTCCTGTCAGGCCGGATATGCCACCACTACCTCCACCACCTGTTGCCCTTGTTGCTCCTGCTCCTCCTGGAGGTGAGGGTTCAGGACAGAGTTAGATGCTCTATGCTTGACTTTTATTTTGATCTTTGGTTATGTATCGATTGGTGTGCCAGCACCAGATGTATCATTTTTGATCGATTGCGCTCGAGTAGCGCCCATTTTATTTGTATTGACCCATTCTTTGATATATACATATACGAGATTTTGAGCCAAGTATTCCTGTGTACATGTCATTGTCTGTTTTTTTTTGCTCTGATGTTCATGAGATGTATGTTTAGATAGAACGTATATGTATGAACTGACATCTGACATAGTTTTGTGCATTTTTTTTATTTGACAGTCACAAGTATTCCATGGAGGAATGAGAATCGATGAACCAAACGCTTGTGCAGCCATGGAGGAATCTGATGCATGTGGAGTATGAATAGGATTACCGTCAAATTGCGTGCTAATGTCAATGAAGTATGCAAGACTATGTTAAATCCAGCCTTAGGTCTGGTCACCAAGCCTCGGTGATTTATCATCATTGGATATAAAACAAAGCTCGTATGTTACACAACTTCCACTGACATTGCAATCATGAAAATATGAATGTAACATACGTTATTGGAATGTCAGGATTAAATGTAAGCATTTGAGGCACAAGAAGCCAAAATGACCAGAACATTTGTCCCTTTTAATGTAACAAGTTAACATAAGCATCAAAGCATGAATGCTAGGATGACCTGAATGTTGCTTGTATGACAGGCACACCAAACACACAGGAGATTCCTCTTATGCAAAGTATTCAATATTCATGCTGTCCGTAACGACCCTTGCGTTTGTAACCTAAGACAGAAGTGTGCTAGATATACTCACAGTGACCCATACGTTCACTTAATAGGACGAGTATCAATATGTACTATAGCATGAAGAATTCACTCCAACAAGCAAGGAGAAGAACCAATATCGTTGACATATCTGTATAAAAGGAGTCGAGGTACACACGGCCATCCAATACGGAATGGAGGCTCTTATAGTTGACACCCCTCTTATAGGAATGTATCAACATATTGGAACTAAACCACAAACAGAAAACATATGAAAAGATCATGCCCCCAGTCATTACTTCTCTAGTCGGAGATGACATCATCGATGTTTCTCGAGGAGATATGATAAAGAAAAACAAAGCAATAAGAGAAAATGCTTAGAAGATCCAAACAAGTATATCATTGAGATTAATGTTTTTGGGATGATGTCAAGTGTCAATGTCCAGAATATGTAAGAAAAAAATCTCTTCAGTAGGGTGACAACAGTAGGCAGACGAAATCAGAACAACTGGTGACTATCACGAAGGAGATTCTATGAGGAACATCTTGAAAAGAGTGACACTGGTGACAGTAGGCAGATGCAGTCAGAACAACTAGTGACTGTCACGAAGGAGATTCTATGAGGAAAATCTCGAAAAGAGTGACACTGGTGACAGTAGGCAGACGCAGTCAGAACAACTGGTGATTGTCACGAAGGAGATTCTATGAGGAAAATCTTGAAAAGAGTGACACTAGTGACAGTAGGCAGATGCAGTTAGAACAACTGGTGACTGTCACGAGGGAGATTCTATGAGGAAAATCTTGAAAAGAGTGACACTAGAGGGGAATGCCCTCGACCTATGACAAAACTTAGTCCATGGATACATGAGCAGGACAAGCAGGAAAGAAAAAGCATGAAAGTGATTAACAAGAGGCGCCTGTTTACCAGGTTCTCACGTTCTCAGATTTTTTATTTTTTATTTTTTATTTTTTAGGACTTTTTCTGATTTTTAGGATTTTTTTTTTTTCAGGACATTTAGATATGTACAGAGAGCTTGCTGAGATTGAATCAACTGAAAAACTGCTTCAGGTGGAGAGTGTTCATAGGCTCTTTAAGCACTTGTCCTTCAGTTGTAGAAAGTTGATAGGCGCCAGATCCATATACTGTAGTAATGATGTAAGGACCTAGCCAGTTTGGTTCAAACTTTCCCTTTTGTATTCGTTGTTGTTGATTCTTAGGATTCTCTCTTAGGACGAGATCACCCAGCTAGAAGTCACGTGGCCTAATCCTCCTATTGTAGCTTCGCGCCATTCTTTGTTGATATGCTCATAGATGATCACAGGCCACTTGTTGTCGTTCATCCAGCAACACAAGTTCTTGAAGCCAGGGTATCCTACAGTCATCATCTGTGATAAGGCCTTTCATAAAGATTCTCAAGGTAGGAATCTCAATCTATATCGGGAGCACAACATCTGCCCCATATACCAACGCAAAAGGAGTCGTGCCTGTTGGAGTTCTAATTCTTGTTCTATATGCCCACAGGGCTGGATTGATCTGGAGATGCCAATCTCGCCCTGACTTACTGACTGTGCGATGAAGAATTTTGAGAATTGCCTTATTTGATGCCTCAGCTTGCCCATTACCGTTGGGGTAATAAATGGAAGACCAATATTGTGTAATTTTAAATTTCTTGCACAGTTCCTTAAGGTCTTTATTTTTGAATTGTCCTCCATTATCAGTAATGATTGAGGATGGTATACCATATCTACAGATGATGTAGTTTGTGATAAAAAGCGCTACAGTTTTTCCATTAGAAATTGTGAGAGGGACTGCCTCTACCCATTTCGTGAAATAATCTATAGCGGTGATAATGAACTTATGTCCATTAGAAGAGGTTGGGTGAATCTATCCTACCAAGTCAAAGGCCCATTGTTGAAATGGCCATGTTGAAGTAGAGGGAATCAACTCTCTAGCTAGAGCATGAATGAGATTCCTGTGTAGTTGACACTGTTTGTAGGACCTAGCATATTTAATAGCTTCTTGCTCCATTTTAGGCCATTAGTAACCAGCACGAAGGAGTTTGTGAGCTAGTGTTAGGCCATTGGAATGAGATCCGCAAATGCCTTCGTGAATGTCAATTAGTGCACATTTGGACTCATCAGGTTCTAAACACCTAAGGAGTGTTTCGTCGAGACCTCTCCTATATAGGTCGTCAGCAATAATGACATAATGTGAAGCATTATGGATTAAGTAACGCTTCTCATTCCAGGTCAGACCTTCTGGAATGGTTTGATTACGAAGGTAGGAATAGATGTGATGGTAGCAGGATGATTCTTGTCCTATAATAGAACAGATCATCTTGGAATTAGGTGTGTCATAGGCTGGGTAGTGTAACGCTTCCACCAAGAACTTGTGTCGGAGATCATTTTATAGCATTTGTAGAAGGGAAGCTAGAGTGGCCATGGCATCAGCCGCTTTATTATCTACACGTGGAACCTATTGGAATGTTATGTGTGCAAAATATTTCATCAAGTCATCAATCATGTGCTTATAAGGAATTAGTTTTTCATCCTTTGTTTGATACACATCATTTACTTGGTTGATGACAAGTTGGGAGTCACCAAAGATATCCAATTGATCTACTCTCCATTCAGCTGCAATTTTTATACCATTGATCAAAGCTTCATATTCAGCAATGTTATTTGTACAAGGAAACAAAATCTTGTATGCTTTGGGCAATGAGTATTTTTGTGGTGTGATGAAAAGCAATCCAGCACCTGATCCTTGTTGTGTGAAGGATCCATCGAAGAACATAACCCATGTATGGTGAGTGAGTGTTAGAATTGACTCATCTAGAAAATCAATGTTTATTGGTAGGAGACTCGGTATGGGTGCCTCAGCTAGCTGGTCTACAATTGCCTGTCCCTTTATAGCTTTTCATTCAACATATTGGATGTCGAACTCACTTAGTATCATGACCCATTTAGCCAATCTTCCTATGAGAGCTGCCTTACTGAGTAAATACTTTAAGGGATCTATTTTAGCCACAAGCCGTGTAGTGTGGGCAAGCATGTAGTGTCTCAACTTTTGGGAAGCAAAGACAACTGCCAAGCAAGCTTTCTCAATAATATTGTAGTTTTTCTCATAAGAGACCAATGTTCGGCTCAAGTAATAAATAGCTCTTTCTTTGTTATCATTGTTTTCCTGAGCCAACAGGATTCCCAAAGATGTTTCAGTAGCTGAAATGTATAAAAGCAAAGGTTTCCCATGCATAGGAGGCATCGGGATTGGTGGATTGACAAGATATTGTTTAATCTATGTTAAGCTTTGCTCACAATCTTGGCTCCAATTGAATTTCACACCCTTACGTAAAGTCTTTGTGAAGGGTTGTGATTTATCCGCCAATTGTGAAATAAATCTGCGAATAGATTGAAGCCTTCCTTGTAGTCCTCTCATCTAACCGATGTTTCAAGGTGGTGGCATGTCCATTATTGCTTTTACTTTTTCTGGATCTACTTCAATTCCCTTTGCAGAAACAATATATCCTAACAGTTTTCCTGATGTGACACCAAATGCACACTTCTTAGGATTGAGCCGAAGACTAAACTTTTCCATACGATCTAGGATTGGTCCCAAATCGTGCAAATGGGTATTGTGTTTAGCACTTTTGACCAAAGTATCATCAACATAGTCCTCCATAGTTCTATGCATCATGTCATGCAAGCTTGTAGTAACAGCCCGCTGATATGTAGCTCCAGCATTCTTTAAACCAAATGCATTACATTCCAACAAAAGGTTCCCCATGCACATGTGAAGGTTGTTTTCTCTTGATCTTCTGGTGCAATTTTTATATGATTGTATCCAGAAAAACCATCCATAAGTGAGTATATTTCATAGCCAGCTATCATGTCCACAATCATATCAATATTAGGGAGTGGGAAGTCATCTTTAGGACATGCCAAGTTAAGATCATGGAAATCTGTACAAACTCTGATAGACTTATCATGCTTGGACATAGGGACAATATTGGATATCCATTCAGCATAATCTATTGCATGAATGAAACCAGCCTTCAGAAGTTTCTCCAATTCGGCTTTGACTAGCAATGCAACATGAAGATGCATTTTGCGGAGCTTCTGTTTAACTGGTTTTATGCCTGGCATTATGGACAAGTGGTGCATAATAAGATCAGGATCCAATCCTGGCATGTCAGAATATTTCCAGGCAAAATTTATTTTCTTTCCCTTGGAAAAGGCAATGAATTGTTCCTTTTCTTCAATTGACAATGACTGAGCCAAATGTATCACATGAGGATGTTCTTCTATGCCTAGGTTAATCGGCTGTGTTGGCTCTATTAACACTGATGATCTCTCCTGAAAGTGACTGGGAAGGACATCAAATATCTCATATGCGGGCGCCTCAGAGAGGTTTTCACCCTTGGATACGTCTTTTTTTTTTACTATTTTTGGATCTGACACTGCCACAATGTGGTTTTCACCATTGGACCTCTTGCAATTTTTCTTTTTAATTATGTGACTAAGATATTTGATGTCGGCCTCAGTCATGTTGATGCTCTGCTCATTGGTGGAAGACGTTATAGGTTTGATAGCATTTAGGTAACAGGCAAGAGTATAGTCATTTTGGAACGTGGGGACTTCGTTAGATGCATTGGGGTTCCAGTCTATAAGCTCGAGATGTGCGAGTGAGAGAGTAGTGGCTGGTTCAATTGCACTCACAGTATAGTTATTAAATGCGTGGACCAACAATTTGAAACCTACGGCGACCTCACCCACAGGTGTATTCAAATGTATCGGAGTACGAACATTAGTAATTGATGAATCTAAGGCACTAGTTGGACCAGACCCCTGTGACCTATCCCTAGACGTTTCACTCACTTCGATTTGATTTTCATAGACATGCACTTGGTCAATGTCTTTATCAGTAGTCGCTTCTGAAAGATTGTCAAATTCATATTCATGAGAATCGGTGCTACATGGTGAGAGACTATAGAACTCCCCAATAGTGATAGGGATATACTCTCCTTCAGCCTCTGGATTCTTATAGAAATACTCAGCATGACATGACTGACTAGATTCTCCCTTTTCTAAATGATATTCAAGTTGCTCAGTATTGTCCTTAGAAGAATCACTAGTATCATCTAGAGTGCTAACACATAGCACAAAGTCATCTGGCTTAGCAAAGAATTTATCAAGATCATAAGGAATAGGATGAGGGTAAGAATCCTCATCATCAGATTCTTCCTTTTGAGTACCTGATTCAGATTGTGACTCATTTTCAGATGAACTCTCAGGTACAGGTATGAATTTATTGGATCCCAAATGGAAAGGGATCTCCTTGAACCCTAGGCCAGTTGTGTCACTGTTGCTTCGAGCTGTTGCTTTGATAGGATCTATTAAACCATTGTTATTGCACCCAATAGAGCCATTTCCCTTGTAGCCAAAATGCTTCATAAGCTTAAGACCAGGTCCATACTTCTTAGGAGTGATTTCTCGAACTTGTTCTGTTAGGTCTACTGGAGACTCTTCTTTGTAAATCCATGCAGCAATGGCTCTGTTTTCGCTTTCATCTTCTAAGGAAACTATAGCTTTAACAAAGGAACCATTAAACTTGGTATGAGGTGTCAATACGAATGGCTTCTTTGCTAGTGAGGGTCTCCCAAAATGTCGAGGGGATTCTGGAATTGATGTTAATGATAACACTGGTTCCATGTGGTACTCTCCCATACCAATTTCTTTCAATTTAAATGACTGCTCAATTTGTTTCAGCTTATTATTGTGACAATCAATAGACTCACGGTTAGTAGGGACGAAAGATTCAACAGCTTTGAGCATATTGCAAGTGTAGCTAGTAGTTGCTGGAATAGTAACTTCAGAGCCATGAAATGGGAATTTAATGCATTGGTGGTATGTGGATGGCACAACGTGCATCTCATGTATCCATGGCCATCCTAACAGAATGTTGTAGGCTAAGGGAATGTCGAGCACCTGACAGGTGACATCCCTTTCAACAGGACCGACACGAATTGGTAAAGTCACAAGACCTAGTGACTTTCGTTCTACTTCATCGTATGCTTTAATAGTGATCTTTCATCGAGGATTGATAGAGTCCTCAGAATAACTCAATTGTCTAAGCAGAGCTACAGAAACAATATTTAGGCCAGCGCCATTGTCAATGAGTACCCGACGAACACGTGTCTGGTGGATCATAACCTCAATGTGTAGAGGCTGATTGTGTGGGTGATTTAGTGAGTTGTCATCCTCCTCAGAGAAGGTCATAAGATGAGGTGAGGTCAGGTGACCTAACATGGATTGAAATCGTTCAAGATCAAGATCTTGAGGAACATTTGTCTCAGTGAGGGCTCTGTCCAGAATTTGCTTATGAGCAGGTGAGATTTTAAGCAGCTCAAATATAGAAATGTGAGCATTGGTTCGTTTCAATTGATCTAGAACACTATAACTGGTTACAGTCAAGTTCGTCATGTGTTTTGCACCTTTACTGGATGGACCAGCAAGGGCTTTGTCCTTGTGTTGTTCGAGATTTGAAGTAGGAGATGTAGGACCTTTGAGCACCAATTTCGCATGAGAGCGAGTAATAGCATTAGCACAATGTTGCGAAGATGTATTATCCATGTTATTGAAAGTAGGGCCTCTCAAGACAAATGGTGTCTTGGGTTTATTGTTATCTTGTTTCCCCTTTATGGTAATAACGTCGCAGTATTCAAAATCTACAGGTTCAACCATGTGAATGACATTGTCATCATTGGAATACATATAGTTGACCTTATTGTAGGGTTCTGGTTTTGAAGTCTCTCCTTTTTCATAAGGTGGGAAAGGCTCTCTGAATGCCTTGTGGTCTGAGTTTTTGTTATGTCCATCTACCACAAGTTCACCAGCATCAATCATGTCTTGGACTTTATGACGTAAGTTTATACAGTTGATGGTTTTATGACCCTTGTTTTGGTGATACTCACAAAATGAGGTCTCATTCCACCATGGTGGACGTGGTTGTGGATCATAGGGACGAGGGTTATCCATTGGTGAGATAAGCTTGTGTTGTAGCAATGTTTTGTAAACCATATCCAAAGGTTCTCCTAAAGGCGTATACTCTCGCTTGGGTTGTGCTGCCCATGAGTTTCTTAGTTTATTCCCAGACATTTTATTGTTATGAGGAGGCTTCTTAGCACTTTTGGCCACTTTGAAGCAGTCTGTGAGATTAAATGCTGCTTTAGCAGGTTTTGGTGTGACATTATCAACAACCCCATCATGTACAATTTCTCGATTCTTGTTGACATGTTTGATTTTATCCTTGTTGGAAGTGGAACCTTGTTTTGAGTCTCTCTGAAGAGTGAGCTCACCCTTCTTGACCATAAATTCTTTGATACGGATAGCCTGTGTAATCATGTCTTCAAAGGTATGCGGACCTTGTAGTTGGACTCTATACCCGAAATCAGGTAAGAGGTTATCGGTGAAAATGTCGAGCTTCTCCATTTCTGGGATTTTATAGGAGTACTTGGTATAAAGTTGTTTCCACCATTGGAGGAAAGTGAGAAAAGGCTCACCCACCTTCTGTTTAAGGTTGCATAGATCTCGAATATTTACAGGGTGTTGAATGTTATGAGAATATTGCTGAACAAATGAATTATCAATTTCGTCAAACGTCTTGATGCCAGGAGGTAAATGTGAAAACCACTCCAAAGCTTGACCACCTAGGCTTCTAGGGAATAAACACATGAGGTACGTTTGATTGTGTATAAACTCCATAGATAAAGCACCAGATTCCCGCAAGTGATCTTGGGGATCAGTAGTACCAAAGTACTTGTCATATTTGGGTAGTTCTACACCTCTTGGGAAAGGCGGCATGTTTATACTTTTGTCAAATGGAAATGAACAAAGAGTGTCCAATGTGTATGTCTTTTTAGGTTTCTCTTTCTCATGCATCATCTGAGCCAATTGGTCTTGCATAATTTTCAGTTGTTTTTGGAGTTTAGTGGTCTTGGTTTCTTCTTCACGTGTGATAATGGTCTCCACATCGAAATGTGTGGGCAGTTTAGCTCCCTCTTGGGCGAGTTTGAGAAAGTACTTCTCTTTCTCTTCGTTTATTAGGATTCCCATGACCTTCTAAAAGTTCTTGTCTCATCGACATTTTGCTATGTGTTTAGGAAGGATTTCCACCTCTTCTTGTTCTTCATCAGTGTCATTTTCTTTCTCTTTCTCCTTGTCATCCCTAGGTTGTTCTTGATATCAACTATGGCTACCCCATTCAAGTTCACGATTAGGCACTATAGGAACTTGTTCAGTTTCCATATGTTGTGTTTGAAAAGGGTCGATGGAGAAAGGATCATACATTGTGTTTGAGAATGTAGGACTCCTACCTGTCTCAATATCCTTTTGGTAGAAAAGAATCCCAATTTGTTGCAAATTGGGAAATGTTCATTGATCTTGAGATGACCTTGCAGGTGAGGAAGACCGTGAAGACGCCTCACTAGCCAAACTAGATATGGATTGCGTAGCAAAAGGTAAGCTACCTCTGCTGCGATTATGACCCCTAGCACGACCATGTCTAATGTTATCAGGATAAAACACGTTGCCACTTCTGGTTGTGACAGTCATAGGCAAGGACACGAAGCTAGAACCTAGACAAGGACTATACTAAGACTGAGTCTCAAAAAGGACAAGATAGTAACAAGAATGTTGTTCACTAAGGCACAAATGGTCTGATTTAAAGGCTAAAATAGCCAGAGATTATGACCATTGCAGCACAAAGTATGGCAAGCATTAAGACGAGGATGTATGAGACGATACTAGTCAAGGTATAAGACACAAGTTTTCAATTAAGCAAAGTGTCATTGTTCCAGGACTGTTTGCAAACAGACAGCAATAAATGGATGCAAAAAAAAATAAGACAGCGTGTAGGCTGCAAATAGCTAAAACAGACCTAGATTGTAAATGCTGATACAAAACTTCATGCGAAAAACCTTTACGGGTCGCGCGAAGAAGTTTTACGGCCCGCGCGAAGATGTTTATGTCTCGCGCGAAGATCAGTAACAGTTTTTAATTTTGCACGAAGATGCACAATAGAACTTTAATTTTGCACGAGGGAAAAATGGCTTCGCGCGAGATCCAAATGATTTTGCGCGAGAGAAAAATGATTTCGTGCAAAACCAAAATGATTTCGCGCAAACGGACAGAACAGTTTCACAACAGCAACTAATTTTGACAAAAATTTTGATCGATCCAATAACCAGTTAGATAAACAGGCATGTAGAACAGCAAGCAAGTGATTTCAAGCACTTCCGAAAATAATGAGCAAGGGCAAAAGCAACCTTGCGCATGAACAATCAAGTGACTTAGTTTGTGTTTAATCCATAAGAGAGCTATTTGTGTACATTTTCAAAGAGTTTCGCAATCATCGTACATGTTCCTTAGAAAAATAAAAGTTGGCTTCTCTAAGGCATTTAATAATGGTTTGACTCTGCAACTTTTATGGCTCACAGGGGTGACCTCCAATCCTGGCGCACTGAGGTTTTGACATAGTCTGAGAACTTAATCTTCAAGAGCTGCTAGGGAGATCTGACAACCCACAGTGAACCACACCCATGGAGATTTCTTCCACAAGGACATTTATATAGCGATTGTCACTACCATGGAAAAAATGGCTATTACCGCTTGAGGTTCTGTCATCACATTTTTCCCTGTAGAGGGATTGTCTACTACGGTTAACCCTCTCTAAAGGTGAACGACTCACAATAGTATACCACAAGGGGACTTAGCTTCCAGATTCAAGGTTCTGACACCTTTTCACCTTTAGCTCAATCAAAGCAAATAGATTAATCCGACACGCTAGACTAAGATTATCCCTTAAAGATCAATGATATCATCTTCCTGTGATCTATCAGCCTCTCCGAAGAAAGGATGCCTTAATCAACAAGTCAAAGATTCATCTACCTACGAGATGCTCAAAGTATCCTCCCCACCCATAAGGAATCCATTTTAGAGAGGAGTTTCACTAGGAACCCACTCCCTCAAGATCCACGAATAGTGTTCATGGGGGCTTAATTACTATGTGTGTACATATGTTAATTCCTGAAAGCAAATCTATCTAAAAGTAATCAAAAAGCCCAAGGTGGTACACTTAATGCTTTAACTAATGTGAGGTGAGTCCAAAGATGTGGAACATTTAACCCCTCACACAAGCCAAAATGAGTCCACAACTCAGAAATTAGTGAGTTCTAAAAAGCACAAAAGGGTTGCCTTGTGGATCCTTCATCGCTTATGTCCTGTAGACCCCTCCCCTATTTAACGTGGCGCTGAGCTTGCAACCACAGGGTGGAACGAGGGGCCAGCAGATTAGTGAGTCCAATAACCCAAGATAGTTAATCAGATCTATCACTAAAGACTAAGCCTGCTAAATGAATACTAACAGAGATTACACCCTAGTATGAGTTTATGCATGTGTTGTAAAACGGAAGTACAGAAGGAAACACACAAGCTCGACACGAAAGATGTTTATTTTAGATCCAAATGAAATGTTATCAGCTGATGAAGATTACCTGGTGATCCTCGCAACACGCTTAGTAGATTCTTACCTGTTCTTGACAACTTTAGCACGCTTTTCCCATTATTCCTGAAACCGCTACTATGCTGTTCAAAAAAAATCAAGACAAAATATAGAAACACTAGGAACTGCTAACAGTCAACAGAAAAATCAGAAAAAACATGCAAATCAATGCAAAAAAATTTGCCTCTGTCAGCAGAGTTTCGCGCGAAATTCCTGACAATCTGCGCGAAGAAGTTTTACGGCCCGCGCGAAATCAAATCTGGCTCGCGCGAGATTAAAATTAGCTCGTGTGAAAAAATAAAATCTCGCACGAAGATTCACACGCTGAAGAACTTTCTCACGTGATGCGGAAAGAATCTTCATGCGAAGATTCTAGATCCTCGCGCGAAGATTCGAACCTTTACGGAATAGTACAGATAGAGAACAAAAAAAAGATTAAAAAAATACAAAAAGAGGCTAGAAAATTTGATTTTCCCTGCCCCACGGTGGGTGCCAGAAATGTATGCATGAAAATGCGGCCTATACTAACACACACACTTCAACACGGTCCTTATTTGCGAATTCATCGCGGAATGAATATTGAATTGTACATCCAAAATTTGCCCTGCAAAGCGACCTATTGCCTTCTATCTAAAGGGATTTTGCCTGTTAATATCCTCAGAATCGAGGTGTAGGCAACCAGACCCTCTAAGAACGAAGGATTTGACAATGGAATTAAGCTAAGAATGAGTATATGGATTAATCTAAAAAAATGAAAGATGCAATGTAATCTAAGAACAAATGAAGCAAACTAGATTAAGCATATGCATGATTAAACTAAAAATGAGAATGTGTGCAAAAAATGGAAGTAAATATGAGCATGAATTTCAACAGCAATTCGATAGCAAATCAATTCATCCTCCCCCAAATGAAGAGATGAGGGTCTCTTAAATAGAGTTTCCTGGAATCCATCAACGGTTGAGATCGATTCAGATCAACGGTCAGGATTGAAGATGAGTTTCAGTCATAAAGGGAGATCCCTAAGTTAAAGGGAGTTAACAGACTTAATTTGAGATAAATAAGGAGTTAACTATTTTAATTTGAGTAGAAAAAGGAGTTAACTGTGTTAACTCATTTTTGATCAATAGTGAATTGGAAATTCCCCTTTTTTGAACTGAAGAGAGATTTTGTTGAGATATTTAATTTAATAAAATGAAATATGCTCTCATAATTACTTTTTCTATTTAATTAAATAATCTTTAATTAATTAGAGACGCTTTTGTTTAATTAAATAACTTTATTTAATTAATTAGGAATGTCTTCCCATTTAATTAAATAACTTTGTTTAATTATTTAGAAGTAAGTACTCTATTTAATTAAATAATTTCTTTTAATTAATTAGAAATACCTTTCCCATTTAATTAAATAATTACATTTAATTAATTAAGATAGGCGTATTTATTAAATTAAATAAATTTAATTCCATAGTATATTAGCCTTAGGATATAATTTAATTTAATTAAAGTATAAATACTTAATAATTAAATTAAATATTAATCAAGTAGGTTTAATGCAACTAATATGAGTACGTACTATAGGAATTAAATAAGAAATATGATGAATGCAGATTAGGGTTTTTCGGCATCTGACAATTAAGTCAAGTAGCAAATAGCAGAATGAGAATTGCCTATTAGAATAGGACTTTGGAATTATCAGAAATAGACTAGAATTGGTATAATGGCAATGAGCCAATTTTGGGGTATTACAGAGTCTATCAAAATTTTCTTTAAGTCCTCATCTATTAAGGGATTGATGTTTTGAGAAAAAATATGAGGAAAATATTTTATTTGTATTGAGTCATAGTGACTCACATTCTAATCATTTTGTTTCTTGTCCTCACCTACTCCTACTATTTCAGTTGCTCCCACATGACCATCGTTGATTTGGAATTCTTGTCTCTATTCATCTTTCACATCTCCAACTTCCTTAGGTGATTGATCACTTGGCTTTTCTATTGTTAACCCATAAATAATGTTCTATATTTGGGTGCTCTTCAAATTTATTTTGCAAAATATTAAATGCTCTATATTTGGGGGGAAATCTCCCCTTGAATTTTTTCATGGCCTTTTTCATCATTTCCTTATCCAAAGTTGGCATTACTCTGGCTAGAGTAGTCTCCCTTATCTATCTTTTACTTGTCAAACTACATTGCCACTTCTACTCAACTCATTCATAAAGTCTCTTTGGTAGTAAGTGTGCAATCTCTATTGGTGTCATCTTAAATGTAGCCATCATTTCATAAATTTCTTCTTCCACCTTATTCTAATCAATCTTACCTAACTTATTGCATACAACATGTGCAAAGCTAGACAAATCTGCATTATTCTTCATTTTTTCACACAAATTGTCTATATCTAATGAGGGATTGTGGTTTATCACCTCAAATTGACTTATGTCATCTAATTTTTTCCTCTCCTCATTTGACTTGGCTGGAGCAATGTACTTTCTTCTTAACCTCCTCTTCTTCTCAAGCTCACTCTCTTCTATAGTAGTAATAGCTCATTTTCCTTTAGGCTTCTCAGTTTCTTTGGTTTGCTTAGAAGTTTCCCTTATTCTTGATCTGGTAACTAGTGTTGTTGGTTGTTTTCATTTTACAACTTTCTTTGGTTTATCCACTACTAGGTCCTTTTTCTTCCTCTTCTTCTTTTCTTCTACTTTAGGTGCTTCCTCAACTTCTTTTTCCTTGAGACCTTGAACATGTTCTTCTTGTTCTTCTCCTTGGCCTAGAGTGAGTTCCAATGGGGTGTGTGCTGGTTGTTCCTCTTCATCATCTTCTTCTTCTTCCTCCCCCCTTCACCAAATATTTCCTTTAGATTCTTCACAAGCTTTTTTTTCTTTCTTATCACATTAGCTTTCTTTAAATCAATTATGATCCTAGACTTGGCTTCCTCATAGTTTCCAAATGAGGTGGCACTCTTATCAACTTCCTCTACCAGTAATGTTTTAATAGATGTAAATGCCTCATGAACATTGACTTCATATGGAAAAGGCTTCAAACATCTAACCCTAGGAATGGCTGCTTGCATCTATGTGTAGTCTGCATCAATTAGAAAACATACATCACTGTAATATTGTTCAACTAGTGACACAAGAATCCTTATCATCTATTTCATAGACTTCTTAAAGTCTTTAGAGTAGCTTATAATTAGTGTTTCAAAATTATTTCCAAGCTTCTCAATTAGATCTGCAATCTGTATTGAAATTGGCTTGTTGGTCTTCCACACTACTTAACCAAAGGTTGGGAATGTTTTCTTCACATAAAATAATATGTAGACAAGTAGTGAACCAAACTTGCATTGTTCACTCTTTGTCCTCCTTATGACCTCCTTGAGTTTTCTCATAACTATTGAATTTGCAACTTGACTAGGTCATAAGTGTGGTTCTCCTTCACTATCTTGTATCCTAAGTCCACAGTCATGCAAGAAACATTTTTCAATCCACTAGATTGAAAGAACTTTTGAGCAATCACTCTCACTACAAATGCTATTAGGGGATCTGAATTTTTGTCTATGGACATCCCTCGTTTGTTCCATACTACCCTGATATTCCTTTCAATTACCTCCTTTCCATCACTCCTTATAATTTTAGGTTTGTATAGGGTTGGATACCCTAATACTCGGTAAATGATCATTTTGGTGATCTTAATGGGTTCATTTCCCAACCATATGAAAATGTTATGAATATGGCTCAGAAAAATGCATATACGTTCATTCTTAAAAACTTGGGGAAAATCTAGGGCATGGTTTAACCCTTTTCATTCAACAATCTTGTATACTTCCTTTAACACTCCAATATCACACAATTTTTTATATGTATCTCTTATTTCCATGTCTCGTACTTCCATCCTTCTAGTGTAGTAGCATCTCACATCTTGGATCATTAGCACTTTTCATGGTATCATCAATAATGCACCAAATGGGTCTCCCTTATATGATATCTTGAGAATAGCTCAAAAGAGTGGTTGTCTAACCTCATTGCTAATTAATTTCACATAAAACACTTATTTCCCTTCCTTCCTAACATTCACAAAAGAGCTAGACACCATTTTATGTAATTGGGGTTTGCAAAATTTCAAACAATATAACTTAGCATTAGTGAAATACCTTTTGAATATGACAAACGATAATGAGTAGTAGCTAAATCCATTTCACAAACACTTGAATCTTTCTCCTTAGTTTTCCTTGTGCTCTTCATGCTCTCTTTTATCTATGATAAATGCAAATGAGTCAAAAATCAACTATATAACCCTTGATATTTAGCAATAAATGCTTAATGCTTATATAGTTGTAAGCTCAGTTGTCATATGATTTCCCACACACTTAGCTTGTACATGATTTCCAGTACACTAGGCAACCATAGCAAGCTAAGCTAATACTAACATAATTCTATCACTCAAAAACAACTAAAATTTCATTCTCACTCGACATCAACTATAAAACTTTTCATGCTTGGCAACAACATGAAAAATAACAAAACTATAGATTTCTTCTAGGTTCAAACCAATATAATAATTCATGCATATATAATTTTTTCAAATCTTAGATTCTTGGAACTGATGTATGAAATAAATTTGAGATATTAGTCCCACACATACCTTTTGATTGCCTAGTTGGGGGTGATGTGATCACCTAATCCATTAGATGAAGTGACCTCATCTACACTTGATGTGTTGCAATCTTCTCTCTTTTTGGACATGGTTTTTTCATCTGCACCTTTAACTCCTCAACATTAACTTTCTATTTTCCTTTATTGGACCTATTACTCAATGTAAGTGACCTTGTTGGACAGGTTTTGATGATGTGACCAATCTTCAAATAACTAAAGCATGCAGTTACACTTAACCATCTATTATAATTGCCTCTAAAATGTATTGTAATGTAATTCTCAGGAACATGACCATACTCTTGACAATAGTGATAATTGTATCTCATATTATAATCGCAATCATATGAATTTCCATTATGGTTTACCTTGACTTGCTTGTTTGATGATCATTTGGGCTTGGATCTACATTCATATGCCTTATGTCCATATTTCTAATAATTGTAACAATAGCCTTAAAATCTTTGTGTGTTCATGGTCTTGGTCCTACACTCATGTGTTTGATGTCCTTGCTTGTTGCAGTTGTAGCAGTTTCCTCTGTAATTTTGCTTAAGGTTTTGAATGGACCTTTTTCTCCTACAAACATTAGTTGTATGACCTAATTTACCATAATTATGACAAGTCAGTTTATCGTTCTTACCTTTTTTGCTCTTTTGTTCACCACTTTTGGACAAATCTCCTTCTTCAGGAGAGTTTTATCCCAATCTAGTAGTTTTGTTGTTAGGTCTTGGTGACTCCATCAATTTCTCAAAGTACTTTATGGCTTCACTAGGCTTGTTAAGATTTTCTCTTTCTTCTTTCAATTCATTCTATAGTAGGGTATTTTGTGTCTCCAAGGTTTTGATCCCAATGTCTTTCCTGTTCATCTCTTTATTTTCAATCATTAATTGATTCATTGTGTCCAATTGCATGTTAGCAAGATTCTATATGTATGATATCCTCTCTTCAAGTATATTAGCTAGTATTTTTTTTCTTCTTCAATCATGACTTTTTCTTCTTCATCTTTCTCTTTCTTTTCAGTTATCTCACACAATAGTATAGATTTTGATTCTTGTTCCCTTTTAAGATTTCAGACCTCTTTAGTTAGGGCACCATTCTTCTCCATCAGATTTGCAATAGCTTCATCAAACTCTTCAAAATTTCCTTTTTTAAATAGTCCAGTGGTGTCAATTTCTTTGTATTGAGTCAACATCATCTTTTTGAATAGCCATCTCTTTCCTCCTCTTCAATGAGCACTTCAACTCATCACTTGCATCATTCAACTGATGTAGAACAAGTTATATTTCAATCTTCTAGTTTTCAATAACGTTTTTCCAATATGTAGACTTCCATCTTCTAGATCTAGCCTCCAACACTATCAAACTTTCCTTCATGAGAACCAATGCTCTGTTACCAATTTTTTGAAATGACAATGGTAAAATGAATACTGAGAGGGGAGTGGGGGGGTGAATCGACACTTCAAAGTTCTAACTATAAAACATTTATCACATGTCCATCTCATCATATAGCATGTAAACTAAAATATCTAACTACATAATAATATCCATGGCATAAAGTAAATGAAACACATGACACAAGATATTTGGTTACCTAGAAACCCTCCAATGAGAAGGTAAAACTAGGGTGGGGATGACACTCACAAATCTTTAGTACTACAGTTGTAAAGTGTATCCAATTAAGGTTATAATGTTTGATCATAAACTAGGATCTACCCTATGAAAGGTATGGCTTATTAAAGGGTTAAAAATATTGTTAAACCTTACCCTATTAAATATTTCAATACCATGCTAAAAGTGTGCCTTGTTAGAGGAATTAAGACTACTTTGTTAAGAGATTTGCTCTGTATCACTTGTTGAAATGATTCAGCACCATGATCCTTCAGTTAGCACTCTGGTACTAGATATCAAATTTCCTATTTCCAAGTGTATCCTTTATCCTCCTGATCAAATATGTCTCCTCTATCATTTTATCTTCTCTACTTGGTTCTCTCTAATTGATTCTACAATTCATATTTCTTCCATAACTTCCATAGTCACCATGAATGCACTCTCTCTTTGCAATTAGAATTCATTCTCCTCCTCTCATACATGCATGTAAACCTCTCACTTCACACTCAAACACTTTAGGGTTTTCCCTCCTTAAGAAGACTTAGGTGAAATAGGGTTAGGTAGGAATCAACAAGTGTGATTCATCCATTTTGTTTCTTAATATATCCCTTTTTTTGATTGGTTGTTTGTACTCCATAGGGATTCTCAATATACCTTTGTATGTATCTTCTAGAATCATAAAAAAATCCTTAAGTCATCCCAACAATGGTGTACATAGGAATTTGTGCCATTAAAAACAACTATGCCAAAACTTTTTACTTGACACTTGAAAGCTCTGATGCTTGACATCTACTATATCCTTAATTTTGTAACTCAGCTCTTGAATTTCTTGGCATATATTGTTTTACTTGGAACTTGAATCACTCTGCATGTATTGACTTCCTCGATACTTGAGTGACTCAACACATGCCATCTACTTGGCACATGTTGGTGCTTGAGACTAACTATGTATATTGCTCAACATGTATTATCTCACAACTTATGCTTGGCATGCACTAAGTTCTGTTAAGTAATAACTTAAGTGTTTTTTCATTGCCTTGTCAAGACCAAAAATGAGATCAAAATTGCCAAGCTATTACCAAGAATTCCATCAAGGTAGAGGTAGTAGGAAGAAGATCAAGTAAAACCAAAGAGGAAACTAATAGTTGCACAAGAGGAGGAGGAAGATGAACAAAAGATCGAGCCTAATGAGACCAACAATCTATAAGTAGTAAAAATATGCCCTCCAATAACTATAGATTAGGTATGCGAAAATTTGATAGAATCTACAAGCATTCTTGGATTCAAGGACATATAATATGATTCTTTGAATATTGATGATAAAGTTAAGCTTGAAGGCATAATGATTGATATGATGATCAATTTTAGGCACACGCACCTAGATTTAGGAGATGGATTTCCAATGGGATTTTATAATAGAGTGGATGCTAAGTGGAAATGGGCATTGACCATTGAGAGGAAAATAAGAGGAACAACATTGGCACAAGTTATGCTAGATTTAGGGAAGACATATATGTCTATAGTCCTTAAGGATTTTGTTAAGAAGTTTATGCCGAGGGATAGGGCATATAAAGTTTTGAGTAATAAAGATCATGTGGTTGAGAAAGATATTATAAGAATTTATCAAAGTTTCAAAGGTTTAAACATTTATCAAATGGACGTTAAGTCTGCATTTTTGAATGGTATATTAGAGGAAGAAGTTTATATAGAACAGTCAGAAAGATTTTTTGATGTTAACAATAAAAACATGGTATGTAGATTACACAAAGCTTTATACGATTTGAAGAAAGCACCAAGAGCATGGTATGAGAGACTTTAGAATTATTTTGTGAAGATTGGATTTGAAAGGACTAATGATAAAAACAATCTATACTTGAAGACAAAGAAAGGAAAATGTATTTTGTCATCTGAAGTTTTTGTTGATGATATCATATTTGGAGGTCAAGATACTTTATGTAAGGCTTTTGAAAATCAAATGAAGAAAGAATTTCAAATGGCTATGTTTGGAGAGATCAAGTTATTTGTGGGTTTATATGTATATCACATAAAATATGGTATATATATCACTCAGTCAAAGTATGTTAAGGAGATACCAAAAACTTTTGGATTGGAGGATTCTAGGCTAGTAAGTACACCTATGGTGATAGGACATAAATTGTCAAAGAATGATGATTTAGCAGAGGTGAATCAAACATTATATAGGTCTATGATTGGGAAATTACAATATGTAGTACATAGCAGACCTAATATATCATTATCTGTAGGAATAGTTGCAAGATTTTTTGCTAATCTCAAGGAGAATTATTTGATGGTTGTAAAGAGAATAATGAGATATCTGAAAGGAATAGAGGAATATGGTCTATACTATAAGAAAAATGAGAAATTTGAATTATGATCCTATACTAATGTTGATTGGGCTAGAAATATTGATGACAGAAAGAGCACTAGTGGAGGAGCATTTTTCTCAAGCAAGAGGCTAGTTACATGGACTAGCAAGAAACAAAACTACATTTCTCAATCTATTGTTGAAGATGAATATGTTGGTCCTACTATAAATTGTACAAATATTGTATGGATCAAACAACTACTCAAACGTTTGAGGGAAGAGATCACTAAACCAATGATACTTTATTGTGATAATACAAGTGTTATACATATATCAAAGAATCATATGATGCACACAAAGACTAAGCACATTGGAATCAAGTATCATTACTTGAGAGAATTAGTTCAAGATAAAGAGGTGAAGATGGAAGATGTTAATAGAAAAGAGAAAATTTTTGATATCTTCATAAAAGCATTACCCGAGGATGCTCATGAGTATCTAAGAGCTAAACTAGGGGTGATACCCTATCAAACAAGAGGAGTGCCTTGCATCAAACAATGTGATTGACATATGTTACATATTGATGCAGTGGATCTTACTTTAGGAGCTACCTAAGGTAATCAAAGAGTTGGAACTACAAATCAATCGCAAGCAAGGTGACAAAGGGAGAAACTAAAGATGTTCATATCTGCATATTAAGATGACAAGCCTTTGGCATTATTCTCAAAGATGGAGATAGTAAAGAAACTGAATAAAAAGAAGAATCCTATGAGGGAGATAGAGATTATTATCAAAGAGGGAGAAATCCTAACAAAAAATATGAAGGAGAAATTATGACTATTGAGAGAGAAAGTGTATCTACTAATTACATCTACCTAGTAAGAAGGAGATAATGTAGAGGGAGATATAAGAAGTAATCTAGAGGGAGTCATAAGATTGAGTTGATTGTTTTTTTATTAGAACATAACATAATTTTGTAACCTATTTACAAGAAGAAAATTGTTGATCTAGAGGGAGACATTTTTTTTAATGAATAGTCCCTTCCTTATATTAAAAAAATACAATAAAGTTATATATTCACAAAAAAAGGGGCTAGGGGATATAAGACCACCACCTGAGTTCATACAACCATTGGCTAGAAATCAGCTATTCATCAAAAAATTGAAGAAAACAATAGATTTCAATACAAGGAATTATTTTCTTTTTGGTATTTTGTTGGTCTTATTGTTTAAACCTAATCAGTTTGGTTGAATGGTTTGGTTTTTCATCAATGCCAAAGAAGGAGATTGATACAAGTATGATAAATGTGTTTCAATCATTGTTTTGTCATTGATGTCAAACCTATTATTTGCTGGTAAGATAACTACTTATATTATTTAAGTACTATCACTTGTTTGATTGATGAAGAGTATTTAATAAAAATGATATAACAATTGCACCTAGAGGAAAGGTTGAGCTATCTTATAGAAAAGGAGTACAAGAATTAGCTAAGACAATGATATCATAGTGCATTGATAATCTACTTATGGTTGTAAAGGTCGGTTACACTAAGCAAGTTCTAAAGAACAAGTTAAACAAAGTTTGTCTACCAAGCTTGACCGAGTAGAAAGTAGGTGTCAAGAAAAGTTAGTGCAAGCCAAGTAGAAAATAAGTTGAAACCAAGAATTTAAGTTAATTTTAGTATAAGCTGAGTGAAATAGTTGATATCGAGTAAAGTTTAGTTGATGTCGAGCACTAGTAAATTTTAGTTCATGCTAAGTGATTTTATAGAGGGTGTTGAGTAATGTAGTATGTGAAAGCATCAGAAGCTAGTTAATTTCAAGTGTTAGCATTATTAGAAAGATCATGAATTCAATGGATCTGAGATGAAAACTTTGTTTTCTTGGTTTATGTGAACCATGTGGAAGATAAGATTAATAAGCTGGTGGTATAGAATTCATAGTAACCCATTTTGAGGTAAATTCAAAGAGGATTGAAGGAGAAGTTTCTAGAAGGAAATGAAATGAAATAAGGGGTAGATTCATTGAATCCTACATAATGTGTTCTAACCCTAAATTGAATGATGGAGAATGAATAAAAAAATATATTAATTCTCTATTTATAGAGATGGTTGGTCAGATGAAAAGGTTGTCATGTGTGAGAACCTAAGGAAGACAAGGAGTGTAGGGTGTTGCTTCATTCAGTGACCTAAGAGAAGAGTCTGCATTAGCAAATTTAAGAAAGAAGGCTTAATGGTATGGATACTTGAAGGGTGAACAAACTATCAAAGCTAAAGTGTGTGAAAGCCAAGTAGAATGGAGGACTAAAAAAAAGATCTATAATCTACAAAATGGAGTTGTAAGTTATTATCAGATCAAGCCTTATTGTTACTCTCTAATAATTGTATTAGTCTAGAGTAAATCCTTTCGATTAAGGTTGACCTAATAGTCATTTGTAAATCTTTTAACCGGCTAACATTCCAAGTGAATGGTCTAAAGTCCTCTAACAAGGCTCACTCCTAATAGGATGATTGAAATCCTTTAACAAGGTTACATTTAACAATGTGTATTGTAACCTTAAATAGGGTTGGCTTTTTGCAAGGCATCACTTAAGAAGAGTGAGAAAGAGTAACATGTTACTAGTATTTTTCTCCAAATTGGGTTTCCATGTAAATCATTGTGTCAAGTGTTTTATTGAATCTATTATGTTTCATGTTTACATTTCTGAAATTTGATTTGACAGTAACCTACAAGTTTTAAGTGATTGCATAATCTTATGGATGCATGCATGATAAAAATATTTTATGGGTTCACCAAGCTGTAAAAAGTTTTAATAGTACATCTAGACCTTGGATAATTGATTCACACCCCCCCCCCCCCCTCTCAGTTATTCTAAAGAATTCCAACATTTTCTATTATGTTATGGTCAATTTTTTTGGGCAATCCTATTATATGGAATTCAAAACCAAGCCTTTCCTAGAGTAAAATTCTAGTTGGATATGTCGAAGCTTTTGACTCTAAGCTTAACTCTTTTTGGTTTGTTCTTATACATGATATTTTATGGTTCCTTTGGAAAGTGAGAGATGAAGAGGTCTTTCAATAGAAGGATAGAGGACTTACTATGTTTACTTGTAAACACACACATTTTTCCATTATATCTCAGGTGTCACTTTCTCTGGAAATCTCTATGGTTCAATTTATGACACTAGTCAAGGATGGAATACTACTTATTCATAAAGACAAGGTTAAGGATTTCAAGTACCTTGATCAATTCAAGGATATAATGGACTCAAATGACATTAAAAAAATTGAAAGAATGATGGAGGATCTGTACATTTCCACTAGCACCCAACAATCTACTCCAAATGTTTCTACTAGTGAAAAGGTTCAACTGACTAATGATTTTGTTCTAGTAGGATAGAATGATCAATTGTTTGATACAACTTTCTTGGCAACTTTGGATTCTAATGATGGATGGGGCCCAAATATAAATTAATAGCATGTTTAATTTTGATAATCAGAACTATGTAAATCTTTTGGATATACAGTATAAATTTGATATTGTTTTGGTACTTGTTCAAGTGAAACAAATGGGTTGACTACCCTGTAAGTCATGTTTAGTGGTGATTTGGTAGCTTTAAAAGTATGATACTCTGGTATCTTATGCTAAAAAAATCATGATTAACCTATTGTATTCAGTTTGTACACTATTCTTATATATATATAATTATTTACTATGATAATTTTTATGACATGTCTAAGATTTCTTTTTTACCTAAAATTGGAAATCATGTTTGAATCTAGAGAAGGGTGGCAATGTTTTATTTTTTATAATAATAAAAAAATTAAAATTAAGTGGGGAGGGGCCATGACCTCCCCTCCATGGCTACAATGGTAGTTGGGTTGCAATGGCAATGAGCACTGCCAAAGCAATGGACACTACTGAGGCAATGAATGCTACCAAAGCAGCAGCTACCTAAGCAATCGACCGACTAGTGACCTCCCTAATTGGGGAATGTGATTTGAAATCATATGTATATTAATTAATTTTTTTTAATATTTATTTATTTATTTTTATAATATTAATATTTTTTTTATTTTTTTTTATCGATAAACGACCAAGGCCTTGATCTATATTATTAATTTAAAAGAAATTACAGAACATATCTCCATTCAAACGGGCACTGGTAGGAAAGAACGGAGAAGAAAACCTCCAGTCTTTCCTGAGACAAAATGTCCTATATTATTACAACTTTAAAAGGGGCATACCCCAATGAAATTTTTTACCTAATTATTACATATAATCTAGGGGATACCCCTGATAATTTACAACTTAAGAAATTCATAATCTCTGCTGAGTGATGCTAGGATAGCAAATAAGGGATAGATTATAATCTCTCAATTTTTCTTCCTGAATCCAACCATTTTTTATGCTAGATACTTGAACAAAGGGTTAGTCGTTTATGAGAAAAAGAGAAAAACACATAGATACCCAACAAGATAAAGAGCTAATCATGAACACTAACTAAAAATAGTTTAAAGAAGGAAAGAAGAGAGACAAAGGCAGCGAACTAATCTACAAGAAAGGGAATAGCGGGTAACTTTGCTAGATGACCACTATGTAATAATCTAAATATATTCATAATCATCAACAATCTGAGCCAAAATTCCACATCATAAATAAAGATTAAAAAAGGAATGCCAAGCCATGATTGCGTTTCTAAAAATCATTACTAAACTCATAATAAAAATCCTGACTTAACCAACTATAGCGAAGATGAGCCTTTTCTAAGAGATCGCCCAGCTATAGCTGATAGAGGAGGTTTACTTAAAGGATTAATAGATTTAAAGAGCCCATAACAAGAGGCTACATTCCTACCAATCATTAATCGAGTTAGAACCAGTGGCCAAAAGGAGGAGAAAGGGGCCTATCAAATAGATCAGTCGGGAAAATTCGGCCGGCTTATTTTTAAAAATTAGTCTCAATTTGGGAAACAAAGTCTGATGCACATTGAAGATTTACTACTTAATTCTAAATTACATAGAATCCCAAGCAATGATACTACACCCAGAATGCAAAATTCGAAGAATTTCCTAAGGATGGAAATTGATAAGCAGTTTCAAGAAAGCTAAATGATTACCAAGTACCAAATCTATATAATCTCTAAATTTAAATCACCATTTGATTCATGATATCCTCATGAGAATTGTCACAAACTATAGCTTAATCTAATGCTGATATTAAGCATTTATTAAAGCCCAGAGTGTTTAATTTTTGAGAATTTCATGAGATTATTCGTATCTTAGAAACATCACATATACATCTGAGAAAGCTATTAACTAAATTGAAATAGAGAACATTGGGCCTCACACTTCCCTACATTAACTTGAATCACAAGTCTAATCCAAAGTAAGGAATCAAAACCATCTCAATTTAGATAGGATCCTAAAAGCATTCAAGATTAATAAATACGCAAAACTTCATCCAATTATCCTTATACCATATTTCATAATGTATTATCACACCAATTTATAGCAGAGAACTTATCACCAATTTATAGACCCACATTTATATGTATCACATCGATTTATAGACTAAACATTTCTGCTAAAAACTGAAGGACAACCATCTTAGCTATATTGAGCGTAATAACAAAATCGCTGCCATACTACACGCTAAAGATCTCTATAGGGCTAAATTTAACCAAAAAGGCTGGAACCTATCTAACCGGGCCCTTTCCTTCCTTCCAAAAAACATTAATCACATCCACCATGTCATTTGGATGCTCCACTCAGAAATTGGGAGGAAATACGTAGTCATGCTTCACCCTGCTTGATTTCTCTACATTTGGGGTACTGAATACTAGATCATCTAGATTGTCAAAAGACACCCCTGGCTTGATATAGGCGTTGAATAGGTGAAGATAGTCAAGGAGCCATTCTTTGTTTTCTTCTATAATAATCCCTCACCAGCGAAGGAGAAAATACAGACTGGCCTCCATCTTGGGCCATTCTGCTAGGTTATCCCAGATGATCAGGGACTGACGGAGAGGAGCAGTAATTAAGTCCAGATGCCCTACAGGAAGACTCATATACCTTTTCAAGAGGGGAATCCTCCATTTTTCATCGATGCTAAACACAACTTCTTTCAAACCCTTTCTCCATGATGGGACAAATAGGTCACGACAGAGCCTGACAATGTCATTCGCCTCTACTTTAGCTCTTACCAAACATCCGATAAAGGACCCGATAATGTCACTATTGGTCCTCTAGGTATATTGGTAGTCAAACACTCCCTCTCCTAGAGCTCTATAGATAGAAAAACACGTCATGTCATCCACCAGATATAAAATACAGTTCCACCTTTCTAGTTTCACCGACCCACAAAATGCCATAGTTTGATTTTCATAGGCATGGAATAGATAAATGTTGGATTCCATGTTTAAACTGAGAAATTGGGGATGGATATCTCAGACGAGTTCTCTTATAGATATCGAGGGGAAACTTCTAGACACAAACTTGAGAGATACCTAAATGAAATTTCCAAAGCTGGCCTAAGCTAAGTACTTAAGGCGCAAAATATCATCTAAGAGGGAAATCATTAATCAAGATTGCAATCTTCCTACAAACTATGGATTACGAAATAATGATGAGAAAAGTACCTAAAACCTATAGAATATATACTACACACACTCGAAACACCTCATAAAGATCTATCGAGAGATTATCATTAAAGGACGAAGATGACAGAACTTCTTTTTTTAGTGAAGTCACTAAAAAAGAAGAGAACTATGTCCTACTTGAATGAAATAATTAAACTATACAGACTAAAAGGATATACTCAAGTTAGTCAAAGATTAGAATGAGTTAGAGAATTTTTATTAACTAGGAGAGAGTTGACTCCGTTTGCTCCTAAATTTGCTAGTTGATCCGCCAGTGAATTACCTTCCCTAAATATATGATAGATCCTATAATCTTCCAGCTTATCCAATAGGGAGAGAATTTCTTCTAAATGTGAATTTAGGACCCAGTTGGGGGTGGATCTTTTTCTAACACTGTTTAAGATAATTTGAGAGTCACCTTCAATGATAACTTTGGATAAATTGAGCTTAAGGCATAATTGAATCCCTTGATGAAGAGCCTCCAGTTCTGCTATGTTATTTGAGGTGGGTTGGATAGACATCAATTTTTTAGCTATCCAAGATCCTGCCTCATTGTTTATAATACAACCACTACTAGCTACACTCGAGTTACCATGCGTGGCTCCATTGAAATTCAATTTGACCCATCCAATTGGCAGTGGCTCCCATTTGCAGATTTTCCTAGCCTCTATATTTTTCTTCATATAGATAAGAGGAGGGTTAATCAGGTTAGACCAGTGCTTCTTCATAAGGCCATCCCAATTTGAAAAAGAACCTTCTTCTAACCTTAATTTACTTAAGTGGGAGTTGACCAGTTCTACAATACTAGCTTCAATTTTGACCATGAGCTCTGCCGGTTCGAGTTCCAAGCTCTGAAATATATGTTGATTCCTTTCTTTCTAGATTTCCCAAATAATGATAGAAGGGGAGATTTCCCCAGCATACTATAGACACCCTTTACTATTTTAGTAGGCCAACCAAAGAGCAGCTCAGCCAATGATTTTGGAAAAAGTGTAGACCAGCCCAACATCCATCTAAGCCATTCCCAACAACTTTGAGAGTAGGAACAGTTAAACAAAAGATGATCAGCATTTCCAATATTGCAATGGCAAAGGGTACACCTAGAGGGACCCTGAAAGCCAAGGATGTATAGTCTATCTGTTAGAGTTGAGAAAAGCCAACTCTGAAGGCACCCAAGATCACCTGCATGAGAGAACCTGTCAAAGAGAAGCCAAGGAGAGGAAGAGCATGGAGTAAGGGTAAAACCCTAAACGGACATGAGAGACAATATGTGTAAACATAAGAAGAAAATGTATTTACAATAATAAGTAAATGTGATGTGTTGTGATGATAATAACATGAGAGAGAGCTTGCTTATAAAGAGCTCATGGAAGCTTGTAGGACAAGCTGGAAGGTGGTAGAAGATAAGCTTGACAACTCAGCACATATCCACAAATGGTGGAACATGCTAGAAGGGAACAAACTCCCATGTTGTCATCAACTAACCACTACATGCATTAGATACAAAATATTAAATAAATGCATTTACCTAAGTAATCTTAAGTAAATAGAATAAATAATTAATAATTAATTATTTACTCTAACATCCCCCCCCCCCCCCCCTTAAGTGCAACATAGGGAAATGCCTTAAGCTCACAAAACTAAGATGAATGCAAAATGGGTCCCGGCAACAAGGCCATTTTAGGTACCCAAGTACAATGCAAAGAAAGATGCAACCTTTATAAATGGGGAAAGAGATAAAACCATGTGGGAAAAACCCTCCCCCAAAAAGAGGTAAGAACCTAGTGAAGAACTGAAGAAGTCTCCAACTAAGGAAATTGTCCCCTAAAATAGGAACAATGAGTGATCATGAAGAAGCATCACTGAAACATGAAGAAGCTGCAAATCTACCAAACTGCTGATCTAAAAAACCTCCATGGAAGAAGAAGGCACGAACCGAGCATGTCTATATGGTAGATGATCCATCTCACCAAAATGCATAGGTAGCCAGCCACTGCAATCGCCTTGTATATAGGATCAACCACTGAATACATAGTTCACACTATCGAACCATCGAACCACGAATGCATTAGAAAAACAACATAACCCCCCCTTAATGCAGATGGGGTGTGATGATAGGCAACTGAGAAGGTGGGCCAAAGTCTCCTACAGATGAACTAAGAATGAGGAGAGAGGAAAAGAGGTACAAACACCTATAAAGACATGGTCTAATTGACTCTTCATGGGGCTAATGTCATGGAAGGGACACTCACTTTACAAAGAGAGAATGCCTAAAACAGCAAACAAAGATCCCCCCCATGGTGCTTTATGAAAATAGTGCATATACAACTGACTCAAAAGAATGTTCATGATCCTCAGAATGCAAAAAGTGGCACTTTATCTCAGTGTGATACAAAAGAGTGCTTCAAAATGATAGCTACAATGATCAAAATTGAAAAAAGGCTACAAAAACAAAGTACAGCTAAAAACAAGAGAATCCATGCTAGGAAAATGATCCTCGAGCCTAAAACACTCAAAATATCCACCATATAGCTAAAACACCAAAACTGTGATAGAAAGAGCAAAGGCCAAAAACTCAAAAAAAGGACTACATTTTTGAAAAGTACACAGAACCAGCTTTCCAAAAATATAAAGTTTTTTAAAAATAGGCATGGGACACAAAAGATATGCTTGCCGGAGTTAAAAATAGGACTTTGGACTTTGACTAAAAAAATAGATAATAAAAAAGCATCAAAACCTGAAAATGCCTACACCAAAGTCTCAGTCATGGAACCAGCTTTTTGGCGCTTCTTTTGGATTGAAAAAATACCTGCATATGCAAAAGTTATGGCCAAAAAACCACAAGTAGGTCCAAAACAAAATTAGGAGAGGTGCATGGGGCATGATGCAGATGATGTCATGTTGATGTCAAAAATTTGCTAGCTTAAAATTGACGGCTTGTCAATTGTCACAGCAAAAAAGAAGCCATGTGGACACCATGTGGCAGGATGAATGACATGGCAAGGGCCACGTGGCAAAGTGCCATGTGGCAGACCTGCCATGTGTCACGTGGCTTAGACCTGCTGACTGGGCATAGGGTCCACAGGAATGCAACACACGTCAGCTGCAGACTGGTCCACGTGGGTGTTGAACAGGCAGAAAATGCTGATTGTGTACTGCAGGAACCAACAGAGAACACTGGTGGAGGAATGCAAAGGGGTGGCGGGAATAGGAGTTGGGCGACACAGTGGCTGAGGGTGGGTGGCCTGCTAGTAGAGGCCAGGCCGAGCTACTCACCGGCGACTCTGCCAGTTGCGGTGGCCGGTGAGCGCTGCGCAGGTGGCCGCCCGGTGGCACGCTGGCAGAGCACTGAAATATATATTTAAAAAAAAAAAAATTGACCCTGTGTCCGTACGATCCATACGGCAGACCCTACAAAAGAAATTTACCTCCTAGAGCTCTATCTCCAAATTCGACAAGTTTTATATGAATCCTGACTGCAAATGGCCTTTTGGATCCAATGATGATGTTTGTTTGGGCCCAAAGTGCTCCGAAAAAATTTTGATCCACTAATTTGAAGAAAAAATGCATAAACAAACTATGGTTTGTGACTTCAAATCAGGGCTTCAAAATTCTTCAACGAAGCAGCAATAGGAAGGCTCTGATACCATGTTAGAGTTGAGGAAAGCCAACTCTGAAGACACCCAAGATCATCTGCATGCGAGAACCTGTCAAAGAGAAGCCAAGGAGAGGAAGAGCATGGAGCAAGGGTAAAACCCTAAATGAACATGAGAGACAATATGTGCAAACACAAGAAGAAAATGTATTTGCAATGAGAAGTAAATATGATGTGTTGTGATAATAATACAATGAGAGAGAGCCCACTTATAAAGAGCTCATGGAAGTTTGTAGAACAAGCTGGAAGGTGGTAGAAGATAAGCTTGACAACTCAGCACATATCCACAAAAGGTGGAACATGCTAGAAGGGAACAAACTCCTATGTTGTCATCAACTAACCACTACATGCATTAAATACAAAATATTAAATAAATGCATTTACCCAAGTAAGCTTAAGTAAATAGAATAAATAATTAATAATTAATTATTTACTCTAACACTATCCATAGTTAGGATCCTCTTTTGAATAGCTAGCCAAAGAAAGAAGCCAGCTTTTGGGAGACAAGAGGAATCCCAACATAGTTGTGATGGGATATCCACAAACTCTATTTGTTGAGCTTTGACAATAGCACTATAGCCATTGCTGACCAAATATTGCTCATCATTGGAAGCCGCCCAAATTAAAGTATCCTCTCTGTTAGTTTGTTTAATTTTTCTACCTTCCAACAGCTTATCAAAGCTTTTAGTTATCTCTTTTTCAAAACCTAGACCTTTGAGCGATTTCCAAGACCATTTTGGTGAACCTTCTATATCTGACAAAATCTTGTAATCTTTAACCTTATTGCCCCAAAGGGTCATTAATTTTTTTATGATGGTTGGGTTATAAAAATGGAAAGAGAGAGAGGTGGATTAGCATCCTAGGAATCCTCCCAGAATAGGGCTTGATCACCCGAGCCTACATCCCAGGTTAGAAATTTACAAATCAAACTACGGCATTTGATCATGAAGTTCCAACATTCTGATCCTTTGGGAGGAGAAATAATTTTGAAAATTGAAAGCTGATCCTCTACGATGAGATATTTATTATAGAGTATCTTTGCCCATTTATGGTTATATTCATTGTAGAGATGCCAAATAAGTTTTGCTCCTAAAGCTTCATTTTGCCATTGAAGGTTCTTGACCCCTAATCCCCCTAATTCTTTAGGTTTACAGATATGCTTCCACTTGATGAGAGCCCACTTTTTATCTCCAACCCTATCGTTCCATAGAAAATTTCTCATCTAAGTTTCAAATTTTTTAAGATTCTTCTTAGAAAGAGGGAGGCAAGAAAGCGAGTAGGTAGGAATGGCTGATAGTACTGCACTAATCTTAGTACATTTGCCTGCCTTAGTTAGCCATCTGGCCTTCCACAAACCTAACTTAGAATCTAACTTCCCCAGAGTATCATCCCAAACCTTTCCCGACTTAGTACCTTTCTCTAAGGCTATACCAAGATATTTGCAGGGGAAGGTTCCTTTCTTAAAACCCATGAACCTACAAATTTGTTCCTCAATTTCTATCTTGGTATTTATAAAGAAAATTTCGGATTTGAGATTGTTGACCTTCTATCCCGAGGCTTCCATATATAGGTTAATAATTCTTTTAAGAGATCGAGCTTCTATAATTGTACTTTTCTCAGGCAGAATAGTGTCATCAGCAAACTGTTGGTGAGTTATATTAGGTAAATTTTTGGAGACTGTGATGCCTGAGATCCACTGATTGTTGTATGTGTCCTGAATTGCTCTTCCAAATGCTTCCGCCATAATAATGAACAGTGAGGGATAGAGGGTCCCCTTGTCTAATTCCTCTAGATATATCAAAAAAACCTTCTAGAGTTCTGTTGAAGAGCACCAAAATTTTAGGGGTTGAAATAAACTTGAAGATTAGATTAATCCATCGGTGTGAGAACCCAAAAGCTTCTAATGTTTTACATAGAAACCTCCTGTCTACCATATCGTATGCTTTCTAAATATCTAGTTTCATGAGCATACACGCTTCCTTATTTAGCCTTGTAGAGTGAATAGTTTCTTGAATAGTGATGATACCATCTAGAATGGATCTACCCGGCATGAAACCAGTTTGTTCTTCCAAAATGATCTTAGGGAGGATCTTTTTGAGTTTGTTTGCTATAATCTTGGAAAAAAATTTATAGACTATGTTGCATAAAGCAATTGGTCTATAATCTCTTGGAGAATCAGGATCAGACTTCTTAGGGATCAATGTAATGAAGGAGTAATTAATTTCAGCAAGGAGAGAGCCTCCATTTCTGGATGCCTCAATTGCTTTCCAAAGGTCAATACCTATGATATCCCAGCATTTTTGGAAAAAGAATGCCTGGAATTTAGGACTCGGAGATTTATCTGGATTCATGTTGAAAACCACATTCTTAACTTCTTCTAAGGTAATAGGTTTGATCAGATTAATGTTATCTTGGTGATCCACAACTTTAGGAATGACTTTCAAAAGACTCATTTGCGCTGAGTAATTTGAACCTTTATGATTATTTAATAAAATTTTTAAATGACTAACAAAGGTGTCCGCAATTTCTCCTGGTTTTTCGGTTGAGATTCCTTGTTGATCTTTGACCCTTGTGATTCTGTTCTTTGCTCTATTATATATGGTGGAGTTATGAAAGAATTTAGTATTACAGTCACCTTCTGCCAACAATTTTTCTCTTGATTTCTGCCTCTAGAATATCTCTTCTTTAGATAGAATATCTTCTTATTTGGCTAACAGTTCTTTTTTGAGGAGATAGCTCTTATTATCCATACCTTTGCTGATCACTTCTGAGTTAAGATCTTTAAGTTGGTTTTCTATATCCAATTTTTCTCTAAAAATGTTGTTAAAATGTTCTTTATTCCACCTAAGGATATGATCCTTAAGCATTTTTTATTTGTTAAAAAAGACAAACATTTTAGACCCTGCAAAGCTCTCTTGGTCCCACCAGGATCTTACATTGCTGAGAAAATTTGGATCTAGGAACCACATTTTCTCACATTTGAATGGGTTTCTGGCCGGTTTAAGGGGCTCTATGAATTCAAAATTAACCAGGAAATGATCTGATCCATCTATGGTTAAAATTGAAGACTGAATGTCAAGATTGATGGAATCTAGCTCCCCTTTAATCATAAATCTATCGAGTTTCTCTACTATGTAGGCAAAGTCCTTTCTTCTATTGTTCCATGTATAAGTGCCATTATTAGTGGGAATGTCAATTAGATTATGAATGGCACACCATTCTCTAAATGTTTTAGATGCTTGCGATAGCATCTAGATACCACCAATTTTTTCGTTGAGGTTAAGGATGGTATTAAAGTCTCCTCCTAATAGAAAAAATTCATTATCATGACTATTCAAAAATTGACCTAATTCTTCCCAGATTAGTTTTTTCTCAGTATTATTAATCAGACCATACAGATTAATGATAATGAAATTGAGGTTTGATTTTAAACTTTGAACCTTACCGCTCATCCAATTATAAGAACTATTAAGGGTACTGAAACTAACCTTTCTTGGGTCCCACAGGATTCCCAATCCCCCTGATGCCCCTGAAGATTCCTGAAACATGGACCGCCATACTCCAAGCATCCTACTTAACTTATCTATTTCTATAGAGTTTAACTTAGATTCTTGAATTAGGACAATATTAGAGTTAAAAGAATTTAGATTATTTTTTAATAACCTTTTTTTGCTAGGGGCGTTAAGACCCCTAGCATTCCAAGTAGTGATCTTCATACCTGATCGAGAAGGCACTTCCCCTTCCCATTGTGGAAGATTTGGTCAATCTTCTGTTGTTCCTTGCTGAGGCCCTCTACTTCTCTAAGTATCTTTAGAAATTTCCTCCCTCTTTTGCCCTTTACTTTGCCGCAATTTGGAGATTTTGGTCCTTCTTGAGACATGAATATACCTAGCCGATCTAGGTTATCTTCCGCTATCTTCACACTATCATTTTTTCCTGTTTGAGACTGTTCTTGGTCCTTTAGTTCAACTTCTGATAGAATCTATTTAGCTAGATCTGATTGATAAGAGAGTGCTGAAGCTATATCTTCACTTTGAATTTTTAATATATCTCTTCGAAGATCTTCACCTGAGTAGTCTTCCCCTCCTAATTGGATAACCCTTTTTATGATTTCTTCCTTCCAGATCATTGAGGATTGCTCAATATTGTCAGGACTAAATACTTGGGCTAGTTCCTCAGCAAGTTGTTCCAATTCTAGGTTTTCTATCTCTTCTGTAACTGGTTCGGCATTTGAAGGTTTTGTAAAGTAGTCCTTGTTCAAAAATTCTTGAAATTCCTTGACTGGGGGTTCAGCTACTAATACACTGGCTATGTCTTCCTAGTGATGACTATTTCCTGGAGTGAATGGAGAACTGCTGGTGGCTTTTGGAGTCTGCCAAAAAATTTAAAATTTACCAGGGGACTCTACCTTATTGTCTGTTTCCCAATGCAAATTTGATTGTGGAGGTGATGGATCCTTATACAACTCTATATTGCTACTTAACCCGCATGTGGTGAATAACATCAAATTTTCAAGCTCCTCTAATTGACTTCCTTGATTATCCTTTGGGGAGTTTGTTTGTTGCAGGACTGGATTAGGATCTTTACTTTTTAAACACTCTGAGCCCTTCTCATGGGCAAAGTCTATAATCCTCTTTTGGTCTATGGGATTGTCCTCTGACATATCTATCCTATTTTCAGAATGCTCCTGACCCCGAGATGTCACTAATGATCTGTCTTTGTATTTCTTACTCTTGTTTGACCTTCCTTTCTTCTTTTTTCCCGGTTGTCCACAATGGTGCTCAATTACCTGGGCCTACTGAAAGAATTGACATTCTGATTGCTCTTGCTATCCTTTTCCTTAACAGTCATCTCTTGGATGAATTCGTCCTTGTTGCTGATTAAATTCTTATCTGAAGAAGGGAAGTTGTCTTCTATATATTTTAAACTCTTTACTCTGTCTTTGTGACACTTCGCCCTCTGTT
Organism: Cupressus sempervirens; assembly: GCA_028749045.1. Lineage (NCBI taxonomy): Eukaryota > Viridiplantae > Streptophyta > Pinopsida > Cupressales > Cupressaceae > Cupressus > Cupressus sempervirens. The sequence continues at coordinate 822,949,502 of CM053786.1, forward strand.
TTGCCCTGTAATATTCCTTGAAGGGAGACGAATCAAGCCAGTTTGATCCAACTCTTGTAAAGCATTCCTCATTTGTTTGATCTTCTTGGAGCATTTTCTAGTTTCTTCTTCTAAGTAAAGGAATGGTCTTACTGAGATTCATTGTTACATCTATCATGTTGAAAGATTGACATCTCTCATCATCCAATTTGATGATATCCAAGATTTTCCCTTCATATTTAATAAACTCTAAATCGTATTTAGATCTGTTTGTGATAATTTTTAACTGTTTTGTCTTAGAGTCATTGACCTTGCCACTAATTAGAAGTTTCACATTATTACTAGTTTCATATGCTAAATCCACACCTATTAGATTTCCTATAGATCTGCCCATTTTTTTTTTAAATATTGATATTCTTTAATTCTAGGGGTAATGAATAAACAACATACCATGAAGGTATTGCAAAATCTAGATTATTTTCATTACAGTTAGGGATCCAGTCAAAAAAATGAACTGCATGGCCTTTGAACATACATTCAGAGCTGTTAATAAAATCTTTCTTAATTAAATCATCATAACAGCTAAGGAAGAGCATATTATCAGAAAATTTAGAGATACATACCTGGGTGCCACAGTAATTATCAAGCTAGTCGATCAATCTATGTAAATCTGAGGTAGGGCCATTCTAATAGGCGAATAGTCCTACCTCTTGGCATTCCACCCATTATTCTTCACTGATTTGATCACTGATGATGAGAACCCTGTCATCAAGGTTAGTTGGGGGGTGAAGGACAAGAGAGGAAAACTTAGGGTTAAGATGGTGGTTATCCTTTGCTCTTTGGTGTGGTGAAATGTAAGGTGGAGACATGGCTACAGAGGAGTTGGGCAGTAAAGGAGATTGCCAAGTTGTAATATGAGGGAGGGGCGGATCCTCAATCCCTCGGCAAGGCAAGAAGCGGTTTGCCCTGTCATATTTTGTAGAGTTGAACATTTTGATTTGCTTGTCTAAACTTGTAACAGAGAAGATTTTATTCTAGATAAGACATGATTTCCCTATCGAGATTTTTGTCTTCTCCAATTGCCATTCTGCCAGAGGTGTATAGATGTTAGAAGTGGGGATTGTCTCTGTAGTATGAGTGTTGAGGACTCCTTCCTTGCTCTGGTCATGAGGGAAGCACGGAGTCGAGCCAGACCAAGCTATATTCTACTGGCGGAGCCCTAAGTTTTTAATTGCTTTGTTTGAATGGATGGGCTTAGGGTCTTTTGTTGGGATTCTGCTATTCGCTATTTTTGTTGTTCGCTTTCTGCTCGCCATTTTTTTGTTAATATTAATAATAATATTATTATTATATAAATATTATTATTATTATATTAATAATATTAATATTATATAAATATTATTATTATTATATTAATAATATTAATATTATTAAAAATTAATAATATTATTATTGTTGTATTTGTTGTTGTTGTTGTTGTTAATATTAGTATTTTTATCAATAAATAATATATTTATATATTATTTCATTATTAATTTAATAATTATTATTAATAATAATTTAATGATACTTAATAAAATTTTAATAATAATAATACTTAATCATGAGACATTGTTTAATAGTTTATGTTTTTTTTTAAAAAAATTGAGGGTGTTATTTTTTTTTAAAAAAATTGAGGGTGTTATTTTTTTAAAAATGGATTCAATTATAAGGAAATGGTTTCTAATACTAAGAAAATTCTATTAATTTTGTTTATTTGAAAACTTTAGTATTTATGACATTTTGGAAATGGAAACTCGAACCCTATTTTTAAATCAAAATCTTATGTTTTGAAAACCAAGCAAATTATGAGACTATGTTTGTTGTGATGTATGTTTTACTTTGTGTTTGGTTTGGGGTGACTTAGTACGTTGACCAGTCAAGATGTTTACCAAGTTTTGATCATTTATTTGTTAGTGATTTCTAATTGCTTGTATAGGACTGAGGTGAATGGTGTGATTTTCCACATGTAACCTTTGCATTTTGATCAATTATATTTTTACATGGTTTCTAGTTTCTTGTATGGAACTCAGGTGATTATTGTGGCTTTCTTGTTGTCACCTTTGAGTTTTCAATTAGTTATCTTTAGGTGCTTTCCGGTTGCTTGTATAAGACTGAGGTGAAAATTGAAATTTTATGAGTTGTTCTTTTTATGAACTTAGGATAGTTTATCTATGTGTATGTTAGGAAGTGGCTTGCAATGGAGGTTGGAGCCCTAAAGAGGTTGCTTGGCTAACCCATTGTAAGTTGTTTTAATAAGTGGTAACATTTCATTAAATGGGTTTAGAATGAATTAATAAGAGTTAATGTTTTTCCTCACCCATGTCTTGAGTGTTAGCACAAGCTAGGATGGGAGTAGAAAGGATTATTGGTTGTGACCTTGCCTCATTATTATGCCTTGTTTGTACAAAAGGATACTGATGCCACATAGAGACACTAGGGGACCGGAGTCCAGAGAGGCTTTCAAGGCAACCTTAGAGTTGGCTCATGCGATGACACTTTCCCCATACATAGTAGATTTCCTATGTGTCTTTGTTGCCTTTGGGTTTAGATGTCATTTGTGTCTTGGTACCTATGAGATAGATTGTTATCAGGTTTTCTTTCACCTAGATGTTGGTTATGACTTTTGGGATTGATATTCATGTGGGAATTGAGATTATCTCCTTAGCATGTTAGGAGTGGGCCATTTAGGTTCGATGAGGTTGGGTGGTAGTGTTTCTTATACCATTGAGATCTAATAGCTGGATATCATTGTTGGATGTACAAAATATTCTTTGAGATTTTCATATCCTATGACTTGTACAATGGATGATTATGCATTCTAGTTATGCCGAGTAGCATCCTATGTAATTGTATATTATTTAATTAGATTCTTATTTGTAGTTATTCTATAGTGTAGAATCATTATGTATCAGATTTACTATTAATTAAACTTATGTATGTGATTCAACATCACGAAGCCCTTTAGAGATGTAATCTTTTTATGGTTTGTTTGTATCTATGTGAGTTATTGCTTCTGCTATATTATCTCTTGTTGTTATAATCTTTTTTTAAATAATGTTTAAAAATCTTAGTGAAACTTTAGGTTAATTTATGTTGGGTTCCCTGGGGGGCATTACATACATAGAATGAAAAATAAATCCATTCATATGACATGAAAATAGCATGAAAGATTGTGAAAGAGTTATGAAATGAAATTGGATGAAGTAGAAACATATTAGTCTAGTCATAAATTATAAATAATGAGAAGCAACAAGATTGGTGATATAGATAGCTATATGTAATACTATTGTATATTTCATGAAATATGAGGATGAAGAAACAATAAAAAAGTGAGAAATGGGAGAAACCATAAATCATTTCCCAAACTATGCACACAAAACAAAAATTGACAATACCTAGGGATGGCATATACCCTTTGAATATGATCCAAATACTGCCAATTGTGATGCAAGAAAATTGATATCTAATTGTTCTAACTCTAGTTCGGAATATATTATTTTCTTTTCATTTTGTTTATTAGTCCCTGCCTATATAAGCGAGGATTAATGTTTTCCTCTTCACTAAAGCCAATTAATCATAGTTTGAGAATTGTGCCAACTATATATATTCTAAACTTTGGGTAAGTTTTAAAAAAATTAATCTAATTTTTGTTAATTTTCCTTATTTATCTAATTGGTGAATATGTAGTTTTTCGGTGTTTTTAAGATTTTAAATTTTTAGAAAATTGAAAAAAAAAAACTTAAACCAATGAGAAAAGAGCTGGTAAATTATTTTTCTAATGTTTAGTCCTTTTTAAAAAGTATGCAGGCATGTGTTGCTAGAACACAACCTAGTTTTGCACACCCAATATTTAGATACCTTGACTCTAATCAAATTATTATTTAAAATAGATATTTTTTCTTTTCTACTATTTTGATAATTTAATAATTTATTTATTTTTAAATAAATATATATTTTAATTATTTATTTATTTTTAATGCTTATAAAAATATTATTATTATTTAAAGATATTATACTTAAGTATTACAAGTTTAATGTTAAATTGTGTAATTTATATATTAAATTGCTCGTTATTAATGTATATTTATAAACTAATTTTAATTTGAAATTATATTTTCATTAATTATTAAATAATTAATATAATATTTTAAAGTAAATATTAACAACATTATGGATGGTATAAATTATTTTATTTGATAAGTAAATGTTCACCGTCTAATTGTAAAAACTTAATTATAGTATCATACTTCAATCTAATATTATTATATATTTAGTGATATTTTTCTTTGTAAGATATATGTATCCTTACATTTGGATTGCACATAGACCTCTTGGATATATGTCTTATGTGTAGTTGTATTCATTTATCTTTATCTTTATAATAATTTAAAATCAATTCATTTGCATTACAAATAATTGTTACTAATCAATCTACTTCTCACATTTTGTAGTTTTTGTATTCTCAATGATAATATTCTATTTGTATCAATAATTTAACCTTAGATAATTAGTGGATAAATTTTAAATGGTGAATCTATTATAGATGAAGCAAGAACCAACCTCTCTCTAACTTCATCTAGCTTAAAAGAAAATGAGTAATTCCACTATTCTTAACATTTAAAATTTTGTTGGAAAAAGTATCAAGATCTTCTTACTTTCAAGAAACAAAAGAAAAATTTATTGGTATTGTAATGAACCTATCAGTCAATGATATGAAAAAATTAGCAATTTAAATAAATTTATGTCACTAATTAATAATTAGATCTTTCAAGGAAGCAATTTCAAGATTGGACAACAAATTTATTATTAAAAAAAAAAAATCTTCCTTTACGAGCCATTAGAAGAGTCCAAATTTTCTAAAAGAGACCCTGATTTACCTAACTGCACTTTACAAGTTCTAATTTGGGTAGCCCGTGTATAATGATTAGCATTAAGTATAACCATAAATTTCACTTCCAGGAAGAGGTTTTTTTGTATGTCTCAAGTCAAAATAATGATGCAAATCCAATCTTTAACCCTCCAAAAATACTTTTTATTTACATAACATTATCCTTCCTAACATTAACATAGATGGCTAGATATTAACATCAAAATGGATGGCTAGATATCAATTTGTAATGTCATATTAAATAGACCAACTTCCCAATAGAAAGACAGTTTTATGAGATGAACATTGGCAGTTAAATTGAAGATAATTAAAGTTCATTTAAGTGTTATCATCAATGTTTGATTAGTTGAATCGACAAAGATAAGTTAATCGTTTGCAGAGGCTAACCTAATAGACGCGACGCTTGATCTTCGTGGTGAGTTTGTATTTATTCAGCCACAATCGCTACTGTATTTGCATCCATCCTTGTTATTCCTCTTCCAACAACAACGAAGGGAGGGGTCGAGCAAAATGAACGCACGTCGTAGCTATCTCTATCCTTCAGACAAGACCATCCACGAATTGTATGATATGTTTGTTCGAGATTTGATTGCAGATCCGGAAGCATCTAAATTCATACCATACCTAATGTTTCAAGTAGAGCAAGCTCGGTGGCTCTACGAGAACAAGATAGTAGATGAAAATCATCGTTTCAGGTCTCTTAGCATAAAGGACTTCACCTATTTATTCTTTAAGAGATGTGATCCACTTAGAGTTTACCATGCAAACCATGTAGATGAGATACTTGATGAATTCATCACCTTCAGAAACGCTATTCCAGTTGCTGGTTCAATAATTTTGGACCACTCCAAGAGGAGGTGTTTGCTTGTGAGGAGGTGGAGTAGTGGTTGTTGGAGCTTCCCTAGTGGAGCATGGGCGGATCCTGATGAAGACAATCACATTTGTGCGATCAGAGAATCAATGGAAGAGACAGGATATGATATAAGACCACTTTTGAAGTTCAGTGATTTCCTTCAGAATTTTGAAGAGCGGAAACGAGTGGTTATGTACATTATCAATGGAGTGGATGAGAATTATAGTTTTCAACCACAGATCAAGAAGGAATTGAGTGAAATTGCTTGGCATCCACTATCAATCATAGAAAAAAGGTGCAACAAGTATTTTATGGTTCTTCCATTTCTAGAAGAATTGAAAAATTGGATTAAAAGAAATCATGTTCCATCATCTGCAACATCATTGAATGAAACCAATGAAGTGTCTACTGTTTGGAAAGTTAATGAAGAGCAAAATAATTGGCCTCCAATGGAGTTTTTATGAAACACCAATCCTAAAATTGTTAAAAATAAATAAATTTAAAAACTTAACTAATTAATTCTTTATATTTTAAATTAAAATGAGTTTCATTTTCAAATCATTTTTGCTTTCAGTTTCTAAATGTTTGTTCTTTTTTTAATTCATTGTTCAAGTATTAAATAATTTAATTCCTCATAAAGTGTTTGTATATCTCAAAACGATTTATTAGACTTGAATTAAAGTACAAATCTCCTTGCCTCTTTTTTAACCTTTACAAAATAAAAGTATCAATTTTATTTATTTTTATAGTCTATATGAGAATTCATAATTGTTTTGCTGTAAACATGTTCTAGTTCTAAAAATAGTATAGATTTTAAAACTTCTTATTTCTATGAACAGCTAACAAAAGACATGAATGTTTGAATCAAATATCTAAATTTTATTTAGAAATTAAAGAAATACATTGAAAGTTATAAATTCTTCAATTAAAAAATGTAATGTAGTGGCAAATTTGTTGAGTAACTAACTAGCTTATATATATTATCTAAATATAAAATAAGCCTTGAGATATCATTTTTTAGGTGTCTATTGCATTGAGATAATTTATGAAAATAGGACATATCTTGACCTATATATATATAACCTAGTAGAAGTTGTCGTGAAGAATGAGAAATATGTATTATCTTTATTACTATTATTATTATTATATAGTTCGTCTATATATATATATATATATATATATATATATATATATATATATATATATATATATATATATATATATATATATATATATATATATATATATTGTAGTAGAAGTTGTCGTGAAGAATGAGAAATGTGTATTATCTTTATTACTATTATTATTATTATATAGTTGGTCTACCATACTAAATTATAATTATTCAATATTTAATATTTTATGATATATTATATATTTTCTTCAAAAATATGTTTAATGAAATAGATTCCCTTTTCAAATTTTGAAGTTTCATCCTAATCCCCTCTCTCTCTCCACCACTTTTCAATAATTACCATATATCTAGTTCATGTATCTCACCATCTCCTTGTTGTCTTTCTTTCTCTATCACATCTCTCTCGGGCTAATTACTCTCTTTCACTGTCTCTTCTTCCTTCTCTCACTATATCTTCAACTATCTATAGCAATAATTATTTATATTATAACGTCATTTACAAATTAAAAAATTAATAAAATAATTACAATTGTATTTTTTTAACTTTAAGTATCTAATTTAAATTATTTTCTCTATAAATTTTCAGTCAAATTTGACAATCAATTAACATAAAAGATCCTAAAAGGAAAAAGGAAACTAATGAAGGTACTGCATAATATTGGAGTTTGATTTAACAACAACCAATCACATTTGTCTCAAATCTTTTGAATTGGACAAATGTAGGAAACTATAATCATGTTATAAAATCTAATTAAATAAATGATATAGAATTTGATAACTTCATGAAGGTTTTGCAAATGGGGTTGCAAGCTTTGTGTTTAACCATGGAGGAAATTTTGTAGTTAAGCACGCTCAGGCTAGACTAGTACTAAGATGGGTGACCTCCCAGGAAGTCCTAGTGCTTCACCCCTTTGAGCATCACCTAGATCTAATAAGTGCTAAGTGTTCCATTTATTCTCATGGGAGATGGATTCATGTTGAATCACTACTCATGAAGCATGGGCCAATGAGTTTAACTCAAAATTACATAGTTAAATTCTGATAGCAATATCATGATATAAATTTTTTTATTCATTTTGTTAAACAGTTCATGTGCCCTGTTATGCTTTGATATTTTGTATGTTGTCTGAGTAATTATGAATCTAGAATGGTTTACTATTAAGGTGAAAAAATGTCCCTAATGGATGTACCACTATTTTTGGTATGTCCACTTTGGCTGCCATCTCCATGCTCCAACCCAGGAAGAAATCCCCATGACAAGAGAGGAGGCAGCTGATATGTGTTTCCTCATGTGATCAACATAGTGGGCACGAGGCCTCTAGAAGTGAGAGAAAGAGAGAGACTAAGGAGAGGAAACATATATTCTTATACAAGAAATGGGAGCACTAGAACACAGGGCTTCTTCCTCTTCAATCTCCATTTCAATGCATTTCTAATTCTTTAGGAATGTAGTCTAACCCAAATGTAATTATTATTATCACTTCCACTATAATATGATGATTGTTGTTGAATTATAACTATAAAAAAATAGATTTTTGATCTTTAATTAAATTAATGTTCACTTTCTAACTCAACATACAAATGATTGTATAGTTTATCAAAATTGTTAAAAAATTACATTAATGAACACTTCCACTGTAGAAAGCCTCTTGACTTAATTATAATTAATAGTAAATATAATATATTATAATATTTAATTTAACTAAAATTATAAAGTAAATATAATGTATAATTTAAAATTATTGATGAAATAAATTATTGATTAATTAATATTAAATATTCAATATTAAATAATTATTATTCTATAAAATAAGAATTATACTACATTTATTAATATTGTTATTTTATAATATTTAATAAATTTAATTATCCTTAAATTTTGGAAATGATGAAAATTAAAATATAAAAATAACAATAGTCATATCAAAATAAAAAAGGAACTTTAAATGCATTATGTATTAACTACAAATCTCATGATTCTTAAAATTATATTTTTTAATTTTGAAAAGAAAATAAGTGATTAGCCATTGCTATTTAGAAAAATAATTTTTAAGAATTTATAACTTAAATATTTTACACGTTTAAATTAATTATCTTAGAAAAAATTGTTACAAAGAAAATTAACTAATGATATTAATTGAAAATAAGTTTTATTAACAAAATTGATTACAATAGAATATGCTTACTAAAGAGAAAATAGTTATAGAGTAATAGAAACTATGATAATATGTATTAAATTAATAAATTATTGATTATAATAAAACTTATATTAACATAAATTTAAAATTTAATGTATTGTTAAAATCACTAAAAATAATTTGTGAAGATGAACCTTTTGAAATAATATTTAGTTTTGATATGATTCTACATGATTTCATTAGAAAATAACTAATAAAAACAAAAAGGGTGCAATTAATTATTTTTACATTCAACATTATCCAAATTCAATTCTTTATGATGCAGAAGTTCGGAGTCACAACTTTTCACTCAGATCGGGGTTTTCTTAGATTTTTTTGGTTTTTTTTCCAAAATCTAAAGTTTAGGTGGATTCCAACTCAGCCAACTTTGTTGGGGCTGTTTTGATTTATTTTTCAAGAGCCAAAAATTCCATCTTGACCTTCGAATTTAAGTTTTAAAATATTTTAGGTGTTTTTTTGTTTTTGCTGCTTTGTAATAACTTCAAAATTTCTTTCTAAATTTCAAAGATTAGTTGGCAATTCACCTTTATGGTTTAAAGGGTAGACATAGGAAACTTCAAAAAAAAATAATTAGAGGTTTTTTAGAAGTTACCAAAAATGGCATATTTTTCCAGTTGTCAAAATCTGTCAAATTTGGGAATTTCTTGTTTTCTCTTTTGTGGAGTCAGATGTTATTTAATGGAGTTAGAGATCCATGTAGAAGCAACTTTCAATAATGAACAATTCAAAGTTTGAATCTATATTGGGTTTTGTCATGAGTTATTAAGTTCTCTATGAATTGAGATCGATGTGCTACATCACTTCACTTATTAGTACTTGTCAATAGGCTAAGTACCATTACATCACTTTTTGAATTCTTCAACTTAATTAGTGATTAAAGCTCTTCACTTCTACCAATTAAAATCAATTTATTTTTAAGATTTCTTATAAAATTAACATATTGAATAGTGAAGGTGCAATTTTTTTATGTTTACAAATGAACAAAATTAATTTACTATTATCTCAATGGCTAAAATAATTAGCCTCATATACAGGCTTTAGAGGGAAACTTTAAGGCACTTTTATCACATCACATTTATAAAATTGTTGCAATTTTCCCACTCAAGCATAACATTAACAACTATAATATATTAACATATTATAATCCATATATAATTTAATAATTAGACTATAGAAAATATAATATTATAATTTAATATATTATATCATATAAAGTAGTATTAATGATATATAATTATAAAAATACAACACTAAACTATAATTAAGATTACTAAATAATACAACTAAAATATATTAAATTTAAGTTAGTATTATAGTTTAAACGATCACATAAATATAATATTTCAGATTATTATTAAATATTTGCTCATAAAATTTCAACTATTTATTATAATATTAAACTAGCAATTGCATGCTTTTGTGCTTGCAATGATAAGATGATAGGTGTTCTATAATAAAACTATTTTTAAAAATATAATCTTATGTGAATAAATTGGATTATTAATAATTTTCAATTTAAATTAATATTTACTATAAAAAATTGATCTAGAGGATATTTTCACTTAAATTTGAAGTATCTCCAAAACTCCAATAACCAGTACTGGATGTTGACGTCCTAACAATTCTAACTCCAATACAACTTGAATGGGCAAAATTGGAGTTTAGATGACAAAGTTACAACCAATCAAAGTTTGGTCAAACTGGGACCAAAGGTCGTAAAAAGGTGAGAAAATAATCATCTCAAGAGTGGTCAAGTTGTTGCGTTGTTATGCTTGCCATCAAGGTTCAAATCTCATGGGGATGAGGTCCCCCATTTGTGGCCTCACTAGTTCATAGCTCCAGGTCAAAGCGTTTACCCCTCTTTAAAAAAAAAAAAAAAAAAGGATTTCAAATGAAAGAGCTCGTCAAAAGCTTTCCAATGGCATTTGTTTTGTCAAAAATGAAGATCGAATATGAAAGTTATGACGGTTTGAAGTTTAGGTAAAAGCATGGATTCTAATGATGTTGGCATGACATCATAAAATCTTAAAGAGGGAAAAAATTCAAATTAAAATTAAAATGATTATTTAATTCAAATTAAAGGAATTAGATTATGGGAGTTGAACTCCCAACCATTGCCCTCATAAAAATAAGGCCAACCAATGGGTTATTTATGATATATTTGATATTAAAGGAAGAGTTGTTATATACCCATAACAAATCCACCCAACCTCATTTAAATAAGGGTATTTGTTAAAAAAAACCCTTAATTTTGGTGAGAGATCATAACAAGAAAATGCTAAAGGGGTAAATTTGAATATATGTAATTAAAATGGGGGATTATGTTGGTTAATTTTTTTAGCCCATTTTTGGCTAAATTTTATGTATAAAATGAGGCATTAGTCCTTTGAAAAATCATCCACGTGATGAGATAGAGATTATGAAAAATTGGGAATTCAGTCATTTAAATTGAGGCATTCTAGAGGGATTATTTTGGAACCAGAAGGATGACTAAGTGTTGGGGAGGAGAGAGAAAATTTTGGAGGATATTTTTTTTAGTCCCGTACATCATAGCAAAGTAATGCTGATGTACTTGAAGGGGTTGATATTGTAACACATTGTAACTGATTTTTGGAGTTAATTAGATTGGTCCAATAGTTGGAGCAAGACCTGGAGACATATTCTAGACAAGATCAAATTGTGTTGTGCCTCTTGTCTCTCATTTCTTTTATGTTAGTTGATTATATGTTGTTCTTTCCTCCATTTCAATTACATTAATTTGCTTCATTAAAAGTTTTAAATTAACTTTACATAATTGGTAAGAATTCCTCTATATCAGTCCTAGATTCTTCTTCTTTGTAATATCAACAGTTTTAAATACATAGTCATGCATTTACTACCTGGTTCAAAAAAGTATATATGATTGTTGAGATTAAGTCATAAAACTTGTAGATCCTAAATCAGATCAAGTTTGGTATTATATTCTATTTCATAGAGAAATTGCATGTGGTGAATGTTAACTAGCTTAAAGTTGAAACAAGGAGAAGGTGAACTTGTAGAGTTCAATCTAGAGATTAGAAAAAGAAGAAATTTTTCACGAGTCATGGCATCTGAAAAAATCCTTTTTGAGTTGATTTAGAAGCCTTCCAGAGAGCTTTTGTGGAATTGAAGGCTTTGGTGGACATTCTTCTTCAAGAAAGACATGAACGACAATTAAGAAAGGTAGATAAGGCTAAGAAGAAGGAGGAAGCAAAATCTTCATCAAAAGATGACAAAGGAAAAGGAGTAGGAGGTGGTAGTGACCCCCCCCTAAACCTCCATCCCCATCTTCTTCATATTCTTCATCATCTTCTTCTTCTCTATCTACTTCTTCTAAAAAGAAACATTCTGTGAAGACACCCTTGTTAAAGCTTGATGTAAAGTTTGATTTGCGTGTATATAATGGTGAAATGGATGCAGAAATATTGGATAATTGGCTTAAGTAGATTGAAGTGTATTGCAGGGTTCAAAATATTTTAGATGATTCTTCCAAAATCTAGCTAGCTACTCTCTAAATGGGAGGTACTGCATTAGTCTAGTGGGAGACAAAGATTCTAGATGATCTTGCTACACATGGTAAAATCATTTCATCTTGGTATGAATTTACTTTTTTCTTTGAAGAAATATTTTTATACTTTGGGTTCTATGCAACAAGCCATTATGGATTGGCATAATTTGAAACAAGGTAAAGGGTAGTCTATGCAAGAGTATACACAGGTGTTTAGGAAGAAGGCTTTAACTATTGGAATTCCTCTTTACACACAAGATACTTTATTAAAGTATATAGGTGGAATGCATTCATATTTGAAGCATACAATATTGATGTTTAGTCCTTGTAACCTTGATGAAGTGTGTGTTCAAGAAACCCATATTGAAGCAGGTGGAGAAAACACAAGTTTCAGTTCAAAAAATGAATTTGTTCCTCCTAAAGAATGGCAAGAAAGCAACCATAGTGAACAAAGAGGAAGGTGACAAGCCTACTTGTTCAAATTGTCAGAAGAAAGGACATGCAAAAGAAAAGTGTCAAAAATTGCATCCAGAGTTGAAACCAATGTGGTTTAAGAAGGATCAAAAAGGGAAACAAAAGTCTACAACCATTGTTCAAGATCTTGGATCAGATTCTGGTAATGGGACAACAATATCAGCAGTGGGTTTGAAAGGTAAAACTTTTGTTGATTCTACCACTGATGTTTCATATGCTTCCACTTCAGAAAGTCATGTTGTTCCTGAAGATAGTAAAAGGTGTGAACATTTTCATATAAGGGTGATTTCTAAGAACACCAAAATTGACACATTGATAGATAGTGGGTCCCAAGTTAATCTAATTTTAAAGAAAGTTGTTAAATAGTTGGGATTGGAAATTAAGCCACATAAGAGACCTTATCCATTAGGTTGGGAGTGCAATGATAATAGATTGTGAGTCACTAAGAAATCTAAGTTAAGATTTAAAATATCATCTAAGTTCATAGATGAGGTTGAATTTGATGTGGTTCCACTTGATATCTATGGGACTGTGTTGGGTAGCCCATATTTATATGATAGGAAAGCTATCTTCTATAGGGAATATAACAGGTATCACTTGTTTAAAAATGGAATTGAATACATTATAAGAGCTTGTCACATGAAAAATGAAGAATCAATTGTAAACACAGGACATTTGAAAATGATAGTAAATGGAAGCAATAAATTGACTCTCATGTCTACAGTAGCTAGTGAGGATCAAGTGCAAGCAGAATCAAGTCTTCAACTAGTGATGGTAAAAGAGGATTTGAAAGTTTCATTTTCTAATGATGTTTCTATACAAGAGGTCCAAAATTTTAATACTTTTTCCATTTCATCTATTATTTCAATTTTTTTGCTTCTATTTCTACTATTTGGTACTATGTGGGTGATGGATGTAACAATGAACACTGGTGGATATATGGTTGATTGTATTAGCAGTGTTATGTCATTCTTCATAATGTGTTTGATGGTTTAGATATTCAAAATTCCAATAGTTTGTATAGGTGATACTAGACAAGTGAGGCAAACATGCCCTCATTTTCATTTTATATAAAAACAAACTTTCAGAGGTCTGAAAGCTCTCTTTCAGCGAGGAGGCTTGATCCAGAGGATATTTTAACTAAAATTTGAAGTATCTCCAAAACTCCAATAACCAGTACTATGTTGACGTCCTCACAATTTTGACTCCAATGCAACTTGAATGGGCAAAATTGGAGTTTAGATGACAAAGTTATGACCAGTCAAAGTTTGGTCAAACTGGGACTAAAGGCCGTAAAAAGGTGAAAAATAATCATCTCAAAAGTGGTCAACAATGGATTTCTAATGAAAGAGCTTGTCAAAAGCTTTCCAATGGTGTTTGTTTTGTCAAAAATAGAAATCGAATATGAAAGTTATGATGGTTTGAAGTTTAGGTAAAAGTGTGGATTCTGATGACATTAGCATGACATCATAAAATCTTAAAGAGAGGGAAAAAATTAAAATTTAAATTAAAATGATTATTTAATTCAAATTAAAGAAATTAGATGATGGGAGTAGAACTCCCAACCATTGCCTTCTTAAGATTAAGGCGAACTAATGGGCTATTTATGGTATATTTGATATTAAAGGAAGAGTTGTTATATACCCACAACAAATCTGCCCAACCTTATTTAAATAAGGGTATTTGTTAAAAAAAAACCATTAATTTTGGTGAGAGATCATAACAAGAAAATGCTAAGGGGGTAAATTTGAATATATGTAATCAAAATGGGGGATTATGTTAGTTAATTGTTTTAGCCTATTTTTGGCTAAATTTTATGTATAAAAGGAGGCATTAGTCCTTTGAAAAATCATCCAGGTGATGAGATAGAAATTATGAAAAATTGGGAATTCATTCATTTGAATTGAGGCATTCTAGAGGGATTATTTTGGAACCAGAAGGATGACTAAGTGTTGGGGAGGAGAGAGAAAATTCTAGAGGACATTTTTTTTTAGTCTCATACATCGGAGCAAAGTAATGTTGATGTACTTGAAGGGTTTGATATTGTAACACATTGTAATTGATTTTTGGAGTTAATCGGATCGGTCCACCAATTGGAGCAAGACCTGAAAATGTAATTCGGATAGGGAAAACTCCGAGATCAAATTTTGTTGTGCCTCTTATCTCTCATTTCTTTTATGTCAGTTGATTATTTTTTGTTCTTACTTGCATTTCATTTACATTAATTTGCTTTAGTAAAAGTTTTAAATTAACTATACGTATATGTAAGAATTTCTCTATATCAATCCTAGATTCTTCTTCTTTGTAATTTCAACAATTTTAAATACATAGCCAGACATTTACTACTTAGATCGGAAAGAATATCTGATTGTTGGAATTAAGTCATAAAACTTGTAGATCCTAAAATTTAAATAGATTAATAAATATTATTTATTTAAATTCAATTTATCAAATATGAAAAGAAATAAACCATTTTTAAAAATCCCATCAAGAAATCTATTATGAAAAATTAATAAGAGAAATACAAAAAACTAATATGAAAAAACAATGTCTTTAACAAATATACTATTGACTAAATAAATTATAGAAATAAAAAACAATATTTAAAGAAAAAATAAACTAATATAAAAAATAAATTAAAATAATTCATAAACTAAAACCTAAATCAATTTTAGGAATCAAAAGTTAAATAAATAGAGATCACAAGTAATTTCTTTTAAATAAATATGAAAAAAATGTGTTAAAATTAGAGATTTAAAATATAATCATATGTGAACAAATTGAATTATTAATAATTTTCAATTTAAATAACATAATAATTACTAAAATATTTTAAAAGGGTGGTGTGAAATTGAATTACGGGAGCAAAATTTGGATGTGTACTTTGCATGCAAGCTTGTTGATGTCATTCTAGTGATGAGGATTTTATTCTCCTCCACGTAGTGTATCTTCTCTCCCCTGTCTCCTTTTTTTGTTCTTTTTTATTCTCTCTACCTTGAATTTACTATTTTGTTGCGAGTGATTGTACCTAGTCATTAAATGGAGCTAGAAACATCTTTCACCTCTTTATCCTTCCCTAGCCCTAATGCTTGAGTTATCCCCCTCCAAAGAAAATATTCATCAAGATGGTTGCACCTCCCAGCAATGTTGTCTCCCCTGCTGTGAGATTTCTTCCATCTCCTTGATGTGAATGACCCTGTGCTGAAGGTAAGAGCCCTATTAATGCCTTGAGGGATTTCTTCATTTCCCCAAATAATGAGATGTTAAATGAGATTGCTCTAGAAAAATCTAGGTTAAGCTCTACTGGTATTTTCTTTTCCTATGTTGATAGAGAAAAATGAGCACCTCATAAATTCATGGATGATTGGTTTCACAGTTTATGGATTTTGAAGCTCAATTTGAAGAACTCATTTTGTAGGCAAATTCAGTGCGGGCTATATATCATTTTCTTTAGTAACCTTGAGTCTCATCTTGAAGTCCTTAAGAGACATTACTAGACCATTGGAAAGACCTCCTTCTGTGCCCTAGCCTGGTCATAGGAGGCAAGTAATGAAGAGTTTTTGGCTCTTTCATGCCCTAGGTGGATCATGATTAAGGATGTTCCACCTTTTCTCTAGAATTTTTTGCCTTAGTTTATGGATGAATTTGAGAAAATTATACACCCGCTTGGTTCCCAACTGGATGCCAAAATGTTGTTATCCATTAAACCTGGGATTGACATCCTCCTATGTTTAAACCTTAATATTGGTGGAGATGTTTTCATTTTCTTGGTTGAGGTTTTAGGTATCTTGAATGCCTTTTTTCTCTACAAAAAGGAAGGGCATCAAAGCAAAAATTTCCAATAATTGCCAACCGTAAGAAACCCAGCACAACTGAGGCTCCAGATAACCCTAACATTGATGGAGTTCCTTCAAATGTGTCTAAGCTTGATACCCCCATTGGAAACCCTAAATTTACTTCAAACTTAACTATTTCTAAGAACAATCAAAGCACTAGCAACCCCACTACTTTTTTGACCTCTAGCTCTTTGCCGATTCAAACCTCACATAATGTGTGCACCAATTCTCAAGTGATCTCCAGAAATACCTTGAACTGGGCTATCTTTGCATCTATTCAATCTCCATCCCCTGATGGATTAAAATTTGCTACTAACAAAAAATTTCAATGAAAGAATGCCCAACAACTTGTGTTGGAACACATTTGTACTAGTAATCCCAGTTCCAATAATTTTGAGATTCTCAACACCACCCTACTTATGATTGAAGTTGGCCCTCATCATACTACCTCTGGCTCAATTGATTTTAACAATGATATGGACACTACTATGAATGATAACATGGACATTAACAAAATTGCTTATATGCCTTTAGACCCCATTCCCTCATTAGAGACTCCTTCTAAGGAACCTCCTCCTAACCCCCCATCCTTCTCCCTCAATGGAATTGAAGATAATCTAGTAATTGAAGTTATTTATGCTAACCCTAATCTGGGCTCTAAAGACATCCAGGGTTCATGTTTGTATTCTACTAGTGGCAATGATGAGGAAGATGCTATGAAAGGTTTTGTTTCTAAGAGAAAAGGTAGAACCCTTGGCTCTAGGAACAAAAAGAAGAATGGAGACCTCTCTAGTCTCCCTACTAGCTCCCTTATCTGTATCTCTCCATGAAGGTCATCTCATGGAATGTGAGAGGCCTCAAGTCTCCAGATTGTAAGCTTATCATTAAAAGGTTTATGGATTGTCACATTAGTATTGATATCATGATGATGTAAGAAATAAAAGTTGTAAGTTTTACCCTTGATAATGATCTTAATTGTATTTGGAAAGATGCCTTCAAGATTGTTACTTTGCATCCCAAACGGAAGGGAGTGTTGCCCTCCTTATTATCCCTAAATGGACTAAGTATATTACTAATTTAGGTATTTCTCCTTGCAATAGGATGGCTTGGGTCACCATAAATATCAATAACTCCACCTTTGGAGTTTTCTCTCTTTATGACCCTAATGACTACAATGAGAGAACCATCCTTTGGGATTGGATGACCACCCTTCCTAACATCCCTCAGCTTATTGGTGGAAATTTTTAAATGATTGAGAATGCTGATGACAAAATTGGAGGCTCTCCCTTTGAGTGGAAAGGCTTAGAGAAGTCTCATTGGGATAGCCTTAAGCATTATCTTCAGCTTTTTGACCCTCTTGAAGGCAATAAATCTAATTCCTTAGCCCTGTGGTATACTTGGTGCAATTTCCAAAAAGGACCTAATTATATCTACTCCAAACTTGATAGATTCCATTCTCACAGTAGCTTCTTCTCCTTTTCCCCTAACCAATATTGTATTATTTTTGCTACTATCCCTGCTACTCTTTTTTATCATTACACCAGTTTAACTATAGTTAAATTTAGAAACTTTATTCTTCCTATCTCTCAAGCCTATCATAAATTTATTCTTAATATCTCTCTTCTTGGAGATTAGGATGTGCTTATTGCCATTAAAATGGCTAGAATTCTCAACCTACATAATAAATCCCACTCTCAGACTAGTAGATAGAACCTTAATATTTCCTCTTGGCAAAAAATATTCCAAACTTTTGGGAAAATGAAGGCTAACGATTTTAGACATGTGGAAAAAGTACTCACCAACCACATCCACTTGGTTGAGAGTAGTTTGATCAGGTCTCTCTAGCTAGATATTCCCTTAGGAAGCATCAAAAAGTTAAGGTTAGAGGTGCCTTTATTAGAGCCCATAATCAATGGCTTCAATATGGTGATAAATGCTCAAAAAATTTCTTTAACCTCCTTAAACACAAACAATGCAAAGAGAGGATTGGCAAAAATTTTGTTAATTACAAGGAGCTTCTCACCCTGCATGACATTACCAATGCTTTTGAGATATTCTACAGAACCTTGTTTACCTCTAAGGATACTACTACTTCAAAAGCCACTAGAAACAGATGCATTAACCTCATCCCTAAGATGATTTTTGAAAGTGATCTTCTTGTCCTCCAAAATATGGTCTCCCAGCAAGAGATTTTTGATGCCATCCATAAACTTAAAGACAATAAAGCCCCTATACTGGATGGGCTAGCTACTGAATTTTACAAAGATAATATTGATTGGATTACTAATGACCTTTATGATCTCTACATGGAAGCTTTTACTAATGGCACTCTAGGGAATTCTATTAATATTGACATCATCAAATTGATCCCTAGAGATGGTGATAGAGCCCTTGTTAAAAGCTAGCATCCCATTACTTTGTTTAATGTTTCTTACAAGTTCCTCACCAAAATCTTGGCTTCCCGAGTGGAAACTATAGACACCTATAAACCTTTAGAAAATGAAGTATTTTTATTTTTTGAAAAATTCCTGATGACATCATCATTTATTAATTAATTAATTATTTAATTAATTTATTTATTTTTATGCCATTAAATCCCTTTATCTTAATTTAAAATATTTAATTAAGGAATCCCTCCCAAAAATGTTTAAATCTTATTAAACATTATTTCCTTATTTATTAATTATTTAATTAATAAATTGACCAAAAAACCCAAAATAAATAATAATAAAAAATTTTGCCCAAAACTTGGCCAATTTCCTTAAGATCACTAGCCTCTTCCAAAATCTTCTAATCCTTCTTTCATTTTGATTAAAGGCTAATCCCATCATTTCCTACCCCTAATCCCAACTCAAAATATTTAATTAAGATTAAATATTAATCCTCATGTTTATTTAAAAAGTTTTAATAAATATCTCTTCAACCCAAACCCTTGAAATAAATAAAACTTTATTTATTTCCTAAAAATCTAATTTATCCTCATCCTAAGAAGTTCTAGACTCTTCTAGAAAGTCTTCATCCTCATCCTAGGAAGTTCTAGACTATTCTAGAAAGTCTTTATCCTCATCCAAAGTCTAGACTCTTCTAGAAGACGTCTTTAAACCTAATCCTAATCCCCTCCTAACCTTGTCACATTCCCTAAACATGGGTTAAGACTTACTAACCCAAGCCAAAGTTAACAAATATCTCCTCCTTCACCCACCCTCATTAAATGCCATCCACTTGCCTATCCCTAAGCTAATCCTAAACCATCCTAATCCATCCTCTAATCATTTTCACAAGCCTAAGCAAGCTTAAAACCTTCCTAATCAAGCCCAAGTCGAAATTGCTCTCATCTCCCTCAAAATATCTCAACCATAAAACTTTATGAAGCCCACTAGGCCATAAATGACTCTTCCAAGCCCTTTTATTGCTCTTACAAGCCATTATGAGGGTCTTTATGAAGATTTTATCCCTTGAGCCTCCTTTGTTGACTCATCCTTCCCCTTTCCTCCATACTCTCACCCTGTGACATGTGTCACTCCCTGATTGGCTGTAAGGAAGCACAATCCATGTGCTCTCCTCTCATGCAATCTGAGCCCTCCATGAGCTTTTTCCCATCCTTGCATCTTAGCCCTCAATCCCTCAAGCCTCTTGCCTATAAATTGGATCCTTCCCCTTTGCAAAATAATACAATCCATGAAGTAAAGTCATAATGTCATTTTAAGAAGCCATTTACATCAAAACCATACACTCACACCCAAATTCCAACTCCATTTGAAGCCCTTTTTGAAGCATATAGCTTGAGCATACATCCTATCTATTTAGACAAAGCTACTCAACAAGAGAGCTTCTCATTGAGAGAGCCCATTAATGGCTCATATTCTCAATTAAGAGCTCATCTTAGTCTATCTTGAATTTTATGAATTTTGTTTAGTTTGTAGAAGCTTTATTTAAATTTGGTTTCTATTAGCATACTAACATTGCTCATATACATTTTGGCAAGGCCGGTGGGACCCCTCATGGGTCATCTTCATTAGCTTTTTTAGTCAAGTTTTGTATGTTATTTGTTAATTTTAGCTAATTTTGCTTGTTTTTTTTATTGGTAGGATTGTATAAATTGATTTTGTAGGTCCACATGAGCATGAAAAAGACAAAGGAACTCATAATCTATCTCATAGTGTTTGCAGATTTTTCAAGCTTATAGGTGGACAAAGAACTTGGAATTCTTCTTTCTCTTCTTGTCTATATTCTTCTTATTCCATCTACTTCTTCTTCTTATTCTTGTGGGAGATCTTGGCCAACTTTTTTTAAGGAAGCAAAATCATACACACTTCTTTTTAGTGCTTAAAATGAACCCCCAAATCATGCTTAAATCCATTAAAAAATTAAAAATTTGCAAAAAAGAAAAAATCTTTTAACAAGTGAAACTAAACCAATCCAATCATTTGAATCCTTGCAACATCAAAGTTTTAGATGCATTCATGCAAAGTTAGGAACACTTCATTTTTGGGAATTTAAAAAGAACTTCAAGTTTCCATTTCAAAAGGTTCAAAATCAACACTAAGTGCACACTAAAATCTAAATCAAACTCAAAGCATCAATCAAGGATAAAATGAACCTCATTTGCAAATATTTTAAAGTTCTTTTAAAAATCTCATGAAAACTAAGAGTCCTAAATGGTTTCCAAAAATTGTCCTAAAAGCTTTGTTATTTGTTCCAAACAAATGTCTTGTTGCAAAATCTTGAATGTTTCTTAGGTTTTTCATGCATCAAAACAATCTAGGAATATCATTTTTGGGCTTAAAATATGCAAACTAGAACACAAAATCTTGAATTAAAACCAAAGTCCAAAGAGTCATTTTCACTTTTGAGTCCAAAACAATCTTGAATGATCTAAGGTTAAAACAAAGCACTTCAAAGTTCTTAAAACAACACACAAAATTTCAATCTTGAATGCTCAAACGAAAAAACTTAAATGTTTAATCACTTGTCTTTGAATGCATGTTGCTAAAATCACTCTTGAGTGCCATGGATCAAATAATCATCTTTTGGGGCATAAAAAGAATTCACATTTCTGAAATCTTCTAAGTTATAAAAACTAATAAAGATGCTTTGAGTAAGTTTGTAGTTGGACTCACCCTCTTTAATCACCCATCAATTTAACCATTGGTTGCAATCTTAGCGCCATCTATGGGGATGGGTCTACCTAAGAGGGTGTTAAATGCTCCAAAAAGATCAAACTCCACTCACTTGGGTCTTTAGTGGTTTTTCTAAGTTAGAAAATTCTTTGAATGCGCATTAATCTCGCTCACACTTCATTTGGGCATAAAAATTGGACAAATCTTGACGTGGAGGGCCTCCGGGTGCGTGCTTGGCAATCAAGTTTCACACATCTTTGTTTTGGGCCTAAAACAAACTTACACTCAATCTTGAATGCCTAACAATCAATGAGCATTGCATGGTTTGGATGCAATTTCAATGACGCTCGCATTTTTTATGTTGACAATCTCTCAACTTTCATTATGTTGACGATGTTGTCAAATTGGAATGAACATTGTATGCCATAATCACAAGTGTCTTCAATCATAGCTTACAAAATCTAAATCATCAATTGGAATAAACACATGTCTTTTAAAGCCCAAGATCATGTATGTGGTCATATTTTACACTTTTTAGGAGGCCTGCTTGGGGATTTCATCACCCCTTGGGATGACCTCAACTCCAGCGTTCTGGTGGAGTATAAAAATTGGGAGGTGAATCCAAAGACACCTCTCTTGGAATCAAGATTTTTTCACTCGGGCTAAGCCTCAAGGAACTTTATACCCTTGAGAAGTGAAAGAGGAGAAGTGGGTCACTGCTCCTCTTGGCTATGTGACATCTTTTTGGTTTCATCTATAGATTTGGGCCTCACGTACCTTGCGTATATCAAGGACTCCCTAGCTATAACAAATTTCATCCTTGTAGAAAGCTTCCTAGGATGTTGGTGTGTTTGATGTGCTTGCTCCAAAATTTTGTCTACTTGTTTGTTCATAGCTTTTGAATGAATGTTTGCCAACTTTGGTCAAAATCCCAAAAAAGCAAAAATCTCCCAGCTCAAGGCATACTTAGCATGGTCACTGCCTCATCAGAAAATCATCCAAGCTCCCTCGCTGCAACCGAATCCATCTAGTTCCTTGCTTTAGAACAATCCCAGATCCAAAGTCCATCCAAATCATCCCCCCAACCAACTAGCAACCCAATCCAAAATCACACCCAAGCCTTTAGAGAGTTGTTGTCATTTTGCTAGAATTTGCTATCCAATCAATCTGACCTATCCACCAGCCTCACCAAGGTTATCCCTTTGATAGAGCTTTGTCTAGGGTAATCTAGCTTTGTTTCTTGTTATCCCTCATCACCTTGAGCTAAAGGTAGGGATCTACAAGTGGTCAATCTTGTGTCATGCCCATAGGATCATTAGTCTATCCTTAAGTTGACACAATCTCCACCACTCCAGTGCATAGGAAAGCAAAACTCTCACTTTTTGATAGCATGCCCTTGAAGTCTTCCATCCACAGGAAAAGCCAAAAATCTCCAGCCAATCCTCCTTAGGTCTGTCATACAGCTTTGACTCTCCCTAGGAAATCCTTCATCAGCCAATCCAAAATCTGTGCTTAATCCAAATCCAACCATGAGCTTCTGTGTTCATCCATATGCAAGACCCCATCCCCATCTGACTCATCATCAAAACATGAAATCCCAAACCTATCATGATGTGTTAGGTCGTATTGTCCTTTCTCCCGCCACCTCCTATTCCAATGATGATGAAAATCTTGTTGACTATGATGGGTATATTGAAAGCCTTAGAAACATTCCCAAGCATCCCACAAAATCCATACATTCTTCCAAACTATCTAGTCATGACATCTGATATCCCAGCTTCTCCTCCATCACCCAATCAACCAAGCTTCCAATCTTCCACCCCCATTACACTAGCTATTCCTGTCAATCCACCTCCACCTCTGACACATGAGTCTCCAAGGAATCTCCTAGAGGAAATACAAGAAAAGTCACCTCCAGCAGTCGATAAGCCATGTCATCTAATCCAACCATGTGAAGTAGTCAGTAATGAAGCTTCCCCATCTATAATATCACCTCCATCTCCCATAGCTATCATCCCCATACCATCCATCAAATTTCTTAAAATCCTTCCACTTCCTGCAAGCATCAAAATCCCACCATCTATCAGAACCCTCCAAATCCTATCCACATCACCTCCAAGCATTTCCCAAATCTCCCATAATGACCCTTATGCATCCATCTTCTACTCATCCATCTCCACTACTGAATCTCCCATCTATCCATCTGCTACCTTTGACGAGTCCATCCCTTCACCTCCTAACACACCATCCACTCCAATCCTATCAAGATCTTGCCCAAAAGCATGTTGACATCCCCCAAAGCATAAAAAAAGATATCATCATATCATGTCTTCCATCCATAGTGCAGTCACTATCCCCTCCATCTCCAAAACCTCAAGCCATACCTCCTCTATTGCAGGATATCTTTTCATCCCATCAGCTAAATCAAGATCCTATCCTACCATCTCCTCCACTCCATGCTTCCATCTTACCACCTATCCAAGATATTTCACCATCTATAATATACCCTCTTGGTTCACTTACATTCATCCATAGTGGCCTCCTCTTAGCAGAAGAATTAAGAATAGTATCTCCCTATTGCAGTACATCTGATAAAGCACTTCCACCATTTTCTGCAAGCAAAAAGTATCCTCAACTAGTTCAAATGCTCAATCGATGGCATTATCAAGGTCAAGGTTTAGGACCACAAGAGAAAGGAATTAGAAAGCCTATTATTGCACAAAAAAATCTAGGATTTCATGGTCTTGGATATGTATCCAAAGGCTCACCATCTAAAGGTGTTGGTACACCACACCCCCAAACCAAGCCTATCTCCAAACCCCCCATGCTAGCCTCCCATCTCTCCTTCAAGAAATCTTATGTCATCCCCCCTCCACCATCTTTGCAACCTAAAACAACCTACCATATCCCCCCTTCATCTGCTAAATCCATTTTGGGTCCCTATGTCCCAAAATCTACCATCCTCCATCCTCCTATCAGCCATCATTCAAATCCTATTCCCTCGATTCCTATGCAAGATCAGCAAAGGCACATATTAAGGCACATCATCCATCATCATCCCCCTACATGCTCTCCCATATCCTCTCCATCTCACAAAGCTTCTCCTAACCATCTTCCCAAAGCTTACCACAGCAATGTAAATGCCAACTTCAAAATGCATAAAGCTAAAAATCCACATCCTAGGCAATCATATGTCTATTCTAAAAGACATACTCCAAAAAGGAAAAATCCAATCAAAGAATGCAAAATAATGCAAATGCCTATCAAAAGAAAATCCAAAACCATGTGGATCCCAAAGAAAAAATTTGAAATCTAATGCATAATGGCATCCACCATTGCTAATCCTACATCTAGTGAATCATGTCCCCCATCTCCTAACTCCATCTTGGGTGCCTATATCCCCAAGCACACTTCCACAAATCCTCCATCATGCCTGCATCTACCATCTATCCCCCATATGCTCTTTTCACACCCATCCCAACATGTGCCAATGTTGCTCTTGCAAGAATCCCCATCTCATGCTCCTTTCCAACCTTTTCATCCCTCCATCTCCTACCATCAGTCCCATCTAATCCAATCTATTGCATAAATCACACATCCGGTGTAGCAATAGCTAGCAACAAAATTGAACATTCCAATAGCCAGTGAAAAATCCCAAAAAAGCCAAAATAGCTGAAGAAAGCCAAAATCATTCTAGCTAAGTCCAAAGTCAAAAAGTCAAAAAAAATAAAGAAAAATAAAGTGTCCACTTGTGAAAACTTGGCAATTCAAGCGCCTTGGACAAGTACCATGATGAAAACTTGGCAAACAAGCATCATGCGTAATCCCGCCATCCCCAGCTCAGCCTATCACCCTCATGCTTTTGGTCATCTCTTGACATCCAACTCCATCTTCCAATCTATCCACCTATCCTCCACCCTCCATATTCCATCTCACACCATCCACTTATCTCCTGCAGCTTCAACCAACCATCCCAGCTATCATCCATCTCCCTAGCCCCTTCAGCTTTTTCCATCCTAGCTTCGATCCTATCACATCCATCATAAGACCTCCTTCCACATGTTATCTTCTGATTGGGGGCACTATATTCTTCGGAGATGTTGTCTTGTCCATCCTCCCTTATCATTGGTATCTAGCTCTAGGCTATCCTCATGCAAACCCAATGTCATCTCTTTATATCCATCATAATCCTAGCTATCTACCATCCTATCCAGCCATCTCATCCTGCTCCTCTAGCTATCCTTGGTCACAAAATCTCTCATCATCATTGGATGCATCCTGCCAAATCCATATCTTTCGCTATCACCCCACCCTTAGCTTTCACATCTTGCACAACATCGAACCATCCCGCTATTCTATCATCCTGAGCTTTTTCCTACTTGTAACTATCTTGGTCAGCTTCAGCTTGTAAATATCTTGGTCCGTTAGCTTGTACATCCTCTTTAGCTTAGTACCATTGTATCTATCCATCTTTTGTGTCAGTTCCTCCTTGATCAGCATCTTGCACACATCGCACATCTTGGTTAGCTATTCCAATGTATCCTTTAGCTAGATCTCCTATCACCAAAGTGTTATCCTTCTTAGTTTAGCTTGCCAGATGCATCACTCACCCAGATCCATTGGCATAGGTGCTCTCCGATAGATACTTGTAGGATATAGCTTTCCTCATGTCTGATCTTGGTCTATTAGTACCTCATCCTACCCATCTCGTTGGCAAATGGTTCTCTTTTGGATTTTCACTTTCTTTTGATTTGGAATCTTCCCTTTTGGGTCTTGAAGTATCTTTTCCAAGCAATCTTTTTGTTCCCTCCTCAAGGTTGCCACAATCTTCCATATCATGGTATGCTATGAATGGGGCACTCTGAGCATACAATTTTGATCAAGTCTTTCATTTGTTTATTTTTTGCTTGTGGGTTACCCAATGTCAATTCCACACTATTTCCTTCAGGTTTCATGTGTGATGTTGGGGCAATCCTTGTGTGTTTGTTTTGAGTCAGTCTGTCAGTCCTCTGGACAGTTGGTGAAAAGGCCTTGATGTTCTTGGTAACCTTGGCAATTAACCAACAGTCCTATAGCAAATCTAGTGCTCAACTACATGGTGGTACTTCTCTTTGAAGTATCCCCCTGCTCAAAAAGCTTCAATGGTTTTCCTTCATCTCTATTATCCCCCATCCATATCCAACATCCATCTCTCCTACCCCAGCTTATGCATCAGTATCTCTTTGAATCACTCTTCACCTTTAGCTTTAGGGATCCACAATCCTAGTCTTATGGATCCACCAATCCAAATCAATCCACCAAGCCTCATCTTTCGAGATCCACAATCCTAGTCCTAGGGATCTCCGAAACTCATCTTCCACCAATCTAACTCTTTGAAATCCTATTGCATCAGCTTTTTAATCCCCTCATCCATCTCCCCATCCTGGATTCCTTTTATAGCGCTCCACTCCTTCATCTTCTGCAATCCCTGAGAACTTAAGCTTGCTTCCTCTTCTGCCTCTAATTCTCCCTTTATCATTCTCCCATAGTGAGAGTTTGAGCTAACTAAACCTCTTCTCTTAAGCCAATCTGAGTCTTCTTGCTCATCTTGGATTCTTGTACTTTTCAAGAAGTCGTCGAGCCTCACTTTCTCTCCCCGCCACCTTCTTGAGGCAGCATCTTGCAGTCCATTCTCTCCTCTTCTGCTCTAGCCTTGGGCATCTAATTTTCTTATCTTTGATGCCCTGCCACTTGCGGCATCACATCAAAGAGGGGAAAAATGTAGACACCTAAAAACCTTTAGAAAATAAAGTATTTTTATTTTTTGAAAAAAATTTGATGACATCATCATTTATTAATTAATTAATTATTTAATTTATTTATTTATTTTTATGCCATTAAATCCCTTTATCTTAATTAAAAATATTTAATTAAGGAATCCCTCCCAAAATTGTTTAAATCTTATTTAAACATTATTTCCTTATTTATTAATTATTTAATTAATAAATTGACCAAAAAACCCAAAATAAATAAAAAATTTATTTTTTGCCCAAAACTTGGCCAATTTCCTTAAGATCACTAACCTCTTCCAAAATCTTGTAATCCTTCTTTAATTTTGATTAAAGGCTAATCCCATCATTTCCTACCCCTAATCCCAACTCAAAACATTTAATTAAGATTAAATATTAATCCTCATGTTTATTTAAAAAGTTTTAATTAATATCTCCTCAACCCAAACCCTTGAAATAAATAAAACTTTATTTATTTCCTAAAAATCTAATTTATCCTCATCCTAAGAAGTTCTAGACTCTTCTAGAAAGTCTTCATCCTCATCCTAGGAAGTTCTAGACTATTCTAGAAAGTCTTTATCCTCATCCAAAGTCTAGACTCTTCTAGAAGATGTCTTTAAACCTAATCCTAATCCCCTCCTAACCTTGTCACATTCTCTAAACATGGGTTAAGACTTACTAACCCAAGCCAAAGTTAACAAATATCTCCTCCTTCACCCACCCTCATTAAATGCTATCCACTTGCCTATCCCTAAGAAAATCCTAAACCATCCTAATCCATCCTCTAATCATTTGAACAAGCCTAAGCAAGCTTAAAACCTTCCTAATCAAGCCCAATTTGAAATTGCTCTCATCTCCCTCAAAATATCTCAACCATAAAACTTTATGAAGCCCACTAGGCCATAAATGACTCTTCCAAGCCCTTTTATTGCTCTTACAAGCCATTATGAGGATCTTTATGAAGATTTTATCCCTTGAGCCTCCTTTGTTGACTCATCCTTCCCCTTTCCTCCATCCTCTCACCCCGTGACATGTGTCACTCCCTGATTGGTTGTAAGGAAGTACAATCCATGTGCTCTCCTCTCATGCAATCTGAGCCCTCCATGAGCTTTTTCCCATCCTTGCATCTTAGCCCTCAATCCCTCAAGCCTCTTGCCTATAAATTGGATCCTTCCCCTTTGCAAAATAACACAATCCATGAAGTAAAGTCATAATTCCATTTTAAGAAGCCATTTTCATCAAAACCATACACTCACACCCAAATTCCAACTCCATTTGAAGCCCTTTTTGAAGCATAAAGCTTGAGCATACATCCTATCTATTTAGACAAAGCTACTCAACAAGAGAGCTTCTCATTGAGAGAGCCCATTAATGGCTCATATTCTCAATTAAGAGCTCATCTTAGTCTATCTTGAAGTTTATGAATTTTTTTTAGTTTGTAGAAGCTTTATTTAAATTTGGTTTCTATTAGCATACTAACATTGCTCATATACAGAAACTCCTCTCCCAAAATTTATTTTCTCTACCCAAACTAGGTTTATTAAAGGGAGATATATTCTTGAAAAACTTATTACTAGTTGGGAGGCCATTGAATGGGCCAACTATTCTTAGCAAGAAATTGCCATGCTTCTTCTTGATTTTGAGAAGGCATATGATAAGGTTGAATGGGACTTTATTCTTATGATGCTTAAGGCTTTTGGCTTTCCCAACATATTCTTCAAGTATGTTCAAATACTCCTTAAAGATGCTTCTACCATGATCAAAGTCAATGGTACTCCTTCCCAACCCATCCTACTATCTCACTCCATTAGACAAGGGTGTCCTTTGGCTCCTACCCTTTTTTTCATTGCTTCAGATGCCCTATTTTACCTCCTTAAGGATGATACCATCTCTCCTAGAGTTCATGGCATTACTCTTCTTGATAATTATGAACTTCTTAATGTTTAGTTTGCTAATGATACTTCTCTTTTTTTGGAGTTCTGGTAGAATAACATCTAGTATCTCAACAAAAAACTTGAGCTCTTTGGTAAGGCCTCATGGGCTCACATCTCGAGCTCCAAATCTATTATGTTGGAATGGAAACATAAGCCTCTAGATTGGTTTACTTAATTTGGGTACACAGAAGGAGGACCTAATAAAATCATTAGATACCTTGGTATCCCTTTCTCTATGACCCGCACACTCTAGGTTTTTTAGTGTTGGAATTTACAAATGGGAAGAATACTTTTTTTTTTGGGGGGGGGGGGGGGGTGGTGAATCAGAAGCACCAAACTTTAAGCTATAAAAACTTTTAACTGAAATCAATACATGTGTGTAACATTTCTAATTAACATGAAAGTAAAGGCATGCATGAAAATAGACAACACAATATTTGATCAGCTAGAAACCCTCCAAAATGAGAAGGTAAAACTAGGGTGGGGATGTCACCTACAAGTTATCACTTCAGCAATATGTAACTTGTCAAGGTTACAAAGTTTGACCATCAGCAATAGTCTGCCCTATGAGAGGCCTACCTTGTTAAAGGAATTAACACCCTATTAATGGTGTACCTTTCTAAAGGATTTATAAACATTCACTTGGAATGTCACCCTGTTAAAGGATTTACAAAATGGTTGTTAAACCAACTATCTTCATAGGATTTTCATTCTCCTAATACAATAGCTAGAAAGTATAGTAGAATGTTTGACCTGATTACTTGCAATCTTCTAATGTTAATTTTAGATCCTTGTTTTGTCCAATCTAATCCTCACTAATATGGTATGAAACTGCTATGATCTTGATTCACTATTTTGCTAAATAATTCTTCAATGTCGTCCTTCTTCTAAGTCATTTCACTCCTTTCACTTCCTTCAAACTTCACTAATATTCTATCCTTGCATGAATTATCTTCTCACATACTCTCTCATACATTACTGAATTATGGGGTTTCAACCTCCTTAAAAAGGTTTCATGACTTAGGGTTGGGTATGAATCTACAATTGAGATTCATCCATCTTTCCTACTCAACTTTGAATTTTTTTGATTGGTTTCATGTTGATTGCATAGGGAATCAAATAGATTTGATCTTATCTTTTAATCCTTTGAGATTTATCATATGTCAGCTCAAAAATGGTTTACATCTTAGTTTTTGAGGGCACAAACTCTTATGTTGATTCTTTGTTACTTGGCACTTACTAATTACTGATGCTCAGCACATACAGAAATTCTATCTTGCTCGGCACCTATAGTTTACTTGGCACATATACTGGCTTGATATCTATTAGTCACTCAACAATTGAAACTTTCTCAGCACTATCTATCTACTTAGCATCTGAATAACTCAGCACTTGTTGAATTTCTGGCTTGGCACATAGTGTAACTCGGCATCTATATTATACTCGGCATTAACTTAGAAATTTTCTTAAGTGTGTTGACACTCAATTGTCAAAACCAATCTACGACTAACAATCTCCCCCTTTGACGTGAGTGTCAAAAACACTAACTATACATGATGAATCTAATCTCTTTGAGTATAATATACATTCTATTCGGCATATATACAAAACTTCAAAAATATTCAAAATTTTGTAAAAGACTTTATACCTCAAAATTTGTAACTCCCCTGATTTGATGTGCCTTGTTGTATCCATAACTTCTCATGCTAATTTTGATATGTCTTTCCTTATCATTCTTTCTCTATCTACTCTATTCTAACTCCTCCTTTTCACACATCTTCCCTTCAAGTTATAGTTTCCTTTTGGCTTTTCTATTACTCCCCCTCAAAATTTATCTACCCCAAAATTTTATAATCTCCCCCTTTTTTGACACTTATGTCAAAGGGTTCTATACATTAACTGAATACTTTTCCAAAAAGGATTTATTTACCTGCATTACTATCCTTAGAGTAGCATCCTAGTTGTCTAGTGCAATTTCTAGTGATTTAAGTTGGATGGTTGATTCTGCTGCAAGCTGAACTAGGCCTTCTAATGTAGAAAGATTGGGGTCTTTCTTTAATACATTTTCAGCATAGGCTAGTTCTTTCAACAAAATTTCCATGTGTGGGGTTATGGTAGATTGTATCTATATTAATTTGGCCTTTGTATTTGCCTGATCTACTGTTAACACAACTAGTTCCTTCTGAGTGTGAAGCGTAGTATCAAAATGCTTCTCACTCTAAGCTAGATCTTTGGGTAGTTTCATGCTTGATGTCTTTAAATTCCTCTCCAAGCTCATTATTCTCTGGCTAGTTTCCTATGTGAAAATTGATGGGTCACACAATTTTGAGTACAATGAGAATATGCTCTCAAGTATTGTCTTTACCTTTTTAATTCTCTTTTCCAGCTCAACTTGTGAAAGTGCAATTTTAGTAGAGATTTGCTCATTTAGCTTCACCTAAAATTTCCTTTTTGACCAATCTAATAGTTTGGCATTTGTATCAAGGTTTTCATTTTGCACCTGGTCCACTATATTGGATAGTTGCTCCATAATGGGCTTAGTTTCATCAGGTGTTTGCAAGCTTAAGGCATCTAGAAAGATGTCCTTAATCTTCATTAAAGCTTGCCTATATTTATACTCATTTTTGAGTATCTCTTTCTTCTTTTTCTTTTCTAGTGCCTCTTACACTTCATTTATCTAATCAATGTTCATGGTTGCATAGTCATACTTAGGAATGACTATTTCTTCATCTAGTGTAGGGTCTCCATAGTGAAGTACACTTGCAACCTTTATAGAGGTTGAGCCTGGTGTAGATATTTGCAGTGGCATGGCAATAGTACTCAATTCCTAAACTATTGTTGGAGTCCCTATTGTAGGTAAATTTACCAATGTTTGTATTGCCTCTTACTCCTTCTCCTTAGGAATTTCCTTGTCCTCTCTAGATCTTTCCTTATCAATTACTATGATTTTTGGGGTTGCACCTTGTACTTGTGCTATAGAGATAGATGTATCTACCTATCCTATTTTCTTCCTTGTAGGCTCTTTCTCCTCTGTACTGTGTGTCTTTTGTTCAGTCATCAAGACTTGAATTGTGGAGTCAACCTTTATAGATGTGTCTACTTCTATTTGCATTGTTGGTTGTCCACTTGTAGTTGTAGGGATGTGAGAAGGTGGTTCATATGGATTCACCTTATCCCTTGTTATATCTGCGACAGCCTTTTATAGTTCTTCCACATTGACCAAAACTAGATTTGTACACAATTGTGCTTGCAATGTAGTTTGGTCAAGAATCTTTTTAAGATCCTCTGTAATCAATGTATTGATGTTCTGTCCATAGTTTTTAGGTACATCCTTTATAGTTATTGTATCTGTAGGTGTGGTGGTATCATGTGGAGGGCTCAAGGGTGGCAGTTGTGTGTCTTGCATACTCTATTCTTGTTGTTGCCCCTTAGTAGTTGCCATTTTATCTATCCTTTGTTGTGTCTCCTCCACTCTATTTTCCCTTATCTCTTTCTCTTCTTCCTCCTCCTTGTCATTATCTTCTTCTTCTTCATTATCTTTATCTGCAAGGAGATCCTCTTCTCCTGGTTTCATTGTTGTCAATCCATATATCAACTTCCATTTCTTTGTTGATTTATTTATGACATCTTCAATGTTGTTCTGAAGAATCTTGAAAGCTCTGTACTTGGGACAGAATTTACTCCCATGCTTTTTCTTGCCTTAGTGATCTGGCCTTTTGTTAGCTCTAGCATTACCCTAGCTAAGGTAGATTCTCTTATTTCCTTTTCCACGCTAAGGCAATAATGTCATTTATTTTCAATAATTGAATACAAATCTTTTGGTATTGAGTTGTCAAGTTCAAGTGGCATTGTCTTGAACTTGGACATCATGGTGTAGACAGATTCTTCCACCATGTTTTTCTCTTCTATACTCAATTTACCAAAATCAACACTTTTCAAGCCAGTAAAGTCAGCATTATTCTTAATATTATCACAAATATTCTCTAAATCTGATTTAGATGCATGACTTACCACTTTGAATTGGCTTATGTCCTCTGACTCGGTCTTCTCTCCATCAAAGTCAGGTTGAGCAACATATTTTCTTCTCAACTTTTTCTTTGTTGGCCCTTGTTTCTTTGTTTCCTTCTTCTTCTCTTTTGGCTATTCTTTGTCTTGCTGAGTGGTTGCCCTAGTGCTTGTACTTGTTGTGGGCTTGACAAGGCTTGGCTTGGAAACTTTCTTGGGCTTTGCAGCTGGTTTGGTGGTAGCTTTTCTTTTCTTTGGCTAAGGTTTTGTAGGTGCTTCCTCAGCTTCCTCTTTCTCGATACCTTCTTGTATCTCTTCTCCCATACCTTGTGTCAAGGCAAGTGGCCCTTGATCTTTCTCTCCTTCTTTCTCATCTTTCTCTTCCTCATCCTCTTCACCTTTTGCTATGCCTTCACCAAATTTTGCCTTTAGCTTCTTCACCAGTCTATCTTTCTTTTTCAAAACTGATGTTGTCTTTAGTTCAATATCCACCTTGGATCTGACAACATCATAAGTGCCAAAGTGTTCAACACTTTTATATATTTCTTCTATAGGTAAAGTTTTTATTTCTACTAAAGCTTCATCAATATTGATTTCATAGCCAAGTGGCCTTAGCCATCTAACTCTTGGCACTACAGCTTGAATGTATGTATAATCAATGTCAACTAGGAAACAGATGTCATTGATGTGTTGATAAACTAAGGAAATAGGTATCCTAATCCTTTGTTTTATATACTTCTTAAAATCTTCAAAATAACTTGTCAAA
The DNA here is from genome assembly GCA_028749045.1 of Cupressus sempervirens. NCBI lineage: Eukaryota > Viridiplantae > Streptophyta > Pinopsida > Cupressales > Cupressaceae > Cupressus > Cupressus sempervirens. Next base: position 822,984,026 of record CM053786.1, read on the forward strand.
ATTGTTTCAAAATTTGCCCCATTTGCTCTATGTATTCATTGATCTGTACAACAATTGATCTATTTGCTTTCTAGCCTATCTTGCCAAAGGAAGGAAATTCATTCTAAACATAAAAGAATATGCAAATCAAAATTGATCCAAATTTACATTGGGCACTCTTGGACCTTCTTATGGCTCCCAAGTTCTCCATGATTTTTTGTAGTTGCAGCTTAGCTAAGTCATATGTGTGATCCTTCTTCACAATCTTATATCCTACATCAACTACAATGCAGGGCACACTATTCAATATGCTTAATTGATAGAAATTGTGAGAGATAACTCTGACAACAAATTCTATGAGAGGGTCTTTAATTGTTTCAATTGTCATACCCCTCTTATTCCATAAAGCACCAGTGTTCTTTTTAATGACCTCCTTTGAGTCACTTCTTAAGGTTTTAGGCCAATCTAGGGTTTGATACTCTATGACTCGATGAACAATTCTTTTTGTTATCTTTACCAGTCCTCCTTCTAACCATAAGCAACTATCATGAATTGTGCTTAGAACAAGTTTGATCTATTCTGCTTTAAAGATTGTAGGGAAGTCTAGGGCATGGGTAAATCCCTTTTTCTCAACTATGTTGTATTCCTCCTTCAACACTCCATTTTCATATAGTTTATTATATGCTTCCCTAATCTCCATATCTCCTATCCCATATACTTTGCAATTATAGCATTTTTGAATGTCTTGAACCATGACTACTTTAGGGGGAATGATGGATAGGGCATCGGCTGGATTTTTTTCATAGGCTACCTCAAGGATTGACCTGAATTCTGGTTGTTTAACATCCCTACTAACTAGTTGAACTTCAAACGGTTCCTTATCCTTGGGCTTTCTAGAGCTAGATGCCATTTTCACAAACTAGGGTTTAGTGAATTCAAACACTGCATAGCTTGGTACTCTAATAAATACCTTTAGATTGATGAAATTGCTCTGAATCTCTGCTCAAATTTGTTTGAATGTTTTGCCTTCTCTTGAAAATTGCTTCTTTGCTCTACATTCAAATGGTCTAAAAATCAAACAAATATCCTTCAGTACCTAGCATTAAATTCTTAGTGCTCATACAGCTATCCAATCAGCTTCTATGCATTTTTCTTCATTACTCAACATCAATGCAATTTTTTGCTTTACTCGGCAACAGAAGAGTTTACCCTTGCTCGGCATCAACTAGCACAGTTTTCACTTAGCTGCAACTAGTCACTCAGCTTCTATTAGTTATGTCCAACAAATCAGCACATACTATGATTATACTTGGCAAATGAAGATAACTTTTCAACAATATGAAAGCTCTTGCATCTTTATTCATCCTATTTATATCCTTTGTAGTACTAACTTGTCTTGGAACTTATGTATGAAAAAGAATTGTATATCAGTTCCTCATACCTTCTTTTGCTTAGTTAGATGAAGTGTGACCACTTGACCCTATTTCAACAAGTATTTTATGGTGATCCCATTTCTAGAAGAATTGAAAATTTGGATTAAAAGAAATCATGTTCCATCATCTACAACATCATTGAATGAAACCAATGAAGTGTCCATTGTTTGGAAAGTTAATGAAGAACAAAATAATTGGCCTCCAATGGAGTTTTTTTGAAACACCAATCCTAAAATTGTAAAATAATAATAATAATAACTAATTAATTCTTTATATTTTAAATTAAAATGAGTTTCATTTTTAAATCATTTTTGCTTTCAGTTTCTAAATGTTTTTTCTTTTTTTTTTAATTCATTGGTCAAGTAATTGAACTTGTAATTTTACTTACCTCTTTGAGGTCAACCATGGTATTAAATAATTTAATTCCTCAAAGTGTTTGTATATCTCAAAACGATTTATTAGACTTAGAATTAAAGTACAAATCTCCTTGCCTCTTTTTTTAACCTTTCTAAAATAAAAGAATCAATATTTATTTTTATAGTCTACATTAGAATTCATAATTGTTTTGGTCTAAACACATTCTAGTTCTAATAGTATAGATTTTAAAACTTCTTATTCCCATAAAAAACTAACAAAAGACATGAATGTTTGAATCAAATATGTAAATTTTATTTGGAAATTAAAAAAATACATTGAAAGTTATAAATTCTTCAATAAAAAATGTCATGTAGTGGCAAATTTGTTGAGTAACTAATTAGCTTATATATTATATGAATATAAAATGTCTCAAGATATCATTTTCAAGGTCTCTATTGCATTGAGATAATTTATGAAAATAGGCGCCTGGAGAAGAATATATCTTGACTTATTATTATTATTATTATTATTATATATATAACCTATTAGAATTTGCTTTGAAGAATGAAAAATATTTATTATTATTATTATCATCACTGTTATTATATAGTTCATCTACCATACTAAATTATAATCATTCACTATTTAATATTTTATGATATATTATATATTTTCTTCAAAAATACGTTTAATGAAATAGATTCCCTTTTGAAACTTTGATGTCTCATCCTAATCCTCTCTCTCTCTCCACAACTTTCTAATAATTACCATATATCTAGTTCATGTATCTCACCATCTCCTTGTAGCCTCCCTTTCTCTGTCACATCTCTCTCAAGCTAATTACTTTATTTCACTCTCTCTTCTTCCTTCTCTCACTATCTATAGCAATAATTAATTATATTATAACATCATTTACAAATTAAAATTTTAATAAAATAATTACAATTGTATTTTTTAAAATTTAAGTATCTAGTTTAAATTAATTTTCTTTATAATTTTTAAGTCAAATTTGACAATCAATTAACATAAAAGATCTTCAAAGAAAAAAGGAAACTAATGAAGGTACTGCACAATATTAGCTTATTTACATATGGTATAGAATAATTGATCCACCTTAGTAAACATATTTTCAACATTTGTGAATCTCCCATCTTTTACATATGGTATAGAATAATTGATCCACCTTAATAGACATATTTTCAACATTTGTGAGTCTCCCATCTTTTACATATGGTGGGGACTCTAGCCATAACAGAACTCTTGTCTATATTTGTTCATGTACTATTATTATTTGGTCATTTCTGCATATCAAGCATTTATTTCCTTCATCATTTTAGCATGCCAAACATTTATTTATTTTTGGGTAGTATCATCTATATCTAACGATTAATTGGTTTTGAGTTGTCCATAATATGGTGTGAAATGAAACTAGAATTTCATCACCTATCCCCAAAATACAGTATGTTCAAGGGATAGATGGGCTCCCAACCCAAGTCACAATTGAAAAATAATATAAACAAAACCACCACTTGAAAAAAAAATCAATTAAATGTAAAAGAAAAGAAACCAAACAAGTGTTGTGGTACTAGAAAGATGGATTTGATCGAAGAGTATAAGCAATAATGTTTCAAGTTGAGAAAGCTTATTGGCTCTATGAGAACAAGATAGTAGATGAAGATCATTATTTCAAGTCCCTTAGCATAAAGGACTTCACCTATTTCTTCTTTAAGAGATGTGATCCACCTAGAGCTTACCATGCAAACCATGTAGATGAGATACTCAATGAATTTAACACCTTCAAAAATGTTATTCCAATTGTTGGCTCAATAATTTTGGACCAGTCCAAGGGGAGGTTTTTTCTTGTGAAGAGGTGGAATGGTGGTACTTGGAGCTTTCCTAGTGGAGCATGGGAAGATCCTAATGAAGATAATCACATTTTTATGATAAGAGAATCAATGGAAGAGACAAGATATGATATAAGACCACTTTTGAAGTTCAGTAACTTCCTTCAAAATTTTGAAGAGCGAAAATGAGTGGTTATGTACATTATTAATGGAATGGATGAGAATTATCTTTTTCAACCATAGATGAAGAAGGAATTGAGTGAAATTTCTTGGCATTCACCATCAATCATAGGAAAAAGGTGCAACAAGTATTTTATGGTGATCCCATTTCTAGAAGAATTGAAAAACTGGATTAAAAGAAATCATGTTCCATCATCTGCAACATCATTGAATGAAATCAATGAAGTATCCACTATTTGGAAAGTTAATGAAGAACAAAATAATTGGCCTCCAATGGAGTTTTTTTGAAATGTCAATCTTAAAATTGTAAATTTTTTTTTTTTAAATAGCTAATAAATTCTTTATATTTTAAACCAAAATGAGGTTCATTTTCAAATCATTTCCTATTCTAGTTTCTAAATGCAGTTTGTTCTTTTGTTAATTCATTGTTCAAATCTTTGAGGTCAATCATGATATTAAATAATTTAATTTCTTATAAAGCATTTTTATATCTCAAAACTATTTATGCTTCAATATTAGACTTGAACTAAAGTACAAATCTCCTTGCCTCTCTTTTTTAACCTTTCCAAAATAAAAGAAATAATTTTATTTATTTTTTATTGATAAATAGCCAAAGCCTTTGATTATATTAATTTAATTAAAATAAAAATACAACAGAGTATCTCCATTCAAATAGACACTAGTAGGAAAGAACAGAGAAGAAAACCTCCAGTCTTGCCTGGGACCATATTCCTTTATTATTACATTATTAGAATGACCAATTCCCAATTTTTTTTGCTGAGTACAATATAAATGATTGATTCCTTCTATGAATTATACAAGCTCCAATGATCTTTATAATGATCATTTGAACTCTTTAGTTTTTGAGATAAGAGTGATCACTTATAGTTGACTCTTCTTTTGGAGTCTTGGATGGAGTGATAACACCTAGCTAACCTACTGATCAGTAATGCAACTGAAAATGAATGTTAATATATTAATTAAAAACATTGATTTAGATATCTCTAAATTCCTGGTTGGAGATTCCTATTTTTCTTCCTTTAACATTATGTCAAAGATTACTGATTAGTAGTATATTTTAAGAATGCTCCTACTTAAATTCTAACATAATATCAACCTATATTACAAACTTGATGCTAACAGTGTTTGTAGAAGTTGAGAAAACCAACTTCACAGATCACCAAGAACACTTGCATGCAAATATCCTACAATGAAGAGAAACGAGAAAATGAAAATGCAGAGCTCATAAATTCTTAATGAAGTGAGAGCAAATTGTATTCTAAGTTATAAAAATAAAAAGTACAAAGGTTCAACCTTAAAGGTGAACAAAACCCTAAAGGGAAAGAAAAATTAGGTTTACGTATTATAATTAATATAAAATATCAACTATATGCACCTAAGAGAGCTTAAGTAACTAGAGTGATAAATAACTTAATTAACTAAATGAAGATGATCTAATTAATAAGAATAATAGAAGAATTACTCTAACACCCCCCCTTAAGCGAAGCTCAAGGGAAACTAACCTAGCAAAGCTATGAAAGTAGGAAAATGGGTCCCAGCAACAAGGCCTGATTAGGTACCCAGTACAAGGAAATCTTTGTAAACCAAAGACAAAGGAGAAAACTCAGTGGAAAAAACCCCTCTCCAAAAAGAGATAGAACAAACATGGTGAAAAAATATGAAGGAAGGAAGGCCTCAAGAAGACCCCCCAAGGACAACTTTCGAAACCCCAAGCATAGACCGCAACTGAAGATAGCGTGGTGATGCAAATGACTTGGTGAAGATGTTAGCAACCTGTGCATCAGTGGAAATGTACTCCAAAGAGAGAACACCATCTCAGATTAGATGATGAATGAAATGCATATAAAGCTCAATGTGTTTAGTGTGTTGATGCTCCACCAGGTTGTGGGAAATATGAATAGCACTCTAATTATTGCACTACAAAATAGTGGGACAATTAGGAGGAAAACCAAACTCAGTCATCAGCTGTCGAAGCCATAAAATCTCTGGACTAGTAAGCACTGCTACTCAATACTTAGCCTTTGTAGATGAAATTTTATGATCATGTTACTTCTTGCATGACCATGTGATAGGACCAAAGCCAAGATAAAAAACAAAGCCAAAAGTAGACTTCCAATCATCAACATCATCGGCCTAATCTTAGTTAGTGTAGCCAACAATGTGAGGTGTCCCTAATGTGTAATGAATGCCATACATCAGTGTGCTCTAAATGTATCTCAAATTACACTTGGAAACTTGCCAATGACTCTCATGAGGCTCATGTGAAAACTAAGAGACAAGACCCACAACAAAGGAGAGATCAGGACGAGTGTGTGTCAAATACAACAAGCTACCAACTAACTGTAGATACAATGTGGGATCCACTAAAGGTGAAGTGCAAGAGGTAGACAAAGTAACACCTAACTAAAAGGGTGTAGGAGTAGGCTTGCAATCAAGCATGTCAAGAGCATACTTCTACTGGTAAACAAAGATTCCAGCAGGGACTGAACAATCTAGAGACCAAGAAAATAGTGTAGTAGTCCAAGATCAATCATCTCAAACTATTCCATCAATGCTCTTTGAACACCCTTAATCATAGAGGATGACCTACTTGTGAGAAGAAGATCATCAACATATAGCAGAAGGATCAAAACCTTAACCTCGCTGAATGTAGACTATAGGATCAGAATGGCAGCGTGTGAAGCCTGTATAAAGCAAAAAGGAGTCCATCTTCTCATACCAAGCCCACGGGGCCTATTTGAGACCCTACAATGAGCATCAGAGTCTGAAAACCAAGGAGGAATCTTGCACAAATCCCTAAGGCTTCTCCATGTAAATCTCCTTTGTAAGATCACCATGCAAGAATGCAATCTTCACATCCATCTGAAAAATGGGCCATCCCTGTGAAGCTACGAGGGATAAGACAAGGTGAATAGAGTTCATCTTGGCGAAAAGGGAAAATATCTGAGTGTAATCAATACCCTCAACCTATGAAAAACCCTTCACAACAAGATGTGCCTTATACTTATCAATAGAACCATCAGCAACAAACTTAGTATGATAAAGCCATTTGCATTGCACTACCTTTCTTTGATTAGGAAGAGAGCAAAGATCCCAAGTATGATTCTTCATCAAAGAAGAATATTCCTCCTCCATTGCACTATCCCACTCAGGATGTCATGTCATTGCTACAAATGTTTGAGGATCATCACAAATAGGATTACTGAGAAGACTAGAACCCACAGTATGTGAACGGGTGCAACAGGAAGTGGTAGGGTCACCAACTAGCGATCTTGCAGCCTCAAATATAGCTCGAGCCCATTTAGTGATCTAGGGAGGATCTTGTGCTGGAGTTAAATGGGGATCAACATGATCATCATCCTCATCATCTGAAAAAGAGATTGGAAAGGATGAGGGAGTGGTGGTAAGTGAAGTAGACTCTCGAGGCAGGGTATCTACTGTAGGAAGGTGCTCATCAAACTGGACATCCCATCAAAATAGGACCTCTCTAGAATTAGGATCAAACAACCTATAGGCCTTAACATCCCTGCAGCAGCCAACAAAAATGAGGTGTCAACTCTTCTACTCCATGGCTCTCCTCTAAGCATCTGGTATACATGCCCATGATTCACTACCAAAAACTCAGAATGAAGATGCATCAAGCTTGACATAAGACCAAGCCTCCTTAGGAGTCATATGTCAAATTGCCTTGTGAAGCATCTAATTTTGAATATAGTTGGCACAATTGACTACCTCTACCCAAAAACACAAATCCATAAACCTAGACTGAATCATATAATTAGCCATCTCCCAAAGGGTTTTATTCTTTCTCTTGGCCACACCATTCTATTGAGGGGTGTAGGGTACTAAAAACTGATGGAGAATACCCTGTTTAGAGTAAAAATCCCTAAACACTTGGTTTACATACTCCCTCCCATTATCTATGTGGATCCACCGAATAGAAAGACCACACTGCTTCTCAACAATGTCTTTAAGACATGAAATGAATCAAAGACATTAGACTTGTACTTCAAAAAGTACACCCATGTACGTCTGGAGAAGTCATCAATGAAAGTAAGCACATATCTAGCACTAGAAAAAGGAGTGAGAAATGACATGAGGTCACTATGAATCAACTCTAGTGGTGCCAAAGCACGAGTGGCTCATTCATGTGGAAAAGGATCCCTATGTTGTTTGCCAAGTGCATAACCCTGACAAACACCATCTATGCAAGAAATCTAGGGAAGCCCAAGAACAAGTGCTTGTGTACCCATTTGTTGAAGATATTTGTAATTGACATGGCCCAAACACTCATGCCAAATTTTTCTTACTAAATCTGCATGTGCAACAAGACATGAACCTGTGTCATCAGAAGACTCAAATCCATCAAATCTATAGAGGCAAGATGTAGAGTCAACACTCCCAATAGCCAAATTCATCTTAGAATCATGTAAGTCTCGGATAACAACATCATGTGGTAAGAACTCAACTGTCTTACCAGAGCAAGAGTAGCAAATCTGATATATAGACAATAGGTTCATCAATATATTAGGGACAAGAAGAACATCCTGAAGAGAGCCCCTAGCCAATGCAATAGAACCAGAACCCATGATGGTAAGATGTGATGAGTTCCCAACAAAAATCTATGAAGTAGGACAAGGGGCAAGTGAGTTGACCAACTGCTGAGTTTTCTCATATGGTGAGAGGCACCAGAATCAAGAATCCAAGTAGGCCCAAAAGTCATAGCTCATGCAGTAAGAGCGTGACCTTTCCCTATAGGTTGGGATGAAGACTTAGGAGTTGAAATGTGATGCTCCTGCATGGCTTCCTCTAAAGCCTCCAAACATTTCCAACGCCTAGAAACAAGATGCCCATCCTTTCCACAAAAATTGCAGGTCTTAATTGATTTCTTCTTAGTCTTGGAGGTCTCAGTTGATTTCTTCTTAGTCTTGGAGGTAGACTCAGTAGACTTTGAAGAAGATTTTCCCTTGGAAGGGTTAGCCAGAGGTTTGGAATCAATTTTTGATGTATCTTTCTTCGGTTTGGCTTTCTATTTTGGTTTCCCCTAAGAAGTTTGAGCAACCAATGCTTGGTTGGAAGAGCTAGAGGCATCCACCTATTGGATCTTTTCTTGGTCTCATGTTAACCGATCACAAAATGTCTCAAATGAGGGCATCTAATATCTGTTACCCAAGGCATCCATAGTGGAGTAGAAAGTGGAAGAGAAGATCTAATACTGTCCTGACAACTTTAAAAGTATCAAAAAAATACATTAATCATCTGTTTTGGTTTTCCCACATCCCTAAAAAATTGTACATAGAGATTTGAACTTCATCAAAAAGTCTTCAATAGTGGGAAAGTTGGCTAGTGTCAAAGAAGTCAACTCTGCATCAAGTTGTAGTGCCTAGAACTCATTCACTATGCTAAACAACATTTGGAATTTGGTCCAAATAGCTAGTGGAGTGGTCAAACCATCCAAGTGAAATAGTAGACTATCTGAGATGTTCAATACAATCAGTCCCATGGCTTCATCCATTTTGTTTTTGTGCTGAAAAACCTTAACCTCAAAAGGGCACTACAAAATAGGTTGGTTTGCACCTAGACATGACCATAAACCTCTTGACATGAGAAGCCTAGTCATCTATGTCTTCTAGGTGTGATAGTTGTGTGGTGTGAGCCAGATCACAAAAGGATCCAACATTGAGAGAAGAAGATGAAAGCAGAAGGATCTTATTCTGAAGTAAATTATAGAAAAGAAAATGCTCCCCCCCACAATGAATAAATGTATCCCCCGAAACCAAAGCAACAACTATTGAAAAACACAAAAACTAAGAAAAGAATTGAATTTCAGATGCAAAAAAGAGGAAAAAAAAAAAGCCTCTACTTCAATGCCAAAATTGGAAGCTCAAAAGAACTTAGAATCAAATGAAACTAGCACCATTGTCTCTGTCTTTGAGTCAACTTTTTGGTGCTTCTTTCAAATCACAAAAATACATCTATATGGTCAAGTTATGGCCAAAAAACTAATTGTTGCTCCAAAAAAAAGGCTCTCTAGAAAAATACAGACATTGTTTTATAATTAATGCCTATACGGCCATCATAGGTTATCGTCGGGAAAAAGATTTTGTGGCTAGATTAATGATGCCAGCGGCTGGAATGATGACATCACATGGCCAAAAAATGACATCAGCACTGGCTAGGAAAAGATGACGTCAGACTGGATAAAGATGACATCATCCCAAGAAATGACATAGCAGTGTTTGAAAATGATGTCAGCATGATGTCAAATGTCAGAGCTTCCATTGGGTGGTGTCCACTGGTGGCAGTGGTGCCCAGGAGGAAAACCCAGTGGTGTCGCTAGCTTTGGCAAAGCAGAGGTGGACTGTTGGTAACATGCAGGCCATGGAGGAGCTGGGGTAGTTTTATTGGCGGTGCCTCCCTCTAATCTGAGCATCGGCTAAGTGCTGGTGGCCCCGCAATGGCATGCGAGCACTGCTACGGTGTTGCATTTTTTTTATTTTTTAAATATTTTTTCATCTGTACGATCGTGTAGCAACTTGCAAGGGGGGCTAAAAAAATTTCCCTAACACCTTGAAGCCAAATTTGACAAGTTTTATATATTTCTTGACTGCAAACAGCCTTTTGGATCCAATGGCAATGTCTGTTTGGGCCCAAAGTGCCCCAAAAAATTGCCCTTCTCCCTTTTGAAGAAAAAACCTCTGAAAAAGCTGGGGTTTCTGACTCAAAATTGTGGCTTCAAGAATCTTTAGGTGAGGAAGCAGCAAGTCTACTTTGATACCATGTAGAAGTTGAGAAAACCAACTTAACAGTACACCAAGAACACCTACATGCAAATATCCTGCGATGAAGAGAAACCAAAAAATGAAAAAGTAGAGCTCAGAAATTCTCAACAAAGTGAGAGAAAAATGTATTCCAAGTTATAAAAATGAAAAGTACAAAGGTTCAACCTTAAAGGTGAACAAAACCCTAAAGGGAAAGGAAAACTAGGTTTGCGTATTATAATTAATAAAAAATATTAATTATATGCACCTAAGAGAGCTTAAGTAACTAGAGTAATAAATAACAATTAACTAAATCAAGATGATCTAATTAATAAGCATAATAGAATAATTACTCTAACAGTTTTGATTAGTTTAAAAAAAAATTAGTTAATCTAAACCCCTATTAAAATTATTTTTTATTTAAAAGCCTTATACTTAGATCTAAGGTTGTGGCTTTAATCTGATGATCATTGTTTCCTAATAGTGAATAGAATCCTACCCTTACATGTCAATTTAATGCCAGATCAATTAGCATATTATGAATTTGTATACTTTAAAATTGAGTCTGTAGTATCCTATACTAACAAAAACAGACTCAGCATAGATAGGACAATATACACCATAAATACCTAGTCAATATAAATAGAAAACTCAAACTCATTTGAAGGATCTAGAAGCAACTAGATTGTTTGCCATCATCACCTGATGTTAGCTAGATGACATCAAATAAATCTGTAACAAGATTTAGCCTGGTGTCACATAATGATGATAAGAGCATGGGAGACATAAAGCCTTGGAGGTATTAATAAACCTATGCCTCTGAGCAATAAATTTGGAATACAAATTAATAGATATGATTTACTAATTCTTAATTCATACATAGAGTTCCTTTTCTAGATTTTTGAGTTATTACTTAACTTTTTTTTTTTAAACCTTTCTTTTTTTATTAATTATTTTTAGATTGCCTTTGATTCTTTCAAATTCTTGATTAGTAGCTATAAATTTTCTCCCACTATCCCTATGATAACTATGTGGGTCAAGTGTTCCCATTCACATTTAGCTAAATATATAGATTTTACGTATGTATATTCTTGGGCCAACCTTTGTACCCTTGTAGAAATAGATAACTAAACGTAATGTGGATGTATCCTTAATCTCTAGCTACTCCTCTAAATATAATTTTACTAATAGAGTAGTTTTCCCTAATCCCTTTATATTAGTATGGCTATTCGATTCTTTTTTACATTACTATTCCTTATATATTAAAATATTTTTGCCATCAGCACCCTTATTTGCTAGTTGATCTTCTTTTTTGTTACCTTCCTGGAAAATATGAATAATTTGAATATCTTCGAAGCAGTCCAGAATATTTAGTACTTCTTCTAGTTTAGAGAACCCAATTAGGCATCTTCCTTTTCCTAATGGAAAATTTAGTACAATTTGTGAATCTTCTTCAATAATAAGTTTTGATACACCTAGATTTAGGAAAATTTGGAGACCTTCTTATAGAGCTTCTAGTTCAGCAAGGTTGTTAGTAGTTGATCCTATGGATTTAGCCCTTTTGGTGATCCACCTGCTAGAATCATTATTAATTATACATCGTATTCCAACAGTATGAGGATTGCCTCTTGGGGCTCCATCAAAAATTAATTTGGTCCACCAAGTCAATGTTGCAATCCATCTATATTTTTTCATCACCTCTTTATTCTTCTTTTTATAAATAAGCAGAGGATTAATTAGGTTTTTCCAAAAAAAATTCATTAATCCATCCCATAATGAAAATGATCCTTCCTCTTTTTGGGTTTTCCTCAGGTAAGCATTTAAAATTTCAAATATGCATGCCTCAATTTTTTAATAATCTCATCTTCTATTATGTTCTTGTCACAAAATATTCTTTTATTCCTTTCTTTCCATATTTCCCACACAAGGATAGATGGACACATATTCCATAATTTTCTATATATAAAATTACTATTATTTGTTGGCCAGCCCTTAAGAAAATCAGCTACGGATCTTGGCATAGGGGCAATCCAACCTAGCATCTATCTGAGCCAATCCCAACAATATTGAGTATATGGACATCTATATAAGATATGATCAGTATTTTTCATTGTCATGCTTACATAGCACACATCTTGATGGTCCCTCAATACTCATCTTACTGAGTCTATCAGCAGTAAGGACCCTATTCTGAGATGTCATCCACAAAAAGAATCATGCCTTTGGCAGACAAGATGAATCCGAACATAGTTTAAGTGGGATGTTCACTTCTTCCCATCTTTGGGAATGTGTGATAAATCTATATCCATTTTTAACACTATACCTACCATCTTTTGATGTAACCCAAATGAGTTTGTCATTTCTTTCTAACTGCTTTATTTTCCTTTTCAAAATGATTTTTCTATATGCCTTTTTTACTATTGGTTCCATGTCTATATTCTCCATAGATTTCCATTCGCATCTTATAATTCCATTAATAACTCTTTTTTTTTTTAATTGCTGATCTTACTTCCCCAGAGTTTATCTAATTTCTTTTTTATGCTAGCTAGGATCCCCATGCTATCTATTGAAGGGTAACCATCCCATGAATCCTCTCAGAAGAGAGATTCATCACCATTCCCAACATCCCATGTGAGATATTTACTAATAAGGGTTGTGCTTTTTGCTATAAAATTCCAACTTTTGGATCCTTTAGGGAGAATCCTCATCTAAACATAGAATAGGGATCATCTGCATTAAGGTATTTTTTATACATAATTTTAGCCCATTTATTATCCCTTTGTACAAAGAGACACAAGTAAGTGTAGCCCCTAATGTTTCATTTTTCTAGCTTAAGTTTTTGATACCTAAGCCTCTTAATTCCTTTGGCTTGCATAAATTTTCCCATTTAATAAGCACTGATTTTTTCTATTCATCAGTGTCATTCTAGATCTAAAAATTTTGAGTTTTGTCTCAAGCTTCTTCTTGATATTTTTTGATAATGGTAAGCAAGAAAGGGAATATGTTGGGAGGGTGGATAAAACTGCTTTGATCTTAGTAAATTTACCTGCTTTAGTGAGCCATTTATCTTCCCACCCTCCTATCCTTTTATCCATTCTATCAAGAATACTATGCCATCCTTTGTTAGTTTTACTACCTTTTTTCTATCTCTATTCCTAAGCATTTACATGGGAATGTACCTCTTTTATACCCCATAATGTTACAAATCTATTTTTCCATTTTAGGTTTGGTGTTAATGAAAAATATTTCTGATTTTTTTGTATTCACTTTTTGACCTGAAGCATCAATATATTGTTGAATAATCTGTATACACTAAAAATTGTCCTGAATGACTTTATTAATTTAATTAATAATAGTCACATTCTTCTACTTATTTAATTAAAATTATTTTAATTAAATAGGTTCATTTTTGCCTAAGTATTTAAATTTAATTTAAATACTTCCTAGCCTTAATGTGTTAAATTTAATTTAATACATAATTCTCCATTTATTCTTTTTTAAATAAATTTTATTTATTTAAATCCTCCATATCCTATTAATTTCTTCTAGACCTAAATTAAATTTAATTTAATTTAATTTAATTTTTATCCTAATCTATGAGCCTAAGAGTACGTGTACTCTTATGAGTTGTCATCATAAGAGTTTACATTTCTTTTTAAGCACATGGTGTCTACAACTTGAGAACTTTCTACACACATGTGCCACCTCATCATTTTATCCTCCTAACCAAGGATATGAGATAAGGAGATAAGGTGCTTAATTGTTAATCCTTATCCTTATCCTTATCTTCTAGACACCCTCTAGATGTTTCCTGACAGTCTTTAAATAGAAGCCTTGTCTCAAGCATTGCATATAGAGAGGATTATTGGATTGCATTGACACGCCGTTGCTTTGAGTCTAGAATCACCACATTGAGAGCTTGCATTATAGGTACATTTCCATATGGAGTTCATAGGCTGCATCTTAGTGATTGGTTAGGTGGTAAGATTTACATTTTGTATTGCATTTTAGTTTTTGTTGTGCATTCATATTTAGTTTACACATTCACTTCTAGTTTTAGTTTTCATTCTAGTTATTAGCTTGCATTCATAGATAGTTTTCATCATTTCATGTTCATTGCATCATAGAGTACCTTTGAGTGTGACTTCCTCCATAGTCATATCTTGAAAGTATTCGTCTTTTCATATAGTCTAGGATCATATTGCACATTCACCTTGCACTCACACTCACATTTGCACTTCCACACAAGGGATTTACTTATTGTTGTGTTTGTGAGAGCATACCAAACACACCCTCCATCAAAGATACACCAAAAATGGCTACACATAGCTGCCCTTGTTGAGTATTAGAGGTGGTTGGAATTTTGGTTTTTTGGTTGCTTTTGTGGATTTCTTTTAAATTATCTTGATTCCTTAGGCTTTCAGCAAATTGCACATTTTTCCAGCACACATAATCATCTTAATGTTTAAGGCCTCATTTATTGTGCTTTCTCCTAGTAAAATGTTATCATCTACATATTGTTGATGGGTTATATTAGCAACATTCTTGGTAATAGTAATTCCCCTAATTTTGCTATCATAACTTACACTTTTTTAATAGCTCTACCAAAGACTTTTTCCATGATAATGTATAGGAAAGGGGATAGTGGATCTCCTTGTCTTAAACCAATAGATGTGCCAAAAAAGCCTTCAGGATTTCCATTAATGAGAATTGATGTTTTAGATGAAGATATACATTGATAGATAAGATTTATCCATTGGTGAGAGAATCTAAAAGCTTCTTAGGTTTTACATAAAAACCTCTAGTCAACCATATCATATGCTTTCTAAATATCCAGTTTCATGAACATGCATGCATTTTTATTTTTATTGGTCAAGTGTAATGCTTCTTGAATAATGAGTATCCTATCTAGTATTGATCTTCTTGGTACAAAACCTATTTTTTCTTCTAATATAAGCTTAGGAAGAAATGCTTTCATTTGATTAGCTAAAATTTAGGATAGAATTTTATAGATGGTGATGAAAAGAGCTATAGGTCTAAAATCCCCTAGGTTTTTGGGATCAACTTTTTTGAGTATCAATGTAAGAAAGGTATAATTAATTTTTGATAATAATGATCCACCATTTCCTGATGCCTCAATGGCTTTTCAAAGATTAGTTTTGATAATATCTCAACACTTTTGATAAAAGAAGACCTAGAAACCGTCTGGTCCTAGAGAGTGA
This sequence comes from Cupressus sempervirens, assembly GCA_028749045.1. Taxonomy (NCBI): domain Eukaryota; kingdom Viridiplantae; phylum Streptophyta; class Pinopsida; order Cupressales; family Cupressaceae; genus Cupressus; species Cupressus sempervirens. The sequence continues at coordinate 822,999,823 of CM053786.1, forward strand.
TTTGGATTCATGTTGAATAACACTAATTTGACTTCTTTCAAAGATATGGGTGAGTTTAATGCTTTATTATCTTCTATAGAGATCGCTTTTGGTATAGTTTCCAACATTTTTGCTTGAGCTATCATGTTCAAACCTGTAAAGTTATTTAATAAATTCTTTAAATGATCTACTAAAATCTTTGATATACTATCAAGATTCTCAATGATAGTGCCTGAAGTGTTTTTAATTTTACTTTTAACTCTGTTGATTAGGGTGCTAAATTATGAAAAAAATTGTGTTAAGATCTCCCTCTTCTAGACATTTCTCTATTAATTTTTTCCTTCAAAATACTTGTTCCTTTGCTAGAATGTTTTCCTATTTAGGAAGGAGTTCTTTTTCTAGAAAGAAGTTTTTACTATTCATACCTTCTTTAATTACTTCTATGTTTAATTTCTTTAAACTTTCTTCTATGTCTAGTTTTTTTCTAAATATATTGTTGAAATGTTCTTTGTTCTACTTTAGTATATTTTCTTTAAGCATTTTCATCTTAGATACGAATATATACATTTTGGAACCTTTAAAATTGCCTTGATTCCACCATTCTCTAATGAGATCAATAATTTTTTTGTCTAAAAACTACATTTTTTTGCATTTAAAAGGGTTTTCGGTAGGTTTATGGGGTTCAATAAATTCAATCCTAACCAAATAGTGATCTGATCCTACTATGGGAAGGATTGAGGCTTGAATATCAAAATCTAATCCTCTTAGTTCTCCTTTGAGGAAGAACCTATCCAAGTTCTCAATGATATATGAGAAATCTTTCCTTCTATTGTTCAAAGTGTACTTACCATTATTAATGGGGATATCAACTAGGTAATTAAGGTCTATCCATTTTATAAGTTCCAAATATGTTTGGGGAATTTGCTGGATACCTCAAAATTTTCATCTATGTTCGTGATAGTATTGAAATCTCCACCTATTAGAATAAGTTTATTGCTGTGATTTTTATAAATAGACTTATTTCTTCCTATAATAGTTTTTTATCTCTGTTATGGATCAGGCCATATATGTTTATTAGAATTAACTGTAAGTTAGTCTTTATGCTTTTAATTTTGTTTCTCATCCATGAATTATTTGAATTTATAATATTTATATTTATTTTCTTAGGATTCCAAATCATTCCTAATCCCCCTGATGCTCCTAGAGATTCATGCAAGTTGATGTTCCAACTTCCTAATTTCTTTCCTAGCTTAATTCCTTCTTCCTTATTTAGTTTTGTTTCTTGTAACATTATAATTTCATAATCAAATTGTTTTAAATTATGTTTTAGTAAATGTTTCTTGCTAGGTGCATTTAAGCCCCTAGCATTCTAGGTAGTGATCTTCATGCTACTATGGGAAGGTTCTTCCCCTTCCCAAGTTTAAGTAACTGACTTATCTTTTGTTATTCTTTTTCCTGCCCTTCTGCTTCTCTTAGTTCTTTTAGGGACTTCTTTTCTTTCTTAGCTTTCTAACTGCCATATTTAGGGGTGCTTATCCCTTCTTGGTTCATTAGAATACCTAATGTTTTATGTTGTCCTATGCATTTTCTACACTTTCTGATTGCTTACCTTTTTTCATATCTATGTCTTTATTTTCTAATTCTATCATTATCTGATCATCTGTACTCATATTAACTACTAATCTAGTGCATTCCCTTTTCTACCCACATCTATAACATCTCTTTTTCCTGAGTGTATTCTATCTTTGATTGTTTGTTTCATTTTCCTATTCTTATCTTCATCATCAATGATTAACAAATCTCTTCTTAAATCTTCAAAAGTATATTTATCTCCTAGTTTCAAAACTCATTGAATTAGTTCCTCTTTTTGTACATCACTACTTTTATCAATATCATCATGGTTAAAAACTTGTATCAATTCATCTATTAATCGTTCCAAGTTTTCTTTCTAAGTTTCATCTGACATTGACATTTCCAGATTGTCATTCTCTAATAGCTCATTATTCAAGAAGTCATGAAAATCTTGTATCGGTATTCCTTTTATCTTACTTTGATCATTCTTTCTTACAATGTGCCCACTAAGATTATTATTTGGAGATTCTTGTGTTGTATTTGGTGTTTTCCAAAATCTAATACACTTCTTGACTACCTCTTTGTTGGCTTCTATGATTTCCTTTATAGACTCTACTTTCTGTAGCAATGGGGTCTCTAATACTTCTTTTGTGTGTTTTATCCTTACTGCTCTTAAGAGATGCAACTAAGAAGAGACCTTTGTTTTCAATTTCTTCAAGAGTGTTGGTAAAGTTATCCAAAATATTTTTTTCCTGGGACCTGGGTTCTTTTCTTGATGCTTTTTCTTTCCAACCCATTTCTTTTGTAACCTTCATTGTCTTACCTTTTTTTTGTTTGTATTTATTCCTTCTATATCTATTTATTGTCTTTTGCATCATAATATAAGTTGTCTTAAGTTCTATTTTTACTTCATCTCTTCTATTGATACCTTTATTACTTTGATCTTCATAGGTTGGTTCATTTCCCCATTGTGGGTTAGTGCCTTTATTTTGTTTTATATCTAACAGATCAATCATTTCTTTACTGTTATTTGATATTGAAGACTTTCTCTTTTTTTTTTTAGCGCTTCATCTTCTTCCATTTCTTGTAGATAATTTGTAGTTTCTTTTTTATCTTTGTCTATGATATATGTAATTTTAGTTATGACTTTTGCTTTTTCTTTACTTCTTTTACCAACTTCCAACTCCAACTATTTTTCTTGTTGTAAAATGACTACACTTCCCCTGAAATTATTTTCTATTCCTTATACACATCATAGGGAAGATGTCTTTAAGCTCATAGGTTGGTTGCATGGATTTAAATGTGATCTTTCTTTCATTATTTATTCTAATTATTTCAGAGATTTTGTCTTCAATTCTATGAGGATTTAAGTTATAGATAGATCTATTGGTTATAATTACCATAATAGGTTGGAATTTAGGAGTATTAATCTCGTAGTTAATCAAAAATTTAATGTTATTATAGTATTTATATGAAGTGTCTATTCCTATCAGGTTCTCCATTGATGAATCTATATTTTTGAGAATTTGTATATGCAAAAGTTACGGTGGGAGTGAATGAATTGAAGCCCATGTTGGAATGGAAAAGTTTAACAATTCTTCCTCAAAATCTGGTATCCATTCCAAGAATCTAATAGTATAACCATTGAAATAGCAAACAAAGGTAAAGAGAAAATCTTTTTTGACATTTTCATCCCTACACTGAATGAACATAACTCTTTCAGAATGGTGAGATATACTTACCTAGTTTTGACAAAAATCCTAGAGCCAATTAATTAGATTTATCATATCTTGTTTTGGCTCATTCCATAGTGTAAAAACACCAAGATTCTTGCATTCATGCCATCGCTCTTCACTATTTGGATTGTTGATGATTAGTATCTATTCTTTAGCTTTAATATTAGATTGAGCAATCTTTTGAAGTTGACCAGGGTATTGAGAGGGAGAATCGGGAAAAATATTCCTACAATGAGGGGGAATATATGTTTTTGGAAGGTTATGTGAGGGTTTGAACTTTAAGGATTTGGGCTTACAAAGATGTGCTTCAAGGGTTTTGGGGGAATTTGCATAAGGTTTATTAGCGGGACCTATCTGCTGGGAATATAGAGGAAATCTCTTGCAGGAAGCATATTTTGTATGATTAAAAAATAGAAATTGATTTTCTAGGCTATCAATAGAAAAAATGGTATTAGATCGATAGCTTTCCTTATTCACAACCAAAATGTTTGAAAATCTTTGAACCGTGTTGATATACCTATTTGGATTAATCACTAACCAAACCCCTATCTTCTCTGCATATTTCTCTGAACAATTTTGATTAGCGGCACATGATGTATTATTGATGATCTTGTGATTAAGATTCTTTTCCTATACATTCACATGGTCCATATTATTTTGCTTAGCAAGGGCCAAAAATGCATTATTTGTCTTTACTACATATCTCAAATTTGTAGACAGAGAGAAAATGTGGGGGTAATTTCCATTGTATCTTCTCCCATTCTTATTTATTTGGTGCTCTGGCAGAGAAGGTTGTATTAGTTCTTCCTGATGCAAATACACTCTAGGGTTTTGGACAATCCTCTAATATCTTGGATTCAACTTCCTACCTTTGAAACTATGTTTGTTATTAAGTGCATAATTCGTATTATTACACTCTGTTATGCTTGCCATGATCAGGATTTTTCTTGCAGATCTATTCTTCAATTCCATCACTTGAAATGTTGTGCTTCTGATCTGAGCTAATATTTCCATTAATCTTTCCCCAGTTGAGATTCAATTAGATCCAAGAAAAACTTCTCACAAGATAGAAAAGAAAACCTATGTATGAAATAACTTCAAAATCTTGAAATTGAATTCAAAAGCACTAAAAACAAAATGTATTAACTACATAGAGCTCCTTTCCTAAATTTTTAAATTTTCAATCAAACTTCAATCTTGAACCTATTTAGTCTCCTTCCTTAACCATCAAAAAACTAATGATCTGAGCCAAATGCGGTAGAATCCAATTTGATTTACTGTCCAAACCAATTCATGCTTCCTTGATTTAACTCTTTAACTCACAAATTCTAACTACTTTTTTAATTTTCTCTCTCCTCAAAACTTGTAGCTCTATCAAACTAAATTGAAGCTTAACTAATTTGAATCAATTTGTTACTAGAAAAGGTTGCTAGACTTTTCAAATCATCATAGGATTCTTCTCTGCCCTTCAACTAATAACATAAATTGTTATTTAACTATCTTTTCCTTATCTTTTTTCACAACAAAGTCTTTTGACCATTCCATGCTTACAATAATCGTTACTAATATCAAAGAAACAATCAATTTTTATTATTTAGTCTACATGAGAATTTTTAATCCTATTGCTATAAACATGTTCTAGTTCTAAAAAAATTAAAGATTTTAAAACTTCTTATTCCTGTAAATAACTAACAAAAATATGAATGTTTGAATCAAATAATAAAAATACTTAGAAACAATTCATTTTAATTAATTAAAAGAATGGTATAGTTGGAGCATCCAAAGCCCATTATTATGAAGAAAAATCAATTAACATAAAAGATCCTGAAAGGAAAAAGGAAACGAATGAGGGCACTGAATAATATTGGAGTTTGAATTTGTGTTAAATCTTTTGAATTGGACAAATGCAAGAAACTAAAGTCATCCTATAGAATCTAATTAAAGAAATGATATAGAAATTTTTTATTCACTTTTTTAAATAGTTGGTGTGCCCTATTTTTCTTTGATGTTTTGTATGCATTTCTTGTGAAAATTAACTATTGCAGTCACTGATTATTAATATCCTATCTTAACAGATTTTTTAATTGTCAAAAATAAATTCATAGCTTAATATCAAAAAATAATACAATTGCAACTTCACCAATAAAATATGGAAACAAATTCACAACATAATGAACATAATATTTTCAGACAAATTTTCCCTGGAAAAACCCCTAAGAGAAAACTAGTTCTATAGATGAGGAATTATAGTACACTTTAGCAAATCAAGAGATACAAAATTTCTTGCCTCTCACTAGAAAAACTTTGACAACCTCCTAATTTCTCCCGCTAATATTCCCCACTACTATTCCCATGCTAACACTATGCCCTTGCTAACACTGCAAGACTATTTTCTAACATTGGAAACTTACAAACTCATTTGCTAACAATGCAAATGTTTCTCCAAACTTCTTGTTCTCCAAATGCACCCTAGACCCCCTTTTATACTACTCTCATTGGTAAACCAATGGACAAGATCGATTTACAATCGATGACTGAGATATAAAACAACTTACCGACCCTAACAAAATTGGTTTCTTGTTGCTTCTAAAAGAAGTCAATTATTTAATAAATGATTGTCCTTACTCTAACCAATTTGTTAGAAAAAAAATTATTTACTAAACAATAGCATATGGATGAATAGTTGTCCAAGCTACCAAAACTAACACTCCCTCTTAGCGAGAAGCTTTTCTACATGACACCCAACTTATTTCTGAAGAAGATGAATTTTTTCTTCCCCAATGCCTTAGTCAGAATGTCTACTACTTGCTCCTCTGTAGGTATGTACTGGAGTTGAAAAACCCCCCATTGTACAAAATCTTTGATGAAGTGATATCTAATATCTATATGTTTAGACCTATCATGAAACACTAGATTCTCAGACAACTTGATGCAACTCTAATTATCACAATGTATCACAGTAGTCTCAACCTTCTAATCAAACAAAGCTACTAACAACTTCCAAAGCCATATAGCTTCACATGTTGTCATGCTAGCTGCTATGTATTCTACTTCTATTGAACTTAGAGCCACAGACTTTTGCTTCCCGTTGAACCAAGAAACAACTCCTAATCCCAAGCTGAAACAAACACCTTGAAGTGCTCCTTTTGTATGTTGTACTTCTTGCCCAATCTATGTCAGTATAGCCTATCAACCTAATACCTTAACCTCGAACATATATGATCCCATACTCAACTATACCACGTAAGTAATGTAGCACATGCTTAGCTACTATTCAATGCATTCTCTTTGGATCAACCATGAACTGACTAAGAGAGTTAACTACAAATGCTATATCTAGCCTGCTGTTCACCAAATACATAAGCGAACCAATAAACTATCTATATAAAGTGGGATCTACATCCTTTTCCCTACATGTATCTACCTTCCTCCAATTTGTGATCATGGGTGTAGACATGGCTTTGCAATCCTCCATCCCGAATTTCTTCAAGATTTCAATGCAATATTTCCCTTGACCAAGAAAAATCTCCCCATCTATCTGTCACACTTCCATGCCTAGAAAGTAGTGCATAAATCCCAAATCCTTCATCTTGAACTCTTCTACAAGGTTCCTCTTACAATCCACTATGAGCCCTAGTGAACCTATAAGAAATAGGTCATCCACATAAAGAACAAGAATGAGAATCTCACCCCCAACCATCAAGTAGTAAGGTTAGCATCTGCTTCACTCTTCACAAAGCCCATTTTCTACAAGTATGTTGATATATGCTCATACCACACTCTAGGAGCCTACTTGATTCTATACAATGCTTTATTCAATTTGCACACATGGGTCTCTTTGTTATGTGCTACAAAGCCTTTTGGTTGTTCTATGTATTCTTCCTCCTTCAACTCACCATTAAGGAATGTTGTCTTGACATCCATTTGATGGATCTGCCATTCCATATGTGCTACAAGTGAGATTACAGCTCGTATAGAAGTATACCTAGCAACTGGAGAAAATTTGTCCTCATAGTCTATTCCCTCCTTCTGAGAGAACTCCTTTGCCACAAACCTCGCCTTGTATTTGTTGATGCTACCATTTGCACCATGCTTTACCTTATAGATCCAGCATGATCCAACTACTGCCCTATCTGTTGGTCTAGGCACTACCTCCCACACATCATTTTGCATTATTGAGGAATTTTCCTCAACCATAGCATCTTTCCATACTTGATGTTCTATAGCTTCATGATAGCTAGAAGGCTCACTATCTACCAACTGACTCATTAATGCCACATAGTCATTGAACTTGGCTAGTTGTCTTTGATGTCTATTACTCTTCCTAGGAGGTCCCACAAACTCCTAAGTGTCCCTTTGTGCATCTAGAACCACATGGTTCCTATTGCCAATTGTAGAGGATGAAATTTCAACCTCTAAGTCCTCTAGATACATTTCTTGTTGCACCTATTGCTCCATACTCTGTGAATCTTCACTACCTGAGTCTACACTCATACTGGTAACTATACTTAAGCTTTGCTACCCTTGACTTGGTCTTGGAGCTTCTGTTGACTTCTCACTCTGATCATCTATTGGCAAATCTCTGGATCTCCTGAATGCCTTGTCCTCCACAAACTTGACATCACGTTTGAAAATAATTCTTTTAGTCCTTGGAATAAAAATCATGTATGCCTTTGAGGTTTCACTATACCCAAAAAAGTACCCCCTCTTTGTAGTCTAATCTAACTTTGTATGTGTATCTCTAGGAATATGACAATATACCAAACTCTTGAATATCTTGAAGTGACCAGCATTTGGATTCCTCCTCTGGCATCATCTTCCCTAGCACCTTGTGTGGAACTCTATTCTGGATGTAGACTATTGTATTACATGCCTCTATGCATAAGTAACTAGGCATGTCCTGGTCATGTAGCATAGCTCTTTCTACCTCTGATATAGAATGGTTCTTCCTCTCAACAACTCTATTCTACTATGGATTGTAAGGAATAGTCCATTCTCTCTTGATTCCTTGTCTAATACAGAAATCCTAGAAGACATTCCCTTTGTACTTGCCTCCATTGTCTAACCAAAGAACCTTTATCTTCTTTCCTATCGAATTCTCTACAAGAGCCTTGAACTCTTGGAATCGACTAAAAACCTCATCCTTAGTCTTCAAGAAGTATATCCAGGTCTTTCTAGAGAAAAAATCAATAAAAGTAACATAGTACTCATATCCTATGAGAGATTCCATCAATATCAATCCACAAACATCTAAATGTACTAGATCAAGAACACCCTCTGATCTAGTGTCACTTCTTGGAAAAGATGCTTTCACAAACTTCCCCAACACACATCCCTTACATACATCATCATGCTCTGTTCTCACCTCTGGAACACCTATCACCATCTCATGAAGCAATCTAAGTGCTCCATGATGAATATGGTTCATCCTCCTATGCCATAGCTCTCCAAGATCTCTAGGATTACTACTACTCATGAGTGCCTTAGGAGTATCAAACTACAACCTATAAAGGTGACCACTTCTAACTCCAATAGCTATGGGTGATTCTCAATCCTTATGCTTAATCAACACATATGTCCCTCTAAAGAGTACATTATACTCCCTATCCTAAAGAACAAATACAAAAATCAAATTCATACCTAAGCTTGGCACATACAACACATCATGAAGTGGAATTAACTTTCCATTCTCCCTCTGAAACTAAACAATCCCTTTCCCAACTGGGTTGAGTTTGGACAAGTTTCCCCTAGAAAGTTGGATGTTGGTGTCCTCCTCCTTATAACTGGAGAAGTAGTCTCTAACTCCTATCATATGAAATGATGCCCCACTATCTATATACCAAACACACTATGAGGTTGAGCTAACCATACAAGCTATGAGTGCAAATTCATCTTCCATTCTACTAGAGAGTTCTTTTGCACTTGCTAAAGCTACCACCTGCTTCTTACCCTTCTTCCTCTCTGGAAAATCACTAACATAGTGGCCAAACTCATGACATCCAAAGCACTTGATCTTAGAAAGGTCCTTCTTCTTCTTCTCACTTTGTGAATTTGATCCTTTGCTAGATCCCTTCTTTTCTTTCCCTTTCCCTACTAGGGCAACATTCTCTTGTTCCACATCATTTTTCTGACTCTTGTTGGCCCCATTGATGTCCACTGACAACTTGAACAAGATACTACATTATTTAGTAAACCTATTTAGGGCTATTCTCACTAGCTCGTCATCACTAGGACTATCTCCAACAACTGCTAACTCATCCTTGACAAGTCTAAGCCTGGTGAGGTAACTTGTAAAGTCTTCTCCCTAGTTCATCTAGGTATTCTTTAGCTTCTCTCTAAGAATCATCTTCCTATTGGTGGTAGCATTTTGGTACAGATTCAGAATGGCATCCCACATCTTCTTCACCGTATCTAGCTCTGAGATATGTGAAACAATATGATCCTTGACACCATCAACGATAATCCTCCTCACCTCACTATATTCCTTCTTATATGTTGCAAGTTGTGTTGCATCTATTGGTATAGGTACAACACTAGTAGCATAATTCTTGATACCATTCTCTTCCAACAATAAAGAAATTTTGGCCTTCCAGACACCAAAATTTGAGGCACCATCCAATCTATCCTGATCTCTCAAACTAGCTGAAGCCATCTCAAGGAATTAAACCAAAAATAAATCTAAAGAGATCAAAAAAAAATTCCTAGGGAAAAACTCTTCTACCCTCAACAATGCTCTGATACCATGTGAAAATTAACTATTGTAGTCATTGATTATTAATCTCCTATCTTAATAGATTATTTAACTGCCAAAAACAAATTCACTAATTAATATCAAAAAATAACACAACTACAACTTCAACAATAAAATATGAAAAAAAATTCACAACACAATGAACACAATATTTTTGGACAAATTGTCCCTAGAAAAACCCCTAAGGGAAAACTAGTTCTACAAATGAGGAATTATATTAAACTTCAAAAAATCAAGAGATACAAAATTTCTTGCCTCTCACTAGCAGAACTCTAACAACCTCCTAATTTCTCTCGCTAATATTTCCCACTATTATTCTCACGCTAACATTGCACCATTACTAACATTGCAAGACTGTTTGCTAACACTGCAAACTTACAAACTCATTTGCTAACATTGCAAATGTTCCTCCAAACTTCTTGTTCTCCAAATGCCCCTAGAACCCCTTTTATACTACTCTCATTGGTAAGCCAATGACCAAGATCGATTTACAATCGACGGCTGAGATATAAAACAACTAACCAACCCTAACAAAATTGGTTTCTAATTGCTTCTAAAAGAAGTCAATTATTTAATAAATAATTGTTCTTACTCTAACAATTTGTTAGCAAAACAATTATTTACTAAATAATAGCATATGCACGAACAACTGTCCAAACTACCAAAACTAACATTTCTGAGTAATTTCCCTCTATTTATATTGAATTAAGGTTCACTTTCTAACACACAACATGCAAATGACTATGTAATTTAATAAAATTATTAAAAATATATACTAATGAATGTTTCCACTGTAAATTAATAATAAATATAATATATTATAATATTTAATTTAACTAAAATTATGAATAAAATGTAATGTATAATTTAAAAATATTGAAAAAATAAATTATTAATTAATATTATATAATAGAAAATTATTATTCTATAAAAGAAGAAATATACTATATTCATTAATATTATTTTTCTGTGATATTTAATAAATTTAATTATTCGTAAATTTAGAAAATCATGAAAATTAAAATTAAAAAATAACAATTAAACTTTATAGTCATATGAAAATAATAAAAGAACTTTAAAATTTATATGTATCTACTACAAATCTCATGACCCAATTGTATTTTTAAATTTTGAAAAGCAAATAAATGATTAGTATTTAGAAAATAATTTTTATGAAATTAAAACTTAAATATTTGAAGTGTTTAGATTGATTTTCGTAGAAAAAGCTCTTAAGAAGAAAATTAACTTATGATATTGATTGAAAATAAGTTTTATTAACAAAATTGATTATGTTAGAATATGCTTATTAAGGACAAAACACTTATAGAGTAGTAGAAACTATGACAATATGTAGTAAATTAATAAATTATTGATTATGATCAAACTTATGTTAACATAAATTCAAAATTTAATGTATTGTTAAAATCACTAAAAATAATTTTTCAATATAAGATGAAACTCTTGAAATAATATTTAGTTTTGATATGCTTCTATATGATTTGATTTGAAATTAACTAATAAAAACACAAAGATATAATTAATTATTTTTACATTCAACATCATCTAAATTCAATTTTTCACTTATTGTATTTGTCGTAGACTAATACTATTGTAATCACCTCTTAACAAGTGATTAATATTTTTTATTTCAACCAATCAAAAGGTAGTATTTTTATTTACTTTTACTTTTACTTAAATTTTTCTAATATTTATATACTAAATTTTTAAATCATTGAAATTATTTTATGGTGATATTTTAGGATGTACACACCTTAAAATATGAAACACATTCAAAATATTAAATAAATTCTAGTGAGTAATATACTAAAACAAAACTAACACTTGCCCTAAAGTTGCAATGTGTAGTAGCATATGTTGTACGGTTTCTTCAATGTGACAAAAGAAGACTGTTTTTCTTGTTATTGATTGATGTGATGATTGTATGGATTTTATCCCATTTTGTTTGCAACAAAATCAGCTATTTGTAAGAATTGCACATCATAAATCTATCAAGAATTCTACTAATTGTAAGGCATTATTTTTGTGAAAATCATATAATGTAATGTATTAAATAAGCATAAATTTATTTTTTCCAATAAAGATTGTTGTACTTGAAGCTTGTTCTACTACTATCTATAGATATATTCTCATACTTTTTGTAACACATGATGCTGAAATGTAAGACTTGACAACTGTGTACATCTTGTACTCGAAGCTTGTTCTACTACTATATGTAGATATGTTTTCAAACTTTTTGTAACACACGATGTTGAAATATAAGACTTGACAACTATGTATATCTAGTACTTGAAATTTGTTCTACTACTATTTGTAGATATATTCTCAAACTTTGTGTAACACATGATGCTGAAATATTAGATTTGACAATTACATAATAATCTTGACATAAGTTGCCACCATCTTCATGGATATAATCACAAAAAAAAAATTAGAAAATCTAAAAAATCTCATTCCTAAAATGATTCCTATTTTTCTATGAATTATAAAATAAATTAAATTAAATATTTAAATGTAATTACAATCATATTATATTACCTTAAATATAAAAGCAGATGCCTATCAGAGTACGTCTACTTTGAAAATAGGAGTTGCAAGGCAACTTAGTTCCTGCCAAAGTGTGGGCAGGGCAGGTTTTGGCTTGACGAAAGAGCAATAAAGGGGTTGTGGATTGGATTGAGAAACTAATGGTCTTCTAATAAAATATTAAGAGCTTAGTTTATATAGATCCATCCATTTAAGGTGTTCAAGATTAATTCGTAGAATAAAACAATTGCTATGCTTGGTAGATGTTTCACAATGATATGTTGTATAAGTGGAAAATGCTCATTAAGAGCTTAGTTTATATAGATCCATTCATTTAAGGTGTTCAAGACTAATTCGTAAGACAAAAAAATTGCTATGTTTGATAGATGTTGTCTTACTGTGATATGTTGTATAAGTGGAAAATGCTCATGTGTTTCTACCACACCCTGAAGAAGTTTTCATATATTTGGCTTACCTGTCTAATTAGGTTTTCAATTCCATTGTGTTTAGTCTTTTAGGGCTCGTTTGGCAATGGGAATACAAGCAGAATAGGCATATGTAAATTCTTAGAATTTTGAATTCTTTGTTTGGATGCACCAAATTGAAATTGGAATACGAAATAAAATAGGAATACGTATTTCAATTTTGGCCCAAAAATGAGGTTTGCAATTCCACCTAAATAGGTGGAATTGAAATACGTATTCCTATTCTAGTTTTATTTATTTTTAAAAACATAAATTTTTTGATCCGCAAATTCCCCAACAAATTTTGGCTCAACCAAACAGAGAATAGGAATATGTAACCCCATTTTCTATTCCAAAATAGCTATTCCAATTCCCCTATTCCTATTCCCACAACCAAATGGGCCCTTAGAGAAGGCTTATTTGACTGCATTTCCAAAACATTGACTGGCCTTGATACTGGGACTTGATGTTGTAGAAAATCCATACTTTGTCTCTAATATTTACTAATTTTAATATGAATCTTCTAAAAATTACACTGCGGTGACTTAAACTGTAGATCAGACTTAGCACTTATGGGCCATATGTATTATCAATTAGAGAATCATTTCCTCATATTGTTTTTATACAAAATCTTAGTTAATAGTAACATTGACCCAATTTCATTGTGAGAGTCTAATACTATCGCCTGTGATTTATCAATGTTATCGCATTTTGGCTCAAGTAAATGATGAAATATGTTGAAGAGAGATTCAGATAGTCTTGAGACCAAAAACTTTGTTAACTACCTTAACCTTCGTTGGTTCCAGACAACTCAAAATCAAGGCACATATTCTAATCATCACTTGGGCCTTTTCTTATCTTTATGGCTACCCATAAAGCCTAAATTATCTTCTCCTTAGCGAGAAGGTACTAGTGTTTGTCTGAAGGACCGCCTCTTCCTGTCATTCTAAAAACATCACATCCAACAAAATCAAGATTGTTGCATGGGAGTCTTACAAATTTCATTCAATAGGAACACTTTTACAGGTATTGACATGCAAAAGAGTTCCCTTGATTCTACCAGGATAAAATTATTTGCTTCCTTTCTTGTGGCTCGATATACTTGTTGATTCTGTCAGTTTTTGCAACCTTGCTTGGCTCCCAATATGTTTTCACTCTGGTTGCTTGAAGTTTATATTGATTCTTGTATTACAAATTTGTATGATTACTGAATAAAACCATTGAAGCCCTTCTATAAGTCAAAAGTATGGATAAAATTTCTGAACCTCTTACTGGACACCACATTAATTTCAAAACTTTCACTATCTCTTCAACTCCAATTCAAGCGGTAAATGTATGAATTTCATTTCTGAAAATAGACTTTAGTCCCAAAATAAGATGGTGTTATCTTTCAAGAATTAATATGTTGTAATGAAAAATATTTTAAGGATTGAACTCTGTACTGAATTTTGATCTTAGAGCTTTGTTTTTCTGATACGATACATCGATCTAAAAATTTCATTTACAATTTAATCCCAAAAATAATTTGCATTACAACAAATTTTCAAATTTTAATCTATTATATTGACTTCATACGTGAAACCTAAAAATTACCCTCCAAAATTCAAACTAAGATTATTCTTCAAAAACAATTCTTGATAATCCAAGAATCCCTCCAATAAAAATTTGCAGATTAAAAGATTGTTCTTTCTAGAAAAAACTCTTAAGAATAAATATAAAGAGTGACCTACTAGCACAAAAATAGAGCTTTCATAGTCTAGGATCACTTAAAATGCATTACAAGATGAAAGCTAGTTTCAACCTCTACGACAGATTTCTTTCGAAATCATTTTTCACTGACTTAAATTTCCTGAGAACTCTAAATGCCTCTGTAGCCACAAATCCAGATGTGATTTCTATACTTCAAAGAAGGAAAATGAAAACAATCATATGTATTCTATAATTACACAAAAATTAAAGAACTAATGTCTCCAGTTGATTTTAATGGAGAAATTAAAGACAAAGCTTAGCAAATTTGGATTCGTAAAGGTTAAGATATATCTCACTGGTTGGGGGATGAATCAGTTATCCAAGGATCAAATGTACAATTAAAACTTTTTACAACTTAGTGAACCCATATCCATAAAGCATTTTCATCATGCATGCATCAATTAGATTATCCAATCACTTAAATTTGTAGATTATTGTCAAATCAATTTGTAGAAATATAAACATGAAACATAACAAATTCAATAATACATTTAACACAATGACTTAACTCTAAGGAAGCTCCAGTGTGAAAATAGCTTCCTACACTAATCCCTTCAGGAAAGTATTGTGCAAATTCTTATTAATTCCTTATAGTTTTAGATTCGATATTATGTAAACAATAATATTGCAGTCAACCATGAATACAGAAAACAAATAAGGAAAGAAAACACATAAACACAAAGATATGCTTGAAAAACCTTTCAGTAAAACAACTCCACCCCTCCAAAACCTGCACAATATATTATCTTCAACACAAAAAGTTACAACACACTTGCAATGCAAGTTCTTTTAGGACACAGAAGACCAATCCAGTAGCAACACACCATACCAACAATACGCTTTCTCTCTCTACAAGCTACAACCCTAAAAATGCTTATAGCATGTGGTTTCCCTTTTTAGGGCAACTTCCAAAGAACAATCATATTAGGTTTTTACCATTCTCCAAAAAATAGGATTCCACAAAAAAATTTGTGAACTTCGCATGTGAGTTGGAGACTCAAGTGTATAGTACTCAATGATCAATTGCCACATGTCTTCACATCTTCACCCATCATTGAATCTTTCAAAGATAGCTCTTACCCATCATAGGAATCTATCATAATTATTTTAGCCATGGTCTCCTTACACACAATTCAAGATGTGAAAACATACAAGTGGAGTGACACATCAATATGCCAACTAGACATGTACACTCATACTTAATTACATTATTTTCAAAAAATAAATTTACAAAACAAATAATAAGAATATGAATTATTCAAGATTGAGACACCTTATTCCTAACATTAACATGAAAACTCAATTTGGGAAAAACCACCAAAAATATGCTACTCATTCACACTCTTCCAAAGTGATGCCCTATGAAAGACCAACTTTATTAAAGGTTACAATACACACTGATAAATGTGACCCGGTTAAAGGATTTCAATCACCTTGTTAGGAGTGATCCTTGTTAGAAGATTTTAGATTATTCACTTGGAATGTCACCTGGTTAAGGATTTACAAATGACTGTTAGGTCAAGCTTAATCCAAATAATTTACCCTAAACTAATACAATGATTAGAGAGTAATACTAAAGCTTGATTTGATAGCAACTTACAACTTTATTTGCCGATTATAGATCTTTGTTTCAGTCCTTATTCTGTTTGGCTTTCACACTCTTCAACTCTGATAGCTTGTTCACCTTTCAAGCATCCATACCCTTAAGTCTTCTTGCTTTGTTTGCCAATGCAATCTCTTCTCTTAGGTCACTAAATGAAGAAAATACCCTAGACTCCTTGTCTTGCTTAGGTTATCACACATCAACTCTTGCTTCTCACCAGCCATCTCTATAAATAGAGAAATAAGATATTTTTTCATTCATCCTCCATCATCCATTTTAGGGTTAGGTTACATTAGATAGAATTTAATGAATCTATCCCTTATTTCATTTCATTCCCTTCTAGAAACTTCTCTTTCAATCCTCTTTAAATTCACCCCAAAATGGTTCATCTTGAATTATTTGCCACTACTTCATCAATCTTATTTTCCACATGGTTCACACAATCCAAGAAATCAAACTTATTAGCTTACATTCATCAAATTCTCAATATTTCTTATAATGCACACACTCAACATTAACAAGCTTTTGATGCTCAGCACATACTACATTTCTTGGCATTCATTGTCAAAACACTCAACACAAACTAAGGTTTACTAGTGCTTGACATCAACTAAACTTTACTTAGCTTACACTGTTTCACTCAGCTTACATTGAAATTGACTTTGCTTGGGTCCAACTAATTTTATGCTTGGCTTTCACTAATCTTGCTTAGCACCTACTGTCCACTCGGTCAATCTTGGGAGACAAAATTTGTTTAGCTTGTTCTTCTAAACTTACTAAGTGTGACCAGCCTTTGCAATCTTAAGTAGATTATCAATGCACTATAATATCACTATCTTAAGTGATCGTTGTAATCTTTTTCATATCATAACTCAACCTTTCCTCTAGGTGCTATTATTACCTCATTTGATGAAATCTTCTTCATCAATCAAACAAATGATTGTACTTAAATCATATAAGCAATTATCTTACTAGCAAGTAGCAGGTTTGACATTAATGACAAAACAATGATTGAAATATATTTATCATACTTGTATCAATCTATTTTCAACAATCTCCCTCTTTGGCATTGATGGAAAACCAAACTAACCAACCTTAATCAGTATGACCAATCAGAATACCAAAAAGAAAATAATTTCTTGTATTGAAATCTCTCCCTCTAGTAGCAACTTTCATTTTCTAAATAGACTACAAAAATTATGTTCTAATCAACAGAAAATCAACTCATCCTTATGACTCCCTCTTGCTCACTTCTTATATCTCCCTCAACATTATCTTCCTCTTACTAGGGTATGTACAGGATCATAGTGTGCCAAAAAGTGGTGATGTAAAAACATGTAGTTTTGAAATACCTAAAAGTGTTTCAAAATGTACTTTGACTTTTTTCTCGCCCACCCTGGTACGAAACCAAAAATGTAATACCTTGCCTGATCGGATATTCAATTTGAGAATCGGTATCTGATTTAGGAATGGGTATCGGATTTATGTTCTCAAATTATGGCACCAAATTCAAATGTAAAAAGAGTGGGGACCAATTTTTAAGTTGTATCAAGTCCTAGTATAATATAGTTATAGCATAATTGGGGGGAAGACCAATTATTATATATAGTCACTAAAATTTATTATATAGTATTAAATAATTATTATTATTTATTATATAATTGTTTTATATATAGTTATTACTTATTAAATATTATTATATAATTATATATCATATATAATTATTATATATTATATATTACTAACCTAAGTTAATAAACTATATGATGATGTATGTTCCTAGGGGTCCCCCGAGGGACATACATGTGTTCCAATGAGTCCAAAAGGGTGATGGGATACCTTAATTATATATCATATATATTATATATACTAGTAACCTAAGTTAATAAACTATATGATTATATATGTTCCTACAGGTCTCACTAGGGACATACATGTGTTCCAATGAGTCCAAATGGGTCATGTGATACCCTATGACCCATTTTGACCCATTATATGACAACATATCTTCCTAAGGGTCAATTGATGCCTAGGGACATATATCTTGTGTTTTGGTGGGTAGAAAGGGGTTGAGTATCTTATGACCCCTTTCGACCTAATACATGATAACATATGTTCCTAGGGGTCCTAGGACCCTTATAGACATATATGTTGTATTCCAATGGGTCAAAAGGGTTCATAGAGTATCCTAAGACCCTTTCAAGCCATTACATGACAACATAGGTTCATAGAGGTCCTGTGACCCCTAGGAACATATGTTGTTATGTAATGGGCCAAAAGGGGTCATATGGTATTTGATGACCCCTTTTGACTCATTAGAACACAACATGTATGGTCCAAGGGTTTCAGGACCCCTAAGAACATATATTATCATGTAATGGGTCAAAATTTGACCCATTGGAGCACATCACACATGATGATAAGGGTCCTGGGACCCCTTTCAACATATGTTCTCATGTAATGTGTTAAAAGGGATCATAGAATACCCTATGACCTCTTTCTACCTATTAGAATATAAGAGGTATGTCCTTAGGGGTCATAGGATACTCTATTACCCCTTTCTATCCACTAGAACACAACATATATATCCCTAGGGGCCCTAGGATTGCTAGGAACATAAGTTGTCATACATTTGATTAAAATGGGTCATAAGTTATCCTATGATCCCTTTCAACCCATTTCAACACCACATGCTTGACCCTAGAGGTCTTAGGACCCACAAGAACATATTTTGTCATGTAAAGGGTGGAAATGGGTCATAGGATATGATCTAACCCAATTCAACCCATTCGAACATAACATGTATGTCCCTAGGGGTCATACAAACCATATGAACATATTTTGTCATGTAATAGGTCGAAATGTATCATGGCATGCCCTATGACCCCTTTTTACCCATTATAACACATCATGTATGTCCCTATGGGTTCTAGGTCCCCTAGGAACATACATCATGTATTTGAATGGGCCAAATGACCCCTTTTGACCCACTAAATGAAAACATATGTTGATAGGGGTCCTAGAACCCCTAAGAAAATATATCATGTGTTCGAATGAGTCAAAAGGGGTCATAGAGTACCTTATGACCCCTTGTAATACATTATAAGACAATATATGTTCTTAGGGGTCCTAGAACCCTTAGGGACATAAATCATGTGTTTAAATAGGTTGAAAAGGGTCATAGGGTAACTTTAGACCTATTTTGACCTATTAAATAACAACATATGTCTTTAGGGGTCCTAGGACCCCTAGGGACATATTCTAATCATTTAAATAGGTTAAAAGGGGTCATAGGATAACATATGACCCCTTTTGACACATTTCATTACAACATATGTCCCTACGGGTCCTAGGACCCCTAGGGACATATTATAATCATTGATATGGGTCAAAAGGGGTCATAAGATAACCTATGACCCCTTTCAACATATTTCATTACAACATATGTCTTTAAGGGTCATAGGACCCCTAGAGACATATTACAATCATTCATATAGTTTGAAGGGGGTCATTGTATAACCTATGACCCCATTCGACACATTTCATTACAACATATATCTTTAGGGGTCCTAGCACCCCTAAGAAAATATTATAATCATTTATATGGGTTGAAAGGGGCCATAAGATAACCTATGACCCTTTTCAACACATTTCATGACAACATATGTCTTTAAGGGTCCCAAGACCCTAAGAACATATTATAATTATGTCATCAAGCATGTCAAAGCATCAAAGCGTGTCAAGAGCATACTTCTACTGGTAAACAAAGATTCTAGCAGGGGACTGAACAATCTAGAGACCAAGTAAATAGTGTAGCAGTCCAAGATCAATCATCTCAAACTATTTCATCAATGCTCTATGAACATCCTTAATCATAGAGGATGAGCTACCTATGAGAAGAAGATCATCAACATATAGCACAAGGATCAAAACCTTAGCCTCAAGACAATGAATGTAGACTATAGGATAAGAATAGCAATGTGTGAAGCCTGTAGAAAGTAGAAAAGAGTCCATCTTCTCATACCAAGCCCGAGGGGCCTATTTGAGACCATACAATGAGCGTTGAAATCTGCAAACCAAGGAGGAATTCTGCACAAATCCCTGAGGTTGCTCCATGTAAATAGCCTTAGTAAGATCACCGTGCAAGAATGCACTCTTCACATCCATCTGAAAAATGGGCCATCCTTATGAAGCTGTGAGGGATAAGACAAGGTGAATAGAGTTCATCTTGGTGTCAAGGTAAAATGTCTCAATATAATCAATACCCTCAACCTATGAAAAACCCCTTGCAACAACACAAGCCTTGCACTTATCAATGGAACCATCAGTAGAAAACTTAATACGATACAACCATTTGCATTGCACTACCTTTCTTCACTTAGGAAGAAAACAAAGATACCAAGTATGATTCTTCATCAAAGAATAATATTCCTCCTCAATTGCACTGTCCCACTCAAGATGTCTTGTCGCTGCTACAAATGTCTGAGGATCATCACAAATAGCATTACGGAGAAGACTAGAACCCACAGTATGTGAACGGGTGTGATGGGAAGTGGTAGGGTCACCAGCTAGTTATCCTGTAGCCTCAACTATAGCTCAAGCCCATTTAGGCATCTGGGGAGGATATTTTAGCAAAGGTAAATGGGGATCAACATTATCATCATCCTGATCATCCAAAAAGGAGACTAGGAAGGATGAGGGAGTGGTGGTAAGTGAAGTAGACTCTAGAGGCATGGTATCTACTACAGGAAGGTGCTCATCAAACTGGACATCCTGTCAAAATAGGACCTCTCTAGAATTAGGATCAAACAACCTATAGGCCTTAACATCCTCGCAGTAGTCAACAAAAATGAGGTATCATCTCTTCCACTCCATGGCTCTCCTTTGAGCATCTAGTATAAATTCCCATGCTTCACTACCAAAAACTCAGAATGAAGAAACATTAGGCTTGACATGAGACCAAGCCTCCTCAGGAGTCATATGTCGAATTGCCTTGTGAGGCATCCAATTCTAAATATAGTTTGGCACAATTGACTACCTTTGCCCAAAAACATGAATCCATGGACCTAGATTGAATCATACAATTAGCCATCTCCCAAAAGGTTCTATTCTTTCGTTCAGCCACACCATTCTGTTGAGGGGTGCAAGGCACTGAAAACTGATGCTAAAGACCATGTTCAGAGAAAAAATCCCTAAAATCTTGGTTCACATAATCTCCCCCATTATCTATGTGTATCTATTGAATAGAAAGACTAGACTACTTCTCAACAAATGCCTTAAAGACTCGAAATCAATTGAAGACATCAAACTTGTACTTCAAAGAATACACCCATGTATGTCTGGAGAAGTCATCAATGAAAGTAAGCACATATCTAGCACCTAAAAAAGGAGTAGGAAATGACATGAGGTTACTATAAGTCAACTCCAATTGTGCCAAAGCACGAGTGGCTCGTCCATGTGGAAAATGATCCCTATGTTGTTTGCCAAGTGCACAACCTTGACAAACACCATCTGTGCAAGAAATCTGGGGAAGCCCAAGAATAAGTGTCTGTGTACTCATCTGCTAAAGATATCTATAATTGACATGGCCAAAACACTCATGCCAAAGTCTACTTCTTGAATCTGCATTTGCAACAAGACATGAACCTGTGTCATCAAAAGACTCAAATCCATCAAATCTGTAGAGGCGAGATGCAAAGTCAACACTCCCAGTAGCCACAATCATCTTAGAATCGAGTAAGTCTCGGATAACCACATCATGTGGTGAGAACTCAACTATCTGACCAAAGCTAGAGTAGAAAATTTGATAAATAGACAATAGGTTGATCGATCTATTAGGGACAAGAAGAACATCCTAAAGAGAGCCCCCAGCTAATGCAACAGAACAAAAACTCATGATGGAAAGATGTGATGAGTTCCCAACAACAATCTATGAAGTAGGAAAAGGGGCAAGTGAGGTGACCAACTATTGAGTGTTTGTCATATGGTGAGAAGCACCATAATCAAGAATCCAAGTAGGCCCAGAAGTCATAGCTCATGCAGTAAGAGCGTGACCTTTCCCTGTAGGTGGGGATGAAGACTTAGGAGCTGAAATGTGATGCTCATGCATGGCTTCCTCTAAAGCCCCCAGTTGTTTCCAACACCTAGAAATGGGATGTTCATCCTTTCCACAAAAATTGTAGGTCTTAATTGATTTCTTCTTAGTCTTGGAGGTAGACTTAGTAGACTTCAAAGAAGATTTAATTTACCCTTGGAAGGGTTAGCTGGAGGTTTTTCATCAGTTTTTGGTGTATCGTTCTTCAGTTTTGATTTGATTAGGATCTAGGACTATTATAGAGGAATGCTAATTTATTACATAGAATTAATTTAAAACTTTTAATGAATCAAATTAACGTAAATGAAATAAGAGAACAACAAGATTAAGCTGATAAAAGAGACAATGAGAGAAAGAAGACGCAAACAATTTGATCTCGGAGTTCATCCGTATGGACTACGTCTCTGGGTCCAGCTCCAATAGGGAGACCGATCCGATTATCTCCAAAAATCATGTACAAATGTTTACAAAGTCATTCCTTTGAAGTACAACAACATCACGCTGTTTCAAAGTACAGGAATGAGCACTTCAAAAATCTCCCTTATACTCAACACTTGGACGTTCTCTCCTTTTTCTGAATGTCCCCAAGAGTCTCCTAAACCCCCTTTTTATACATGAAATTAGCCAAAATAGGGCCATAACAAATAATTGTAAAAATAGGCTCTTCAACCTATTTCCCTCTCGGAATAACCCTTTACCCATTTTAGAGGATTTGGCCCCATGTCATTTTTGGGGTCAAAAATAAACAATAACCTTATTTTACTAAGGTTAGGCGAAAATGAGATAAGAGATAAATAAAAACATGCGCACACTTATCTTTAAGCACTGAAATAGCGCAGCAGCCGGTCGGGGGTTCCAACCCCGCCGGCGGCCTCTATTGCTTCAAAATTGGCGCTTGCCAATGTTTAAATACTAATTGCCGCCTATTGATTTCAAATACCATACTTGGTATAGTGGTGGAAGTATATGCTTTGGAGATCAATGGTCATGAGTTCAAATCCGACCATGAAATATGTGTGTTTATTTTTTTTTTTTCACTTTGCTGATGTCATGATGATGTCATGATATTCATCTCTTATGTCAAACTTTAAAATGTCATAACTTCCACGTACAAGATCCTTTTTTGACAAAATAAACACCGTTGGAAAGCTCTCGATGAGCTCTTTGTTTTGAAATCCATTGTTGTGCACTTTGGAGATGATTATTTTTTCACCTTTTTTATGACCTCTGTACTCGATTTGACCAACCTTTGACTGACTGTAACTTTTGCATATGGACTCCATTTTTGTCCATTCAAATTGCATTGGATTTAGAATTTTGAAAACTTTAACTTGATGCTGATTATTGGATTTTTGGAGATACTTCAATTTTGACGAAAGTATCCCCCAGATCAAGTTTGGATTTCTATTTTGGTTTCCCCTAAGAAGTCTGACCAACCAATGCTTGGCTAGGAGAGCCAAAGGCATCCACTTGTTGGATCTTAGCCTATTCTCATTTCAACTAATCACAAAATGTTTCAAAAGAAGGCATCTGATGTATGTTACCCAAGTCATCTATAGTGGAGTAGAAAGTGGAAGAAAAGATCTAATACTATCCTCACAACTTTGAGAGTATCAAAAAAATACACTCATCATCTATTTTGTTTTTACCACATCCCTCCAAGATTGTACGTAGAGATTTGAACTTCATCAAGAAGTCTTCAATAGTGAGAAAGTTGGCTGGTGCCAAACAAGCCAACTCTGCATCAAGTTGTAGTGCCTGAAACTCATTCACTATGCCAAACAACATTTGGAATTTGGTCCAAATAGCCAACGGAGTGGTCAAACCATCCAAGTGAAATAGTAGACTCTCTGAGATGTTCAATGCAATCAGTCCCATGGCTTCATCCTTTTTTTTTTTGCTAAAGAGCCTCAAAATGGTGTTGTAGAATAGGTTGGTTCACATCTAGACATGACCATAAGCCTCTTGACATGAGAAGCCTAGTCATTTGTTTCTTCTAGGTGTGATAGTTGTGTAGCATGAGTCGGATCACAGAAAGATCCGACATTGAGAGAAAGAAGAAGATGGAAGTAGAAGGGTCTTATTCTAAATTAAATTATAGAATAGAAAAGGCTTCCCCCCACAACGAATAAATATATCCCCCAAAACCAAAGCAGCAACTATTGAAAAATACAAAAACTAAGAAAAGTACCTAGAATTCGAATGCAAAGAAGAGGAAAATAGAAGCCTCTACTTCAATGAAAAATTTGGAAGCACAAACTAACTTAGAATCAAACAAAACTAGCACCATTGTCTCCATCTCTGAGACAGCTTTCTGGTGCTTCTTTTGAATCGCAAAAATACATCTGTATGCTCAAGTTATGGCCAAAAAACTAACTACTACTCCAAAAAAGAGGTTCTCTAGAAAATTACAGACATGAGCTTAAAATTGACGCCCGTATGACTGTCACAAGTTGTCGCCAAAAAACAATTGGTGGCCAGAATGATGACATCACCTGGTCAAAAAGTGACATCAGCAATAACCAGAAAAGGTTGACAAGAAGTGATGTCAACTAATAGAATGATGGCGTTAGCTGACAGAATGCTAAGGTTAGCCAATGAACGGAACTAGTAGTGGCACCACTAGAGGAGGTTGCACTCGGGAAGAGATTAATGGTGGCTTGACTAGTAGAGGTGACTGGTGTGGCCGCACTGCGGGTGGTGTGTCGGCTATGAATGAGCTCAGGGCAAGCACGGGCAATGCTTTGGTGGTTGTGGGGTGGCATTGGGGTGGCCAGTGGGCAGAGTAGCCGAAAAAACTAATTTTTTAATTTTTATTCTTGAAAAATGTGTATATACGACCTTTGAGGTGGCTAAAAAAATTTCCCAAATGCCTGAAAGCCAAAACAAGAAGTTTTTTATGTATTTTGACTGCAAATAGCCTTCTAGATCCAATGGTGGCATCCGTTTGGGCCCAAAGTGCCCCAAAAAATTTCCCTTCTCCATTTTGAAGAAAAAAACTTTAAAGAAGCTGGGGTTTTTGACTCTAAATCGTGACTTCAAGAATCTTTAGACAAGGAAGCAACAGGTCTACTCTAATACCATGTAGAAGTTAAGAAAACCAACTTCATAGATCCTCAAGAACACCTACATGCAAATATCCTATAATAAAGAGAAACTACAAAATGAAAAAAGCAGAGCTTGGAAATTCTCAACAATATGAGAGCAAAAATGTATTCCAAGTTATGAAAAATAAAAAGGTACAAAGGTTCAACCTTTAAAGTTGAATGAAACCCTAGAGCAAAAAAGAAACTAGGTTTGCACAATATAATTAATATAAAATATTAATTATATGCACTTAAGAGAGCTAAAGTAACTAGAGTAATACATAACTTACTCTAACACATATGTCTCTATGGGTCCTAGGACCCCTAGGGACATATTATAATCATTCATATAGGTCGAAAGGTGTCATAGGATAACCTATGACCCCTTTCGACACATTTCATAACAACATATGTCTCTAGAGGTCTTAAGACCCCTAGGGACATATTAGAATCATTTTATATATTTCAACATATTTCATTACAACATATGTCTCTAGCGGTCATAGGACCCCTAGGGACATATTATAATCTTTTCTATAGTTTCAAAGGGGTCACAGTATAACCTATGACCTCTATTGACACATTTTATTATAACATATGTCTCTAGGGGTCTTAGGACCCCTAGGGACATACTATAATCATTTATATGGGTCGAAAGGAGTCATAGGATAACCTTATGACCTCTTTCAATATGTTTCATGACAACATATGTCCGTAGGGGTCCTAGTACGCCTAGAAACACATTTTAATCATTTATATGGGTTGAAATGGATCATAGGATAACCTATGACCCTTTTAGACACATTTCATTACAACATATGTTTCTAGGGGTCCCAGAACCCCTAGAGACATATTATAATCATTTGTATGGGTTGAAAGGAGTAGTAGGAAAACTTTTGACCCCTTTTGACACATTTCATGACAACATATGTCTCTAGGGGTCCCAAGACCCCTAAGGACATATTATAATCATTTCTATGAGTTGAAAGGGGTCATCGGAAAAGCTATGACCTCTTTTGACACATTTCAATACAACATATGTCACTAGGGGTCCCAAGACACCTAGGGACATATTATAATCATTTATATGGGTCAAAAGTGGTCATAAGATAATCTATGACCACTTTTGACACATCTCATAACAACATATGTCTCTAAGGGTCCAGGACCCCCAGGGACATATTAGAATCGTTTATATGGGTCAAAAGGGGTCATAGGTTCTTTCAACATATTTCATTACAACATATGTCTCTAGGGCATATATGACCCCTAGGGACATTATAATCATTTATATGGTTTGAAAGGGGTCATAGTATAACCTATGACCCCTTTCAACACATTTCATTACAACATATGTCTATAGGGGTCTTATGACCCCTAGGGATATTTAATAATCATTTAAATGGGTTGAAAGGAGTCATAGGATAACTTTATGACTCTTTTCGACACATTTTATGATAACATATGTCTCTAAGGGTCTCAGGACCACTAGGGATATATTATAATCATTTATATGGGTCGAAAAGGGTCATTCAAAAACCTATGACCCCTTTCGACACATTTCATTACAACATATGTCTCTAAGGGTCCTAGGACCCCTAGGGACATATTATAATCATTTATATGGGTCAAAAGGCATCATAGGATAACCTATGACCCCTTTCAACACATTTCATGAAAACATATGTCTCTAGGGGTTCCAGGGCCCTACAAACATATTATAATCATTTATATAGATTGAAAGGGGCCATAAGATGACCTATGACCCCTTTCGACACATTTCATTACAAAATATGTCACTAGGGGTCCTAGGACCCCTAGGGACATATTATAATTATTTATATGGGTCAAAACTGGTCATAGGTCCTTTCGACACATTTCATGACAACATATGTCTCTAGGGGTCCTAAGACCCCTAGGGATATATTATAACTATTTATATGGGTTGAAAGGGGTCATAGGATAACTTATGATCCATTTCGACATATTTCATTACAAAATATGTCTTTAGGGGTCTTAGAACCCCTAGGGACATATTATAATCATTTATATGGGTCAAAAGGGGTCATTAGATAGCCATGACCCCTTTTGACACATTTCATGAGAACATATGTCTCTAGGGGTCCCAAGACCCTTAGGGACATATTAGAATAATTTATATGGGTTGAAAGGGGTCATAAGATAACCTATGATCCCTTTTGACATATTTCATTACAACATATGTCTCTAGGGCACATAGGACCCCTTATGACATATTATAATCATTTCTATGTTTGAAAGGGGTCATATTATAACCTATGACCCCTTTTGACACATTTCATTGCAACATATGTATGTAGGGGTCTTGGGACACCTAGGAAAATATTATAATCATTTATATGGATTTAAAGGAGTCACACGATAACCTTATGACTCCTTTTGACATGTTTCATGACAACATATGTCCCTAGGGGTCCTAGGACTCCTAGCAACATATTATAATCATTTATATGGGTCAAAATGGGTCATAGGATAATCTATGACCCCTTTCGACACATTTCATGACAACATATGTATTTAGGGGTCCTAGGACCCCTAAGGACATATTAGAATCATTTATATGGGTCGAAAGGGGTCATGGGATAACTTATGACCCCTTTTGACACATTTTATTACAACATATGTCTCTAAGGTCCCAACACCCCTAGGGACATTATAATCATTCATACACGTTGAAAGGTGTCATAGGATAACCTATGAACCTTTTTGACACATTTCATTACAACATGTCTCCAAGTGTCATAGGACCCCTCGAGACATATTATATTCATTTATATGGGTAAAAATGAGTCATAGGATGTCCTATGACCCCTTTCAACACATTTTATCAACATATGTCTCTAGGAGTCCTAGGAGCCCTAGGGACATATTATAATCATTTACATAGATCAAAAAGGGTTATAGGATAACTTATGACCCCTTTCGACACATTTCATTACAATATATGTCTCTAGGGGTCCTAAGACCCCTAGGGACATATTATAATCATTTATATGGGTTGAAAGGGGTCATAAGATAACCTATGAGCCCTTTTGACACATTTCATGACAATATATGTCTCTAAGGGTCCTAAGACCCTTGGGACATATTAGAATCATTTATATGGGTTGAAAGGGGTCATAGGATAACCTATGACCCCTTTCAACATATTTTATTACAACATATGTCTCTAGGAGACATAGGACCCCTAAGGACATATTATAATCATTTCTATAGTTTTAAAGAGGTCATAGTATAACCTATGACCCATTTTGACACATTTCATTAGAACATATGTCTCTAGGGATATTAAGAGCCCTAGAGACATATCATAATCATTTATATGGGTCAAAAGGAGTCATAGGATAAACTTATGACCCTTTTTGACATGTTTCATGACAACATATGTCCCTAGGGGTCCTAGGACTCCTAGGAACATATTAAAATCATTTATATGGGTCAAAAGGAATCATGGGATAACCTATGACCCCTTTCAACATATTTCACTATAACATATGTTTCTACGGGTCCTAGAACCCCTAGGGATATATTATAATTATTTATATGGCTCGAAAAGGGTCATAGGAAAATTTATGATCCCTTTCAATACATTTTATTACAACACTTGTCTGTAGGGGTCCTAAGACCCCTAGAGACATATTATAATCATTTATATGGGTTAAAAGGTGTCATAAGATAACCTATGACCCCTTTTGACACATTTCATAAAAACATATATCTCTAGGGGTCCCATGACCCTAAAAACATATTATAACCATTTATATGGGTTGAAAGGGGTCATAGGATATCCTATGACCCCTTTTGACACATCTCATGAAAACATATGTCTCTAAGGGAATTAGGACCCCTAGGGACATATTAGAATCATTTATATGGGTCGAAAGAGGTCATAGGATAACTTATGACCCCTTTCGACACTTTTCATTACCACATATGTCTCTAGGGGTCCCAAGACCCCTAGAGACATTATAATCATTTATATAGGCTGAAAGGGGTCATAGGATAACCTATGACCCCTTTCGACACATTTGAATACAAAAAATGTCTCTAGGGGTCATAGGATCCCTAGGGACATATTATAATATTTTATATCTAGGTTGAAATGGGCCATAAGATGTCCTATGACACCTTTCAACACATTTCATTACAACATGTCTCTAAGGGTCCTAGGACCCCTAGGGACATATTTTAATTGTTTATATAGGTCAAAAGGGGTCATAGGATAATTTATTACCCCTTTCAACACATTTTATTACAACATATGTCTCTAGGGGTCTTAGGACCCCTAGTGACATATGATAACCATTTATATGGGTTGAAAAAAGTCATAGGATAACCTTATGACCCCTTTCGACATGTTTCATTACAAACTATGTTGCAATCCTAGAACTCCTACAAATATATTATAATCATTTATATGGGTCAAAAAGGGTCATAGGAAAACCTATGACCTCTTTCAACACATTTCATTGCGACATGTTTCTAAGGGTCCCAAGACCCCTAGGGACATATTATAATCATTTATATGGATCAAAAGGGGTCATAGAATAACCTATAACCCCTTTCGACACATTTCATGACAACATATGTCTCTAGGGGTCCCAGGATCCTAATAACATATTATAATCATTTATATGGTTCAAACGGAGTCATAGGATATTATCCCCTTCAACATATCTCATAACAACATATGACTTTATGGTTCCTAGGATCCCTAGGGACACATTATAATCATTTATATAGGTCAGAAAGGGTCATAGGACAATCTATGAACTCTTTCGACACATTTCATTATAACATATGTCTCTAGGGGTGCAAGGACCCCTAGGGACATATTATAATTGTTTATATAGATTGAAAGTGGTCAAAGGATAACCTATGAACCCTTTTGATACATTTGATTACAATTTATGTCTTGAAGGGCCCCAAGACCCCTAGGTACATATGATAATCATTTATATGGGTCAAAATGGGTTTAGGTTATCCTATGACCCCTTTCAACACATTTCATTACAACCGATGTCTCTAGAGGTCCAAGTACCCCTAAGGACATATTCTAATCATTTATATGGGTCGAAAGGGGTCACAAGATAGCCTATGACCCCTTTTGACATATTTCATTATAACATATGTCTCTATGGGACATAGGACCCCTAAGGACATATTATAATCATTTATATGAGTCGAAAGGGGTCATAGGATAACCTATGACCCCTTTCAACACATTTCATGACAACATGTCTCTATGTGTCCTATGATTCCTAAGGACATATTATAATCGTTTATATGGGTCCAAAGGGGTAGGACCACATATGTTCCTAGGGATCATAAGACCCCTAGGGACATACATTATATGTTTGAATTGGTTGAATGGGATTATAAATTTCTCTATGACCCCTTCTGACTTATTAAATAAGAAAATACATTTGTAAAGGTCCTAGGAATATATATTATGTGTACGAATGATTCGAATGGGGTAATAGAGTATCTTATGACCCCTAAGCACACTTAATGTCATTGAATGGGTCAAAAAGGGTCATAGGATATTCTAAGGCTATTTTGACTCATTATCTTGCATCATTTATGTGGTTAGGGGTCCTAAGAACCATGAGCACACATATTGTAATTGAATGGGTTAAAGAGTGTCCAAAGGTACCCAATGACCCCTTTTGATCCTTTGGAATCATTATATGTATGGTTTAGGGTCTTAAAACCTTTTAAAAACATATCAAGTATCCTAAAAAGGGGTCATACTATCATAAACAAATTTTTAAAAATTAAAATTAAAAAAAAAATTACAATAAAAAAAAAGGGGTATCCGATTTGAGAACTGATATTTGATTTGGGAACGGGTACCTGACTAGGCTTGGTTTTTCTTTGGATGGAAACCCTCCATGGTCAATGCCAAAACCATCCCAAAAACATGTTTTTGGTGTGATGTTGTGTGTTTCAGACTTTGACAATGTAGCTGATGACTTTTTTTCATCTAAATTTGATGAAACAAAAAGGATTTCTTGAGAATGTTCTCAGCTTTCCATTGATATAATATCTATCAAATTATGAGTTAAGTAGTTATTACTTATTTTCTAATGGAGTTAGCTACAAAGTGTTGATTAACATACTAATTGAAAAATAGCTATAACTTTCAAACCGTATAAAACTTGTGAAATCCAAAAGATGTGTCACATTCTATGCTTTGACTAGTATAAGAAAAAAATTATTTTTGATTTTTTTTGAAATAGTTGAGGTGGCCAAACATGGGATTTTTTAATTCTAAAAACAATATAGTAGAAAATTCATAATTATTTATTTATTTGGAATAAAAGTTCTCAAAAATATGTGTCACATCTGGGCATGAGTCTACTTTTTATTGTTAGAATTCTTTAGAATAGCTGAGAGGGGGGGGTGAATCAGTTATTCAAGGTCCAAATGCCCTATTAATACTTTTTCACTACTTTTAATGAATCCATACACTTTTCATCCATCCAAACTTTAAATCAACCATATTAGCAAGTTACAGTAAATCAACATGCAAAGATAAAACATGCAAGATCAACACATGACACAATGATTTACGTGGAAACCCAATTTGGAAAAAACCACCAATAACATGCTCCTTGATTCTCACTCTTCTGAAGTGATGCCCTATTAAAAGCCTACCCTATTAAAGGCTTACAACACACTATTAAATGTGACCTTGTTAGAGGATTTCACCAAACTGTTAGGAATGGGCCTGGTTAAAGGACTTTAGAACATTCACTTAGAATGTCACCATGTTAAAGGATTTATCTCATGGGTATTAAACCAACCTAAGTCCATAGGATTTAAACTTTACTATTACAATTTCTAGAAAGTAACGATAATGGTCTTTTGATCTGATATAACTTACAACATACTTTGCAGATTTTAGATCACACTTTCAGTTCAATCCTAATGCTTGGCTTCAATCACTTCAGCTCTGACTGCTTGACTTCTTCTCAAGCTTCGTCTCCTTGAGTCTTCTAACTCATTGTACCAATGCATCCATATTAGGGGTCTTCTTACTGAAATAGATTCACTATGCTCTCTTATCTCCTTAGCACCTCCTTCAGCATTTCATGCTTTCATGCTTGACCGCCTCTCTCTCTTTTTTTCATTAACTTATGACTCCTTAAATAGAAATTTGATTTTCCTTTGCCGCTCATTTCTCCCTCTCCAATTTTAGAGTTTCAAATGGATTAGGTAGGATACAATGTATCTACCTCATATCTTGTTCTTATCTTCAAACTTCGTTAGTTGTATTCTTAAAAATGTTTTACATGGTGTTCTATGCCACCAGCTCATCATTCTTATCTTCCATTTTAATTCACAAACTTCTAGATAACAACCTTTTTGGCTTAGATCTGGCGAATCTTTGATTTACAAAATAATGCAGCAACTCAGCATTATTGATTTTACTGGTTCTCGGCATCTCTGTGTTACTCGGCACTATTGGTTTTACTGGTGCTCGGCATCTCTGTGTTACTCGGCACTCGATATCACTCGGCACTTGAACTTGCTCGGCACTTAAAGTTTACTTGGCACTTGAACTTGCTCAACTCCTTCTCTCTAATGAACTTAGTTGATCTTTACAAATGTCTTAGCCAAAACTTTACATCTTTGATATGTTTTAGTGTGCCCATTCTCTGTATCTTATAGTATGTCATCAAATACACTTTTTCATCAATGGCTTAGTTGATCCTTGTACTTCATTACAACATCATAACTTCAATATTTCTCTAGGTACAACATCATAAATTCAACCTTTCTCTAAGTGTTCTAGTTACATCTTATTGATTGCCTCCTCCTTGACAATCAACTAATTGATAGTATTTGGATCACTAAAGCAATTGTCATTCCTGCAAGTAGCAAGTTTGACATCAATGACAAAAAAATGATTGAGAACATTCTTTACCAGTTCCATATATCATTCCAACAACTTTTCTTATGATCATTTCAATCATTTTGAACAATCTCCCTCTTTGGCATTGATGGAAAACCAAACTGATCAATTGATCAACTTAGTTACCACCAAGATTGTATATGTTGTCTGTTATATTTTGTTTGTTGCTGCATCTTTTACTACTGATCTTATATAACTCCCTCTTTCATATATATCTCCCTCTTTCTTATATATTGATCAGATTTCTGCACATTTCTCCCTCTTTGACATAAATGCCAAAGATGTAGCATCTTTATCATGCTAAATATGAGCTTTGGCTTCTTGTTGTTTTCTCCCTCTGGCACCATGCTTGTGACTGATTTGGAGTTTCTGCTCCTGCTGTCATCCTTTGCATCACTCTTCTAATATTTCAATGATTTGTTTTTGTTGATGCAGGGCAGCATCCTTGTTGGTTTCAACTGCTTGAGTTAGGGGTATGACCCCCAACTTGCCTCTAAGATATTCATAAGCATCTTTGAGAAATGGTTTGGTGAATATATATGTAGTTTTTTCCTTTGTGTGAATGTATTTCAACTTCACTTGTTTGTCTTCTACCAATTCTCTAACATAATGATACTTGGTTGCGATATGCTTGATTTTTGCATGCATCACTGGATTTTTGGATATGTTTATAGCACTTGTATTATCACAATATAATATCATAGGTTTTGTTACCTCTTCTTTCATTCCTTTAAATAGATGTGTGAGCCATTCAATTTTTGTGCAATTGACTGTAGCTACTACATATTCTGACTCTGCAGTGGACTGGGATGTACATGTTTGTTTCTTGCTAGTCTAGGTAACTAACCTTTTGCCTAGAAACAATGCACCTCCACTTGTATTTTTTCTATCATCAATTTTGCCTTCCCAGTCTACATCTATATATGCATTGAGTTCAAATTTTTCATTCTTTTTGTAGTATAGACCAAAGTTATCAGTTCCTTTAAGATATCTCATTATTCTTTTTACTGCTATGAGATGATTTTCTTTAGGATTAGTAGAGAATATGGCTACTATTCCAACTCCTAATGCTATGTCTGGTCTACTATGTACAACATATTGTAGTTTTTCAATCATGGATCTGTACATTGTTTGATTGACTTCAGTTGATTCATCTTTTTTGGATAGCTTATTTCTTGTTGCCATTGGTGTGCTGACTGATTTGGATTCCTCCAATCCAAATGTTTTAAGAATCTCTTTGATGTACTTTGATTGTGTCACAAATATACCATGTTTGAGTTGATGTACTTGTAATCCAACAAAGAATTTGTTTTTTCCAAACATAGACATCTCAAATTCATGTTTCATTTTGTCAGCAAAGCCTTTGCAAAGAACTTCCTTTCCACCAAACACTATGTCATCCACAAAGATTTCAGATACAATAATGTCTTTACCTTCTTCTGCTTTGATGTACATGTTGTTGTTATCATCAGTTCTTTCAAATCCAATTTGCACTAGATACTTGTGAAGTCTCTCATACCATGCTCTAGGTGCATGTTTCAAACCATAGAGTGCTTTATGTAGATTACACACCATATCCCTGTTGTTTTCATCAACAAATCCTTCTGGTTGTTTAATGTAGACTTCTTCTTCTAGTATACCATTTAAGAAAGTAGATTTTACATCCATCTGATAGACTTTAAAATCTTTGTAGGCAGCATATGTAAGTAAAGTTCTTACTCCTTCCATTCTAGCAATAGGGGAAAATGTTTTCCCATAGTCTATTCCTTCTTGTTGAGCATAACCCTTGCATACTAGTCTAGCTTTGTTTTTGGTAACCTCACCATTCTTATCTAGCTTGTTTCTGAATACCCACTTGGTGCCAATCACATTCTTGTCAATTGGTCAGGGAACCAAACTCCAGGTTTTGTTTTTCTTTATTTGATCAATTTCTTCTTCCATAGCTTTACACCAGTTATCATCTTGTAATGCACCATATACTATCTTGGGTTCAAATTTGCTGATCAGACATGATTCATGTCTTAGTCTATTCCTTGTCATTGGTCTTGCATTTTTGTCACCAATTATCTGTTCAGTAGGGTGATGTCTTTTTACATATTTGGATAATCTTGTCTCTATCCTTGTTTCCATGTTTGATCTTTCAGATTTAGGATCACTATGCACATCATTGTCAGGTTGTTCTTCATCATGTGTACTGTCTTCAGAATCAAATTGTGCATTTTCTTCATTCTGCAACTCGGCTTCTGAATGCAACTTGGCATTCACTGGTTGTGACTCAGCTGAAACTGATACTTTTTGTTGATTTTCAATTTGATTGACATCATCCTCATCAATAGTCATTCCTTCATAAGAATACACAAAGGTTCTATACTCTTCCATTTTCTTTGGTACTTCAGCTAACTTTTGTGTGCTAATCAAAATTTACATTTGCACTTTCTATAATTTTGTTAGTGTTAATATTCAAACACTTATATGCCTTACTTCTAGTGGAGTAACTAAGAAATATAACTTCATCACTTTTTGCATCAAATTTTCCATTTCTATCATCTTTAAGGATAAAGCATTCTCAACCAAATACTTTGAAATGTTTTACATTGGGTGAGTGACCATACCATAATTCAAAAGGTGTTGTATATGTACTTTTCTTGACTTGTACTCAGTTCAGTGTATGAACAGCTACACTTACAACTTCTCTCCAGTATTTTAGAGCAATAGTCTTTTCCATCATTAGTGTTCTGGCATAGTCAATCACAGATCTATTTCTTCTTTTAGCAATTCCATTCTATGGGAGAGTTCTAGGAGCTAACGTTTATCTTTTGATTCGTTTATCATTACAGAATATCTCAAATTTATTTGATGTGAATTCACCACCTCTGTTTGATCTTAGGCATTTCAAGCTTTTTCCTATTTCCTTTTCAACTCTAGCCACATACCACTTAAACATTTGAAAAGCATCAGATTTTTGTTTTAAGAACATAATAGTCATCATCCTGGAATAGCCATCAACAAAGAACATTATGTATTTATCTCCTCTATAGCTTTTTACTTCCATTGGACCACATAAGTCAGTATCAACTAATTCAAGTACTTATTTAGATGTATAGTTTTTGCTCTTGAAACTTGACTTAGTCATCTTTCCTAGCTGACATTGTTTGCACATGATATTATCAGGCTTCTTCAATTTTGGTAAACCTCTGACTTTCTTCATTTTACTAATGTTGACCAGATTGTCAAAGTTGACATGACATAATCTTCTATGCCATAACCATTCATCATCAAATTTTGCAATAAAACAAGAAACATCAACCATATCAAGGTAAAACAGATTACTCTTTGTTTGATCTCCTTTTCCTATCAGTTTACCATCAGTATCATACATTTTTGCAGTTTTGTTTCCAAATTTCACTTTGCATCCCATATTGCCTAACTGTGAGACACTTAGTAAATTGTAGTTTAATCCTTCAACGTAGTATGCATTATCACATGAAATTTTTTCTGTGAGCTTAATGAAACCTTTTCCTTTGATTTGACATGGAGCATCATTACCAAATCTAACACTATTTGTGAGTAAAGTTAACAAACTTACTTTTATCTCCTGTCATGTGATGTGAACATCCACTGTCTATGATCCACCTGCCATTCTTGTTCATACATGTTACCAATGCTGTGGGTTCTTCTTCATTAGATTGATCCTTCATGGCTACATAAACAATTTCATCATCATTTTCATCAGAATTGTCTTCAACAATGTAACACTTCTTACCTTTTTCTTTGTAATCTCTTTTGTCATCATCTCTTCTAAATTTGTTTTTGTTGCCTTCCTTGTAATCATTTTTCTGTGTACACCTGGTAGCAATATGACCTACTTCATTGTAATTGAAACAAATGATAGGCATCTTACCTTTGAATTTTCCTTTACCTCTATGAAATCTTCTAGCAAGCAATGCTTCCAATTGTTCCACATCTTCCTCATCAGTGCTACTGTCACTAGATACATACTTCATTCTTTCTTTTATTTCACTTGTTTAGCATCTTTTAGTGATAACTTGGCCTTAAAGAAAAATTCAACATTCTCTGGTCTGTAGTTGTCAAAATTAGATAACTCAAATGCAGTGAGTCTACCTATTATTCCTTCAAAACTTAGATTGTTTCCTAGTATACATCTTATCTCTTGTATTGTTGATACTCTAATAGCATATATAGGAAGCAAGGTTCTTAAGAACTTACTATTAATAGTATCTTCATCCAATTGACCACTCAAGCATCTTATTGCACTTACCACTTCTTTTATTCTTGCACCATACTGAGCAGCGTTCTCATTTTCCTCTATTTTCATGTCATCAAACTTTCCTCTGAGACTTTCTCTTTTTGCTCTTTGTACATTCTGATCTCCTCCATAGATGTCTAATAGGGCTTTCCACATTTTGAATGCAGTATCACATCCTTTGATATCATCAAATTCAGCATAGCTAAGTGCAAAGGCAATTTCCAGCATTGTTTGATTGTGTTCTTTCTTATTTTTCATATCTTCTATAGTAGGAGCACCTGGGATCTACATGTTCAGTGACAATTGAATTTTGGGCATAATCTCCTATGGATCCAAGATGTATCTTCATCAAGCTTTTCCATGCAACAAAGTTGTCTTTATTGAGCTTGGGAACTTCTCTCTTAGGCATTTTGATCTTTTCTGCTTATGGTTCCTTTAAACTGAGTCAACAGTAAGGCTCTGATACCAATTGTTAGAATTCTTTAGAATAACTGAGGGGTGGGGGGGGGGGTGTGAATCAGTTTTTCAAGGTCCAAATGCCCTATTAATACTATTTCACTACTTTTAATGAATCCATACACTTTTCATCCATCCAAACTTTAAATCAACCATATTAGCAAGTTATAGTAAATCAACATGCAAAGATAAAACATGCAAGATCAACACATGACACAATGATTTACGTGGAAACTCAATTTGAAAAAAACCACCAGTAACATGCTACTTGATTCTCACTCTTCTGAAGTGATGCCCTATTAAAAGCCTACCCTGTTAAAGGCTTACAACACACTATTAAATGTGACCTTGTTAGAGTATTTCACCAAACTATTAGGAATGGGCCTGGTTAAAGGACTTTAGAACATTCACTTGGAATGTCACCCTGTTAAAGGATTTATCTCGTGGCTATTAAACCAACCTAAGTCCATAGGATTTAAACTTTACTATTACAATTGCTAGAAAGTAACGATAATGGTCTTTTGATCTGATATAACTTACAACATACTTTGCAAATTTTAGATCACACTTTCAGTTCAATCCTAATGCTTGGCTTCAATCACTTCAGCTCTAACTACTTGACTTCTTCTCAAGCTTCGTCTCCTTGAGTGGTAGATTGAGAAATGTAGTTTTGTTTCTTGCTAGTCCTTATAACCAGCCTTTTTCTTAAGAAAAATGCTCCTCCACTAGTGCTCTTTTTGTCATCAATATTTTCAACCCAATCAACATCAATATAGTCTCTCAATTCAAATTTTTCATTTTTCTTATAATATAGACCATACTCCTCTATTCCTTTCAGATATATCATTATTCTCTTTACTTCCATCAAGTGATTCTACTTGAAATTAGTAGAGAACCTTGCAACTATCCCTACAAATAATAAAATATCAGGCCTGCTATGTACTACATATTCTAATTTACTAATCATATACCTGTATAATGTTTGATTCACCTCAATTGAATCATCATTCTTTGACAATTTATGTCCTATCACCATAGGTGTTTACTGGCTTGGAATCTTCCAATCCAAAACTTTTTAGTATCTCCTTAACATACTTTGACTAAGTGATGAATATACAATATTTCATCTGATATACTTGCAACCCCACAAAGAACTTAATTTCTCCAAACATAGACATCTCAAATTTTTGTTTCATTTCATTTGTAAAAGCATTACATAAAGTATCTTGATCCCCAAAAATGATATCATCAACAAAAATTTCAGATGACAAAATACCTTTTCCTTTCTCAGTCTTCAAGTACAAATTGTTGTTATCATCAGTCCTATCAAATCCAATCTTTACAATATAATTATGAATTCTCTCATACCATGCTCTTGGTGCTTGCTTCAAACCATAAAGAGATTTTTGAAATTTACATACCATGTTTTTTGTTGTTAGCATCAACAAATATTTTTAGATGTTCTATGTAAACCTCTTCCTCCAATATACCATTCAAAAATGTAGATTTAACATGTATTTGATAAACTTTGAAACCTTTATATGCAAAATAAGCAAGTAGAGTTCTTACTCCTTCTAGTCTTGCAACATGAGCGAATGTTTCTCCATAGTCTATCCCTTTTTCTTGTGCATATCCTTTACAGACTAATCTTTCCTTGTTCCTTGTGACTTCACCATTTTCATCTAACTTGTTTCTATATACCCACTTGGTATCAATTACATTTTTGTCTTTCGGTCTAGGAACTAGAATATGTGTCTTATTTTTCTCAATTTGTTCAATCGCTTCTTCTATGGCTTTACTTCAGTCCACATCTTCTAAGGCATCTTTCACTGACTTGATTTCTTACATGCTCAACAAACATGTATCATTTCTCAACTTGTTCCTTGTCATTGGTCTAGCATCTTTATCACTAATGGTTTATGCAGTAGGATGATGTCCCTTGACATACTTAGAAAATCTTGGTTCAACTCTAGCTTCTACATTTGATCTCTCAACTTCTAAATCACTATATAGCTCTTTATCAGGTAGTTTAGCATCTCTCTCATGTACACTAATTGTAGAATCAGAATGTTCCTTAACATCATTCTATAACTTGGCACCTAAATGTAGCTCAGTTCCTGAATGCAACTTCGTATTCATAGTATGTGATTCAATAGTCACTAAAATTCGTTGCTAGTTTCGAACATGATTTTCAACATCTTCTTCGGCAAGCATACCTTCATAAAAGTATACAAATGATTTGTATTCTTATGGTTCCTTCATAGGTTCAGCCTCATATACTTCTATATATTCATCAAATTTTATATTTGCACTTTCCACAACTTTGTTAGTGTTAGTATTTAAACACTTATAAGATTTACTTCTTATGGAATAACCAAGAAATATACCTTCTTCACTTTTTGCATCTAGTTTACCATTCCTAGAATCTTTGAGAATATAACACTTGCTTGAAAATATCTTAAAGTATTTTACATTTGGTGAGTATCTATAACATAGTTCAAAAGGTGTTGAATGAGTACATGGACCAAGGTATAGATAGATGTACTTATAGCTTCTTTCTAGTATTTCAAAGCAACATTTTTCTCCATCATGAGTGTCCTAGCACGGTCCATTATAGATCTATACCTCCTTTCAACAATTCTATTTTATGGAAGATTTCTAAGAGTAGATGTCTATCTTTTGATTCATCTATCATTACAAAACATCTCAAACTCATTTGATGTAAATTATCCTCCTCTATTAGATCTCAAACATTTTAGAGTTACCTATTTCTTTCTCAACTCTTGCTAAGTACCACTTAAACATTTAGAAAGCATTATATTTCTATTTCAAAAACATAACTGTCATCATTCTAGACTAATCATCAACAAGAAGCATAATGTACTTATGTCCTTTGAATCTTTTCACTTTAATTGGTCCACACAAGTTAGTATAAACAATCTCTAATATTCCTTTAGAGGTATGAGTCTTACTCTTAAAACTTGACTTTGTCATTTTGCCTAACTGACATTGTTTGCAAATTATATTGTCAGGCTTTTTCAACTTAGGCAAACCTTTGACTCTTCTCATGTTATAGATACTAACCAAGTTATCAAAATTAGCATGACATAACCTCTTGTGCCATAGACAAACATCATCAAATTCTACAACTAAATAAATAGCATCCTCTATATGAAGGTAGAATAGATTACCTCTAGCTTCATCACCTTTTCTAATCATTTTTTATCAGTATCATATATCTTAGCAATTTTATTCTCAAACTCAACCTTACAACCCAAATTATTTAGTTCTGACACATTTAACACTATTATAGTTAAGTTATCCAACATAGTAAGCATTGTCACATAAAATCTTTTCTATGAGCTTGATAGAACTTTTTCCTTTTATCAAACATGGTGCATCATTACCATGCTTATACTATTTCCATCATAATAATTTATGGTAATGAACTTACTTTTATCTCCAATCATGTGATGTGAACACCCATTTTCAATGATCCATCTATCATTCTTTTTCACACAAGACACTAGTGCAATTGCCTCATCTTCATCTTAATAAGATTCATCCTTCATTGTAACATACACCACTTCATCATCATGATCTTCTGATTCATCTTTTGTTTCCTCTTTAGCAATGTAGCAAGACTTCTGGCCTTTTTCTTTGTATTCTTTGTTGTCTTCATCTCTTCTACTTTTGTATTTTTTAGCACCTCTATAATTCTTCTTCTCTGGACATCTAGCAGCAATATGACCAACCTCTTTGGAATTGAAACACATGATAGATAACTTACCTTTAAACTTGTCTTTACCTCTATGAAATCTCCTTGCTAGTAGTGCTTCAAGTTGATCTACATCTTCCTCATCTGCATCACTGTCACTGGACACATATTTTAACTTTTTCTTCTTCCTCTCATTGAGTTCCTTCAATGGCAACTTAGCTTTGAAAGAAAATTCAATATTTTCAAGTTTGTAATTATCAAATTAGATAGCTCAAAAGTAGTAAGCCTACCTACTAGACCTTCAAGAGTTAGATTATTCCTTGGTATACATCTTAATCCTTATATGCTAGAAACTCTAATAGCATAGATGGGCAATAGCGTTCTCAAAAAATTTCTTATTACAACATCATCATCTATTTTACCAGTAGTTCCTCATATTGCATTAACAACATCTTTTATCCTAGAACAATAATGAACAACATTTTCACTTTCTTGCATTCTCATTTCATTGAACTTACCTCTGAGACTTTCAGCTTTATCTCTTAGAACATATTTGTCACCTCCATAGATAGTGTGTAGAGCATCTCATATTTTCTTTGCACTGTCACAACCCTTGATATCATCAAACTCAGTATAGCTTGGGGCAAAGGAAATCTCCAACATTGCATGGTTCTATTCTTTCTTCTTTTTTAGATCTTTAGCAGTTAGGGCTCCAACAAGATCAATATGCTCAATAACAATGGTAGATTGTGCATTATCTCCAAGACCTCCTAGGTATAGCTTCATCAAACTTTTTCATGCAAGAAAGTTATCTCTATTAAGCTTGGGTACTTCTCTTTTTGACATTTTGATCTTTTTGCTTCTAGTACCTCCAAACTAGTCCTCTTAAGTAGATGGTTTTGATACCAATTGTTGGAATTCTTTAGAATAACTAGGGGGTGAGTCAATTATCCAAGGTCTAGATGTATATTTGAAACTTTTCACAACATAGTGAACCCATATCCATAAAACATTTTCATCATGCACTCATCCATTAGATTATGAAATCACTTAAACTTGTAGGTTACTATCAAATCAATTTGAGGAAATGTAAACATGAAACATAGCAGATTCAACAACACATTTAACACAATAATTTAATGTGGAAACCCAATTTGAGAAAAACCACCAATAACATGCTACTCATTCTCACTCTTTTGAAATGATTCCCTATGAAAGGCCAACCCTGTTGAAGGTTACAATAAACATTATTAAATGTGACCCAGTTAAAGAATTTCAATCATTGTATTAGGAGTGAGCCTTGTTAGAGGACTTTAGATCATTCACTTGGAATGTCAGCCAATTATATAAATGATTATTAGGTCAACATCAATCCAAAGGATTTACCCTAGACTGATACAATGATTAGAGAGAAACAATAAGGCTTTATCTGATAACAACTTACAACTTCATTTGGAGATTATTCAGATCTTTGTTTCAATCCTCCATTATACTTGGCTTTCACACTCTTCAACTCTGATAGCTTGTTCACCCCTCAAGCATCCATACCCTTAAGCCATCTTGCTTTTTTTTCCAATGTAGTCTCTTCTCTTAGGCACTGAATGAAGCAAATACCCTAGACTCCTTGTCTTCCTTAAGTTCTTGCACATCAACTTTTTCTTCTAACCAACCATCTCTATAAATAGAGAATCAAGATTTTTTTTTGTTTATCCTATGTCATCTATTTTAGGGTTAGGTTATATTAGATAGGATTCAATGAATCTACCCCTCATTTCATTTCATTCCCTTCTAGAAACTTCCCCTTCAATCCTCTTTGAATTCACCTCAAAATGGTTCATCTTATATTCTGTGGTACTAGCTCATCAATCTAATCTTCCACACGGTTCACACAATCCAAGAAACCAAACTTTTTAGCTTACATTCAATGAATTCTCACTCTTTCTCATAATGTTGATACTCGGCATTAATTAGCTTCTGATGCTCAATACATACTGTGTTGCTCGACATCCACTGTCAAAACATTCAATACAAATTTAAAGTTTACTAGTGCTCAGAATCAACTAAACTTTAATCAACTTACACTATTTCACTTGGCTTACACTGAAATTGAATTTGCTTGGCTCCAACTAATTTTCTATTTGGCTTGCACTAACCTTGCTCAACACCTACTATCCACTCGGTCAAGCTTGGCATACAAACTTCATTTAACTTGTTCTTCTAAACTTACTCAGTGTAACCAACCTTTACAACCTTAAGTAGATTATCAATGCACTATAATATCATTGTCTTAACTAATCCTTGTACTCTTTTTCACATCATAACTCAACTTTTCTCTAGGTGCTATTGTTACCTCATTTGATCAAATCCTCTTCATCAATCAAAAAAATGATTGTACTTAAATCATATAAGCAATTGTCTTACCAG
Organism: Cupressus sempervirens; assembly: GCA_028749045.1. Lineage (NCBI taxonomy): Eukaryota > Viridiplantae > Streptophyta > Pinopsida > Cupressales > Cupressaceae > Cupressus > Cupressus sempervirens. The sequence goes on from CM053786.1 coordinate 823,044,226, forward strand.
TAAGTACTAGGTTTGAAATTAGTAAAAAAATAATGATTTAAACATATTTATCATAATTGTATTGATATTTTTTCAACATAGTTCTACTACAAATATTGATGTTTGCAGAGTTACAAACTATGGAAATGGAACTTGTGTGCTTACAAATGTATATCCTTTTGTGAAATGTGAATGCAACCAAGGATGGAAACAACCAAATTTTTACTATGATGTTTCTTTTCAACCTTGCATTGTTCCCAATTGTGAGTTTTGTAAAAAATTCCCTTGCTACATTATTTTCAACCAAGAACAAGAAAAACTCAAACTTTGTCTTACCCCCTCCTCTAGAGTTTGTTCCCCCTCTTTTAATTCAAATAATTATTTCTTGTTTCAAATTTAGAGTATAGCTTTAAACAATAGTCTAACTTAATAGCATAGATAACAAGAAATGGAGTAAATAAATTTCAATAATCTATAAAAAATGGTGGATACTTATTTTATGGCATCAGCATTAAACACATTTCTAGGATTTTTACAATTTTAGATCATTGTGTGCCACAAAAAAAAGCCTATCGGCTTAGTTAAGTTAAAATAGTAACTTCATAACTTAGAAATTAAGTTGGAAATTATTTTAAATTATAAATATTTTATATTTAAAAAATGTTACTTTTCAAATAGTTTTATATGTATGTATGTATGTATGTATGTACTAATTAATTAAAACTTAATTAAACTATATGGAAAGTACAAGTCACTATGAGTCACTTATTAGTAAAATAATATTGTGTTGTTTCTATATGCAATATGTGAGGGTTGTTTTGTTTACAAATTTGTATTCTTAAATGGATACATCAACATATAGCCCATCTAAAAAAAAGTATGAATAATGTGTTGGTCTGATTTTTCACTATGCAGAGATTAAGGGAAAAATTTTGTGAAAAATCATTTAAGTCTTTAAAATTGCAAATTAGGGTTTTGTTCCTTGTGTTTTTCAAATCATTAGATTGCCCTAGTTTTAGAAAAACCTCAAAATATTTTTAGAAATATGCTTTCAATGATATATTTTCCCAAAGGGAGGGCTTGCATAAGCATGAGGTCATTATAATTTTTTTTAATCTTACATGACTGTGCTTAGCCTACAAATTGCTTAATCATTCTGTTAGCAAATACCTCTGATGATGCAAAGTCTTTTTAATCATTGATCCTGTTCAGATCAACAAGTATCGTATGCCCGCAATTTTCAAGATGCAAGGTATTTAAATAATGCAGGCATGCAACTTGGTGACATGTAGCCTTTACATTCCTAAATTCTAGCGAATCATAAATTGTCAGGAACTTTTGCAGATTTGTTAGTACTTTTGCACACGTTCTAATTTTCTCGCGATATTATTAATGGATTCACCAGTAGAGATATGCTTTTTATCACCAAGAAGCTTTAGCCATTGATTTCATTTGAATCAAGGGCTAGCGCTTTCCCACAATTAGGAGATGCTCATCAGATAAATAATGCGAGGAAGAAAAAGTTGGACAAGTGGCAGGGTCTGACGAGATGGGCCCGTTGTCAAAAAATAATGGTGAGATGTCCTTTGTGGTGTGTGTCAGATGAGTTGGAACAAGTGGAGGAACATCATTCATCACTTTAGCCAATATGGTACTCAAATTGCTATGTTTCTATAACTGTTGATCTATCAGAGATCAAAGGCCAGCGCATGCTCGCAATTTGAAACTGCATAGGAAATAAATAATGCGAGTAAGTAGATTTTTGAAATGTGGCAAGGTGGGGTCAGGTATTTGTAATGCAGTGTGCCACACTGTAAACGATTGATGATGTGTACTGCCAGATGTGCCACTAAAGGAGTTTGACTACTGAATGGAAATGAAGTCTTATCAACTGTAGATCTTTCAAAGATCTACGGTTAGTGCAATCCCACATTATGAAGTTGCAAGTCAGATAAGAAAAGTGGGAATGCACCTTTGTGACGCGTGTCATAGTGGAGCCAAATTATGGAAAAATGTAGCAGTCACACCATAGGATCTGCCAATTATGCTTAGCTAGAGCTACTTATGATGTGGGCTCAAAAGGTGTCAAAAATAAATACAATAGTCAGAACACGCAGGTTGAAAGAAGTCATGTCATTGGCCCAAGTGGATAATGTGAGCATAAAATGAAGAGTTGTTTCTGATCATTGATCCTTGTCTTGGTCAAAAAAAGGCGCTTCCCCGCATTTTGAATTTGAGTGAAGTTTAAATAAAGTGGGAATGTGCCCTGTAGACACATGTCCATGGTGATGTCAAAAAAATTTTCTTAGATGCCCTACAGGGTAGAATTAGTATCGCCATTGATCTTTTGAAGATCGACGACTGGCGCAAGCCCGCAATTTGAAGATGCTCGTTAGACAAGGAAAGTAGGAATGCGCCAACATGATAAGTGGACTGAATGATGCTAAGTACTTGCTTGCTCAAAAGAAGATATGTAATCTACTGGCATGGAATGTTGTCAGATGGCATGAGCTCATAGGGTAGTTTCTTATTAGTAAGTAAAGCTGACTAATTTTTATTAGAAAGTCGATTAGTCTGATCGTCGATCTTGTCTTGATCAATGAATGACACTTCCCCACAATTCTAAGATGCAAGCAATTTAAATAATGTGAGGAAGCAGAATTGTGACATGTAGCATTGTTTTAAAAGTCGTAAACCTTGTTACTTTTTAAATCAAAACCGTCTGATCTGGTAAAAATCTACGAATGGGATTCAAACTTGGGTGCAAATTGGAGGTAACGGTTACTTAGAGTAAATATGATTCAGACCTTATGCATGCGATTTTAATGTATGAAAATAGCCCATGATTTCACCATTAATGAACCAGCAAAGCATAGAGAGAACATCAGGGCATACAAAAATGTTAGAGCCAGGGCACAAAAATTCTTGGTTAACACTCCAATAAAATTGCAGAACATATCACATAGTGCAGAAGTGTGAATTCTGGCAGGTAGGTAAGTACTTTGTGACTTTCTAAGTAAATTTAAAGTATCTGCTATTGTGAAATTCCTAGGGTTCATTCAAAAATGCCTCCTCAAAAAGAGTTTACTGGGCAGACAAATTATTTGAAACATTCTGTGCATGATGACTTTCTTGAAAAATTCCCCTTATCAGTGCCTGAAATAACTAAAGGAAGGGAACTCATTTTGAAACATCCCAGAGTAGTTGTAGCAAAAGATTTTTATGACAAAGCTAATTGGGTAAGAGATGCCCAGGTTTCCATGGGGGGTCTGGAGTTGTTTAAGAAATGGTTTTTAGAGAAAAAATTGGACACTCCTATGAGCAATGTTTGGGAGTTTGATATTTGTAAATTAACAGTCCCCACAATTTTATTTGATAGTGATTTATTGATGGACCTGGAAAAGAAATATGATCCTATTACAGGATGGGTGAAAAATCATTCTGGAGTCAATCTTTTTAGGGTTTTCCCTGAGCTATTCAGTGAAGTTTTCAACCTTAACCCTAACCACACTGTGCATGAAATCATTGATATGGATGACTTACAAGCCAAATATGATGCACAAAGAATATACTTGAGGATAGGACCATTGCATGAGCATGCTGCTAGAGTTGGAACTTTATATGTGATTACTGCTAGCACACCCAAGCCATTATTAAAAAGACATTTTAACCCCAAGGCTTAGGCATTATATACTTCTCTTTGTAAAATCCTTGGGATGGATGAAGCTAAGGAGATCCTATGATCAATTGTTCTCATAATGGCTCAAACTTTTCAATTTGGAATGAGTACCATTCTGGACTTTGCCACTTTTCTAGTAGAAGAGATTCACAATGGTTTGGTTGGAATAGCATGGGGAAAAGTGAACAAACCATTCTGTTGGTATTCATTGCTGATGCATGTGTGCTTGTATAAGGGATACACCTTCTTCTCCAAGGGTATGGAGTTGGAAACAACCAAGGATGGAGAGAGGAATCTAGTGCAGTTGTGGAGTGTGGATATGACTTTAGAAGCCACAGGTGCTAGTTATGTAAGATTTGACAAATATTTTGCATCTAGACTGAGATTTCTTTTGAGAGGAGATAGCCCTAGAATCCCTTAAACATTGTTAGAATTGGTTAGACCCAAAGACCATACAAAAGGATTACTGGTAAGTCATAATTGGGGGGACATCATTCCCTATAATGTTTCAATAGTAATAAGAGTATATGGCTTCCTGGGAAAGCCTCATGTGCTGCCATTTCATGTGCCCTTGAAGATAGGGATAGCTGAACTCCTATGGAAACTAGGCACTATAGATGAGAGGGAGTTGTCTAAGAAGGGCACATTTTTTCCAATTGTTACTATAGTACATGATTTTTTTTTTGTCAGAAAAGGGTGGAAGCACCTTAATTTATTTTTGGATAGATATAATATGGTAGATCTCATGCCAGATTCATTGATCCTGAAGGGTTCTATGACCTCTTAAAGGAGAGGGTGAGAGCTTCTCATATGGTACATCAAGTATACTATCCAGAAGACATAATAAGAAATATTTTCACATTGCAAGAACAAGAAGTGAGGAAAGAGAAATAGATAGTTTTCAGTAAGACCTTAGAATTCATTAATGCTTTTGACCCCCAGTGTGACCCATTGAAAGATAAGAAATACTGGGGAGCTAAAATACAAGCATTAATGAATAATTTTGTCATAATAATTCAAACCATGAATGAGAAGAAAGCTATGTATGTTGAGACACATCCAGACAAGGCTGCAGAAGTGTAAAGAAGAATAAGCAGTAGAAATGTGGTAGCTCCTAGCCAATATACATTGTAGAGAAGGGCAGGTTATGTCATGATTCAAAATGTGCAACTGGCACCCCCTCATCAAAAGCCAAGGTCAAGAAGTCCATCTGTAGCTAGCTCTCCAAAAAGGCAAAAATTAGAGTAGGGATCTTCTTCTTCTTAAAAGGAACAATACTCCCCAAGCCAGTCCCTAATCCAGATAGATGATGAAGCATCTCTAAGGGAACAGCTTAGACAAATGGGTGGAGAAGGGGATGTGATTATCACTTCTATAGACCTGGATGTTGGAGAACCACAAGAACCTCCTACACCTTCCTTGGACCTAACCATTTATGATTACCAAGGTAAGGAAATTGACCCAATAGTTGCCCATGCTTCTGAGAGATTTATTAATGATGAAAATTTTGTAAGATCTAGGGCTTTTGCTCGGTTTTTGTGGAGATTAAATATGGGAAATTTTGAGAAAGCTTGTGAGAAAATCAAGGCTGAGCAACTAGATAAACCTGACCCAGTTATTAAGGGAGAGGTGAAATTGAAATTTTTGAATGATTTTGCCCAGTTTACTCCTGAAGCTGGGAAGCAAATAGTTATACAGTCAGGAGTCCTCCTTCTATCGAAATGGGATATAGCAAATGCTATTGTTTTTTATTCAGTAAGGAAATAGAAGGATGTTCAACTAACAACTACTAAAGAAATATTACAGGCTCATAGAGGAGTCAAATTTAGTGATGACCACCAAGCCCTTGTCATATGGTCCATGGAAAAGAGGGAAAATACCAGGATGCATGAGATTCCCACTGCAGAGCATACTAGTACATTGATAGTATACAGGGCTGGTGAGGTAAGTAGTAAGAAAATAATGGGAATAGCCTCAGAAATGCTTAAATTTGGTGGTGTTGTATCTAGCCATGAAGAAGATAGATTTACCCAACTCAATGCTAGGTTTAAAGAAGTTTTGAAAGCATATGAGGAAAGGGGTATACAGATACAATCACTGGAAAACAAAGTATCTCAAATGGAGAAGGTATTGGGGAAAAGAAAAATGGGAGAGACTAGAAAACCTAGGATTGCATACCCCCCAAGGTAACCTATTGAACCCTTCAAGTATACTCCAATTGTGGAGATACTTGATACTCCAGAGAGACCTCAGTTCTATACTGTAGATGATTTTGAAGAAGAGAAGAATAAGTTGTATGCCATGCATGCAGAGCTTAATAATCAACATGAAGAAAAATTGAGGGATGGTATTATGTATTTAATAGATAGGATAGAGTGGCTCACATTCTTTGATCAATTATCAAAGATTTCAACAATTAGGGATGAATTAAAGCAAAATGAAGCTATATTCAGACACATTATATAGAAGTGGACAAAGAGAAGCTCAAATATCACTGCTATGTGTATATTTGTTATTCATTTAACATATCATCAGATAGAAGGAATTTTTGACCTACTAAATAGGTTACAGGATTTTGATGATAAGCAAGATTCTTTCTATAGAAGATTAACCAATTGCTTTCCAAGTATTTTGCAAAAAAATTTGATTTATTCCCTTGTGCTCTAAAGTCAGCTGATAAAATAAAAGAAAAGGAAGAATGGAAGAGGGAGCTAGATGAAGCTTTTTGTGAGAGAATAAATAGGGTTATAAATGAAGTTGGCCATCTATTGTGGGAAATAAAAAATGAGGAGTTCGTTAAAGTGCAGATATTTTATAACTCCATCTGAAAAGAAATGGTTAATATGGAGATAATTGCAAATTCCCTTTTAACTGTACAAAGAGAAGTTCTAAGTTTTGATTGGCCAGATGATGGTGTCTATAATAAGTGGAAGGACAAATTCATGTCTACAGAACAGATGTTAGAAGATGATGAGTCAGAAGATCATGCAGATGTAACTATTACTTTAATAGTCGATGATAAAGACAGAGAAAATCCCCAAGTTAAAGTAAACTTATAGATAACTGAAGGAGACACGTCACTTTCAAGCCTTATGGTCACTTATTCTGATGAATCAGATGAATAAAAGAATCAAATCATTATGCCAATTCCAGAGGATGTAACAGAAAGGGCCCACAAAAGGAATGTTTGATGTAAAAAAAAATTTGTTACTCACATTTTTGTCATCTTGTAATAAGTGTATGGAAATGTTTCTTGTAAAAGACACCTTTAATTTTCTCTTAGCCTGAAGCTTGTTGCATCTCACACTATTTAAGTGAGATTCCAGGGCTAGAGAAGGGTCCGAATTCTATTTTTCTAAGTGATATGTTTAGTTTTTCTTTGGTCCAATATTTTGAAAGCAATTTTGTGATGTATTTTCTCTATCATTTCTCTAAGAATACATGAATACAGAATGATATGTTTTTCTTTCTTAAGGTCATTCTGAGTCTATTGTAAATTGTATACAATTTTCAAGTAAAATGAATACAAATTTTGAACTGTCCCTATATCAGTTCTTTCTGAACTTTGTCTCCTTTTGATTACTCAGTTATCTTGATGTTGTATAGGTAAAGGCCTGTGCAATTGAATGCAATCTAGTTAAGTTGTATATCTGTTTATCACTGCTGTTAATTCAATGGATTAAGTAAAAGCTTTGGTGAATGTGATAAGATTGCTATAGTAGTGGAAAGGGTTTTGAATGATAAATTTTGATAATAATTGCTGATAAAAAATTTTGTAAGGCAACAAATTAGATCTAAGGATTTTTTGTAGACTCTGAACCCTAATGGATTAGGCACTGGTCAAATTTGATCCAGCTGAAAGAGGAGTATGTCACAAATGGTTGTCAAAAATACAGAATTAAATCAATTTTTCTTTTGTTCCCTATAGATCTTAAAATTTGGCTTGTACCTGTCTGCATGGAATGTTTTAGCTTTAGTTAGCCACTATTGTTGAGAACATCTACAGATCAAAAGAAGAATTTTCGGCCATATCTGTTATATGGGATGTATTTATCAAGTTATCAAGAATTGTGTATGTATTTGAGGATTTGAGATGAGAATCAAAATGAAACTAGAAATAATCTTCATATAGTTTTCCCAGTCTTGAATCATCCCTGGGTATACCCACCTTGGTTTTGTAGAGCCAGAAGAGTAGAAAACCACCCTTGGTTTTGTTGAAGTTGGACCCAAATGCTTTGCACATGCAATTGTTAACAAGAATTGGCTAGTCTTTAGATTGTATGAGTACTATCATCTTGGTATTAAGCATTTTGTTGCTTAGTAGTTTTAGTTCATTTTAAAACACCAACATAATGTACACTCATTATTCTTTATATAGGACCTAAGTGATAATATTTTAAGATAATATATTTACTTAAATAATTGCTATCTTTACATGATTTTCACTACATTAGAATATTAGATAATTTTGCTAATATGTTGAGTTTATTAGACGGTTGGAGGATTTAAAATAAGTGAAAGTGTGAATTATTTTATTAGTAGTGTTAATATTATTTTCAAGTAAAATCAAGAAATTTGGTTAGATCATTAGACTCCAAGAGTGTAGCCTATGAACATGCTTGTATGATGAGAGATAATGTATCTATATCTCAACTATATAACAAAGTTTCAAATAAGAAGATGTGGATTGGCATGATGGATTTATATTATACATGAGAGTAATTTTAAAATATAAAGTTAAGCTACAGTCTAAAATTTTCTTTAATTAAGGATGTATCATTATTAATAGATGATAATGAAGTAATGATATGTAAATGTTAGGAAGCAGTATAGTTATGATCTAACATCATAATTATTTCTCATCTATAAATCAATAGAGATAAGAAGTATTAGGATCCTAAAAATAAATAGTGAGATATAAAAATTATGTGATAGTTAGATGTCATGCTTCAAGAGAAGCTTTTGACATTTAACAAGTTGAATAACTAAGATTAGGGTGAATTAGTTATTTCCATATTTATAAAAACTTTTTATCTATTTTTAGTACTTTAGAACTATCAAACACCACTTAAGATCTTTCGGTGAAAGCATATAGTAAATTGTCATAAAGAAGATAAGGATGAAAACATAGTAATGCTAGAGCATCCTTGGGCTGATGAAAATCTTGTATCACCCAAAAATATAGTTTTTGTTTTCTTTTTTACAATTAACAAATCTGATGTAATTTTGGATGGTTATCTTTTAATGGATCTTGAATATTTTGATTACATGTTTCAGATTCGATAAGGGTATTACAATTATTTTTAAGAAGATAAAATATTAACCCCCCTATTATCCTCCCCCCCAACCATCTTGGTGGACTTTACTTTTTAACAATTAGGATCAGATCATCAGGTCATTGAAGTACAATATTAAATACTTAAGGAGATCTATGACTAATTGTCTTACGAATGAAAGTTCAAAGTTTTATGGAGTGAATAATAACTATTGGAATGAGAAGATGAAGACTCATCTAATGTGCATGGGTCAAGAATTATGGTTGGTTACACTCAAGAGGATAGATGTAATAGGTGAAGACAAACTTGATTTGTATGAACATAATACTAAAGATCTTTTCATGCAAAAAAAAATTTCCAAAGAAGAATTATTGTCAGCTCTTCCAAAATATGTTTATGCAAAGCTAAAATATTTAAACCTTGCACTTGAAATTTGGATTAGATTGTGGACTATATTTGAAGGTGATGAGTATATGCAAAGAAGTCTAGATTGTAGACTTGGATGTGTATGTTTCAAAGTGCTAAAATTTAGGAAGATGGAACTATAAGAGGATTCTTAAGTAGAATATCTAAGATTATTAGAGGAATTAGAGTTATAGTTCAACCAAAATATAAGATGAGATTGTGTATAATATTATGAAAACCTTGATTGTGGCTTATCATTAGAAGGTACAAATAATTGAAGAAGTCATTCTTCACACACCTATCTTTACCAAAGAAATACTTCTTGGAAATTTGCAAGCATCTAAATTATGATGAATCATAGGGAAGGAAGACCTAGAACAAAGATGTATTTTAGTGTACAAAGATACTAACCTACACTTACAAGGAGTGGATTTACACGTGGAGACTATTCTAAAGAGTGGAAAATAAATCAAGAAGAAGACAAGAAGATTGATGAAGAACTTGCATTTCTTATGAAGAGGGAAGCTAAAGGTAATTAAATTCTTATTTTTTGAACATGTAAGGAACTTGGTCATTATTTATCTTAATTCCCTAAGAGAGAAAGGAAGGTACAACCCAAGAAGCCTTACAAGTCTAGAATTCCAAAAGATTGTTTCATTTTTAATGTGGATGATGAAATTTATTTTAAGAAGGTGAATTTCCTAGATAGTGATGATGAGGATAATGAGATGTGATTTATAGCTATTTATTAAGGAGGAAAGTTATGAAGAAATAGTAGAATGAATAAGGGAAGAAAAAGACTTAGTATCTCATGTTGAAGTAAGATTTCTGATTGGATTATAGATAGTGGATGCTCTCATCATATGATTAGAGACATGATTAAAAAATTTGAACTTGATAGTTAAGATGGTGTAACAGTTAGAGTTGGAAATAATGCACCTTGTTCGATTAAGGGAAAATGATCTATTACTCTTGATAAAAAGACTAACACTAAAGATGTTTAATTTGTGGATGGATTGAAACATAATATTTTAAGTGTTGGATAACTTGTTGATAAGGTATATCAGTTGTAATTCACAAAGAATACTTGCATAAAAAAGGATAGATATGGTACATTTATTGGTACTAGTATTGGAAACTATAATTGGAGGAATCATTATGTTATCGCTGATGGCAAATCAATGAGTTAGATTAGTGCCAAACTTATTGGGGAGTCATTTTACTAATAGCATAGAGTGTCATATCATTTGATTGATGAAGAGGATTTGAAAATAAGAGATCAATGAACCAATAAATGAGCCAATGGAGATCTAAATCTACAAAGTAAACCTAATATTATATTCTAATCATTGTATCTATCAAAATCCTTTAATCAAGGTTGACCTAACAGTCATCTTGTAAATCCTTTAATTAAGGTGACATTCTAATAGAATGTTCTAAAGCCCTCTAACAAGGCCACTCCTCACATGGTGATTAAATCCTTTAACGAGATCACATTTAATAGTATATTGTATAAACTTTAATAGGGTTGGCTCTTAACTGAACTCACTTCAAAAGAATAAAAAATTGATAGCATGTTACTCGATATGTTTTCATAAATTGGGTTTCTATGTTAAATCTTGGTGTAAATGTGTTATTTTCATGTTTGGATGTTATTTTTATCAATGCTATATTTTTATAATAATTTATTTATTGGTAGTCATCACATATAGAGATAGAGAGCTAAGATATTGCATGAAATGTTAAAATGTTGATGATATGCTGGATAGATCGAGTGGGTATTTAAGATTGGTTAAGTTGTTTAAAGTTAGTAAAATTTTAGTTGTTACATATGAACCTAAGAATAACTTATTCATCTCCACCCCCCTCCCTCCCCCACCTTAATTTATTCTAAATCATTATAACAACTGGTATCAAAGCATTAATTCTTGTTAGGAAAGTTTGGAAGGACTCAACCCACAGATCAAGATATATAAGACAAAGATACCTAAGATGAACAAGGAGAACTTCTGAGCATGGAAAATGTTGATGATATTTTAGCTATCTAGTATTAGAGATTCCACATCCTACTACTTGGACAATGAATACATTGAGCTTTCTAGACCAATGATAGTTGAACAAATGAATGAGAAGAAGGAGCACATCCAAATGATGATTGAATTTATAGTAGCCCTGAGTTATGCATAATTTGATGATGTAAAGGAATGTACTAATACTAAGAAAATATGGGATATATTGGCACAAATCCATGGAGGAGACAAGAATATATTAAGATCTAAGGCAGAAAGCTTGAGAGAGAAAATTGATGACATGGGAATGAAAGAAGGTGAGAATGTTGCAAAATATTGTGGTTGGATCAAAGAAGTGGTGAAAGGTATAAGATGAGTTGGAGGAAACATCTATTAGGAGACTATTATGAGTAAGGTATTTAGGATTTTACTTCCTATCTATGCAATTAGAGTATTTGTAATTCAAGAATTGAGATGTACACCTTGTAATGATCTTGCCTTAAATAGTTATATTGGTAGGCTTACTGCATTTGATTTATCAAATTTTGATAATTACTCCCCTGCTAATATTGAATCTACTTCAAAGAACAACTAACCCTTGATGGATCTAAGTAAAAGAAGAAGAGAAAGTATGTAGAAATTGATAGTTGATCTAATGATGACCTTGATGAGCTTGAACCACTCTTGGCTAGAATGCTTCATATTATGTGTTTTAAATATAATAAAGTAGGTCATATTTTAGCTAGATACTGGGAAAAAGATGAGAAAGAGGAAAGAAAATACTTCAAGTACAAAGGAAAGAAATATGATAAAGACTACTAAGACAATGAAGATAGAAGAGACTACAAGGATAAAGGTAAGAAATATTTCTATATTGTTGAAGAGGATGGTTCTGATATAATTTTGATGATCATGATGAAGTTTTATATGTTATAATGAAAAATGATTATAATGAAGATGAGAAAACTACATTGATCTCACATGTGAGTAAGAATGATAGATGGATAACTGATAGTGATTTCTCACATTATATAACTGGAGATTCAAGTAAATTTGAAAAAATAGATCATTATAATGGAAGTAGTGTTAAGTTTTGTAATGATGCACCATGTTACATGAAAGGTAAAGGATTGATTAAACTGAATGATAAGATCAAGTGTGACAATGCATATTGGGTTGATGGTTTGAGATATAACTTGTTGAGTGTGGCACAAGAGATTAATTTAGGCTATAGAGTTGATTTCTAGAATAAGAAGGAAAAGATCTATGATGCTACTTGTGAACTAGTTAGAAGTGGAGAGAAAACAAGAGGTAACTTATTCTATCTAGACCTATCTAAAGATACTTATCTATTTTTGCAATGTAAAGATGTTTGATTATGACATAAGTAGCTATGTCATGTGAACTTTGATAATTTGGTAAGCATAATTAAAATGAAAATAGATAAAGGATTACCAAGATTAAGAAAACTTAATAACTTGGCGATGTGAAAATAGTTTCAAATGGGTAAAATGACAAAGTTTGGTTTCAAGAAAAAGACCTATTCTTTTGATGATATTTTTTAATTGGTTCACATTGACTTGTGTGATCCTATTGGAGTGCAAAGTTTTTATGGTTATAAATACTTTATTTTATTTTTTTATTACTTTTCTTTAATGGTGACTATGATGTTTCTGAAAGAAAAATATGATGCATTTCAAATATTTAAGTGATACTTGGCTAGAGTTGAGAAAGAAACAAGAAAGAGTCTAAAATGTTTGAGATTAGACAGAGGTGGTGAGTTCATTTTAGATGAGTTCAACATATTTTTCAATGACAAAGGAATTGGAAGGAAAATGGGTGCACCAAGGACACCACCACAGAATGATATAGCCAAGAGAAGGAATAGATCTATTATGGATTGTGCAAATACACTAATGATGGAGAAGGGTGTTTCAAAGAATTACTAGAGAGAGGAAGTTAGCACTATAGTCTACACTGTGAACTAAGTTAATATGAAGAAAGGAACAAGCAAAATAATTTTTGAACTCTGGTGTGGATGTGCACAAAATGTAAATTATTTTAAAAAATTTAAAAGAAAGTGTTACATATTGAAAGAGTATAAAAAAGGTTAATAGGATGGAAAAAGTGATGAAGGCATATTCCTAGGTTATTCCACTAAGAGAAAAGCTTATAAGTAGTTGAATTCAAACACTAAGAAAATTGTAAAAAGTGCAAATATTAGAGTTGATGAATTTCCAAAGAAAAATGAAGAAGAATACAAGAAAGAACCTAAAGATTATAGAAATTTGGTCTATATCTATGAAGGTGAACCTTGCACCTTACCTAAATCAGAAAAGGTAGTTGTTGAGCATCAGTATCCAAGCATTGTCAAGGTTCTTTCGATCATCAGTAGACTAAAAAGCATCAGGCTATAGGATCCAAGTCACAGATTGTGACTTTCGATCACTAAATAGTAGAATCCAAGTTGTAGTAACAAACAATTGAAGATGTTGAACATGCAAACTCTAGTGAACAATAGCAAGAGCAACCAAGACTTGAACTGATATTGGAAAAGTATGTGAGAAGACATCATGCACCAAATTAATTCATTAGAAATAAAGATTCAGGATTTGTAAAAAGATAAGGAGTGAAGAAAAAAACATATGAACTGATATTGGAAAAGTATGTGAGAAGACATCATGCACCAGATTAAATCATTAGAAATAAAGATTCAGGAGTCGTGACAAGAAGAGGAGTGAGGAACAAAACATACTTATTATGTGATTGTTAGCCTAAATTTTGATATAAATTCTTTAGAATAACTGAGAGGGGGGTGAATCAGTTATTCAAGCTCCAAATTTCCTAATAAAACTTTTTCACTAAGTATAGTGAGCCCATCTAAACTAACCATGCATCCAAGCTATACATTTATTTTATCATTATTGAAAAATCAACATGCAGGAATAAGACATTAAAGATTAACACATAACACAGTGATTTATGTGGAAACCCAATTTGGGAAAAACCACCAGTAACATGCTACTCCTTTCTCACTCTTCTAAAGTGATGCCCTGTGAAAGGCCTTCCATGTTAAAGGCTACAACACACTGTTAAATGTGACTTGATTAAAGGATTTCAACCACCCTATTAGAAGTGGGCTTGGTTAAAGGACTTTAGAAGATTCACTTGGAATGTCACCCTATTAAAGTATTTACAAATGGATGTTAAACTAACCTCAGTCCATAGGATTTTTCCTTATCTAATAGAATTGCTAGAGAGTAACAATAAGGGCTTTTGATCTGATACAACTCACAATCTAACTTTCAAATTTTAGATCTCAATTCAACTCACAAATTTGCCTATCCTTTAGTCTCTACAACTCTGATAGCTTGTCCTCCTTTCAAGCTCTTTCTCCTTGAGTCTCCATGCTCATTGTGCCAATGCAATCACTTCTATGGTCACGTATAGAAGTAGAGTCTCTATACTCTATTCCTCCCTCTCGATGCATTCTCCTTAATACCACACACTCTCTCTAACCACACTTGCTTCTTAACTTGTAACTCCTTAAATAGAAGTCTAGAATGATTTTCCTACTCTTATTTTTGGTTCAAATGGATTAGGTAAGATTCAATGAATCTACCCCTTGTCTTGTTTCTTCTAGAAACATCATGAATAATCCACCTGTATTTGACTGAAAATGGTTTACCTAAAATTTTGTACCACCAGCTCATCATTCTTATCTTCCATCTGGTTCACAAAATTCAAGGTAAAAAACTTGTTAGCTTAGATCTAGCAAATCTTTGACTTTTAAAATAATGTAGTAGCTTGACACTATTGAATTTCTTATACTAAGCACATATTGAATTACTCGACATCAACTAAGTTTTTCTGATGCTTGTCACCTATTGTGGATTTGCTTGGCATCAACTAAATTTTAGTAATGCTTGACACCTATTACATTTCTATCTAGCTTAGCACTTGAACTTGCTTGGCACCTTCTATCTTACTCGGCACACACTAGATTTTACATTTTCTTGGCACTTAATGATAATCTGCTCGGCATGAACTAACTTGCTCATCACCCACTAATGAATTTAGTCAAGCTTTACAAACAACTTTGTCACAATCTATTCTTCTAGAGTTTCTATGTGTAGCCAACCTCTATATCTTCAAGTGTATTATCAATACATCATTTTACCATTGTCTTAACTAATCCTTATACTTTATTATAAAACCATAGCTCAACCTTTCCCTTAGGTACTTTTGTTACATCTTATTGATTAAATCCTCTTCATCAATCAACTAAGTGATAGTAATTAGATTTTATAAGAAATTTTCATTCCAACAAATAGTAGGTTTGACATTAGTGAAAAAAAATGATTGAAAACATTCTTTATCAACAATCTATCTTCTTCAATAATGATCGTTTCAATTAGATCTTCAAAATCTCCCTCTTTGGCATTGATGGAAAACCAAATTGATTAACCAAGTTATCAAAATGCTAACTAGGTTAAAATAGTAAGTCAAATGCCAAAAAGAAAACTTTGTATTCATATAACTCCTTCTAAATTTTGTAAGTAACTACCTCTTTCAAAGTATTAGGGATATCTCTTTTGCTGATACACTGTCTTCTCCTCTCTCTTTTTGTTCTGCTCCCTCTCTGATTTGTTATCCTAACTGATTCCTTTGATTCTGCTTCTCCCTCTTAACTTATATTTCCTTTCTCCTTCCTTTTTGCTATTTTTCTACTATTTCTCCCTCAACACACTTGATCCTGTAGATTTTCTATTTCTCCCTCTACATGTCTAATCAATTTCTACTATTTCTCCCTCTTTGACAACAATGCCAAAGACATATTACTTTAGCATCTTATTATGCAAGTGTAGCATTTGCAAGAACTCCAATTTCTCCCTCTAGCACCTTGCCTATGAATTTTTTGAAATGTTAGTACTTTAATTACTTCAAGAAAAACCTAAAGTAAGTATCCTTTGGATTAATTTATAACATTCCAACAATCAACTCATTTGATGTAGGGCAATCTTGTTATTACTTAAATAGCCTTAGATAGGGGTGTCACCCCTAACTTACCTCTAAGATATTTAAATGCATCTTTGGGTAATGGTTTTGTGAAGACGTCAGCAATTTGTTCCTTTAAGTTGACATATTCCATCTTCACTTGTTTGCCTTCCACTAGTTCTCTTACATAGTGATACTTAATTGCAATGTGCTTTATTTTGGCATACATCACAAGATTCTTTGATATGTTAATGGGACTTGTATTATCACAATAGAGTATCACAAGTTTAGTTATCTCTTCCTTCATACCTTTCAACAAATGCTTGATCCATACAATATTGGTGCAGTTGATTGCAGCAACAACATACTCACCTTTAGTTGTGGAGTGTGAGTTACAACTTTTCTTTTTTCTAGTCCAAGTGACTAATCTTTTACCTAAGAAGAATGATCCTCCATTGGTATTGTTTCTGTCATCAATATTACCTCCCCAATTTGCATTCATTTAGGCATTTAACTCAAACTTTTCACTCCTCTTGTAGTATAAGTCAAATTCATCTATTCCTTTTAGGTACCTCATTATTCTTTTTACCGCCATTAGATGATTTTCTCTTGGTTTTGATGAAAATCTTGCCACTATTCCAATAGATAATGCAATGTCTGGTCTACTATGTACAACACACTACAACTTTATAGTCATTGATCTGTACATTGTCTAATTTACTTCAGCTGACTCATCATTATTGGATAACTTGTGTCCTATTACCATTGGTGTACTGACTAGTTTTGAATTCTCTAAGCCAAATGTTTTGAGTATCTCCTTGATATATTTTGATTGAGTCACAAATATGCCATTTTTCAATTGATATACTTGCAATCCAACAAAGAATTTGATTTCCCCAAACATTGAAATCTCAAACTCATGTTTCATCTATTCAGAAAAATCTTTGCATAGTGCATCTTTTCCTCCAAATATTATATCATCAACAAAGATTTTAGATATTAAAATGTCTTTACCTTTTTCTACCTTGATATACAAGTTGTTTTTTTCATCTATTCTCTCAAATCCTATCTTCAGTAGATATTTGCATAGTCTCTCATACCATGCTCTAGGCACTTGTTTCAAACCATAGAGTGCTTTATGTAGTTTACAAACCATATCCTTGATGTTGTCATCAACAAATCCCTATGGTTTTTCTATGTAGACTTCCTCTTCTAGTATACCATTTAGAAAAGAAGACTTTACATCCATTTGATAGACTTTAAAACCTTTGTAAGTAGCATATGTAAGTAGAGTTCTTACTCCTTCCATCCTTGCAATAGGGAAAAATGTTTCTCCATAGTCCAATCCTTCTTCTTGTGCATAACCTTTGCAAACTAGTCTAGCCTTATTTCTTGTGATCTCACCATTCTCATCTATCTTGTTTGTAAATACCCACTTGGTATCAATCACATTCTTATCAGTTGGTCTTGGAACTGAAGTCCAGGTTTTATTCTTCTCTATCTGCTCAATCTCTTCTTCCATAGCTTTACACTAGTCATCATCTTGTGGTACATCTTTTACTATTTTGGGTTCAATCTTGCTCAGAAAACATGATTCATTTCTTAGTATATTCCTTTTCATTGGTCTAGCTTCCTTGTCACCAATGATTTGTTTAGCAAGGTGATGTCTTTTCACATACTTGGATGACCTTGATTCTATCCTTGTTTCCATGTTTGGTCTTTCAGTTTCAAAGTCACTATGCACATCTCTTTCAGGTGGCTCATCATATCTTTCATGTGTACTAATTTTAGAATTAGAATGTGCATTTTCTTTGTTCTACAACTCATCTTCTAAATGAAACTTGGCATTCACTAGTTGTGACTTGGCTGATACTAAAAATTATTGTTGATTTCCAACTTGATTGGCAGCTCCTTCTTTAGAAAGCACTCATTCATAGAAGTATACAAAGAATTTATACTCTTCTAGTTTCTTGGATTCATCAACTTGAATTTTTGCATGCTCATCAAAGTTTACATTTGCACTCTCCATAATTTTGTTAGTGTTAGTATTTAAACAGTTCTATGCTTTACTTTTAGTGGAGTATCCAAGGAATATGTCTCCATCACTCTTTGCATCAAAATTTTCATTTCTAGAATCTTTAAGAATATACCATCTACAAACAAACACTTTGAAATTTTTTACAATGGGTGAGTGACAATACCATAATTCAAAAAGTGTTGCATTTGTACCTTTCTTGATTTGTACTTGATTCAGGGTATAGACAGTTGTACTTACAGCTTCTCCCTAGTACTTTAGAGCAACTTTATTCTCCATCATTAATGTTCTAGCACAGTCCATCACTGATCTATTCCTTCTCTCTACAATTCCATTCTATTGAGGAATTCTAGGTGCTAATGTTTGTCTCTTAATTCATTTATCATTGCAAAATGTCTCAAATTCTTTTGATGTGAACTCTCCTCCTCTGTCTGATCTTAGGAACTTTAGACTCTTTCTTGTTTCTTTCTCAACCCTAGCTAAATACCACTTAAACATTTGAAATGCATCAAATTTTTTCTTTAATAACATGACAATCATCATCCTAGAGTAGTCATCAACAAACAACATTATATATATGTCTCCTTTGTAGCTTTGCACTTCTATTGGGCTACATAAATCAGTATGCACTAACTCTAGTACTTCTTTGGAAGTGTAGGTTTTACTTTTGAAACTTCACTTGGTCATCTTCCCTAGCTAACATTTTTTGCACATTGTGTTGTCAGGCTTCTTTAGTTTAGGAAAACCTCTAACTTTCTTCATTTTACTAATGCTAATCAAATTATCAAAGTTGACATGACATAGCCTTTTATGCCATAGTCACACATCATCAAATCTTTCAATAAGACATGCAACATCCTCCATATCTAGGTAAAACATATTACTCCTAGTTTGGTCTCCTTTTCCTATCAAATTTTCATCAGTGTCATAGATTTTGGAAAAAAAATTTCCAAATTCTACTTTGCATTCTACATGCTTAATTGTGACACACTCAACAAATTGTAGTTCAATCCTTTAACATAATATTCATTATCACATGAAATTTTCTCTATAAACTAAATGGAACCTTTTCCTTTGATTAGTCATGGAGCATCATTTCCAAATCTAACACTATTTCTATCATACTGAGTAAAAGTAACAAACTTACTTTTGTCTCCTGTCATGTGGTGAGAGCACCCACTATCTATGATCCACCTGTCATTCTTGTTTACATAGGTTACCAATTTTTTTGCCTCATATTCATTTGACTCATCCTTCATGGCTACATAGACTACCTCATCATCATTTTCATCAAAATCCTCTTCTTCAACAATGTAACATTTTTTGCATTTGTCTTTGTAATCTCTTCCATCATCTTCTCTTTTGTTCTTGTACTTCTTGCTTTCTCTATTGTTATTTTTCTATGTGCACCCTACAAAAATATTTCCTACTTCATTTCTATTAAAACAAATGATAGCTATCTTACCTTTGAATTTACCTTTAACTCTGTGAAATCTTCTAGCTAGTAATTTTTCAAATTATTCCACATCTTCTTCATCTGTGCTGCTATCACTGGATGCATATTTTATCTTTCTTTTCTTCTTCTTTGGTTTTACCTTCTTAGTGTCTTTCAACAATAGCTTGGCCTTGAAAGCAGATTCAAGATTCTCAGGTCTATGGTTATCAAAGTTGGATAACTCAAATGTAGTAAGTCTTCCTACTATACCTTCAAGAGTTAGCTTGTCTCCTGGTACACATCTTAACTCTTGGATAGCTAACACTCTAATAGCATAGATGGGGAGCAAGGTTCTTAAGAATTTTCTATTGATAATTTCATCTTCTAAATGAACACCCAACCTTCTTATTGCACTTACTACTTCCTTTATTCTAGAGGTATATTGAGCAATGTTCTCACCTTCCTCCATTCTCATGTCATCAAAATTTCCTCTAAGGCTTTATCTTTTTTCTCTTTGGACATTCTGATCTCCTCCATAAATATCTATCAAGGCTTTCCACATCTTGAAAGTAGTGTTACATCCCTTGATGTCATGAAATTCAGCATAGTTGAGGGCAGAGGCAAACTCTAGCATTGCCTAATTGTGCTCCTTTTTATTCAAATCTTCTGCAGTAGGGACTCCAGTTGGATCAACATGCTCTACTTCAATTGAGGTTTGTGCATGATCACATATTGATCCAATATATAGCTTCATTAAACTTTACCATGCGGCGAAGTTATCTCTATTAAGCTTGGGAACTTCTCTCTTAGACATCTTGATCTTTCTGCTTCTAGTAACTTTAAACAAAATTCACAAATGGCTCTGATACCAATTGTTAGAAATGCTTTAGAATAACTAAGAGGGGGGCAAAGTAGTTATTCAAGGTCTAAATGTCCTAATAAAACTTTTTCACTAAGTATAGTGAGCCCATCTAAACTAACCATGCATCCAAGCTATACATTTATTTTAGCAAGTTACTAAAAAATCAACATGCAAGAATAAAACATGAAAGATCAACACATAACACAATGATTTACATGGAAACCCAATTTGGGAAAAACCACTAGTAACATGCTACTCCTTTCTCACTCTTTTGAAGTGATGCCCTGTGAAGGTATCCCCTGTTAAAAGGTACAACACACTGTTAAATGTGACCTGGTTAAAAGATTTCAACCACCCTGTTAGAAGTGGGCCTAGTTAAAGGACTTTAGAACATTCACTTGGAATCTCACCCTATTAAAGGATTTACAAATGGTTGTTAAACCAACCTAAGTCCATAGGATATTTTCTTATCTAACACAATTGCTAGAGAGTAACAATAAGGGTTGTTGATTAGATACAACTCACAACATAACTTGCAAATTTTAGATCTCAATTCAGCTCATAAATTTTCCTGGCCTTCAGTCTTTGTAGCTCTAACATCTTTTCCTATTTTCAATCTTTGTCTCCTTGAGTCTCCATGCTCATTGTGCCAATGCAATCACTTTTGTGGTCACCTATTGAAGAAGAGTCTTTGTACTATGTTCCTTCCTCTCAATGCCTTGTCCTTGACACCACACACTCTCTCTAACCAAACTTTCTTTTTAATCTATAACTCCTTAAATAGAAGTCTGAAATACTTTTCCCACTCTAATCTTCCCACTCTTATTTTTGGTTTGAATGGATTAGGTAAGATTCAATGAATCTACCCCTTATCTTGTTTCTTCTAGAAACATCATGAAGAATACACCTATATTTTCCCAAAAATGGTTTACCTAGAATTTTGTACCACCAACTCATCATCCTTATCTTCCATATAGTTCACAAAATTCAAGGTAAAAAACTTGTCAACTTAGATCGGGCGAATCTTTGACTTTTCAAATAATGCAGCAACGTGACACTATTGAATTTTCAATGCTCGACACATACTGTGTTACTCATCATCAACTAATTTTTTCTGATGCTTAGCACCTACTGTGGATTCACTTGGCATCAACTAAATTTTACTAATGCTTGACACCTATTACATTTCTATCTAGCTCAACACCTAAACTTGCTTGGAACCTTCTGTCTTACTCGGCACACACTAGATTTTACATTTGCTTGGCACTTACTGATAATCTACTTGGCATGAACTAACTTTCTCAATACCCACTAATGAATTTAGTCAAGCTTTACAAACATCTTTGTCACAACTTTTTCTTCTAGAGTTTCTAAGTGTAGCCAACCTCTGTATCTTCAAGTGTGTTATCAATACATCATTTTACCATTGTCTTAATTGATCCTTATGCTTCATTACAAAACCATAACTCAACCTTTCCCTTAGGTACTTTTGTTACATCTTATTGATTAAATCATCTTCATCAATAAACTAAGTGATAGTACTTGGATCTTATAAGCAATTTTCATTCTAGCAAATAGTAGGTTTGACATTAGTGACAAAACAATGTTCAAAAATGTTCTTTACCAACAATATCCCTTCTTCAATAATGATCTTTTCAATCAGATCTTGAACAAATTTTTCAAAGATACTTTGGAGAATGACGATTGAATAAACTAAAATGAATGAAGAAATTGAACAAATTGAGAAGTACAATATATGGAAACCAATACCCAAACCTAAGGAAAAAAATGTGATTGGAACTAAGTGGGTTTTCAAAAACAAGCTAAATAAAAAAGCTGAAGTCACAAGGAACAAGATAAGTCAGGTTTTTAAGGGATATGCACAAGAGGAAGGAGTAGACTATGGTGAAACTTTTTCCCCAAGTGCAAGGTTAGGAGTGAGAACTTTTCTTGCACATGCTTCCTATAAAGGATTCAAAGTGTACCAAATGGATGTATACTCTTCATTTTTTAATGGAATTCAAGAGGAAGAAGTCTACATTAAATAACATGAAGGTTTTGTTGATCCAAAAAAAAAGAATATGGTATGTAAGTTACACAAAGATTCATATAGTTTAAAGCAAGCCCCTAGAGTATGGTATGAAATTTTACTCAATTATTTGGTCAAAATTGGTTTTGCAAGAACTAATGATAATAAAAAATTGTATCTAAAAAGTGAAGTAAAAAACAAGATATTGCTAGCTGAAATTTTTGTTGATGACATCATTTTTGGAGGAAAAGATTTATTGGGCAAGTCATTTTCTGATCAAAATGAAAAAGGAGTTTGAAATATTAACGTTTGGGGAGAATAAATTCTTTGTTGGATTTCAAGTGTATTAGATGAAGAAAAGTACTTTCATCACTTAATCTAAGTATATCAAAGAAATTTGAATACTTTTAGTATGGAAGACTCAAGACCAATTGGAACATCTATGGTGATTGGATATAAACTCTCAAGAAATGATGATTCTACTGAGCTAAATCAAATATTGTATAGGTCAATGATTGGGAAACTACAATACGTTTTACATAGAAGACTTGACATTGCATTAGTTGTTGGAATTTTTGCTAGATTCTCTACTAATCCTAGAGAAACTCATATGATGATAGTAAAGAGGATACTAAGATACCTGAAAGGAACAAAAGACTATGGACTATGGTACAAGAGAAGTAACCAATTTAAAACAAAGGTTTATAAAGATCTTGATTGGGAAAGACATATTGATGATAGAAAGAGAACAAGTGGAGGAGCTTTCTTCTTGTGTAGGAGATTGATTTCTTGGAAAAGCAAGAAGAAAAACTATGTTTCATAATCTACACTAGAGGCTAAATATGTTGTTACAGCAATGAATTGTTCAAATATTGTATGGATCAAGAAATTGTTGAAAAGAATGAAGGAAGAGATCACTAAACCTATTGTGATATATTGTGACAACACAAGTTCTATAAACATATCAAAGAATGTAGTGATGCATACAAAGACTAAGCATATTGAGATCAAGTATCATTACTTGAGAGAGATGGTAAAAGACAAATAAGTGATATTCAAATATGTGAACACGAAGGAACAATTAGATGGCATATTCACAAGGCATTACATTAGGATTCTTATAATAAATAATAATAATAAATTGTGACAGAGAAAGAAAGTGACGAAAATAGAAAGAAAATAATAAAAAATTGAAAATAGGAAAAAGGGGAAAAGAGGAATTTCTATTTTCAAGGTGCATAGGTGGCGTAAATAGAAAAATAATAAAAATAGTGTCATTCCATTAATCAAGGTGTGTAGGTGGCATCTTAAGAAGTTTGTGGAAAGTTCCTTAAATCATGCATTTAATATTTGTTGTGATCCATAAAGGAAATTTAATTTTCTAATTGGGCCACATGGTGGTGATTAGTTGTATTTAGGTGGAAATTCTAAAAGGTTGTGGATATTGTAGAAGGTTGTGGATATTCTAGAATGTTGTGGATAAATCATGCATTGGGTGGTAAGTGCCTATTTAAGGAAGGCTTATGTTCATTTGTAATCAAGCTCTTCTAATGCAATCTCTTGTAAGAAAGCTTGAAAAGTAGAAGTTTGGAAAGTAGAAGCTCTTCGAATGTAATCTCTTGTAAGGAAGCTTAGGAAGTAGAAGTCTTCAAGAACAAGCTCTTTTGTTATAAGCTCTTCTAGTTGGAAGCTCTTAGTGAGGAATCTCTCTTATATTGTAAGAATTTGGAGTCTTTCCATTTGGAGAATATTGTAATGAATTGCAAGTATTAATGGATGCTTTATGAAGCATTTCTGTCATCTCTCTTTGTCTCCATCTTATTGTGATTTTGGTCATGAGTTGGTATGGGCGGTGTGGTCCCCATCAATGGTATCAGAGCATACCTTTGTTAGTGGTAGCAAAGCGTTGGCCCTTCATCAGTGGTATCAGAGTGTACCTTCATCAGTGATATTGGTTGTGAGTTTGTAAGGGGGAGTTCCTAAGTGTGTAGACAAATCGCTGAATGTGAGGCAGTTTGCACGTGGACCTTGAGTTGGGTGAAGTTTGTCAAGAAGTTCTTGATTGTGTAGACAGATCGCTGACTGTGAGGCAGTTTGTACAAGGTTCTTGTGTTGCACTAGATTCATCTTCTAAACAATTTATTATGGAGAATAGAAAGAAGAAGATGACTTTTGTGATTGGATAGATTTTGAGGATTCCTCGAATAGAGAAAATTAGTTCAAGAAATCAAGAGGCATTGCTAGTTGATTTGCAGAAGCAAGTGAATGAATTAGAAGCTGAGTTGTAGAAGCGAAGAGCTCATTACCAAAAAAGGGATGTAGATGCAAAAAAGAAAGAAGATCCAGTGGAGTATCAAACATGTGGTACAAAAGAAGAGCAAGAGGGTGACAAAGAAATTATTTATGAACCTAAAGTTGAAGAAGATGAAAGAGAAGAGGAAGAGCATGAAGATGACAAGATTTATGAACCTGAAGTAGATCAAGATGATTTGAAGATTGCAAAAATGGAGGAGAAGTATAGTGCCTTAGTTGGAGAAGTAGTTACATGCATTGTTGATGACATGAAAGAGGCAAGCAAAGATGAATATGTCAAAGAGGTAAATTCTTATGAATTATATGATGCTAAATTTGAGATTTGTTTGAAAGATATTGATAATGGTTTGCATGAGCATCTTGTAAGTCATGTGTGGTATGCAAAGGAAGATTGATATGGTGTTGCTACATTTATTACAGGTGTGATTAATTCAACAAGATTGGATGAGGATGCGATTTATACTTGGACAAAGTTCATTGCAAAGGAGAAATTTCGAAAATAAACACTTGTTCTGACTAGGTGTTGGAAAAGAAGAAAGAAGGAAATATATCAGCACAGATACTTGTCCCAGCTATGTGTTGGAAGAAGACAAAAAATATATATGTCAATAGTGGCTACTTCATTTTGTGAATCCATGTTCACAAAATCTTTCCTACCATGGGAGTCAGATGCAGGAGCATCATGCATCAGAGAAAAAAATATGGGAGCCTTTAGTGAAGATGAAGATGGTTGTATATCTTTCTTTTGGCATCAAAGTGTGGGACACACTTTGCTATCTACCAAGGGAGTCTAATGCAGGAGCATCTTGCAAAAATTTATTATCAAAAAAAAAAAATTGTGGAGGAGAAAGAAAGTGACAAAAATAGAAAGAAAATAATAAAAAATTGAAAATAGGAAAAAAGGAGAAAAGAGGAATTTCTATTTTCAAGGTGCATAGGTGGCATAAATAGAAAAATAATAAAAATAGTGTCATTCCATTAATCGAGGTGTGTAGGTGGCATCTTAAGAAGTTTGTGGAAAGTTCCTTAAATCATACATTTAATATTTGTTGTGATCCATAAAGGAAATGTAATTTTCTAATTGGGCCACACGGTGGTGCTTAGTTGTATTTAGGTGGAAATTCTAGAAGGTTGTGGATATTGTAGAAGGTTGTGGATATTCTAGAATTTTGTGGATAAATCATGCATTGGGTGGTAAGTGCCTATTTAAGGAAGGCTTATGTTCATTTGTAATCAAACTCTTCTAATGCAATCTCTTGTAAGAAAGCTTGAGAAGTAGAAGTTTGGGAAGTAGAATCTCTTCAAATGTAATCTCTTGTAAGGAAGCTCGAGAAGTATAAGTCTTCAAGAACAAGCTCTTTTGTTATAAGCTCTTCTAGTTGGAAGCTCTTAGTGAGGAATCTCTCTTATATTGTAAGAATTTGGAGTTTTTTCATTTGGAGAATATTGTAATGAATTGCAAGTATTAATGGATGCTTTATGAAGCATTTTTGCCATATCTCTTTGTCTCCATCTTGTTGTGATTTTGGTCGTGAGTTGGTATGGGTGGTGTGGTCCCCATCAGTGGCATTAGATCATACCTTTGTCAGTGGTACCAAAGTGTACCTACATCAAATTGTTATCTAAGAAGTAAGTTAGGGGTCGTTCCTTGATCTGAAGCAAACTAAGAAAAGATGTTGCATTACATCAAATGTTATAAATTAGGATATCATAAAAATTGATGCACAAGGTTACACTTTAGGAGCTACCAAAATCTATGAAAAGAAAAGGAACACACTAAACTATGAGTAGATGAAGCTACAAGGAGTTAAAGTTGAGATGACATTTCTATATCAATCGGAGTAGTGACATGAAGATGTGGTATAGAGAGGGAATGTACAGTATGTCTTTGGCATTGTTGTCAAAGAGGGAGAGAATGCATTGAGTTACCATACAAGTTATCAAATAAAGAGGGAGAGATTAGCTTGATTAGTTAAAGAGGGAGAGTCATATTAGAGTGAAGTCATTTTTGTCCAGAGGGAGACATGTGCTACTATAGAGGAAGAGTATGTACTAAACTAATGTTATTGTTTTCAATAGGGAGACATGTGTTGCTATAGAGGAAGAGTATGCACTAAACTGATAAAGGAAGCATCCTAAGACTACATGGATGATAATCAAAAATGAAACTAAGAAAAATAGAAAATGTAAACATAGAGGGAGTTGATAGTACACTGTTGAATCTTTTTGGATTACATGGTAACTAGTTAAGTATGAGTGGTGTTGCCATCAATGCCAAAGAGGGAGATTGTTGGAAACTATGTTTGGAATAATTGTTATGCTATCATTGATGTCAAACCTATTTATGAGATAGAGTTCCAAAACTATTAAAGAGATATTTTACTATCATTGTAGATTCCTTATCATTTGATTGATGAAGAGGATTTGAAAAAGAGAGATCATGAGATGACGTAGTGAAAGGTTGAGTTGAGATGTATTAAGTATCATGGAAATACAATGGGCACTTGTTAAGTTAGTTCTTGAAAAGATAATGTATTGTTAAATAAATACATAAAGTGAAGAACACATTTGGATGAAGCTCAGAGTTGGAACAAGTCATAAGGATAAGCTTGATTGTGTATCAATTTTGTACAGTCAATGAAGGAGGTGAAGAAGAAGATTAAGGAACTTAAGTAGAAGCCAAAAAAAATAGTTCAAGTTGAGTGCTAGTTATTGTTGAGAAAATTATGAAGAAGTGTTAGTGTATACACTAAAAATTGTCCTAAATGACTTTATTAATCTAATTAGTACTAGTCACATTCTTCTACTTATTTAATTAAATTATTTTAATTAAATAGGTTCATTTTTGTCTAAGTATTTAAATTTAATTTAAATACTTCCTAGCTCTAATGTGATAATTTAAATTAACACATGATTCTCCACATATTCCTTTTTTAAATAAATTTTATTTATTTAAAATCCTCCATATTCCCATTAATTCTTCTAGACCTTGATTAAATTAAATTTTATTTAATTTAATCTTTATTCAAACTGCCTAGAAGTATGTGCATTCATATGAGTTTTCATCACATCTTTTAAGCACATGTTGTCTACACCATAGGAATCTTCTACACACATGCCACCTCATCAGACTTATCCATTTATCTAGAATGTGAGATAAGGTGCTTAGTTGTCAATTCTTATCCTTATCTCCTGTGCTTAGTTGTCAATCCATATCCTTATCTCTTAGTGGTTTCTAAGCACATTCTAGATGCTTCCTCCATCCACTTTTAATAGACATCTTGTCTCAAGCTTTTCACAGACACAGACAATGAGACACGATGAAGTGAACCCCAGCTGGGTTAGGAGTCATTAGAGGTCCATTAGAATTTCTTATTATTGCATCATCATTCTGTCATTTTGATTTCTCACATCATCAAGTCTAGGTACATTTTTCATTTGCATACACACATCCAAGAGATTCATCCATTGTTGTGTTCTTAAGAGCATACCGAACATTTTCTCCATTGCTATGTTCATAGTTTGAGGTTTGCATAATCTTGGTTACAATTTTATGCAACACATTTTTGGCACGCCCTGTGGGACCCACTTTACGGGTTCAAATTTGTTCAAAGCTAAGGTTGGAGGCTCGTGGTTGGAGAATAACTTGCGTAAGGAGCATCTAATCAAGCCACAAGGTCCGTCACCATCTTTGGAGCGCATGAGGTGAGTACCCTATATTTTTGTTCTTCTTTGTTGAAAAAAAAAAAAAAATGTATAGGGGCTTGTGATAGGTTTTCTTCAATTTTCTATTTAGATTATTAAAAAAAAAAAAAAAAAGTGAGATAGGGGGTTATTTTCTTGCATATGGGGAGGGGAGACAACAAAAAAATATATATATAAATTAGGAGGGTTTTGTTTATTAAAAATATAAATTTTTAAAAAAAAAAAATTTCAAAAAAAAAATAATAATTTAAGCCAGAGCCACCGCCGCCTCCGGCTCCCTCTCTTTTCTAGCTCGAGCCGCCTCCACCGTTGGCTCCCCCTCCTTCCGGTGCCGCCGCCGCTACTCCAGCAGCTCCCCTCCTTCTGGTGCCACCGCCGCCAGCGGCTTCCCCTTTTTCCCGCTGCCGCCTCTCCTGTGACTCATCCTACTTCTTGTTGCTACTCCAACAGTTGCCCCTGCGCGATAAAAAGAAAACCCTCTTCCGCTGCACGCCGCAGCCTCCGCTAGCACCTTCGACCACATCCTACACTCGCCACCATAGCTTCACCTTCGTGCCCCCACCTATTTCCTCTGCCCACGATCGTATGCATCGCCTGCACTACCTGTGAAAACCCATGCACTTTTTTTGTTCTCGCCTCGCCTCCGCTGCCTCCACCGACTCTACTGAAGATCGCTTGCCCTCTGCCACCTACAGATCTGTATCCTTACGGCTCAAATTCTCCCCCTGCTCCTCCCACTGGAACTCCTTCTTTATCCCCTATTGTCATGGGCACTGCATCTGCTAAATCTAGTACGGGCTTTGCTTCTCCTTCCGTTGCTCCTGGGCTCGCTTTCATGGTCGCCTTGGTTTTAGCATGCTCTGCTATCATGTTGTAGCTTGGCTTGTTGTTTCATGGCTTCCTTGGCCTTAGCATGCTCTGCTATTGTCCTATAGGTTGCATTCCTTTCATTACTATTTTGCTTTCTATGGATTGTACTTGGGTGGATCTAATCTGTAGTGGTTTTTTTCATTGTTTTTAGTTGTAGGTGGTTGATGGTGGATGCCTCCCCTGTGGGTACCACTCTTGGTTGTAATCATGTGGGTAGGTGCTATCTAGTATCTACAATATCTGGAATTGTCTTATAATTCTACTCTTACAGAATTCATTTTGCTTTGTTGTGGTTAATAAAATTAAAAATTAAAAAAATTAAAAAATTTAAAAAAAAAAAAAATTAAAATTAAAAATAAAAAATAAAAAAATAAAAAAATGTTGCTTTTCGTGTGCTTGATTTTTGTAACATTGAATGAACATTGTACATTTTAATCACGTGTGTCTTTAATTAGAATAGAAAACTTAAAATTTCTTTGGTAACGAACAAGTGTCTTTTAAACCTAAGTCCACTTACGTATTCTCTCCCCTCGTGCCTTTGGGTGACCTTGGGTGCACAAGAAATAAGTGGACTTGTTTTTATTTTTCTAGGAGGCCTGCTTGGGGATTTCATCACCCCTTGGGATGACCTCAACTCCAGCGTTCTGGCAGAGTATAAAAATCGGGAGGTGAATTGAAAGACACCTCTCTTGGAAGTGTAAATATTGTCACTCTTGGCTAAGCCCCAAAGAACTTTATACCTTTGGGAAGTGAAGGAGGAGATTGGGTTACCGTCTCCCCCCGGCTGTGTGGTAGTATTTCCTTTCATCTACAAATTTGGGCCTCACGTACCTTGCGTATATCAAGGACGCCCCCTAGTTGAGCCTTGTACAGCCTAGTTCAACCTTATAGGATTGTTGGTTTGTTTGGTGTGTTTGAAGCACATTGGCATTGTACATATTTTATTGTTTGCTTTTGCATCTTAAACCTAAAAAAAAATTTAAAAAAATCATAAAAGTTCAAAAATCCAAAAATAAATAAAAAACATTTCAAAAACAAAAAAAAAATCCCTTCTTAATCATCATTCCAAATCATTTCACGTCACATATTCCTTCCATCCAAGACATCGTTCCCTCTTACATATCTCCTTCATCATTCAAAATGTTACTTGACATCTTCATCTTCTTTATTTATCCAAATCATTTCCTTGTCATTTAATCACATTCCTAATCTTCATCCTAGTCATGATTCATCATTATTCATATTCAATTTCCTTAGTCAAGCTCATCATGCATTCTTAATTCGATTCTTCAAATCAGTATTCTTCTAATCCAATCCCTTGTCAAATTCAGTCATCCAAGTCAAACTCAATCTTTCAAAAAACTTCATTCACGTCTTCTTCTATTTCAATCTGACATCACATATTCTACTTCGGACATAGGAGCATTGTCTTATCATTGGACTTTCATTCAAACCAAACATTCACTTTGTTTGCACTATCATAGGGTTCTTATCAAATCAAATCGAACCCTCATCCAATCCAAATCCAAACCAAATCAATATCAAATCAATTCAAATTCAATCAAATTGAATCATATCAAGTGCAATCAATTTGAATTCAAATCAAATCAAAGTCCAATCAGCACAAAGCTCCTAATTCCAAGTTCATATTCCCTCTTCAAATGTTTTCATCTTGCATCCATGGATTCAAATCCACTCCTTTCAATGATTGACAACATTGCATGACAACATGGTCTCGTATTTCCTCCATATCGAATTCCTTCTCAACATTTCAATTCTAATTTATCTCATGTTCATCATTCTCCTACCTTTGACAAGGGAAATCTATCTCCTTATCCTTCATCTGTAGATAATTCCATCCATAGCCAATATAATTCCTCTGTCATAAATGACCTCGCCATAGAAATTGAGGAACTAAAGAACACACTCTTGAACAAAATAAGTCTGCAAGAAAAGGTCATTTTCTTTGCTATGTGTCCTTCATTTTCTAGCTCTCATATCCCTCCATACAATTCCATTCATGGCCCACACAATGCCTCAGACGTAAAAACCCTTACCAAGAAAATGGAGGAAATGAAGAATTGTCTCTCATATCTCAAAGGCATTAGTCCTCATGTCCCATCCAATCCTAATCCTCCATATAATCCCCCTTACTATGAACCTAATCCAAATCCTTTACCCATAATTCCACCTCCACAAAATCCTAATCCTATAACTACATCATCCCCTAGTCCTCCAACAACAATATCTCCTAAGCCTATAACAATGTCATCCCCACCTCGTCAGGGGTATTTCACATCACTTTTGGCTAGATTGAAAATTCAGCATAATGTAAGCCAATCACCTAAAGTCACACCTCCAGTTCCATCTCAAGACCTTCCTTCAAAGCATGATGTTTCTCCTCTAGATCTAAGAATTTCTCCATCCCATCATTCCAATATCCCTCAAGATTCATCCATCCCTCCTAGTCCATCTTCTGATTTCCCTCCTAATAAAGATCAAGACATTACACCTACCATGCACATTACTGATTCCATTCCATCTCCAACATTAGCATCCATAGATATTCCCCTTCATGAAAAATTTTCTTCCACTCCATTCACTAATACTCCTCCATGTCAAGATCCAATTACTCCATCTCATGATTCCATTTCCTCCACGCTCACATATGATGATCCACTTACCATGCTATATGATCTTCTTTCACCACATGATTCTATTCCTTCCACATCCTCATATGATTCTAGTCCATTTCATGACCCACTCCTTGAGCTATATGATATTCTTTCATGTCAAGATCAAAGTACTCCATCTCATAGTTCCACTCTCTCCATTCCATCTCATGAACCTATTCCATCTCACAATCCACTTGTTCCACTCAATGATCCTGTTCCAAGTCAAGATCAATGCACCCCTTCATCCACATTTCATGATCCCTCTCCATCTAATGACCCTATTATTCCTCATGATCCCCCTCATAACCCTACTCCTTCACATGATCCTATCACACCTATCCAATCTCCTCATAAACCCTATACACCTAGACTCGCATCTTGCGTTAAGAATACTAAGTATCCCCTTAAAAAAATAATTCCTCAGGATGTTGGTACACCTTCCACTTTTTCCAATTCCAAAACTCTTCCTTCCACATCTAAAACTTCTCCTTCTTCATCTTCCAAGTCCATTTTAGGTCCTTATAGTCCATCCATTCTAGGTTCTTATAGTCCATCCATTCTAGGTCCTTATGTTCCATTGTCAAACCCTTCTTCTCTTCCTTCCATATTAGGTCCTTATATACATCCTTCTACCTTATCCATGTTTTTCAAATCATCCCCTCATAAAGATCAACAAAGGCGCACATCCTTGAATTCCTTCCAACGTTCACCTTTCATCCATTCTCCATCTTCTTTACCTTCATGCACCCATACCATGGCAAATGGAAGCAAATTAGATGCCAAAGAAAAAGAAAACAAAGTCAAAAATCCACAAAATCATAAGGATCAACATGTCCCATCTAAGCGACATGTCCAAGAAAAGAAAAATCAGATCCAAAATGCAATCAAAAAGCCGCAAAGGCTAAAAATCAAAAGTGCAAAAGTTATGTGGATACCAAAGCTACTTAATGTAGCAATGAATCTCAAAGAAAGATTCCAAATGACATCCAATTGTGCTAATCCAAAAGCCTCCCTCCTTCATAAATTCTCCCAACTTCCATTTTCCAAATCCATTTTGGGTCCTTATACACCCAAATCCGCCATCCCAACTCTATCATCTCCTTCATCCATTTTGGGTCCCTATATCCCAAAATTCCAACTTTCTCCTACACATCCTTCACAATTTACTCCTTTCCACCACCCTTCAAGGTGTGTTCCAATGAAGATCTTTCCACTTCCTTCACAAGTCTTCCAACCTAATATCCATCAACCATGTCTTCCTCCTACCTACTCAACTCCCTTAATCCAAATTTTTTCATAGGTCATTGTCTTCTATTCCCCAATTCACTTTATCATTCTTTTTCTTACCCTATCAACATCTACGAGAAAATACCAACAATTCCTTGAAAATAAAAAATAATAATAAAAAAATTACAGAAGCATAAATATCAAGGGATACATCCATATACCTAGATGCTTGAGTCCTCCCTTCATTTTCCTACTATGTCTTCCACTTTCACTTACCTATCCATTAACTTCCCTTTTTCCACTTGCACTCTACACTAGGGGCAAGTTCCATCCATAAGTACCTTCCATATCCTTTCCTACATATTCCCATAATTCTTACATATATTTGGTCTTGACATCTCTATCCTATAGTCCTTGTCATGTTCATGTTCATTTGTCCATTATCCTATATACTTCCTACATTCTTCCATATGTTTGATCTTGACATGTTATCCCTATCTTGCATTCCCTACTCCTTGTCATGTTCATCCATTTTCCATCTATATGCATACATCTTCCCATCCCTTTTTCATGTTCATTCATATCTTTTCCATCCATAATCCTACGCACATCTATCCTTCTTCCATATACCCTTGATCTTGGTTATCCCTTTCATTTCATCCACTTCTTATCACGCATTTCCTTCATTATCCCTTTTCCATCCATATCCTTCATATAATTATCCCTCTTCCATATCCTTTGTATTATTATCCCTTTTTCATGCCTTTCTTCATTCCACTTTCATACCCATGCTCA
Organism: Cupressus sempervirens; assembly: GCA_028749045.1. NCBI lineage: Eukaryota > Viridiplantae > Streptophyta > Pinopsida > Cupressales > Cupressaceae > Cupressus > Cupressus sempervirens. The sequence continues at coordinate 823,078,518 of CM053786.1, forward strand.
TAATCAATACTAGAGGCACAACAACAAAAATGCTCATACATGCTTAAGAAGAGCACATGCCTTTTCTTCCTCCATATGCGAGTTTTCACACCATCTGTCCATTTTCATGCAATCCTTCCTCACCATTATTTCCTTCCATTTTCATATCCTTGGAATGGGGCATTGTTGGTCACTCCTTTGAAATATGGTTCTTGGTTCCCCATTATTTGACACTATATCCGTAGTTTATCCATATTATTCCTCCATTCATATATCTACCCAACCTTCCTATCCATTTACAAATACCATGGCTCTCCCTTGTCATTGGTCTCAATCCATTCTATTCATTTCTATCCATTCTATCTATTCATTCATATCCAATTCAATTCAAGTCTCCCAATCTATTCAATCAATTCATTTATCCTCTAATTTCATGATATTCTCTTCTTCCAATCACTTCATTCACATCATTTCCATAATCAATTCCTTCATTCTATTTGCATCTACCTTGATCAAATTTGTAGTCTTCCATTCAACACATTTTCCTCTAACAAAATATATTTATTATTTTCATTCCTTCCATTCCACTCCAATTCATTCATCATTATCTTATCTTATCCATATTCTCACCATACTGAGCTTCCATCCAACCTCATCAAATAGTGATTGCAAACAAGCTTACACAAATTCACATTTAGACTCAATGATTTGAGAACATCATTCCTTTTATTGTCATTGTCAGCAACCAATCACAAATATTTCATTTCAATTCAATCAATCGATCAGTTTTTTCCTTATAGGATGAATCCTTCCTACACATGCTAACAAATTTAACAAATTTATTAGGTTCATGGCAAGCATGGTGAATTGAATGACTACTTAGTCATAATGTCTTTTTGTTAATTTTATCTTTGTGTGTCAGTGATAGCTTCCCAGTGTGCCTCGATCTTCCATATCTTGGTATCATTTGAACAGCTTATCCTGATTACACATGTTATTTTGCAATATGATCTATTTTCATGATTCTTTAGCACATCTATGTCAGTTTCAAGTTATGTTAATGCATTGCTCATGGGGGCAACGGGTTAGCACACTTTCCACCAAGCTCCTTAAAAAGACTTTGGGTGTGCCTAGACCTCTCCAGTGCGTATATGTCATTTGTTCCCCCATGACTCTGAAACCTACATCCATTGTGTTAAGAGTCTAATACACGCAAAGGAATCTTGTCATCTATGCTTTTATAGCATTTGGTGCATAACTCCTCTTGCAATATTAAAATAAGGTTTGTTCTTCATATGAACACAATTGAATCTCTTGCATTCATGTAGTTAAGTTGCATTTAGATTATCATTTTCCATCATCATTCTCCTTTGTCATTGTCACTAGTCCTCTCTTATCTTCTCTGGGGCAACCTGTATTTCTTTGATATGATGCTGTGCCGACATCACATCAAAGAGGGGCAAAATGTATACACTAAAAATTGTCCTAGATGACTTTATTAATCTAATTAGTACTAGTCACATTCTTCTACTTATTTAATTAAATTATTTTAATTAAATAGGTTCATTTTTGTCTAAGTATTTAAATTTAATTTAAATACTTCCTAGCTCTAATGTGATAATTTAAATTAACACACGATTCTCCACATATTCCTTTTTTAAATAAATTTTATTTATTTAAAATCCTCCATATTCCCATTAATTCTTCTAGACCTTGATTAAATTAAATTTTATTTAATTTAATCTTTATTCAAACTGCCTAGAAGTATGTGCATTCATATGAGTTGTCATCACATCTTTTAAGCACATGTTGTCTACACCATAGCAATCTTCTACACACATGCCACCTCATCAGACTTATCCATTTATCTAGAATGTGAGATAAGGTGCTTAGTTGTCAATTCTTATCCTCATCTCCTGTGCTTAGTTGTCAATCCATATCCTTATCTCTTAGTGGTTTCTAAGCACATTCTAGATGCTTCCTCCATCCACTTTAAATAGACATCTTGTCTCAAGCTTTTCACAGACATAGACAACGAGACACGACGAAGAGAACCCCAGCTGGGTTAGGAGTCATTAGAGGTCCATTAGAATTTCTTATTATTGCATCATCATTCTGTCATTTTGATTTCTCACATCATCAAGTCTAGGTACATTTTTCGTTTGCATACACACATCCAAGATATTCATCCATTGTTGTGTTCTTAAGAGCATACCGAACATTTTCTCCATTGCTATGTTCATAGTTTGAGGTTTGCATAATCTTGGTTACAATTTTATGCAACACAGTTAGTAGTAACCAAGCATAGTATTTGCTGAGCGAGCCTGTTGATGTCGAGTGAGATTTCAATTTGGGGCTGACATAGATAGAAACTTAAATTAGTCAAAGTGCATGGAAGATCAGGATTGATGAGCTGACATATTTAATGCATGAGGAGAGTTTTTTAAGTGATCAAATGAAAGGATTTGACCAAAAGTTTCTAGAAGAAAAAGGAGAACAAAAAGATGGAAGGATTTGATGAATCAAACCTAACCCTAAGATTAGTGATGGATTTTAAGCGAAAAAAGATGAAAATTGCCTATTTAAGGAGGCATAAGAGATATTTTCTAAGGTTGGTTCATGGCTGATTGGGGGTCCTTAGTAGAATTTGTGAAGAGTTGAACAATAGTGGTGAAGTGTAAAAATTTTGGTGAAGAGTGATTGCTTGAGGAGATGCCAAGTAGATTAGTGATGGAGATGTCAATGAAGGCCAGTCAATGAACTAGAAAATGAGCAAATGGAGATCTAAATTTGCAAAGTGATTTATGCTTTACAAATTAAACGTACTATTACATTCTAACCATTGTATCTATCAAAATATTGTAATCAAGGTTGACCTAACGGTCATTTTGTAATTCCTTTAATCAAGGTGACATTCTAATGGAATGTTCCAAAGCCCTGTAATAAGGCCACTCCTAATAGGGTGATTAAATCCTTTAACACAGTCACATTTAACAGTGTGTTGTATAACCTTCAACAAGTTTGGCTCTTAACCAAGCTTACTTCAAAAGAGAGAAAAAATTGGTAGCATTTTACTTTGCGGTTTTTCCCAAATTCATTTTCCATGTTAAATCTTGTTGTCAAAGTGTTATTTTCATGTATGGATTTTATTGTTATGCATGCTATATTTTAACATTAGTTTATTTACTTTGCACAATCTCCAACTTTACTATATTAGTCAAGTTGGAGATTATGCATATAGATTTTTTTGGACCTACAAGAATTAAATAATTCTATAGAGAAAGGTACTTTATGCTTTTCATTAACAAATTTACTAGGATGATGTGGATAGAATTTTTTAGAGAAAAATATGAATCTTTTGAGAAGCTCAAGTTATTTAAGTTCATAGAATTTAAAATGAGTCTAGAATGAATATGAAGCATTTAAGATGTAATAGAGGAGGATAATTCATTTCAAATGAGTTAAACATCCTTTGTGTACATAATTTAATTAAGAGACGACTTTCAGCTCATAGAACGCCATACACAAATTGTATAGAAGATAGGAGAAACATATTTGTGAGTGAAGAAACAAGAGCTATGAAATGTATCACAATTTTTAGAGAGATGTAGTAAGCACAACAATTTAAAAAATGAATAAAGTTCAGAATAGACAAGGCACTAGTAAGACATCTAATGAACTTTTGATTGGGCATATACCTACATCAAAATATTTTAGAATCTTTGGAAGAAAATATTATGTTAAAAGAGAGGATGGTATTAAAAAGTTTGATTCTAGAAGTGATGAAGGTGTATTCCTTGGATACTCAGTGAAAAGAACCACATATAGATGTTATAATTAGAGACTAAAGACTATTGTTGAAAGTGCTAATGTAAGGGTTGATGAAAAGTGCATTATTCAAGAGATAATACTAGATTATGATTCTAATGGAGAAACTAACCAAAGGCCTAATGTTAATTAGAATGCTGAATATGAACTATTTTATATGAAACTAACAATGACATTCATATTGAAGAACAAAGAGAAGAACCAAGATCAAAACCTAGATCAAAACCATGAATAGACTCTAGAGTAAAAACAAGGTCTAGATCAAAGTATGGAGCACTTAACTATGTTGCAAAGAATCAACCTCTGAAACAAATCAATGAAAGTACAATCAAAGGAGTTGTGAAAAGACATAAGGTAAGTGAAGAATTATGTTTGATGTCATAATTTGAACCTTATAATCCATAAAAATATTGTAAAGATGAATTTTGGATAAATGCTATGAAATAAGAACTTGAATATATTAAGAAAAAAAAGACTTGGAAACATTTTCCTAAACCTAAAGATGGGAACATTATTAGCACTAAATAGGTATTAAAAAATAATTTGGATGAGAAAGGTCGAGAGTGGTTAGTATGAAAAGGTTATTCACAACATGGAGTTAATTTTAAGGAAACTTTTTTTGTTTTTTAAGTATTAGATAGTAGCCAAAAACACGAGGTTGACATTGAAGTACAAAAAGGTTGAGCAATTATCTAGAGGTAACCTCCCAGTCATCTAACTGATACCAACTTTAAACTTCAGAGAACAAGATATGTCCATAGCCAAATTAATAGTACCATCAGTCCTTAAACTAATATGCAAAAAGTATTATAAAATAAACCAGCAACACCTAAACAAATCATTTCTATTAGTCGCATTAATCAACATAAGCATAAAAATTAAAACCGTGTGGGGTACCAAGTTCATAGACATAATCATAATAACAACAAAAATAAACACCAAACCCAGGGCCAGTCGCCCTCTTCCTGCCCATGGTTGTCTTCCTTCTTTTCATAAAGTGCATCCTTATCCACATCATCCCCCTCCACCTTAACCAATTTGTCTAGTATGGTCTTCAACGAGTCCTCCACCAAAAACCCATAGATGGAACAAGTTGTCTTGGTAATCTTGTATAGGTCCTTCTCCTCTTTATTCACCTACAAAAAGTAAAGGGTGGTGGCCACAGAATGCATGACCTTGGTGGAAAACTCAAACAAAGTTTCAAATCTCTAGAAGATTCTAGTTTGATTATTGGTTAGGTCCCTTATAAACTACTCAAGTCTTTCTAGTCTCACCTTACTATTGCTATGCTTTCCTTTTTTCCAAACACCTTTGGGGGTTTCTTTCCTTGAAAATGTGATATCCCCCCCCCCTCCACCCCCACTTCTAGCCAAGGTAGCCTTAAGGGTGTCAGAGATATGGGAGGGGCTAAGAGGGCTAGGGGTAGGCTTGGTATCTTGAGGTGGTCTCTTGTTTTTTGTAGGTTTCACATTACTTTCAAAAGAATCAGAGTCAAAGTCATGCTTGGGGGGAACTTAAATTTTTCCAATTGGAGATGCTTACGAGTTCTCCTAGCACTCTGCATACCCTTTCTAGTGTTTGAATCTGACTCTATAATGCTAATTTTAACCTTAGGGTCAATTTTGACCTCAAGGCCAAGGTTTTCTTGAATTGGGCTAGCGCTAAGGTCCAAGGAGACTTGGGGGGTGACAAAGGTCAAAGGGTTAACCAAGAGTAGCGGCTTCTAGGCTAGATGTTAGATATATAATTTTTTCATGAGCCCCTAATGGATAAGGTAAAAATTCTTTCCCTCCTCATGTTTCCTCCTTTCCTTATAAATACAATCTTACAATGAATGCAACAAAAGAAATGGGAAGGAAATGTGGTCCAAGTTCCTAAAGTGATTCAAAATAGGGAAATGGTAATAACCAAGTACTTGAAAGTGGTCCTCTAGGGTGATATATTACATAATCACATAGCAAATGATGTCCCAAGGCTTAGGAAAGGCTTCACGTGAAAACCCACCATGCATTCACATTGGTTCCTCCTTGAATTTGAAAATTTTCCACAAACTGGCTTCCTCATTATCCTTGGCTTGCCTCTACCAAACTTTCCTTCCATAGTAAATTCTCCAACCATCACAATAGTTTCATCTAAGATTTCAAATCTCATTCCATTGACAGTCACCTTTCTATCCTTCGAAGTTTTGAAGAACTGCATCGAGACAATCTCATTGTGCTTCACCATATCCTCCATCTATAGTAATAGGTTTCCCTCCTACAATTAAACCACCATCACCTCACTACTCAAGATGCATTCCTCCACACCAACTGGTTCAATGTGATTACTATTGCCCATGTTGTCACCCAGTTCAACCACAACATCTTCAAACAAAATAGCCATGTTGTAGGTTTGGCAATTTTGGATATACAATGAAAAGCCTCAATGATTAAAATGAAAAGGCAATGCATAACCATCATAAGTCCACAAGGTTTCTTAAAAAAAAAAAAACCACCCTTCACAAAATGTGTGATCAATCTCTTTCCATTCGTAAATGGTCATTGCCAGCTGTAGTTAGTGTGGGAATTCAACAACTTATCTTTTTTATCACTAATAGATCATTCTCTACATCTCACCAAATCCACACCCTATGCCCTTTTTCAGAAGTAATCAACACTCATAATAATTGAAACATTAATGCAAATCATTATATAATCTTGCCTTGAAATCCCTTTATGAAGTGCCTTCTCTTCACACCCATGCAAAAAATTGAAGACTTGCCACCTATTTTGTTTATTTATATGGCATTATTGAAGGTACACTCCCCTTCCATCATAACTTTAGTTGATGATGGCAACAATATGATGTCCTCCCATTCAACTAATCGCATGACACGATGGTCAAATTTGGCTAGCTCATCCACCATGCCATTCCCTTCATGATATATATGAGCCACATGGAGCTCATGGTAATCTTCCATCAACCTTCAAATTCCATTGATTATAAATTTAATTGACCAGTTGCTCTAGCCATTCCCCTTAGAAGCCTTAATGACTAACATAGGGTCTCCCTTAATGGAAATCTTATTGACTCCCCGAGCTATCACAATTCTCAACCCCTAGAGGAGTGCCAGTGCTTTAGCTTCATTGTTAGATTCTTCTCCATAATTTCCAATATAGGAGACCACCATATTTCCCATACTATTGCAAACGACACCTCTAGTCTAGGTACTACCCATCATGGTCAAACCATCAAAATTTATCTTGATCCAAGACTCAGTGGGGGGTGCCACACCATCTTTCTAGCCGAGACTTTGGAATTGTCAAATTGTGCCACAATTGAGTCAACATTCCAAGCCAATGCCCATTTCATATCAAGTCCACCTAGGGGGTTCAAGGGGGTTTTCCAACACCAGATCCCATTGTATTATTTTAGGATCCTAATAATTTTTTGGGCCACCTCCAAGCTGGTAGTGGCTTGTTCCCTGAAAATCTTATTATACCTCTCCTAGATTTTCCATGAAACATATGGGGGGAGAATTGACATAAGTTTTTGAGGTATGGGTGGGCAGCCAAACTGTCCTAGTGAACAAATTACTTCAACTCACTATCCATACACCATTAGACCTCCCATAATGTAGGGAATTCCCTCTAAATAGATGTGATAAAGGGCTAGTGGATAAGGAGGGATAGAATAGATTCAACATCTTGGAGACATAAAATACAATAGTTAGCGAGTTGACACCCTCTACACTAGAGCTTATCAATAGTGTAGATTGACCCATGTAAAGTCATCAACCAAAAGAAGTTTATCTTTGGTAGGATCTAAGGGTGCCACAATTTTCACCAATCAACTTGGGATTCCTCCCCTTAGACAGTAGATATAAGAAGACTTAACTATGAACTCCCCCAAGGGTGTGATTTTCCATACTAAGGAGTCCTCAACCAAGGTGAGGGGAATCCTATAGTTCTGGAGAAGGTCCTGTAGATCTTGAGAAAGTCCCAACTCCCTTAGCTCAAGGTTATAGAAAGTAATTCATTGTCTATTAGGGATGATAGAGTTTCAAGTATAAGGGTCATATAATCTAGTGCACATCTCATGTAGAGGTAAGAACTTAGTATGCATGAGGGGGTTATCATGAATCCATTGATCTTTCCAAAAGTCAATAGAATTACCATTCCCTACAATTCAATGACATTTTCAGGATCTTTTAGGTGTTAACTACATTGTTCCAAATCTTGGAGCCCTGGGGGAGAGCATGTGCCCAAGGGAATTGGTGGGAAGACAATCCTCCAAGATATTTAGCCATTATAATGTTACACCAACTACCCTAAGAGATCACCAATTTTTAGCCAATTTTGGTTAAGAGGGCCTTATTCAAGTGTCCTATTTTTCGTAAATTTAAACCTCCAAAAGATTTTAGTTGATAGAATTTCTCCTAGCTAACCAAACTCATTCTATCCTTCTCTTCAGTGCCAGACCATAATAAATTGCATTGGATCTTCTTAAGAATGCTTCTGAATCTCCTTGGGATTTTGAAGATGGAGAAGAAATACGCTAGGATGTCTTGCAGGGAGACAAAGAGAAGCTAGAGTTTCCTAGCATTACTCAAGAATTTTCTTTTCCATCCTACCATCTTTGATTGGAAGCATTCAACTAGGCCATTCCAATATTTATTTGGGACTTCCTTTATTGTAAGTGGTAGACAAAGATAAGTGTTAGGGAGGGATGCCTCCTAGCAACCAAGAATACCTGTCACCTTTTCTCTCAAACTAGCCATGGTGTTAAAGAAATAAATTTTCTTTTCTGGTAATTTATGTATTGACCAAAAATAAGTGCATACTAATTCAAGGTGCCTTTCCATTCTTTAGCTTCATGGATGGAGGAGATGTTGAATAAGAAAGTATCATCCACAAAGTACTGGATAATTTTTGGGGGGCACTGGGAGGCAAGTTTAATGCCTTCAATTTTTCTAGAGTTAGTTAAAGAAGCTAAAAAAATTCTTAAAAAATTTTCCACAATAATGAAAAGGTAGGGAGGTAGGGGGTAACCTTGACAAAGACCTTGGGATGAAGAGAAGAAATTCCCAAGGGCTCCATTAATGAGCCTCAAGAAAGTAACATAGGTTACATCATTTTTTTAAATTCTATTAATCTTCTCATTAAATATAAGTTTGGAAAGAATAGAAAAAAGGAAATAACACCTGGCCTTATCATAGGCTTTGGAAATATCTAGTTTAAGGGTCAAGCCTGGGTTCTTAGACCTTTCCATACAGTGAATTACCTCATGGATGGTTATAATCACATCAATAATTTGCCTCCCAAGCACAAACCCATTTTGATAGGGGCCAATGAATATTCCAAGAGGGGCTTGTTGAAATTCACCATAACCTTAGCAAGAACCTTATAAATTGTGTTACAAAGGTTGATGGGTCTAAAGTCTTCCATCCTTCGAGGGTCCTTAGTCTTTGAGATGAGAAAAATGAAGGTTTGGTTGAGTTCCTTTAGCATCTTTCTCATTCTAACAAAGTCACAAGAAACATGGATGATATCATACTTAACAATGTCCTAGAATTCCTAGAAGAAAGTAGGAGGAAACCCATAAGGATTAGGGGCTTTATATTGATTCATACTAAGAATAGTCATTCTATTTTCCTCCTCTTTGATCTTTCTCACCATTTCCTCATTCATCTGGTCATTAATCACTGGTTGAAATAACCTCAACATATTACTTTGTAAGTTACTATTAACTTGGGTAGCTGGAGGGTTGTACATTTCCTGGAAATAGGAATTGACTTTATCTTCTATCTATTCCACTTCAATAACCTTATGGTCATTATCATCTAAAAACATGTTGATAGTGTTCCTCTTTTTTCTTCTTAAGGTCAATCTATGAAAGAATGTTGTGTTTCTATCATCCTCCTCCAACCATTTCACCCTAGATATTTGTTCCCAAAATACATCCTCCCTATGCAGGAGGGTTTTCCATTTGTCACTACACTCCCTCCCCTCCTACTATTGTTCAATCTATGTATTTATTTGTGCATGTTGATTTTGAAGAGCTTCCAACTTCTTTTTAGTAGCCTTCTTTTCTTTGGATAAATTCCCAAATGAGGATTTTCTCCATTATCTCACCTCCTCTCAGATTCTATCAAGTTTTCTAGCAATTTGGAACATGGTCATGCCTTCCACTAGATCTTTCCAACACCATGCAATATGGTCTCTAAACTCATTATGCGAGTGCCACATGATCTCATACCTAAAAGGCCTTTGTCTAGTTGAACTTTGTACCCATGAGAGAAGCAACATAGAATGATTTGAAATGGTCCTCAAATATGCCTTTAGGAAGGTGTGCTAGATAATTTCCCATCTAGAAGAGATGATGGCCTTGTCAAGCCTAACCTAAATCAATTTTTTCCCTAGTCTGTTGTTAGACCAAGTGAAGGTATAACCCTAGAGATCAATATCTATCAGATCATTTCTTCTCAATAAATCCTCCAAGTCTTGCATACTATCAAAAAAATCCTCCAATCCACCCATTTTCTTCAAAGGGTACAGCAAGGTGTTAAAGTCTCTGATGCATGAAATATTTCCTTGTCTCATAGAATTAGCCATAGTGGTATCCTCATTCCAAATATCAAGCCTACTATTACAAGTGTTAGGGGCATAAAAATTGAAAACAATCAAGTGACTAGTTTGGGTGGTGAAATTTATGACTACAAAATGGGTGTTGATGGAGATATCCACACCCATAGCCCTATCAAAATTCCACAGTGTAGAAATGCCACCAAAAGCTCCATTAGCACCACTATAGGTATATCTAGTGCCTAGCCAAACATAATTAGCCACTCTTGAGAAGACTTTTTCAATCATTTTCACTTCCTACAAAAGAATCATATCAGTGTTAAGTTTAATGATCTTGTGTTTGATTTTGTATTGCTTCCTAGGAATATTTAGCCCTCTTACATTCCAGGATATGATCATCTTTTATGGTTATGGGTTTACTTCAAGGTTTTTTGTTTTCCTAATTGAAGGTCTTGACACCCTCATGGTTGATCCAACATCCACCCTATTCCCTCCTCAATCCTCTCTCTTCAAGACCGTCCATTCAATTTTATTGCTAAGGAAAACAAGGCTTGAGCCCTTAGAAGTGGGTGAAAAAACTTCAACAATACCTGGATGGGAAACCATAAGGGTTCCATTTGCAAGTGGTGAGCCAGTCCCCAAGTCAAGGGGTGTGCTATAGGAGTTCACCACTCCCTTAGAAACCATTTCTATATCTAACAAACCATCACCTAGACAACATTTCTAGGGTTTGTATGTCAACAATCTCCCCCTCTTCATAAATAGCAGCATCCATTATATCAGTTAGATTAATTGTGGTCCCCTCACCTTACACCACATCCTTCACTTTCACAGGGGTTTGAGTACTCTCATCAATGCAAGGGATTCCATTCAGCTGAGGATCCCCCACACAAGTTTTTGTGAAACATACCAACTTCATGTTTTCATGGGTTTTGGGTACAATATCCCTCTAAGATATTTTTGAACTTTCAACCACCTCCACACCTAAATAGGATGATTTTCTTTGGAGTTTCTCACTCTTTGGGAACTCCACAAATAGATGGCCAAAGCTATTACATTTCAAGTAGAAGGAGCAACATTCTCATAAACTAACAGTTGTGACTAGGTATCTCATTTAGACCTTAGGTCTACCATGGTTGGAAGGGATTTATTCATTCCCACATTCACAAAGATCCAAGTGAAACCCAATTTAGTCTTTGAACTAATCATCAAGTCCATTTGTATGAACTACCCAAGGGAGTTGCCAATCCATCAAAAAACACACTCATCCCAAAATTCCAAGGGGGGTCTAGGCAAGTGTATCCAGACTAGGGTGGATCCATAAAAGCCACTCTCTAGGTTAAAACCTAGTTTCCTTTTTTGATCATCAAGTGATGTTTGCTAAAGCTCCAAGATCCATTCATGATTGAGTCTCGATCCTTTTTAGCAATGAAAATAAACAAGAAGAGGGCTCGAGCCATTGTAGTCATGGAAATAGAACTCATTAGCTTCCATTTTGTTGAGCACCATTTTTTGACCATATCCACTATAAGTTAGAAACAAAACAACTTTCCAATAAGGCATAGGGTAAACCTCAATGAAATTGAATCCACCACAGAATCAAGTAATGAAATTAGAGGTCTAGTGGATCCTAAGGAGAATGTGGGTTTTGCACCAGAATCTACAAGAGACTTGGATCCAACAACATCCCCTAGCCAGTTTAACTTTGGGGCTACTTTTATCTTGAGACCACCCAAAAGTTTGGGGCCTCAACAAGAACAATAATTAGGAATGACACCAAGTTCTATCAGTACAGTAGTGTACTCTTAAAGAAGGAAATGACCATTTTGAGATTTCATGACTAGCCCCAGATTTAGGAAAATGGGGGTCAGTTCTAGTGGGGAGAGGTGGAGGGGGGATCCATCCCTCTAAATACTAAGAGGGCATGGAGGTGGGAAGGGGGTCAAGGTTGGCAAGGTTAGAGGGTGGAAAATTTGTAGAGTGAAAAAGTTAGTAGATGATAAATTTTTCACCTGTTGCTAGATTGGAGATAGTTAGAATGTTTTTGGATGTTAAGTCATTTTTGTTAATGGATAACTTGAAGAAGTTTATATTTACCAAATTTATGTCTTTCCTTTGAAATAAGACAAGGATATGGTTTTCTAACTAAAGAAAGCATTATATGGATTGAAGAAAGCACTTGGAGCTTGATATGCAAGACTGGATAACATTGCACTAGCTTGGGATTTGTGAAAGGTAATGTAGATAATAAAATTTGTATTTGTGGAAGAATGAAGATGTTTTCCTTATTATTGTAGTATTTGTGGATGACAATTTTTTTTAAGGTAATGATTAAGAAATCATTCTAAACATCTTTCATCACCATTATAAGATATAGCAGTAGTATTTCTCCTAAGAGTTGAAAAAACTAGTTAAATTGTGGGTATCCAATACCTATACTGGCCTCTTGTGGATTTGCTACCAAAAAGTTTGATACATTTGTTAAAAACGCGTTCACATTAACAAAGGTATTTTAACTCATCATAGTTTCTTGGAAAAGAAAATTATGATCTTAAATTCCTATATAAGTCTTTTTAATATATTCAACTTATGGAGTCCATTAGCCCTATCTTATTCCATGAGAGAATATCCATCTACCCATAGATGGGTTCATGATCAAAAAAAAACTTGCACCTAGAAGGGATCCAAAATTAAGTAGAGGTCATCCAAAATATGTCAAATTAGTTGTCAATAAGGCAAAACTACCAAATTCATCAATAACATCCTCATAATTAGTTTGAACTCCAAAAGTACTTTCTTCTTAACAATTTTTTTCGTATAATTGTATGGCTAAATGTGTTTTTGGTTGTATTAAAGTTGTTTGTGAAGTATAAGAAGAGAAATTTAGATTTAAGTATTATAAGAAGACTTTAAGAGTTGAAACTTGTGGTCATGTAAGGAGGAAAAGACAAAATTATTTGTGCATAACAATAGCTCTAGCATTAGGTAGTTGATTTCTTCTATGAAGTTATTATTACCCTAGTCAAGAAAGATGCAAAAGTCAAAACCATTTACTTAAAACCTTAAGTCTATAGTTATTTGATAGGTTTCATGTATGTAACCATTCAATTTCATTGATCTTAGTGAGATAACACAATTATAAATTCCATTTTACTATCCAAATATGTAAATTTCAATACTTATGTTCTTTTCATCTATCTCTAACACAACTACTACATTATTACGAGAAATACCCCAAGTGAGTTCTAATTATTAATATAGTACCCATAGGTTTGATGCATAATATTTTTTATAATATTGTACCAATTGTTTTAAGTTAAAAAATGTTAATTTTGATAATACTTAACCATGATTGAATATAAAAACTAGCAAATAATTTGGTACCACATCAATGCAATGACAAATCATGACTTTGTGCACAAGTATGACTCCCACTATTTTGTAAGACCTATTGGGACACCTTAGAAAAAAGCATGTTGGTTTGAAATCATATTTGATGATGTGGCCTTGAAACCTTAGTTATAGGAAGGGAACTTGTCAAGAAAACTAATGAAAACACTTGAGTGTTATTTTAAAAAATTAAATAAATTTTTGAGAAATGAAAATTCAAAGTCCTCATCAATTAAATTATCTGGTGTACACAAAATGACACACCTTAAAAATGAATTCTAAATACTCTAGAATATTTAAATTAAAAAGAAAGTTAAATTTTCACTTAATTTTAATTGTTATAAAATAAGGAAAAAGAGAAAACACAACAAAGTCTCTTCATCCTTAGCTATGCAATCATTATATATTGAAACATGCTATAAGTGTCCATTGCATTAATGAAGAAATTAAGTTTGGAAAGATAAGTTATTTTTGAATAATTAACACTTTTAGTTTAGGAATCAAATCTTAGTATGTGATGTTTAATCTGTCAAATATAGCCTTACTAGAATTAGCAAGATTGACAATTACAGCAAATGAAGTATTGATGTTGTACAAAGCACTTTAAACATTATTGTTGATCTCTGTTGGTGTAAATTAGAATTTACTATTTACACTTACTTAAGTTTACTTAGGTTAATGCATTATTTTATCATTTATTTTGTGAGACACTTAGAAGTTTGTGTACCTTTTTAAGTTGTCATGTTGACAACACAGAAGTAGGCAACTCTAATTCAGCACATGGTGTCTACAACACTAGAGTTTGCATCATTCACTAAGTTTTCATGTAGACAACATAGTTATTCACACTCCTAATTTAGCACATGTTGTCTACAATATAAATTTGTGTGCTACACCATTACAAGTTTATCCTCTCATCATTGCACTACTTTGGTGCTTAATGCAGGATAACCCATATATGGTGGACATGTGTCTAGTTGTATGACTTATCATGATGTTGATTCTTAGGAATTCTAGATGCATCTCTAAGGCCTTTATATACAAGCACTCCTAGTGTACTTTCATTGATATTGAATCGAATATATTGTTATTCTGATCATACTCCTAACTGGTCTACAGTTGTGCTTGTGTCTGAGTTCTTAGTTCTTGGGTGAATTTTTCCCTAAGGAAAATTCTTACATGGTATCAGAGCTTGGAGATGTTCTCTTCACATAGTCATTCGAGACCATTGTTGCTTCAGCACCTCAGCCCAAATTCAAAGTACTGTAGAAATTGGGAGCATCTTGAGCCAGAACGGACCTCACCATTACATCTAAAATGTTGATTCAGTGCAAATCAGCTATAAATTTGTCTACCCTATGACAAAATTGATCGTGAGGCAAAAAAATTTGCAAATCAACACCCGGAGGCCCCGATTTGCAACTCGGGTATGATTTTTTAGATCTACAATTTCATTCAATTTGGTTTTGTTAAATTATTTGCAAGTATTTTTGAAGTCTGTATTTCTTCAAAAAAATTCCCTTTGGGCTACAAAGAAAATTTTTTTGGTATAGGTACTAGGTAGTCAGATCTCGATCTTACACCTTGCATAGAGAATATTTCACAAAGAATATTCTTCATTTTAGAGCGGGCAGAATATTTCATATTTTCTAGTAGCCACTTCTATGGACTAGCCCACACATAAATTAAATGATTACCTAAGAAAATTATGGCTGACTCCATAATTGACGGTGACTACTATTGTCTGGCGGCTCTTGTTTGAGTTTCAACCTACAGCCATTTTGTTTTAAGCAACCTATGAACCTGCCTTCCCATCAATGTGGGACAAAACACTTTACCCTACCAACCATGAAAGAAGTCTGTGGCCTTGCCAAAAACATTTTTCGTCACCATTTTTGACAGCTCCTAGTCACCATGAAGTCCTCCCACTGACACATTTTGAAAACTCCCACCTCCACGTGGCTCCAATTAGTTTTGGCCACACAGCACAGGGACCCACCCATCTTCAGCCACTATCTCAACCACCAACATGTGAATCTTCCTCCCTACAGTAGGAGAAAATTGGCACCCATAGAACTTTTTGGCCCCGCTTCTTGTCGACACACAACTCTTGTCCACTGGAGCCACAAGGCTCCCTATACTTCCTACACATAGAACCTACAGAGCCACATTGGACCCTATCAGTGACCACGTGCTTTGGCACACAGATCCATACCTACCACCAAATTTGACATGTTAGTTACACATGTGGAACCATACCCTATAACATAGACTACCATCTAAGTGTACAGTATTGACATGTGTCACCCATCCATACAACTGTACAATCCAGTCAGCCTGCCACGTCAACCTTGTCAACTATTTTTTGCTAACATTAGCTGGACATGAGGTTAAATTTCATGACTATCTGACATTCATTTCTATGCCTTTTATAACTACTGTGAAAACCATTTGATCGTCAAATTTAAGTATGCAATTTTCTTTCTAGATCCCTCTCCAGATTGATTTTTTATTTGGCAGCTTGACTTTGAGAGGCCATAACTAGGTCATCTAGACTCCAATTTAGGTGTGATTTTTTTGAAATTGGGTAGAATTTCCTAAACTTTTCAATGGTGATATTCTTTTCTAGTTTTGGTGTAAAGATTTTTTAGAAATTGTATTTGTTGGTGACTATACCTGCTCAATCCTACATTTTGCAACTTCAAACACTTCGTACAAGCTCATCTGGACACTTTTTTAGGTTTTTTTTTTTTAAAGTGCATTATTTTTTGTCTACTTTCCAGATTTGTAGTTAGATTCTAGGGTTGTATGGACAAAAATCTCACTTTTAGAATTAGGGATTTTTCTGCATTTTAATGCTTTGATTACTTTTCAAAAATGTTGTACATTTGAGCTATAGTGATTAGTTACAAATTTGGGCCTTTAAAGGAAGTTGTAAAAAGAAAAATCAAAAGTCCACCTTGTACATTTTGACAAGTGGCCCATTGTACATGCACTACATATAAAGTGCCAAAGCATCTTCTTCTTCTTCTTCTTCTTCTTCTTTTTTTGGGGGGTGGGGGGGGGGGGTTGATTGAGTGAGTGTGGGGGGTGTGTATTGTGTATTGTGTATTGTGTATTGTGTAGTGTGTCTCTATTGTATGCTCTTTTCATTTTATGCATCATGGGTTCACCTAAATGTCCATTTCTAACTTCATGCAATTATTCTACAAGGAAAGATATTGTATGGAGTAGATTAATGGAAAAAGGTCTAAATCTTTATATTGATGGTACAATTCCAAAACCCACTAATGCTAAAGAACTCATTGATTGGAAAATAATAGACAATCAGGCTTTAGGAATTATCAAGAGTTGTGTATATAGAGATCTCTTCTTCCACATTGCCAGTTTCATGAAATCCAAACTTGCATGGGAAAAACTTGAATCATTGTATGATAAGGTGGATGAGGAAAAGGGATTTCAGATTGAGGATGATCTACTTCTCTTGGATCCAAAGAACTTTGACACAATTCAAGATTACATCAAAAAAGCTAGTGAGTATAGGGCACTACTTAAAGATTGTGGAAATCCCATATTGAAGGATGACAAGTTGATTCATTACATCCTGAAGAAGCTAGCCTTAGAGTATGCCTCCTTTGTTTTGAGTTATAATACTCATAGGTTAACCATGGGAAGTTCTTTCCAGAAGCCTACATTTGATGCATTTGAAGAGATGTTGATTGTTGAACAATCTCACTTGATAGATTTGCGACTTCTCATGACATCAAAGACCAAAGCATTGGTGGCTAATGATGAGCATCAATCAAGTCAAGGAGGAAGAAGTTCTAACAACAACAAGAAGAAATGGAAGTAGAAATCACAATCTAAGACACAACAATCCTCCTCACAGTAAGGCAATTGTTCTTCCAACAAGAAGGGAAGTAATGAAAAGAAGGACAAACTTTTTTGTGCATATTGCAAAAAGCCAAATCATGATGAGCATCATTGCAAGACTAAAAGAATTGATGAGTTGGAAAACCTACTCAAGAAGATCGAAATTCATGTGCCAAGTACTTCCAAGGATTTAACTCCAACCTCTCCAAAGGGAAAAGGGCAAGTAGTTATGGCCAATACAATTTCTTCTTCAGAATGAATACTTTACTCAATGCCTCCTATCATATGGGTTCTTCAAAAGGACACTTATCTTCATTGAAGTGGTCATTGGTATTGCATCTCTTTGTGAGAGATGATACCAAAATGGAAGTTGAAGGGAAAGGACATGTAGAAATGGAAAATGGGGAATTCAAAGATGTTCTCTACATTCCAAACCTTAACTCCAATACCCTTTAGTTTACCAAATCACTCACCTGGAGGTGGTCACAAAGTTGAGTTCCTTCTAGATTTAGTGATGGTGCATAGTCTAAAATATGATTCATTGGTTGCAGTGGGGAAAGTAAATCATGACAAGAGGCTTTATTCCTTCTCCCACTTTGTGCATAAGTCTCCTTCTCAAACCTTGTTAACTCAATCTAAATCACAAACCAAATTATGGCATGAGAAGTTTGGTCATCTTGCCTTCCCCTATCTTCAGCAACTTTTCTCAAAACACATGGTCAAAGGTCTACCTAACATAAAATTTTCTAAGGGTGAGTGTTTATCATGTTTAGTGGATATGCATCTTGAGGAGAAGTATGATAAAGGAAAGTCTTCAAGAGCTCCAGTTGTTCTTCAATTGGTTCACATGGTTTTAGCAGGTCCTTTTCTAGTGACTTCAGTTAGCAAATGCCACTACATCCTTACTTTTGATGATGACTTTTCCCACTTCACATGGGTCTACTTCCTTCATCATAAAAATGAAGTGGTTGATAAGCTTCAAGCCTTTAATAGTCATGTTGAATAGAAATCAAGGAAACCCATCAAGGTTCTATAGATGGACAACAAAATCATATATGTGGATAGAAGACTTAAATACTTTTTCCAACATGAGAGAATTGATCTTCAAAATCTACCGGCATTCAGTCTGCACAAGATAGATGTTGTAGCACTGAGGATTAGGACTCTCCAGACCATGGCAAGTTGCATGATAAAATCCATGTCTCTTCATCCAACACTTGAAGTTGAAGCCATTAGCAGTGCTACTCACATACTTAACAGGTCTCCTCATAATGCCTTGGATGGGAAGACTCTTTTTAAGGCATGGTGTGGTAGAAAACTAGTTGTGAGTCACTTCAGAATCTTTGGTTGTTCAACATGAACAAACATATCTTCTAGGGGATGCAAGGCACTAGCACCTAGGCCTTTTACTTTCATTGGGTATGAAGATGGTGTTAAGGCTTATAGACTTATGGATCTAGAGACTTGTGAGATTTTTGTGGAGAAGAATGTACATTTTGAGGAAAGTTCACCTAGCTTATCCTCTAATCCTCTTCGCACTTCATACACTATAGAAACTAATAGTGACACCAGCAATAGTGCTTCAATGGATTCAAATACGTGGGGTTCTATTGACAATTGCAGTGAGAGGTCACATCAACAGTATAGTCCATATGCATATATTGCCACAGTGATAGGTCCAACACAGCAGGGTACAACTTGTCTTCTAGCTTCAACAATCAAGGATGACTACATCACAAACATTGCAGGTTTGTTTGTGGAGTCACACACTATAGACTTGAGGGATAGCCTTCATGGTTTACATCTTCTGTTTGATGAAGATGATCCTTCTACAGTTGTTGTGAGGGCTCACTCTGACCCTCATGTCCATTCTCTACATGATCGATCTTTATAGGTTGAGGAGATCGTGGATCTTTATGAACAACAGTTGTTGAAGGTCTCTTTATCAATTAAGGAGATAGAGGGTTCATTGGGGTAGGTTCAACAGACATCCTTGTCAGATTTGCATTTGTACTTTTTAGCATTGTTGGAAGGGATGAACACTAGCATCAACACAAGGACACTTGAGCAAGTTTCAGGGCCACCATAAATCTTTGGGATTGTACCTTTTCTATTGTTTCCTCCAAAGGGTAGGAACGTCATCCAACATTCATCAGCTAGCTTCTTCCTTGGAGCAACAATTACTGGTCGGCATTCTTCATTGGGGGGGGACTACCTTATCTCACTTCCTCTTCTTTCTTACGGGGGGCACTTTTTCCTCTTATGAGGTCTTGTTCTTCTCATTCTTCACTATTGTATATATTGGATGTATGATGTAATAGGGGGGTCTTGATTACTCCATCCATCCACGCATCTTGTCATATCTCTTTTTGGGGGAGGGTTTTTCCTGTGAGGAATTCTCTCTTTCTCCGCTTTATGAGAGATTGCATCTTCATTATGTACATGGGTACCTAACATGGCCTAGTAGCCGAGACCCATCATGCATTTCATTCTAGTTTTCATAAGCTTAAGGGCATTCCCCTAAGTTGCACTTAACGAGGGGTGTTGGCGTAATTTTTTATTTACTATTTACACTTACTTAAGTTTACTTAGGTTAATGCATTATTTTATTATTAATTTTGTGAGACAGTTAGGAGTTTGTGTACCTTTTTGAGTTGTTATGTTGAAAACATAGAAGTACACAACTCTAATTCAACACATGGTGTCCAAAATACTAGAGTTTGCATCATTCACTAAGTTTTCATGTGGACAGCATAGTTATTTGCACTCCTAATTTAGCACATGTTGTCTACAACATAAATTTGTGTGCTACACCATTATAGGCTTATCCTCTCATCGCACTTACTTTCATGCTTAATGGAGGATAACCCATATCTGGTGGACATATGCTTAGTTTTATGACTTATCATGATGTTGATTCTTAGGCATTCTAGATGCATCTCAGAGGCCTTTATATACAAGCAATCCTAGTGTACTTTCATTGATATTGAATCGAATACATTATTAATCTAATCATGCTCCTTTCTGGTTTATAGTTGTGCTTGTGTCTAAGTTCTTAGTTCTTGGGTGAATTTTTCCCTAAGGGAAATTCTTACAATTTCAACTTGCTAGTGTTAAACTTTCTCCCTCTTTTTCTCACTCCATCTAATATCTTTAAGCTAACAGGAAATGGCTAGAAAATTTGCATACATTGGAATAGTGTTTGATGTTGCAAGCTGCCAAATTGATAGTTTTCTAGAAACGTATTGATGCCACCAATATTTTAAATTTAATTATGCCTATTTATACCTTTATTAATGAGATAATAAGTAAGAAACAACTACCACTTCTTTTTTATAAAAGAATGAAATTCTTTTAATGTAGAATTCAGGTCAGTTATAGATTTGGTAGGCTTTTCTTTTGTTAAATTGACAGTTATAATGAAGCTCCCAGATTACATGCATTGGATAATAATACACATAAGTGAACATTTTGTTGATGTTGTCTATTCATAAGCATGAGAAATTGGTTGTTACTCAGGGGGAGGAAGTTACATTCTATCTAAGGTTCTTCACAATGGTCAATAATGCTTGAAGAGGGATTTTCCATTCAAGATGAGGCAAATTGAGGCTATAAGGATACGTAAAAAGTACCCTAATAGGATATCTATCTGTTGAAAATATTCAAGATATGACAAGTTACTAAGAGGGGAGGGGTGAATCAATAACTTTAAAACTTTCCTTTAAATTTACCACACATCCATCTATACTATTGCATACATTAGTATTGAAAGATAAAACATTCATCACATAAAAGAACACAATATTTTGGTGACCTAGAAACTTTCCAAATAGAAAGTAAAATTGGGGTGGGGATGATACCCACAAAACTTCAATACTGCAGCATAAAGCTAGCCTATTAAGGCTTACATTGACCACTTCTTGTGATCTTCCCTATTAGGAGCACAAAGGACTACTAGGTCCACCTTGTTAGAGGATTTACAAACATACAATGAAGTATGCACTTGATTCAAAGATTTATACAAATACTGTTAAGTCTACCCTGTTAAAGGATTTAGATTTAGAAAATTGATTCACCTATTAAGATAAAGTAGTGGATCTACTTACAACTGATTGTTGATAAGATCCTTTATGCACTGATCACCTTATGTTATGGATATAACTTTTTTGTCTCTATATTGACCTTGTTGTATTTCTTGAACTACTATTGAAAATCCTTCGCAAGCACTTCTCAAAATTACTTCACATTAGTTCACTATTTTCTTCATGCATACGATATCTTATGAATACCTTTCAAATTTACAAAATTGCAAGGTCGGCCAAAAAACAAGTGAACAAATACATTACAAAGTCGACCCAATAGTAAATAACTCTAGTTCACTAAACTAACTCGGTGACCTTCTGATACACGGCATCCACTGCATTACTCAGCATCATCATGCACTCAATAGAAGTGAAGGTTCGGTCTGTACTAATCACTCGATGTAGTTTTGAACTTGGTAACCACTAGTGACTTGGTAGATGTACTATTACTCGGTAGATACTGCACACTAAGTTTACCTTGCTTCACTTGGTAAACACTACTTCTTTCAATACTTGGTTTATGTTGAATCTCCATGATACAAACTTACTGCTCAGTAGACACTGTAAAGCACAGTAGACATTGAGAAGCTCGATAGACACTGTTGGACTTCAATTGCATGTATTTTCTTGGTAGCTTCAGGAATGCTCAATGTAAACTGCTTAACTACTAAGCTTACAAGGTAACCACTAAATTCTCGGTATAAACTATAGACTGAGTGATGAGCTCGGTAAGCCACTAATACATTTGACATCAATTTTCAATGGCTAAGTGTCACAATTACGATGGCAATGTGTCACCACTAAGACAGTAATAGATGTCGTTGTTTTTTAGTTGCAAATTACGATATCTATCATCTGTCGTTGTAATTAAGATGCCTATTAGTCGCTATAAAACCACTTTATTATGGCACAAACCTCGTTGCAATGCTTGTGGCGTACGTCACAATTATGACGTTCCCCTCAAGCATTTTGACAGGGTAGCGATGGGATCTGGCGACGGGGTCGTTGTAGCAAAGACCTCGACATTTGTCACAATTCCTGCCCTGGACGTCGCAATTGTGACATCAACGGCAAATTTTTGTAGGGTGGCGATGGAATCTGGCAATAGCATCGCTATGATGGTGATGCCGATGTCTGTTGTAATGCTTGTCACGGACGTCATAATTGTGACATCACTGCAAGCATTGCGACGGTGCCGCTGTGGTAGAAATGCCAAGTCCATTGCAACGGTTGGGGGAATGTCGCAATTACGATGTCCATGGCAAGAATTACAATGTGGCCGTTGTGGCAGCGATGCCAACTATTGTTACCACCACAGTGACCCCGTCGCAAGCATATTCAGCCTGCTGCTTCAGCCACAAACATATTTGCAAGTTTGACAAGTAGAAATATATCTCCATTTCTCACATTTATTTGATGAATTTAGGAAGTATAAGGAAATATTGGCTGCAGGGATCTAATGTTGAATCATTGAAAAAGTTTGAAGTAATGCATCTTTTCATGATATTTTGACTTCATTATCAACTTTCTGCAGTGTTTGCCATGTTTTCTGAATGGTTGCCAACAATGTGATTTTCCCTTTGTTTTATAGGTTTTTTCCCAACATTAGAATATTGTCTAGCTTTACTTAAACCAAGTCTGCTAGGAACTTCTCTTTGTTTCTTTAGCTTAGTACCATTTCCACTAGAAAGCTACCTATTTACAAGAGGCATCAGAGTATCACAAAATTTAGCAATGTTACACCCATTCTAAACCACACCAGCTGTAATTTTAGATGTCTTGGTTTGCTACAAAGAAACACAACCTTTTATTTGGTTTAACAGACCCTTTCCACGGGATTGTTGTGGATACTTAGAAGTGACTAAACATGCAAAACTTTTCTTCTAAGTATCCACAACAATCCCGTGGAAAGGGTCTGTTAAACCAAATAAAAGGTTGTGTTTCTTTGTAGCAAACCAAGACATCTAAAATTACAGCTGGTGTGGTTTAGAATGGGTGTAACATTGCTAAATTTTGTGATACTCCGATGCCTCTTGTAAATAGGTAGCTTTCTAGTGGAAATGGTACTAAGCTAAAGAAACAAAGAGAAGTTCCTAGCAGACTTGGTTTAAGTAAAGCTAGACAATATTCTAATGTTGGGAAAAAACCTATAAAACAAAGGGAAAATCACATTGTTGGCAACCATTCAGAAAACATGGCAAACACTGCAGAAAGTTGATAATGAAGTCAAAATATCATGAAAAGATGCATTACTTCAAACTTTTGTGGATACTCTTTTCTAGCAGGCATTTTTGCAAAGCATTTCTGCTTAAGAAAAATGTCAACCTTCTTAAGCTATAACTGTGTGCATTTCTTCCTCAAAATATGCATTGCTCTTAGAAGAAAATTCCCTTGAAAGAAAATGCTTGTAAAAATTGAGGACATGGAAGATTCTTCATAAGCTTCAATCTATTTCTACTAATGAGGTAGTGGTTGTCCCCATGGTGTTTTTGGTACTTTTGGCTGGAAATACATTTAGTTTCTTGACTATA
The DNA here is from genome assembly GCA_028749045.1 of Cupressus sempervirens. Lineage (NCBI taxonomy): Eukaryota > Viridiplantae > Streptophyta > Pinopsida > Cupressales > Cupressaceae > Cupressus > Cupressus sempervirens. The sequence goes on from CM053786.1 coordinate 823,102,764, forward strand.
TTTCTGTAACCTATGTGGATGCATAGCTTTTACACATGACCCATTCATTTCCCTTCCCTTACGGAGAAAAGTACCATTTTTGCCTCCCTGCCAAAAGGAACATATAAAGATTCATTAGGACTAAAAGAAATTTTCTCAAAAACAAACATATACACTGCATTATTAATACAAAAAACAAGCACCTGAAATAAGGAACCATCTTCTAGGGATAGGAGCTTAGCATTCTCACTCTCATTATCTATAGAATTGTGGACCACACTACCATTCTCTAGATGCTCATTAGCTACAAGTTTACGATTTGAATCATTTTTTGGAAGTTTAGTAGCATGATGCTGAGTAATAATAACTGTCAAACCATTTGTAGAATGTTTGACATTCTCATGATCTATTACCATTAATTTTTGAATAAGCTTCAAAATTTCTACCAATATAGTTCTCATTATCATTGCTCACATCATAGTTTCAAGAATTTCTAACAACCATATCATTAAAATTACCCATAGAATTAGTTCCCCTTATTTTAGATTCCTGCTTCTTAACATTATTACTAGACCCATTCGATGTGCATCTATTACTTATGGTATGACTTGACTAGAAGACATTATTTGTTTGAATACCATTGGTTCTTGGAGGCACCATCTGTAATGTAGCATCATGATCTGCTGATGATGTGGATTTACTGCATGACTGGCCAGAACTTGTGTTCTTTTCTAGACTTTCTGAAATGAAATTGACATTTGACAAATTTTCTACCTGTTGGGTATCTTGTATACACCTGCAACACTAAAAGAGATTGTTGTCGTTTGGAAAGAATGCATGTTTTCTATCACCTGGGGGGCATATGAATCTTGTAAGTGGTTTTCCTTTGGATTTCCAATGTTCAATGACACCCTCTTCTTTAGTTTAGAGCCATTATACTAAGATTCAGACCCACCTACTGTTTCAATGCTAGTTTTCTTATCTCGTATATAGAATAGCATGTAAGCTTTCTAGGAAAGCACACTTTTCTCACTGACTGAATAGACCTAGAGTACAAAATTTCATAAGAATAACTTCAATCAGTCTAGGCAACTTTAGTATAATTAGTGTTACTGTATAAAGAAAAGGTTCTACATAAAATTGTAGTTCTTTTGTGTATTCTATTATACACAAATTATAATGAGCTTGCTCCACAAAATTAAACATGTCTTCACAACTATAGCAAGTGTATACCTGATTATCATCTAAAGCATGCTAGATGCCTGTGGATGAACGAATAAAGCAAAAATGCATCTTCAAATACATTTGGTGAATGCACCATCCAAATTTAGTAAATGTTAAAGGATCAAGCATTTATGAGGTTATATAACTTCAATTATTTGAACTAAGTGAGGATATTATTTTAATAGAGGCAATCTTTTTTTCTCTCAAAAAAACATATGGATATGGACAATAGGCCACTGCCTCAAGGGCCAAGGATGAGATAAACACTACAATCTAAGAATTCTTCACCTAGATCATAGTCTGATTAGGAAAATCTTAGTTTTTAGTGATAAGGGCTAACAATATTCACCTAGGGGACCTTTTGTCTCCTTTCCACTGTAAAACAATTTCAACTTGAGAAAGTTCAAAAATGAAGGTTTGACTCAATTTGTACAAAACCACTATACCCCAAAAAAATAAATATTGAAAAGCCTCATACAGAAATATCTTAGATTATTTCTAGGGTAAAGTGGCAAGGAATGATATTGTTATCATAGGTCTTTTTAGGTTTTAATGCACAACTACAATAATTTTGGTCATATATGTGCTATTTAAGATTTTAACAAGACTTTATGCTAAAGCTTATAAATGATGGCTCTTTCTATGAAGATTTTGGCCACATATTGGCTTTACAAATCTCGTGCTGGCCTTGTAAGTGCCCCAGAAGTAGATTTTCAAACTCAAAATAACATCAAAAAAATGCCTCAGCAAACTATATGACCACATACAAGCGAATGTAATGAGAAATTTGTTCTTATGAACCACTACTTGTGAAACATGGGTCAAGAGTTGAATCATGTTAGCAATATCACAATATAAGGTCAATTTTTCCAAACAAATCTTGAGAATATTTTTTATATTCAATATGCTTCAACAAAGTTTAAACATGGGTCATGAGATATGAACTTTAGTTAACCACTAACCACTGCTCATTGAAATATGGATCACTGTAAGTTGAATCAAGATAAACAAGCACAAATTGATACAATACAAAGCACCAAATATTTGAGTAATCTATACAAAACACAAGATTGTAAGAATTCAGATATCTTAATTAAATGCAGAGATAGCATAATTGACACACTGCAGAAAAAAAAAACACTTGAAACTGAATTCAATTTGAGAATAAGAACAAGTAAACATGAGAAGGTAACCATTAAAAGTGAGGTGCTAAAGATACATCATGGAAATTGGCACTTCTTATTGAAAACTCAGCAAACATGTAATTTATGTCATTCACAAAAGAAGTCATATAGTCTATTAGTTACAATTTCAATACAAAATTACAAATCATACCAAGGATGTTTTCAACATCCTCCACAAAGCCCATGTTAAGCATTTCATCAGCCTCATCAAGGACACAAAATTTCAATGATTTCAAGTTTAGACTGCCTCTCTCAATATGATCCTGTGTAAAGAAATTGAAACATTTTTTTTACCAATGAACTATTACATATCAGGAAAGTAGTTAATAAAAGCTACTCACTTACCTTGATATGACCTCGTGTTCCAACAACAACATCTACACCTCTGCATAGTGCATTCTCCTGTGGACCATATAGAGCACCTCCATACACACAACATGTATTAATGCCAATAGATCCACCATAAAACTCAAAATCCGAATGAACCTGTATATCAAAAGTCATCATACAAAGTTCCCAGATTTGCTGATGTAGAGAAATTGCCAAAGAAAGAACATATTTTCAAAATACTAACATAATCAGATAGTTTACAGGTCAATGCTGACATAATATCTATTTTGCAAGCTCTTGAGTTGGAACCAAAACAATCACACTAGGTAGCTTTCCATAGGACTTAAATATGGAACACATCCAATAATTGATAACTTAATGACAATTTTCAAATGTCAATAAGAAAGAAAATTGATTTATACATGTGAAATCTCCACAAAGAAAACAATAACTTGCAAAGAAAAATTGAACAAAATATTAATGGGAAAATTGGTTCTCTTTTGGACAAAGGTATGTTGCTATAATAGGAGTACAAGGCTACAAAGGACATAGAGTATAGTTCATCAAAATAGTGGACTTTGAAACTCTAAAACAATGAAGAATAGCTCATCACTTTTACAACTCTAAAACAATGAAGAATAACTGATCATTATGGTAATAAGACATCAACGTCACAACTCATAACAAAGAGAGTACAATTATGACTGTCAGTGGAATTATGCAAAAGATGCAGTGACCATGGAACCATCAACAAATAGTGGCATTGAAAATCAAACTAAAATACATATGCAGTCATGTGCTATAGAAAAAATAATCTAACCATCGACACTAACGACATAACAGAGATAATGTCTAAAACTAATGGTCATGGCAAGCAAGTAGGCATGTTGTTTTACAAAGGCAAAGGGCTATGAGTATGTTGTGATAAACCCAAACCAATGTTACTTGAGTCATAGTGATCAATCTAAATATAAGTTTGAGAAATATGTTAAGGAAATACTATAGCAGTAAGCTTATGAAATACAATGAATTCATTGATGCATCAATGATGATGCATCAGTGATAAAGGGAGTGGTCCCCAAGAATAAGAAACTAGTGATTAAAGAAAACACATAGTTATCAATAATGATAAGAGTCTATAAGTCTCAAATAAGTGAGTTAAAATCCAATTCACAATGATAAAAATTTATACTTGACATGAAATAACATGTCTATAAAACTATTTTTTAGTCATAAATTTATTAGAGATTCATAATATAGAATACCCAAAATGGATTCACTCCAGATGCATTCTTCACAAAGTTAATAAGATCAAAAGAGAAAATATTATCTCTTAATAATATGATATTTCCACTGACATTCAATGTCTTCAAATTTCAAACTCAACATTTATTGTTTGTAGTATCAGTTTATTTTTAGCATGAATAAGAAATTGAGACTAATATAAACTGAACTCAAGCAAGAATCAAGTCCAAACGGATTGTGATGACCTGGAACAAAATATTCTTCACCGTATTCTAGAAAATAGTGTTCTAAAACAATTTAGGGTGCACCTCTAAGAGCAGGACCTAGATTCGTATCTCTATTACTGAATTTAGGAGACCAATTAACAGTATTTGAAAACTTGATTAGCTATAAAAAGTTCTTGTTTGCTAGAGACACTTGAAAGATTTTCACCATTCTCCCCATAACCTCTAATTGTGTAAACAAGACCATCCAACACTATATAAGAAAATTCATAGTGTGCCACATTCATTTATGTTAGTTTGCTCCGTCCAGCACATAGTCCAGTACCAAGGGCTTATCAATATGGCATTTCCTTATGCTAGAATGGAGTTAAAGCCTAAAGATATCTAAAATCCAATCATCTCACAACCTTAAACTATCTCATCTAATTGAATTTAATGCCATAAAACATAACTATTTATCTAATTTTAGTTACACTCAATTCACCATAATACCCTGCAATAAATAAATTCCACACATAGGCTGATATGCAATGAAAAAAGAGAAGTCGAGGGGGATAGAGAACTCCAATATTCAAGTCATTTACTACCCAATTAATTTAGATTATCTCCTGCTTCAGATGATCATCACCTAATTCCTTTAGTATGGGCCTCTCCGAACAAGGATTTTGTCACAACATAAAGATAAATTGGATCAAGCTATCAATTTGATTGTTTCTTCTTATATGTGAAACCTAGCTTTTCACTCAATCAGCCTACAAATGAGGAAAATAGTATGCACCAAGACCATTATATTACAAAAATAAGGAAGAAGAAATCTGGCTAGAAGTCACTCTCTCCTCCTAAAACTCATCCAAGAATTGAACAAATACCTCAAGTGTCAGATAGCCAACCTATTGGGGGAAAATAAAGCTTTTAGGGTGAAACCAATCATGTTTGTTGAAAAAAATTTTAGCACTTCACAAATAGTAAGGACACAATTTCTACTCAATATAAATATCATAGAAAATACTATCATATGCTTACTAGGTTTTATAAGCAATAGAAAATCCTCATTTCTACTAAGCATGCCCAAGTGACTGTTGCAGGAGCACCTCTATGAGGGCCCTCCCCTTTTTTGTTTTGGTGTGTGTTGTGAATGTCAATAGCAATAACAGTCCTCCTTGTGATGATTGACTCAAGTTTTGGTTGTGACTAGGCTAGGTGATAGTCCTAGAGGTCTGCTAAAATTTATGAATGTGTTTTGTCCTTTAACTCAATCAAAATGTCTATTTGAGGATTTTGGGCTTATTTTTAAAAATGAGCATAGGAGTTAGTGGTTAGTGGGTTTGTAATGAAAATAAGAGCTTTATAGGACCTAGAAATAATACATTAGGATGAATGATCAAATATTACTCAAGCAACTCAATGTTGATCAAAAAGCTGCGGCAAGTTTTGCCTTGTAATGGAAAAATGGCCAAAGAGGCTTGTCACACCCTAAGACCCTAATACTCACTCATAAACCATCCTATTTAATGCTTTGAAAACCCTAATGTACGAGCAGTTTTTGTTTGTCAGAGGCTTGGAAGTTGTGTTGTAGCAGACTGGTTTTTGTAAGAAGTGCAAAAATTACTGTGATGATTGTGATTTTGTGAATATAAAAGTGTTTTGTGGAAAATTTGAAGGTTTTCTTTGTTTATTAGTGTTTATGTTTTGTATGTGGAATTTATTTTATTTTTCTTTTACATTTGGTGTGTCATATTTTGTATATACAACTCTGTGTATCAGTATTCTGCTAGTTTTGGAGAGTTTCGTGGAAAATGGGGTTGTAACTTTCTTATTCACCATGGGTTTTCCATGGCAACATGGATATTGAAGGTACAAACCCCAATATATATTGTTACTAGTGCAAGGCCCTTGAAGAGACAAGCAAATAGTTGCTTAACAAATCCCTAGGCGAGTATGACTATACCTGGCTAGGTTGCAGCAGTAGTAAAAAGTTAGGACCTACCCTTTTGAGGGAGTAAAAACGGATATGATAAAATCCCAAATACTGAATAAGGAGGCTTGCTAAGATGTGGAAGGCTAAGAAAAAGCCCAGGAGTTTGGAGAGTTAACAAAACCCTCAAAACCCTCACTTTTGGCCAAGTACATTGTACAGCCTTTTGGGTGACTGAGACCCCAAAAGTCTTTTAGAGGGGATCAATCTAAGAAAGTTTTCTTTTTTTTAGAGGTATTGAATCTTTGAGTAAAAGGTAAAACTCCCTAAAAATCCAATGGAGGGCTAATTAGGCCTATTCTAATAGCCTAGTTTTCAAAGAAACTATCAAATCGGGTGAATGGGATGAGCAGGTGTAAAAAATGTTTCAAAAACATCTTCAGTTCTATTAGATCTCCCTCTTGAAGTGTGTAACACAATAGGGAGTAGAAAGACCATTTTAACCTGTATGAGGTCTTAGTTGTCAGAATGCAAAGAAAGAAGGTTAATGAAGGAGAGTGTGAAACTTGGTGGGAAGGTTAGGCAAGTCAAGGGAAGTCCTTAGTAGGATAAGGAAGCCTATTACATGTTGTTTTAATTTTTATTACTATGCTCAAGAAGAAAGGAGACTGTAATGTCTTCTATAATCGTAATTCATATGGTTAAAAGATTCATATTTGTCTTCCCTCTACTCTTTATTCCACACATCATTTATTCAATTCAATAGAAGTATTTTAAACAACACAAAGACTAACACATAGTAACCTACTCTAAACAATTATTTCATACTAATTTAACATTTTATACACCTTAGAAGTTTGGAAATATTTATATTATCTATTATTACATATTGAGATGTTATAATTGATTTATATATAGAATAAATGTTTAGGCTGTGTCAAAACCTTCAAGGGATAGATAAGAAAGACAACACATACTTCATCATGCCCCCAGATACAGTGCCTCTCACATAATCTTTCTATCTCTTGAGTCAATTCTTTTCGATGTGCTTGAGCATACATAGAACAAACCTACATCCTTTATAAGTTTAGGCCAATCTTATGGAGCAACAACCTGAAAGTTCAAGAATCATGAGAAAAATTAAACATGGAAAAAAATCCAATACTATCATCATTATAATCTACTAGAAAAAGAAAATTGTTCATGTCCAAACCTATCAATAAATGCCTAAATGCAACACCTTTTCCTATAGAATAATTCATCTACTCTAATTTTAAAAACTTATAGAAATTATATTTTAGAAGTTTGTTAGGAAAAAAACGTAGATAGATATGACATTATTATCATGCTCAAATTACACACCCAGTGATAGCATAACATATATTAATTCAATGAAACTAATTTTAAGAAGGGTTCAGTAATCTAGATGCCTATTTCACATGTGAGTAGTGGTACTCTGCAACAATCATGAGATAATGTAGTTCATATTTTGGTGAGAATGTTGAAATGTGATAAATAAGCTTAAAGTTTCATCTAGAGTTACTTGTTAGTGAATGTACATGTAAGTTAATAAGGATCATTGTGATGAAACTAAGTTACAATCATGATTTCAGGAACAACCTGTCAAATAATAAACAAGTCAGAATATGAATTTTATTAAATTTTAAAAGTTTAGAGATTAGATATTGGATCTATGAAATTTAGTTTTACATGTTTAGGGATTAGATCTGTGACTGGAGATGTCACTTTTATGCACTCACAAACTAAAGGAAATAATGGACATATGGATTATGAATCCAAGATTCCAAACAAATATTGGTGATGGGACATAGAATGTCATGAACTAATTTGTGTCATATTTAAACTAATTATTCATTTTTAATAATTCAATACTGATATATTGAAGTTCAATAGTTTAAATTGGCCTTTCACAGCTTCTGTGTCCTGTGAAAAAAAGTATTTTCAGTTCTACATTGAACTTATTTTCAAAGTAGCTTTCACAAAATTATAACTATTCTAGCCAACATTTGAAGGAAAGTCAGAGGTAGGTATGAAATAGATTGAATGGATCTATTAAGCTAGACATAAGCCATTGTGTAGAATCTAAACTATCACATGGACTTAATTGATGCTTGCTCAACAAGTTGAGGGAGGAAACCCTAAAATCTTTGCCACACGGAAGTAGAGCTAAGTGGTTGGTTGTGCAAGTCAATCTTAGGAGATCCATTATTTTCTTCTAAAGTGAAGCTCTCGCCAGAAAATAGGGTTACAAGCATAGTAGCCTATTTGAATGTATTATATCTGACATGTACGGGTCTTAATTTGGTGCTCTTGGTTACATTCTCCACTATAAAAGATGCTCATGTCCTTCCACTTGAAAGGGGCCTTAGCAAGACACAGTGTTATAGGTCTAAACATAGGACAAAATAGAGAAATATTTAGTATCTTATGGAACTTCACTTTGTTTCAAGAATAGTTTAATATTCTCCACTAAATAGGGCCAACCACGTGAAGGTGGAAGCTCATTTGGCCCCACCCCCCTCCCCCTAACATCACTCTACATTCCCCGTTAACATCTAACATTCATTCATTCTTTCAACCATTAATAAAATGTAACATTCAATCAATATCACATGATAAAAAACAAACATATCATATGATAACATTCATTTACACATTAGATTCATTAACATGCAACATTCATCAATATTTTGCATTAACACATAATTCATGAACATTCATTAGCACATAATTAAATTCATTGAGACATAAAATTCAGTCATTATCAATTAAGGTATGTAGATGACATTCATTTCTTTTTTTTATTTCTATTTATTTTTTCTATGTAAGCTCTAAGAGGAGCACCACTGTCATCATCAATTCCCCCCTCATCAGTTGTTCTCTTCTCTGTTCTTGATGATCTCAAATTCCTATGCTATTGCAAAGGGCGGTCCTCTGCAATAACAAATAAAAGAGTTGATTTAAAAATAATTTATTATAATTGTTACAAGTATTTAATTATTTTAAATAACATAACTGTAGCATTCTTTACCTGATCTGACCACATCATTTTGTCTAGACTCAATGTCAACATGGTCATGAACATTGACCCCTCGATCCTCTACAGCTGCTATACAAAATGTTACGTTAATCCAAACACCAATTACAATTACATATAAAAAATTTAATAGCAAATGTATACCTCCACCACTGGGATCCACATCATGTGAACCTTCAACATCCACAGATTGTGTAAAAGGATTGTCAGGCTGCATTCCAACATCCTACGCATTGTTATCATTGCTTGCTTAAAACAGATATACTCACTTTATATTGGAACTTAACATCAAATAGACTAATTGGTAAAGTATTCAATTTGAAATAAATTTCATTTAGCTTATTTACCTATGGCTTAGATGCATCATTATTAGAACCTTCCACACTGATTTTAGCTTGTAACTATTCAGCCATGGCTATATAGCCTTGTTGGAAGCCAATTCTCTTATCCTCTTTTGTGAGGCATCTCTTGAACTCTGAGCCTTGCATTTTTGTGTGGTATGGTGAATTTTACTTGCATTTTTTCATCAACCAATGGAGGGTAGTTAAAATATCAAAAGGAAATGGTAAATAGTTAGCAGGGTTTCCAACCCTTGTTACACCTTATTTTGGTCATGTTGGAGTTGTTCTAAATTGTCTTTGGTCTTTGGGAGTCCTAGAGGATCCAATTTCACTCTCGGTTGGGTGTGTAGAATAAAGGGCAAGTGCTGCAATCTACCCTGTCACTGGTAATAGCAAGTTTACCTTAGACCTGATTTGTTTTGGGTTGTTTTGATGTTTTTTTTGGTTTCCATTTATGTTAGAGGGTTGGAGTTTTCCAAAACACTTGGTGTCAAGGTTGGGTGTATGAGGCTTTGAATGGTACAAGGGAGAAGTAGCTAGTATGTAGCCTTATGTGATGAGTTGGGTCCATGAATTAAAGGAGCAGACATTGTAACAGCAGATTAGTTCCTTGTTTGAAGGTGAATCAAGCCTTGAATTTTCTTGTAGAGAACAGAGGATTGGTGTGATAACTTGAATTGCTTAGTTGTTCCAAGGTGCTAGGAGTTTTTTGGTGCTTAGTGCAGGAGCACCTAGGCTAACCTCTACTAGTTATTCAATTTTGGCTTGTACTTGACTCTAGCCAAGTCAAGAAGTTAGTGTAATTTGGTTGAGGACCTTAGAAGGTCTTGTTTTATATTGGCTAGGTGAATTAGTCACTAAGACTAAGGTCACACAAATAGCCTTTGTTAGTTGTTATTTAAATTCTTAATGTTAGGAGTTAGGGAGATTAAGTCATTAATATGTCTTAGGCCTAAGAATGGTTAATGGTTATTAAATAAATATGATTATCATGAATGATCTTGGATCCTCAAAATATGTGAGGATAAGAAGCCTATAATATAGGATTAAGGCATCTATCAAAGTTTCCAAGTGTTGTAAGAATGTTGTCATAACAACATTTTGCACTTATTGCAAATATTCCATGCAACATGGATAGCCTTGGATTCCTTTGATTGTGGGAGGTTATTTTTGACCAAATAGGCCCTAGAATGGTGGAGAAGACACCTAATGGAGTGATGTCTTGAATCTCCAAGCATTGGTTGCATATTGTAAAAACTTTGAGTTAATGAAGTGGCTAGAAAAATCTATTTTTGAAGTGATATTTCAGTTTTTGAAGGAACAATCATACTTGAAGCCTAAAATGTGTTGATATAGTGGTTGAGACATGTTCTATAGTCATTTTGAAGACTTTTTCATGTTATGTGTTAAGGGTTTGGATGAAATCTTGAATATGATAAACCTAAGAGCCAAGAACCTTCCCAAATCAATAAAATGGGATGGAATATGAATGAATTCAATGTGAAGAAGGTCCCCACAATGAAGTTTGAAATTTGTGATGTTTTAGTGGATTTGGCACTTAGATCCATCTAAGTGAAAGTGAGAAAGAGAATCAAAATTAAGGTGTGGATCATCCAAGGTGGAGTTTCCAAGGTGTGACTCTTGTAGTAAAGAGTGAATAGGATTTAGTTAATGATCTAATCCTATAGAAGCATAGGATACTAGGAGATAAGAGAAATCTCTTGGTGGAAGTGGAAAACTAAGCCTAGGAGTTTTATCTTACACCAGTACTTCCAAAGCGTGTTACTCTACATCATATATTGGTGTGAAGGAACACTAAGATCCAAGTTGAGGATTAGGAGCATAGACAAGCTAGTCTATCCTAACATTTCCCATCACATTATATAAAAAAATTGATACAATTTTTCATTTACAAATACTTACAACTCTTGCTTGAAGTTTCAAAAAACCACCAGAGTTGAGCTTGTGTGTCCCATGCTTTTCTAGTCTTGCCTTTGTTGCCTTTGATGTGTCAGGCAATCTATGAAAAGTTTGAAATATGTTAGATAGTATAAATATAGAGGTTAATTAGTACATAATTAGATTCTCAATAGTATCACATACCTTGATGTACTCTCCATGGGTGTAATATTATTTTTCTTGTTAGCTTTATACTTTCCATCCAAAATTAGAGCCTGCCACTCAGCCTCAGGAACATAGGGCGAACGCTCGTACCTAGGGTTATCTCATAAATTTTTTCTATACTGGTCCCTAATATACTTCAAACATAAACAACCATTTTCAAGAAGCTTGTTTCTCTCGAATGCGCGAGGTCCAGAGAGTTGGATCATGCTCTCTATAAGATCATCCTTCAATGGTTTGTGTTGGTTATTCCACCTTTTAAGTAAAAAAAAACATGTTAGACTCATAAATGAAGTGAAGCTACCTTTAATATAAATCAAGAAATGGATGAAAAGGAAAACTATTTTAGCAATGATATGAAATCAAAATAGTGGTTTGGGGTTTTAGTTAGGATATGATGTTCCACCAGGTACGCAGGGTGGGCCTAAATATTCGCAAACACTCATCACCAAGTTTTCTCCAAAAAACATCATTCCCTAAAAAACAATCATGGGATCATTAGTCGATGAAGAGTGATCAAAAACTAAATTATTATTATATCACTATAGAATAATAATAACTTTAAAATACCTGGTGTATATGAGCAATGTTAGTATGCTAATAGAAACCAAATTTAAATAAAGCTTCTACAAACTAAACAAAATTCATAAGCTTCAAGATAGACTAAGATGAGCTCTCACTTGAGAATATGAGCCATTAATGGGCTCTCTCAATGAGAAGCTCTCTTGTTGAGTGGCTTTGTCTAAATAGATAGGATGTATGCTCAAGCTTATGCTTCAAAAAGGGCTTCAAATGGAGTTGGAATTTGGGTGTGAGTGTATGGTTTTGATGTAAAATGACTTCTTAAAATGGCATTATGACTTTACTTCATGGATTTTGTTTTTTTGCAAAGGGGAAGGATCCAATTTATAGGCAAGACACTTGAGGGATTGAGGGCTAAGATGCAAGGATGGGAAAAAGCTCATGGACGGCTCAGATTGCATGAAGGGAGAGCACATGGATTGTGCTTCTTTACAACTAATCAGGGAGTGACACATGTCATAGGGTGAGAGGATGGAGGAAAGGGGAAGGATGAGTCAACAAAAGAGGCTTAAGGGTTAAAATCTTCATAAAGGCCCTCATAATGGCTTGTAAGAGCAATGAAAGGGCTTGGAAGAGTCATTTATGGCCTAGTGGGCTTCATAAAGTTTTATGGTTGGGATATTTTGAGGGAGATGAGAGGAATTTCGACTTGGGCTTGATTAGGAAGGTTTTAAGCTTGCTTAGGCTTGCGCAAATGATTAGAGGATGGATTAGGATGGTTTAAGATTAGCTTAGGGATAGGCAAGTGGATGGAATTTAATGAGGGTGGGTGAAGGAGGAGATATTTGTTAACTTTGGCTTGGGTTAGTAAGTCTCAACCCTACTTTTAGGGAATGTGACAAGGTTAGGAGGGGATTAGGATTAGGTTTAAAGACATCTTCTAGAAGAGTCTAGACTTTGGATGAGGATAAAGACTTTCTAGAATAGTCTAGAACTTCCTAGGATGAGGATGAAGACTTTCTAGAAGAGTCTAGAACTTATTAGGATGAGGATAAATTAGATTTTTAGGAAATAAATAAAGTTTTATTTATTTCAAGGGTTTGGGTTCAGGAGATATTTATTAAAACTTTTTTAATAAATATGAGGATTAATATTTAATCGTAATTAAATATTTTGAGTTGGGATTAGGGGTAGGAAATGATGGGATTAGCCTTTAATCAAAATTAAAGAAGGATTAGAAGATTTTGGAAGAGGTTAGTGGTCTTAAGGAAATTGGCCAAGTTTTGGGAAAAAAATTAATTAATTATTTATTTTGAAATTTTTGGTCAATTTATTAATTAAATAATTAATAAGTAAGGAAATAATGTTTAAATAAGATTTAAACATTTTTGGTAGGGATTCCTTAATTAAATATTTTTAATTAAGACAAGGGGATTTAATGGCATAAAAATTAATTAATTAATTAATTAATGATGATGTCATCAGGGACTTTTCAAAAAATAAAAATGCTTTATTTTCTAAGGGATTTTAGGTGTCTACATTTAGCCCCTCTTTGATGTGATGTTGCAAGTGGCATGGCATCAAAGATAAGAAAATAAGATGCCCAAGGCTAGAGCAGAAGAAGAGAGAATGGACTGCGAGATGCCCCCTCAAGAAGGCGGCAGGAAGAGAAAGTGAGGCTTGACAGCTTCTTGAAAAAATACAAGAATTTGGGATGGGATGAGTGAGGAGACTCAGATTGGCAACAAGAAGGGTTTGAATTAGCTCAAACTCTCACTACAAGAGAATGATAAAGTGAGGTTAGAGGCACAAGAGGAAGCAAGCTTAAGACTTCAGGGAAGGTGGAGGGATGAAGGAGCAGAGCACGATAAAAAGGAATCAAGGATAGGGAGATGGATGAGGGGATTATAAAGCTGATGCAATAGGATTTCAAAGATTCAGATTGGCGGAAGATGGGTTTCGGAGATCCCTAGGACTAGGATTATGGATCTCAAAAGATGAGGCTTGGTGGATTGATTGGATTGGTGGATCCCTAAGACTAGGATTGTAGATCCCTAAAGCTAAAAGTGAAGATTGATTCAAAGAGATATTGATGAATAAGCTAGGGTAGGAGAGACAGATGCTAGATATTGATGGGGGATAATGGAGATGAAGGGATTCCATTGAAGCTTTTTTGAGTAGGGGGATACTTCAAAGAGAAGTACCACCATGTAGTTGAGCACTAGATTTGCTATAGGAGTATTGGTTAATTGCCAAGATTACCAAGAACATCAAGGCCTTTTCACCAACTATCCAGAGGACTGACGAACTGACTCAAAACAAACACGCAAGGATTGCCCCAGCATCACACATGAATCTTGAAAGAATCAGAGTGGAACTGACACTGGGTAACCCACAAGCAAAAAAGAAAAACAAACAAAAGACCTGATCAAGACTTTACGCTCAGATTGCCCCATTCACAGTATACCATGATATGGAAGATCATGGCAACCTTGAGGAGGGAACAAAAGATTGTTTGGAAAAGATACTTTAAGACCCAAAAGGGAAGATTCAAAATCAAAAGAAAGTGAAAATCCAAAAGAGAACCATTTTCCAACAAGATGGGTGGGATGAGGTACTAATGAACCAAGATCAGACATGAGGAAAGCTATATCCTACAAGGATCTATCAGAGAGCACCTAAGCTGATGGATCTGGATGAATGATGCGTTTGGTAAACTAAAATAAGAAGGATAACACTTTGGTGATAGGAGATCTAGCTAAAGGATGCATTGGAATAGCTAACCAAGGGTTGTGTGATGTGTGCAAGATGCTGATCAAGGAGGAACTGACATGAAAGTTGGATAGATACAATGGTACTAAGCTAAAGAGGATGTACAAGCTGATAGACCAAGATATGTTACAAACGTACAAGGTTGTTCATGTTTTGGTTTTTTGAGATGGAAACATTTGTGAAGGGTGGGATGTCTGTAATAGTTGATAGGCTGATAGGTAGATGGTTTGCGAAAAGTGTAAGTGAAAATGGGGTTCTTTGTGTGCATGTGATGGGATACAAGCTAGGATACAAGCTTTGGTATATAATACAAGTTGGAATATGGTACAAGCTTTGGACAAGATTTGGATATACAAGCTATAATGCAAGGGATGATACAAGATTTACAAGCTAGGGTACAAGATTTACAAGCTGAGGTACAAGATTTACAAGCTGAGGTATTTAAGAGCTTCATTAGATTTTGAATATTTGGTTGGAACACCAAGGGAAAAAGTAGGTATGTTATGGGATGGTGGGTGGATGGATGAGGGATAGGATAGTGATAGATAATGGATTAGTCTTAGTACACAAGGTGCCTGAATTACCAAGTTTTCACCAAGGTACCTATCTAAGGCACTTGAATTGCCAAGTTTTCACCATTGGACACTTATTTCTTTTTACTATTTTTTTTTTTATTTTTCAAAAGCTGGGTATACTAAGGATCTTCAAGCATAAAACTTCTTGAGATGAATGATGTTAGTAGGATCATTCAAGAGTTCTCCTTCTGGTGTAGATAGATGATAGGCTCCAGAGCCAAAGGAGGCAGTAACAACATAAGGACCAAGCCAGGTAGGTTCAAACTTGACTTTCTTTTCTCGATTAGCTTGGACTTTCATATTTTCTTTGAGGACCATGTCGCTCAGCTGAAAGTGTCGTGGAAGAACCTTCTTGTTGAAATTCCTTTTGAGATGAGTCTAATAGATTGTGAGATGATCATAGGCTTGTTGTCGCTTCTCGTCTAAGAGATCTAACTAGATGAGCTGAGCTACTCTATATTCTTCATCTGATATTTGTCCTTGCAAAGATATGCACAAGGAGGGAAGTTCAACCTCTATGGGTCGTATTGCTTTGGCACCATAGACTAGGGAGTATGGCGTTGTTCTTTTGGATGTACAAAAGGAGGTTCGATAGGCCCATAGGGCTAGATTTATTTGTAGGTGCCAATTGCGGCCGAAATCATTGACAACTTTCTTTAGGATTTTGAGGAGGGTTTTGTTAGTTGCCTCTACCTAGCCATTACCTTGTGGGAAATATGGGCTAGAGAAGCAGTGATGGATGTAGAGGGAAATGCATAATTCTTCCATGTTAAGATTTTCAAAGTTACCTTCGTGGTCAGTGAAGATGGTGGATGGGATACCAAAGAGGCAAACAATGTGGTACAAGATGAACTTGGAGACCTGTCCACCCACTTAGTGAAATAGTCTGTAGCTATTATTATCCATTTATGTCCATCAGATGAGAGGGGTGTGATAATTCCAACTAGATCAAGGCCCCAACAAGCGAAAGGCCAAGGTGGTGCAATAGGCTATAGATCCTGTGCTGAAGCGTGCACAAGATTTGCATGCTACTGACATGGGAGACACTTTTTGATAAAGTCACAGGAGTCTTCTTCAATGGTAGGCCAATAGTAGCCTTCTCTAAGAATTTTTCATGCTAGGACAATACCACTCGTGTGGGCTCTGCAAATTTCAGAGTGTACTTCTTTTAACGCCATCATGGCCTCATTTTCATCTAAACATTGAGAGAGAGTATCGTGATAACCCTGATGATATAGGGTATTGGCTATGATAACATAGTGGGATGATTTTTAGATGAGGTTCTAGCATTGGGTACATGTGAGGTGAGGGGAGATGATACCATCGTTAAGGTAAGTGTGAATCTCATGGTACCAAGGGGATTGGGGACCAACCAAGATACAAACACAGTTTGAATCATCATTCGCATAGGCAGGTGTGAGAAGTTGCTCAAATAAAAACTCATACTGAGTAGCCGCTTAGGGAATTTCTAAGAGCGAGCCGATAGTAGCCATAGTTTCTGCTGCTTTGTTCTGCATTCGAGGCACTTGTGTAAACTAAAGCTTTGTAAAATATTGGGTTAGTTGATCAACTAGCTCTTTGTAGGGTAATAGCTTTTCATCTTTGGTTTGATATTCATTTAGGGCTTTCTTGATGATGAGCTGAGAATCACCAAAGATTTGTAACTCAGTGATGTTCCATTTTGTAGCTATCTGTAATCCTACTATGAGAGCCTCATATTCAGCTATATTGTTGGTGCTAGGGAATTGTAGCTTGAAGGCTTTTGGAATGTAATCTCCTTGAGTTGTGACCAACAATATTCCTACCCCTCATCCATGAGATGTGTATGAGCCATCAAAATAAAGTCTCCATGGGGGCTATTCTTCAATTAGACCAATATGCTCATCTAGAAATAATGTGATCAAAGGATATGCATCTATTAGAGGTGCATCAACTAGGTGATCTACTATAGCTTGCTCTTTGATTTCCTTTCTATCCACATACTGGATGTCAAATTCACTAAGGAGCATAACCCATTTGGCCAAATGGCCTGTAAGTGTTGTTCTGGAGAGCATATACTTGAGAGGGTCGATCTTGGAGACTAGTTGGATGGTATGACTTAGCATGTAGTGGCAAAGCTTTTGAGTTGAGAAAAAAACTGCCAAACAAGCTTTTTCCATAGGAGTATAATTGAGTTCATAACCAACTAGGGTTCTACTGATGTAGTAGATGGCTCTTTCTCTGTCGTAGTCATTGAGCTATGCTAGAAGTGCCCCTAGAGCAGTAGACATTGTTGATATGTACAAGATCAAGGGACGACTATGAACTGGAAGAACCAAGATAGAAGGATTGATGAGATACTTTTTGAGATGATTGAAGCTGCGTTGACATAAAGGATCCCACTTGAAGTTTTCATCCTTCTTCAATAAGTGTTCAAATGGCATACACTTATCTGCAAGTTGGGAGATGAAGTGTCGAATAGATTGAAGCTTTCCTTGAAGAGTACAAAGCTGTCATAGTGTCTAGGGAGGAGGCATGTCTAAGATAGCCTTGACCTTCTTGGGGTCGATCCCTATACCTCGTTTAGAAACTATAAAGCCTAGAAGCTTGCCAGATGTGACCCCAAAGACACACTTCTTGGGATTCAGCATGAGATGATATTTGGCTAACCTATCAAAGACCTTCTCTAGGTTAGCAAGATGATCCATGAAGGTGTGAGATTTAACCAAGATATCATCCACATAATCCTCCAAAATGTTATGGATAAGATCATGGAAAATGGCTGTCATAGCTCTTTGATAGGTAGCCCCAGCATTCTTTAGGCAAAAAGGCATCATGTTGTAGCAAAAGGTTCCCCAAGGGGTAGTGAATGTTGTCTTATGTTGATCCTCTTTTGCAATCTTGATTTGGTTATACCCAGAAAATCCATCCATGAGGGACAAAATTTCATGTCCAGTTGTAAGATCTATAATCATATCTATGTTGGGCAAGGGAAAATCATCTTTTGGACAAGCTTTATTAAGATCTCTAAAATCAGTGCAGATTCTGATGTCACCGGAAGGCTTAGTGATGGGGACCATGTTGGAGATCCACTCTAAGTAGTTGATAGGTCAGATAACCTTAGCAACTAACATTCTTTCTAATTCAACTTTGACCAATAATGCCACTTGGGGGTGCATTTTTCTAAGCTTTTGTCTGACGGGCTTGATCTTTGGATCGACTACAAGATGATGAACTACAAGCTTTGGATCAAGTCTTGGCATGTCTTGATATGACCATGCAAATCGGCCAATGTTCTCTCTTAAGACCTCAAAGAGGAGGTCAGCTTGGTCTTGTGATAGGGATGCAGTAATGTAAACAAGTCTGGGGATCTCTGAAGAATCGATGTTGACTTCTCTAGTATCCTCAATTAGAATAGAAGACACCTCTGGTCAATTATCCTTAGGAGGCAATGCTAAATCCTCATGTTCTTCTTGTGGCTCTAGATTTTCTTGCTAAGGTGTTCTCTTCGCTACCTTAGCTAGTCCCGGATTCACCTTAGTTCCAGTTTTGGGTGTATCGGAACTAGGTTGGGGATTTTCTCCAAAATACCCCTTGGCATCTAGCTTATAGATATAAGCAAAATCTGCCTTTGTTTTCTTGTGAGGTGTTTCAGCTCCCATGAATCTTAGAAGCGCCTCCTCTAATGTGAACTCATCAATGTGTATGACGCTTGGTGGGTCCCAATCTATGAGTTGTGGATGGGCGAGTGGTAGGTCAATGAAATGGATGGATAGTTCTTGGAGAACAGAGTCTCTGAGGAAGATTTGGTCTGGGATATCATCGTAGGCTCTCTTTTCAACTTCCTCAGGAATATCTTCAATTTTGACAAGGTCACGGTGAATGTTTGAAAAAGCTTGATTGTTCTCATTGGTGCCCCTAATTGTGGGTATGCTAAAGCCAAGACCTGACTTTGTTTCCCACTTGTGTGCTTTGATGGGGCACTGCATGCCTCTTTCTTTTTATCCTAGACCACCACCTTGATAGTTCCATTTGTTAATGATGAGCTTATGTTCTTGGGGATACTTCTGGTTGAAGTGATCAAGGTGTGTTTGATTTCTTGGAGGTGCATCCTTATGTAACCAATTGTTGATATTTGGAGTGAGCTCCTCATGAAGAGAGATTTTTGAGGATACAAAGGTTGTTGGGCCAAACTGTTTGTATTGAGGAGGTGGAATCTCCTTAGCTTTTTGATATGGTTTTCATCCATGGGCATGTGGATCAAGTGGGAGTGCCTCGATAGCAAATGCCTCTGATAGACTATACTCTCCACAACCTTTGTTATTAATCTTCACAGTAGATAAGGTGGAGGCAAGGATAGTTTTTGGGTCATTACAAGTGTGGGATGAGCTTGCAATGGCTGTGCCGATATCAATTCTAGGGCAATGGTTTGCATATGAAGCTTCAACCGCATTTCAATAAGCAAAGGGTTCTGGATCTGAATGGATGGTTACCTCAATGCCCTGATGCAAAAATTTGATGCACTGATGGTAAGTGGATGGAATAGCTTTGATGGCATGAATCCATGGGTGATCGAGGATGATGTTAAATGGTAGGTTTAGATCAATAACATGGCAAAGTGTTTCTTGGATGACTGGCCCAACCTTGATTGGCAGCAAAATAGTTCCTTCTGTGGATGACTGGCCCAACCTTGATTGGCAGCAAAATAGTTCCTTCTGTGGTTCTTTCCAAGTTGTCATAAGCTTTGATGGTGATAACCTCTCTGATGATATCTGCCTCAGTATACCCAGCTTGTTTTATGAATTTTAGGGTACAAATATTCAAGGCTGATCAATTATCTATCATTACTCTTTTTACGGCAAAATTGTATACCATAATGGCTATGCAGAGCGAAAGGGTGTGATCTAGCTCGACCATGGGTATGTCGATGGGTTTGAAAGATAGGGCACATGAGGATGAAAGGTGTCCAACAAGATTATGAAAATCAGTAGCGTTGATATCTGAAGGGACACAAGATTCTATGAGAGCATTGTCAAGGATGCTTTTGTACACAGGACTGGTGCGGAAAAGGTCTAAAATGGAGATTTGGGCTGGCATGTTCCCAAGGTGTTCCAAGATAAAATGTCCCTTTTTTGATTTTTGATGATATTTCAAGCCTCTAATTAGATCTTTAAGATCAAATAGCCAATTTGTCAAAGATCCACCAATTTCTCAATAAACCCCCAAATCGGGTATGCCAGAAATAGTGTCAAAAACTTCACAGCTTCACCTAATAGTAATAAATCTGAAAATGAATTTTTTTATAGAAATTTCAGCAGCATAACAGCCTACAAAATGAAATTTCTAGATCTATATAACATTTACACAACAGATCCCAAACGGATGATAAAAAGAATGCTCATCGGGCTCCTAAAAACAACACAGAATAGCCCGAAAACACCACAAAAACACTAATAATCTATCATAGAATTATAATCATGACCAAATACATATATTTAGCTCTATTTTAATATTTAAAATTCTAAAATATAGCAGCAACCCAAACTGATATGAAATACTCAACTGAAAACACCAAACTCTTACAAAAAACACACCCGAAAATCCACAAATCTGCACTGTTCAGCACAAAGGAAAACTCTACATGAGCATACACATGGAATGGCTTCAAACACCCATCCTTAGCCTTCATAGAAACTTGAAAACTCTTGTTCTTTGGTCTCCTTCTTCACAGGTTTGGCAGCCTCTGAAGAACAACAAAGCAATGCGTAAAAATCAAGTTTTGGAATGAGCCCAAAATGCCTCCAAACCCCTTAAAAGAGGGCATAACCATAACTCACGTACAAGAGGGGTTAATAAAACATATTTTAATAATAATTTTCATTTATTAGTCCATTATCTTCCAAAGATTATCCCCTTTTGCCGAAACTTCACCTTTTTGGGCTTGCCTGCCTTAGCAAAGATTATTATTTTTAATTATTTGAAAAAGGGACATGACAAGTCCTCCCCTTCCATATATTGCTTGTCCTCAAGCAATGGCTGAAAAATAAACCAATCAATCCACGTGGATCCCAAATGTAGTCATGGACTATACTATTGTCAATTAACACAGGCTCCTGCAATATCCTCTGCAATATAACCAAGAGGAATCCATAATCAAACTGACAATTATAGCTCAACCAAACTCCAAAATCACAACTTCCATAGTTAGAAACCCATGAGACACAAACTCTTAGAACATCAAAACCCAAGTAAAGTGGACAAATCAAACTGCCAACACAGTAAATACCATCAGAGTGTACAATCCAACTCTACAACAATGGTGAATGCTCCCGAATGAAACTGTACCAAGTATGGAGGATCCACACAGTGTACAACTCCTGTAGTCAACACAACTCTGTAGATCATCGGCCACTATCTCATAACCATAACTCCCATGCACCCCATGAACAAGTGATACACCCCATTGTGACTGATCACTAGCTAAGTCAGGAGATGTCATAGCCAAAGGAGTAGAATCAATAACAACACCTGTTGAAGCATCACTCTCAAACTCCTGCTCTAAGTCATGTATTATCAAGTTGTCAACTACAGAACCTATCGCCATGTCACGCCCAACAAAACTCTCATCCCAAGGTGTCAAACTATCCCATTACTGATGATAAGCACTAGGAACCAAAGTACATCTCTATATCATCATCTCATCAACATGGTCATCAAAGGTAAATTAATGAGCATGCCTCACAGTGTAATGCCGATAGAATGTGCCAATCTCAATCAGTGGCTCAGACTGCAATCCACATGTAACTAACTATAATTGATCACTAACCAAGTTGGAACTGACTACTACCTCTGAAGACATCACCAAGGGAGTAGTATTACTAGTAGGAACCATGTCAACTTTTAGCTCACCAACATCACACATGATCTTTAATACAACATCTCTAGTCTTCGTGTCATCAATACTAGAGGTAACCACCATGTCATGCATAACACAACAATCTGCTGCAGCACCCAACTCAACTAAATCTAACTCTAGTGAGGACAAACTTGATATGCCAATGTTAGTATCAAGGATGGATGCATCCCCATCTCCACTGTCTCTGACAATCTCGACCATGGACATCCTTGGATCACCAGACACCACAGCTTGTGACTGTATAGAATCTGGTAAAGATTGCAATCATTCCAACTCCATGGTCACCTTGTCAAATGAAACTATGACTCCTTGAAAGCCAACTGTGTACTCTCAAGAATCTCAAAAGTCACCTCGAACTGTTGAGTAAGCTCACTCACCTCATCTTCCTTGGCCAATAATGCATCATATGCTATACTCCCCCACTTCATAAGATAATCTCTGTTGGCTACCAACTGCATATAATCCTGTCTTAGAATCTAGATAGCCTCCCATAAAGAGTGGAACTCCATCAAGGAAATATAGTTGTCTCTTTTCTCATCACTAGGAGGAGAACCCCATCCATAAACTGCTAGCAATTGACGAGCAGCATCAAAATGCTGGCAAGCGATAGCAATGTCTTGCTCACTAACTCTCAACTGACTGGACACATGATGGCACTAGCTAGACTATCTCTTACAAACCTCCTCTGATGCACTGTCTAAAGGAGTATCCTCAAAGTTATTGGTCTCTAGAGTATTACCATCCATATCCTATGAATCAACTCCAAAGCTCATATCAACATATAGAGTATCAAAAATTGTAGCACTACTGTCCAACTCCTCTATACCAAAAGAAACCATCAAGGAAACTAAGTCTCCAAAACTACCCACTGCATCCTCTTGGATGTCATCAATGCCAATATGATCCTGAGACTCATCTGCACACACTGCCAAATATGAAAGATCATCAACACATTCCAGCAAAAATGGTCGACTAGATATACGAACAAAGCCCAACACTAGTGCATAAAAACTAATACCAACATCAGACAAGCTGCTGGCACAAGAAAAGACAACACCATGAAATCTACTAATCAAATCCATGATATCACCCAAACAATCACTGCTACCAAAAAGTGTTAAAGATTTCCAGTCAACTGAATCCCAAATGCCAATATAACAATCTTGAGTCCATATCTGTAAACTAGAATCAACTGGTAACTCAAGCAAACTCCTCACCTAAGTAATATGACCAATACTAACTAACTCCACATACCTATCTGATATTGTCCCTATATCCTGGATGTGAATGCAAGATGAACTTGCACCATTATCAATGACCACACATGATTTGTCAGCCGCAAAAAGCTGATTATCAGGAGCACAAGATGAAACTAAACTGAACTCCATACTGTGCTTATCCCCATGTCGCTCCCAATCCTATAATACCAATGGAGTATTCACCAAAGAAGCTCGAGTGTCCTCAAGCTCGTGAGAAAGCTTGTCAACTTCTTCCTCCTTTCTCCTCAAGGCATCTAAATAATCTCTGACAAGGCTAAGAAGATGCTCATGATTGGATAGAAGATGTAAATAGCTCAACTTCATTGTTCTTGTTCCTTCCCTAATCACCTGTAAGTCAACACAAGAAGACTTTTCTTGAATTCCCTTATGTCTACCCTGTAACTGAATCATTTGAATTTGATCCTTTATCATATCTCGCATCCTTTCATGATGAGATAATGTAGTCACCATACTGTCTTCACTCACCTTCAGCTGGCTAGATAAATCATCTAAAGTACTACTAGCCTCAACCTCATGTGACGAAGCATCTAATTGTGCCTGGTACTCTCTCTCAGCAAAGTCATGAATTCTCAATGTCTACTCATCTCTACCAGGTATCTCACCATCATGCACAACATCCTCATAATCATCATCTAAACCTACTATGCTATAGTCACTGCCTGTTGGAACCAAACCATCTTGAATGTAATCCTCTATCATATCTCACATCCTGTCATGATGAGATAATGTAGTCACAATATTGTCTTCACTCACCTTTAGCTGGCTAGATAAATCATGTGAAGTACTACTAGCCTCAACCTCATTGGACGAAGCATCCAATTGTGTCGAGTACTCTCTCTCTTAGCAAAGTCATGAATTCTCAATGTCTACTAATCTCTACCAAGTATCTCACCATCATGCACAACATCCTCATAATCATCATCTGAACCTACTATGCTATAGTCACTGCCTATTGGAACCAAACCATCTTGAGAACCTGAGACATCACCCTTTGGCAACCTGTATACAACTATCTCAACTTTAGTATCAAGTTGACCGTTACTATCAATTTGCGTAATATGCTTTCCCATTACCTCCTGTGGTAAAGTAGAATCTGAGACCTCTGCTTGGCTATAAGCTAGTTTCTCAAACTCCTCATGCAAGTTCTTCGTAATTGTGTCATCTACCCTATGAGAAAATCTACCAAATAGAAATCCAGTCAACTTATCCACCTTAGCTGGGTCAAAAAACATGTCATTCATCATACAGTGGTGCTCAACCAACTGTTCAGACATGTCATAGCTTATTTTCCTAAGTTTATCTCGAATGTCTAAATAACCATCCTTTCTACTATTTTGACTCTAGATATCAATTGTCCAAGATCGTGTCCTCTGAGACTCTGTACTATACCTGTCCATTCTAGATAAAATAGAGTGCAACCCCAATAGGTTATAACTTCTTCAAACACCAAGAACTAACATGCAATTGATTAGAAGTAGCATTCAACCATAGATTTTGACATGTAGCTGATTAGAAGCAACATGCAACCACCAAATTCACCAAGAACTAACATGCAAATGATTAGAAGTAGCATGCAACCATAAATTTTGACATGTAAGATTTGGGTAGTTGTCAAAACTAACATGCAAACTTCTGCAAACCCTCAGGCTGGCAAGATCATAGCTCTGATACCACTGAAATGTCCCTTTTTTATTTTTGATGATATTTCAAGCCTCTACTCAGATCTTTAAGATTAAACAACCAATTTTTCAAAGATCCACCAATTTCTCAATAAACCCCCAAATTGGGTATGCCAAAAATAGTGCCAAAAACTTCACAACTTCACCTAATATTAATAAATCTGAAAGTGGCATTTTTTATAGAAATTTCAGCAGCATAAAAATCTACAAAATGATATTTCTAGATCTATATAACATTTACACAACAGCTCCCAAATGGAGGATAAAAACAATACTCATCAGGCTCCTGAAAACAACACAAAATAGTCTAGAAACACCACAAAAACACTAATAATCTATCATAGAAGTATAAGCATGACCAAATACATATATTCAGCTCTATTTTAATATCTAAAAGTCTTAAATACAGTATCAACCCAAACTGATATGAAATACTCAACTGAAAACACCAAACTCTTACAAAACACACACTCGAAAATCCACAAATCTGCACTGTTCAGCACAAAGGAAAACTCTGCATGAGCATGCACATGGAATGGCTTCAAACTCCCATCCTTATCCTTCTTGGAAACTTGCAAACTCCCGTTCTTGGGTCTCCTTCTTCACAGGTTTGGCAGCCTCTAAAGAACAACAAAGCAATGCGTAAAAATCAAGTTCTGGAATGAGCCCAAAATGCCTCCAAACCCCTTAAAAGAGGGCATAACCATAACTCACATGCAAGAGGGGTTAATAAAACATATTTTAATAATAATTTTCATTTATTATTCCATTAGCTTCCAAAGATTATCCCCTTTTGCCGAAACTTCACCTTTTTGGGCTTGCCTGCCTTAGCAAAGATTATTATTTTTAATTATTTGAAAAAGGGACATGACACAAGATATTGTACTGGCTTTTTTATGGAGCTGATGGTGCTGGTGAAACTGGTGGGCCTGCGATGTTAAATTGTGCTCTTCGAGTGGTGACTGCACACTCATTGTTTGGGCCTTGACTATTGATAACATTGACGGAAGGCTCTTTCTCAGATATACAACCTATGAGGCTATCATAGTCTATATAGGATGAAGTGTGGTCATTGTTCTTCCCATGTTGTTGGTTTGGAAGGTGGTTATTGGTGTTGTTGTTATTGGTTTGGATATGTGCTTTTTCAGGATTTTGGTTGTTGTGAGGAGGAAAAGCATTTTGATAGATCTGTAAGCCTTCATTGGGAGAGGTTTGGGTACCAATGGTGATTTCTTTCTGATCAATGAGGTCCTACACATAATCTTTCAATTTCATGCATCTAAGGGTGGTGTGACCTTTTACCCTATGAAATTTGCAGTACTCATTGTCTTTGTACCATGCAGCTTTGGATTGGTTTGGGTCAATTTGCTGGGTAGGAGGAAATTTGATGAGGTTTTCCTTAGTTAATTTCTCAAAAATGACATCCAATGGCTCACCAAGGGGTGTATAATTTCTAGGTGTAGGTTGGAATCTGGGCTTTTCCCCTGCAACTACATTAATGGCATTAGCTTGATTGCTAGATCCTTGGAAGTTGGGTCTTGGATTGTGGTTTTGATAGCTTTGGTTATTTTGTTTTTGGTAGTTGATAGCTTGTTGATTGTTTGGTTGATATGGTGGGTTGGACTAGTTTTGGAAAGGACCAACAATATTCACATGTCTGGTGTCAGTGACGCCATCTATTGCAACGTGCTTGTTTTTGTTCCAATACCTAGACTTGTCATTGGAATGTGATTGATTTTGGTTGGTTTCCTTGTAAATCTTGACCACACCATCTTTAATGAGTCCTTGCTCAAGGATCATTCTTTTCTCTTTGATATCTTTTTAGGTCTACAAACAATTCATGGTCATGTGGTGAGCCAAGCTAGGATGGGCATTATCAATAAACATTTTCACCAAATGGTGCTTTGGCAAGGTGCAAGATATGTGGGTGGTAAGGGTTTTCCATCTTTGCAGATATTTGAGAAGGCTTTCTCCACCTTTTTTCTTGGTGTGGACAAGATCAATTACCGATAGCTCTATTTCAACAAGATGGGC
Organism: Cupressus sempervirens; assembly: GCA_028749045.1. NCBI lineage: Eukaryota > Viridiplantae > Streptophyta > Pinopsida > Cupressales > Cupressaceae > Cupressus > Cupressus sempervirens. Next base: position 823,130,142 of record CM053786.1, read on the forward strand.
ATATTGGGCTACAAATGCCTCAGATAATTCAGCAAAAATTTTAATTGTGCCATAGGGGATTCTATAAAACCATTCAAGAGCTGGTCCGGCCAAGCTTTTGGACAAGAGATGCAAGAGGAAGACATCATTGTATGCCACTTCTTGGCAATGCATGTAAAATTCTTTGATATGTGTGACAGGGTCTCCTTTTCCTCTGAATTTGTCAAATTTGGGTGTCTCAAAATGTTTGGGAAATGGTGTCATGGTAATGGCTCTGTCAAATGGGTAAGGACACACATTCTCAAACTTGAAGGTTTTTGGATCATTTCCCTCCTCGATGTTTTTCAAAGCTATCTTCATGGCTTCCCATTCTAAATTAATGGGTGATGGCTAGGGTGCCCCCAATGTAGGAGTGCCCTGAGGTAGGTATGTGTTAGATGGGGCAATGGAATATGGATGGCTTTGAGGTATGGGCTGGTAGGGATTGTACATGGCTTGAGAAATTGAATGGTTGACAATGGGTTGCTGAGGTGGAGGTGGCACATATTGTTGCATGTGTTGTGAGGCTTGTTGCTGATATTGGATTTGAGGTTGGGATTGAGGAACATAAGCTAGCTGTGGGATAAATGGATTTCTTTGTGGAGGTAAGGTATAAGATGGTTGTGAAGCTTGGGGAAAGGATGGAGGAGCTTGTGGAACTTGACTTTGGATTTGAGGAGTTTGACCAATATATGTGGGTTGTGCCCCCATCTGGGAAGGTGTCTACATAGCAAAAGAGGCCAAGTAATTGGTGGTTGGTGGTGGTGGATTTCCTCCTAGAAGTGGCATAGAAAAATAGTTGGTAATAGGAGATAATGGATTAGTTGGTGGTGGAGGTGGTGGGAATTGAAAGCTTGGGAATGGAACTGATGGGGTTTGATAGCTTGGTGGCTAGATTTGAAAGCTTGGTAGAGTGGTGGCAGGAGCTTGGGTCACTTGAGAGCTTGGCAGAATATTGGTAGTAGCTTGTGGAGTTTGATAGCTTTATGGAGTGAGGGTTGTAACTTGTGGATTTGTGGCTAATGGCACTGAGCTCCAAGGACCTAGTGGAAATGATGGAATTGTGTTCTGAGCTGAGGTAAACAAGCTAGGGGTGATGAAAGATTGATTACTTGACCCCATGGGTGGCATCCCAGTTGTATATTGTTGAGGTTGGCCAAAGATACTAGCACTGATTTGGGAGATGGGTGGATTTGGAAGGCTAGGTTGGAGAGTAGTAGCAGTAATAGTAAAGGGAGTGAATGATGAGGTGTTTTGGGTGAAGGGGGTTTGGGATGGAGTGGTATGGACCAATGGTAGAGTGGTGGTGGCTGGATTGGCTTGTGGAAGGGAGATTTCAACTTGAGTGGAGGCTGGTATGTTTGGGTCTGTTGGATCATATGGGGTGGGTTGAGGCTCTTCTTTTGGCACATATTGAGGATAATTCAAATCATAAGAGCCTATCGGGAGTGTTAGTTTCCCAAACAATGGCTGAGATGGTTTTGATAAGGGAGGAGGTCTTCCAAAGTTGAAGACTTTGATGTTGTCCCTTCGAAAGTTAGCCATGATTGTTTCTTTGTTCTTGTCTATAATGGCATTCACTAATACTGCATTTCCTGGTTGGTTCATGAAAGCTTCAATGTCAGTAGGTGATGGTATAGTGTTCTCTGGGCTGAAGGATGGTTGACTACTCAAGGGGAGCGAAGCTATTTGATCCAAATGATAGGGCTCCATTGTTTCTTTCTTCTTCTTGCCTAAGCGAGTGGTGGGTGGTATGAAAATGCAGAATGTTTCCTAGGGATGAGATGCAACAATGCTGATGGATGCAAAAGGGGAAGGCTTTTCTATGCAAATGATTTTCTAGGTTGAGGCAAAGCTATATGACAAAACCTAAGGAGGATTGGGTTGGATATTCTAACTTCAAAGATATGTTTCCAAAGCATGAAAGATCTGCTTTCCTATGTGCAAGCTTGGTGGTGATTGTGTCAACTTAAGGATAGACTGATGATCCTTTAAGAAAAACACAAGATTGACCACTTGTGGATCCCAACCTTTAGCTTAAGGTGATGAGGGATAACAGGTGACAAAGCTATATTACCCTAGACAAAGCTCTATCAAAGGGATAACCTTGGTGAGATTGGTGGATTTGCAAGATGGTAGGAATGGCAGACTTTGGCAAGGTGATAACAATTTTGAAGGCTTGGATGTGAAGTTTAGGCTTTTGGGATGCTAGCTAGGTTTGAGGGGATTGGTTTGGTTCTAAGGAAAAGATCTAAATGAGATGGGTGAGCTAAAATTCTTAAGGGGATGACTAAGGGTGGCTGGCTTACCTACAAGGATGACTCTAAAGTGGAGCTTATGCAAGAAGATGTGGAGGAACAAGGGGGCCTAATCATAGAAATCATTCCTAGTTGGTAAGGCATAAGAAGGGTTAACTCTTAGATGCTTGCTAAATTTGATAGTGCAATCTAACCAAGCATCTTGAAGGGCTTCGTCGCCAGCTTTGTCTTCTGCTTTGTGGAGTTTGGCAATTCGAGGGCTTGGTGTTACTTCCTTTTTCTTAGCTGCAATTTTTTGGTATGCTTAAGATGGCTTGAGTTTGGCTTTGTGAAACTTTTGTTTGGGTTTGGGTTGTTCTGACATAAATTCTTGAATCAGCTTGACTTTGAGAGATCTCAGTTGTTTTGCTTCAACTTTGTTCAACTTTTTGAAACAGGTAGTGACTATGCTAAGTATGCCCTAAGCTAGGATTGACCAAGTTTGGCAAACATTCATTCAACAAGTAAAAAATCAAGCAATAGATAGGAACAACCAGATAGAAGTTTTTGATTCTCAAAATGTGATACTTGCACCAATGAGTGTGTATGTTTTTACAAATATTTTGATCAGTCACTTCAAACACATTAACACCCTAGATGGTTGTCTACAAGGCTAACAAGTTTTTTAGCTAAGGAGTCCTTGATATACCCAAGGTACGTGAGGCCCAAATCCATAGATGAAACCAAAAAGATGTCACACAACTAAGAGGAGCAGTAACCCACTTCTCCTCTTTCACTTCTCAAGGGTATAAAGTTCCTTGAGGCTTAGCTCGAGTGACAAAATCTTGATTTCAAGAGAGGTGTCTTTGAATTCACCTCCCAATTTTTATACTCTGCCGGAACACTGGAGTTGAGGTCGTCCAAGGGGTGATGAAATCCCCAAGTAGGCCTCCTAAAATTTAAACAAGATTTTGGATCCTAATCTTATGCACCCAAGATGGCCTCGAAAGATGATAAGAGGAGAGAAGAATTGGATGATCTTGGGCTAAAAAACACATTTGTTCTTTTACCAACTGACTCTTATGTGTGCTGATCTAAACTTTGCAAGCACTCATGTTTAAGATGCAAATGTTCAATTCAAACTTTGAAATGTGCCAACAAAGAAAAATTGATCAAAGAATGCGAACAAGAAGAAGAGTTAGGGTCAACAAGAAAGTAAACCCGCACGCTCGGAGGCCCTCTACGTCAAGTATCGATTAATTTTCTTTAAGGCATTCAAGATTGAGTGTTTTTTTAATTTTTAAACCCAAAACAAAGATGTGTGAAACTCAATTGTCAAGCGCACACTCGGAGACTCTCCACGTCAAGATTTGTTCAATTTTTATGTCCAAATGAAGTGTTAGCGAGGCTAATGTGCATTCAAGAAATTTTCTATCTTAGACAAACCAATAAAAACTCAAGTGAGTGGAATTTGATTTTTATGGAGCACTTAACACCTCCTTAGGTAGACCCATCCCCATATATGGCGTTGATATTGCAACCAATGGTTAGAATGATGGGTGATTAAAGAGGGTGAGTCCAAAAACAAATTCACTCAAAGTGTCTTTATTTTTTTTTATAACTTAGAAAGTTTCTAAAATGTAGATTCTTTTTATGCCCCAAAAGATGAAGTGTGAGATATTGTAATGATTAATTGACCTTTTGTATTCAAGATTGGATTTTTTGTTTTAATCATGCATTCATAAAAATAAAAAAACTTGATTTTAATCCATGGCACTAAAGAATGATTTTAGCAACATGCATTCAAAGACTTGTGGTTAAACATTCAAGTTTTTTCTTTTGAGCATTCAAGATTGAGATTTGTGTGTTGTTTTAAGAACTTTGAAGTGCTTTGTTTTAACCTTAGATCATTCAAGATTGTTTTGGACTCAAAAGTGAAATGACTCTTTGAACTTTGGTTTTCATTCAAGATTTTGTGTTCTAGTTTGCATGTTTTAAGCCCAAAAATGATATTCCTAGATTGTTTTGATGCATGAAAAACTTAAGAAACATTCAAGATTTTGCAACAAGACATTTGTTTGGAACAAATAACAAAGCTTTTAGGAAAATTTTGGCAACCATTTAGGACTCTTAGTTTTCATGAGATTTTTAAAATAACTTTAAAATATTTGCAAATGAGGTTCATTTTATCCTTGATTAATGCTTTGAGTTTGATTTTAGATTTTAGTGTGCACTTAGTGTTGATTTTGAACCTTTTGAAATGGAAACTTGAAGTTCTTTTTAAATTCTCAAAAATTAAGTGTTCCTAACTTTTCATGAATGCATCTAAAACCTTGATGTTGCAAGGATGCAAATGATTGGATTGGTTTAGTTTCACTTGTTAAAAAAAAATTATTTTTTTTGCAAATTTTTAGTTTTTAATGGATTTAAGTATGATTTGGGGGTTCATTTTAAGCACTAAAAAGAAGTGTGTATGATTTTTCTTCCTTAAAAAAAAATGGCCAAGATCTCCCACAAGAAGAAGAAGAAGAAGTAGATGCAATAAGAAGAATATAGACAAGAAGAGGAAGAAGAATTTTAAGTGCTTTGTCCACCTATAAGCTTGAAAAATCTGCAAACTCTATGAGATAGACTATGAGTTCCTTTGGCTTCTTCATGCTCATGTGGACCTACAAAACCAATTTATAAAATCCTACCAATCACAAAAACAAGCAAAATTAGCCAAAATTAGCAAATGACATACAAAACTTGACTAAAAAAGCTAATGAAGATGACCCATGCAGGGTCCCACTAGGCGTGCCAAAATGTATATGAGCAATGTTAGTATGCTAATAGAAACCAAATTTAAATAAAGCTTCTACAAACTAAAAAAAATTCATAAACTTCAAGATAGACTAAGATGAGCTCTCAATTGAGAATATGAGCCATTAATGGGCTCTCTCAATGAGAAGCTCTCTTGTTGAGTGGCTTTGTCTAAATAGATAGGATATATGCTCAAGCTTATGCTTCAAAAAGGGCTTCAAATGGAGTTGGAATTTGAGTGTGAGAGTTTTGATATAAAATGGCTTCTTAAAATGGCATTATGACTTTACTTCATGGATTGTTTTGTTTTGCCAAGGGGAAGGATCCAATTTATAGGCAAGAGGCTTGAGGGATTGAGGGCTAAGATGCAAGGATGGGGAAAAGCTCATGGAGGGCTCAGATTGCATGAGAGGAGAGCACATGGATTGTGCTTTCTTACAGCCAATCAGGGAGTGACACATGTCACAGGGTGAGAGGATGGAGGAAAGGGGAAGGATGAGTCAACAAAGGAGGCTCAAGGGATAAAATCTTCATAAAGACCCTCATAATGACTTGTAAGAGCAATGAAAGGGCTTGGAAGAGTCATTTATGGCCTAGTGGGCTTCATAAAGTTTTATGGTTGGAATATTTTGAGGGAGATGAGAGGAATTTCGACTTGGGCTTGATTAGGAAGGTTTTATACTTGCTTAGGCTTGTGCAAATGATTAGAGGATGGATTAGGATGGTTTAGGATTAGCTTAGGGATAGGCAAGTGGATGGCATTTAATGAGGGTGGGTGAAGGAGGAGATATTTGTTAACTTTGGCTTGGGTTAGTAAGTCTTAACCCTATTTTTAGGGAATTTGACAAGGTTAGGAGGGGATTAAGATTAGGTTTAAAGACATCTTCTAGAAGAGTCTAGACTTTGGATGAGGATAAAGACTTTCTAGAATAGTCTAGAACTTCCTAGGATGAGGATGAAGACTTTCTAGAAGAGTCTAGAACTTCCTAGGATGAGGATAAATTAGATTTCTAGGAAATAAATAAAGTTTTATTTATTTCAAGGGTTTGGGTTGAGGAGATATTTATTAAAAAAAATTTAATAAACATGAGGATTAATATTTAATCTTAATTAAATATTTTGAGTTGGGATTAGGGGTAGGAAATGATGGGATTAGCCTTTAATCAAAATTAAAGAAGGATTAGAAGATTTTGGAAGAGGTTAGTGGTCTTAAGGAAATTGGCCAAGTTTTGGGTAAAAAATAAACTAATTATTTATTTTGGAATTTTTGGTCAATTTATTAATTAAATAATTAATAAGTAAGGAAATAATGTTTAAATAAGATTTAAACATTTTTGGGAGGGATTCCTTAATTAAATACTTTTAATTAACATAAGGGGATTTAATGGCATAAAAATAAATAAATTAATTAATAAATGATGATGTCATTAGGGACTTTTTAGAAAATAAAAATACTTTATTTTGTAAGGGATTTTAGGTGTCTACACTTGGAACTTTGGCTACTTTTAATGGAATGCCTTCATCATCGCTGACGATCAATATGACATCCTTCATTGTTCTCATACTAGGAACATAGGAACATCTAGGAAATGATGTTGTAGCTCCTATTTCAATAATTTTCATAAGTATTTGTCACAAAGTATAAAAGAACAAATGATAATTGATGTTAAAAAGTTGTAAAAAAAAAAAACTGTTTGTTGCTGTCATAAGAGAGAAAAAGAGGGATTTGTGTACCAGCAGATGGTGCAACAATCAATGCTTGTAAATTTCACGTTGCTAACTCAATAGTTGGAAAGAGATTTGTGGTTGTCCTGGATGGAGGCGGCATCATCATAGGATTCAATTGATGTGAAGCTGAAGAATAAAATTGTTAGAGCATGCATAAATATAGAATGCGTGGACTAGCATGGACAAGATTGTTAGAGCATTAAAAAATAAGATTGTTCGAGCATGTATTGTCAATGATTATGATCATTCCTATATATATTCAGTGAAAATCAGAAGTGGGGAATGGAACATGCGATCTACCTGAACCACCTGCAACACCCTCATCATGGGAACGGGGCTTTGAAATCATGCAAAAAATTCTGTAAAGACAACGCATCCATTTTTTAATTAATGCCATAAAAGAGCATATCATAAAAACCAATATTGAACTCTTGTTATAATTTAAAATTCCATTAATACTTACTTTTAAGGTTTCAGAGGTGTGCATCAATTCAGATCCCCTTTCTTTTATTTCCTGAGTAGTAGGCTTTATGGTTGCCAAACGTAAAATTTCTCTGCCAATTTTCTTTAGCAACTTTTTAGTCGAACCGATCGGGTCATTGGTGTTTGCTAAATCAATATAAAAAGGTTCCTCCTTAGGGAGGGCCTACTAATCAGGGACTGCAGGTTCCTTTCCCTCCCTCCGACCACAGGCCCTCTGTGACAACAATAGTGTTAGTATTATCAAAATTACTCCAAAACAATGAAGAAAATAACATTAAAAAAAAAACATTCTTCTTCTATCTAGTTTGCACAATTACAATGAGTTTTACCTGCTCCTATGTAGATGAGCCAGGAACATCGCCAGCATGCCCTCCGGGCGGTTGCTCCATATTGTGCCCCTGTGTCAAAGATCAAGTATAAAAATGTTAGCCAAAAATTTATTGACTAAATGGTATGTTGGATTCATTGATTAGAAGTTGGTTTAATAGTATGTACCACCCCCATGATAGTAGCCTCGTTTGTATCTATGCGGTTCAAATTGTAATCAATAAGAAGCTCTTCTCCTGCACGTATTGATTTTATTGCATAGATGAATACACGATTTCCCTCGCGCACCTCAAATATGCAATTGGGTTGCTTTATAGTTGACCCAGGTCCTGTACTATTTATAAAACCCACAATATTCCCTATTGTTTTTTGCCTTCCATTAATGTATATAGCCACACTTTTACTTTGATTATTGTCTTGCTGTTGTATATAATTTGCTGAGAGGGCATACCTACGCATACTTTTTTTGTATTGAACAATATGCATCCAACTTTTGTAATCGTAACATGGTCCAACATACTCCATCAATTCAAAAACTTTGTTGTAAGACACCTTTATGCCGTCCATAGAAAATAGGCCCAAACCATGTAGTGATGATGGTGCTATGTGATATATCCTCTCGTTAGCACAAAAATTAGTGTTTATTGGAGGAAGTTCCTTGGGTACCCAATGTTTCTGTAGATGTTGGTACCTCAAGGGCACCTTGATGTCACCTTCCATCTCATCATCATAAGAACATGACCTCCTTGAGCAAGGAAAAATTTCATGCATTTATTGAATTTCCTTCTAGTCCTTTGACCTCTAGTTAATCTCCCTGTTCTAGATAAACTACATGTTTCACTTTCCTCTTCTATTCCTATATTTCCCTCACTCAAGGAAGACACTTCTGACAAATACCTATTTGCTAGTACCTGAAAATGGGAGAGATCTTAGAAGACATCAATCTTACTATTGTTAAGTGTATTAAATAGGTTATCTATAAGGAGTATTGACTTATACCTGTTGATCCATGAGACTGTGCAGGATGCTCCTGAAAGGGGTTCAGTTTCCTACAAATGTAATTCAATTATCGTGAGCATAATCACATCATAATCATAATCAAATCCATCATTAGCATCACATAAAAATTAAAAACATTAAAAGGTACACAATATAACACTTAAATCAGGCTCACATTATAAGCCTACTAGGGAAGTAGACCTAGTGAAGGGCTAAAACTGGGATTTTGTATCAGCTAATGAGTTGAGGGCTTAGTCACCTTGGGGACATGCTATTTGAAGTTTTTTGATGTGTGTGGAGGTGGAGGAAACACCTAGTTAAGGTGAAGTCAAGTTTGGCACCTATTGAGGCATTGTGAGCATTTGATAGTTTGTTGATTAGATTGCTTGGATGAATCCATTGGATGGATTGAGGGACATTCATGGGATTATTCCAAAGATGTAGAACCTAAGGTAGCATAAGGATTTGGTGTGCACTCTGATAGGTTATGGAGTTGGCTTGGATCAAGGAGAGGGATCTTATGAAGATGCTAGGTTGGTGTTGTGAGAATGCTATGGAAGTCCCTCTTGCTATGAATAATTGCAAGTCCACCTAGGGTCTCTGCATCACCTACAGAGGTAGAATTATTAACCAACAAATTGGGTAAGCACTTATATTATGTTTTCCCTATGAATTTTATTCTAGGTACAACTCCCTTTTATAGATATTTAATGAATTCCCTTTTCTAAACTAAACACTTACAAATGCTTTTGACCTGAAAGAAAATAAGGCTCAATACATTCACACATCAATATGTGTTTTAAATAGTTTTATTTAATTAATTTAGATTAATAGTTAATTCAGATTAGCAATATTCTATTTGTAGTTGAAACTTGTAGCTTTTAAATAAATAATGAATAAACTATGTAACCATATATATAAGACAAATATATTTCTATCAAGAAATGAATATTAAATAGATTAAGGATTGATGGCATACCTCTAAATTTCATCATCATCATCCTTGTCATCATCATCATCATCATCATCATCATCATCATCCTCGTCATCATCATCATCGTCATCGTCATCATCATCATCATCCTCGCCATCATCGTCATCATCGTCGTCATCGTTTTCATCGTTGTCATCATCATCATCAACATCAACATCATCTTCATCATTATCATCATCAGTAGCAACATCATCATAATCATAATAATCTTCTTCTTCTTCTTCATGACAATTTGTGTCAAGAACATCATCCAACAACTGTCGATCGTGGTCACCATCTACATCATCTTCTACTTCTTCAGTATCTTCTTCTCCCATCGCATTATACTTTATTGGCCTTCCTCTCAGTTCATTTCTAGCAACAAATGACCAACCAAGTTTATGTGGAACCTCTAAGTAAAATACCTACTCACATTAGCTTGGAAGAACATAGGGCTCATCCCCAACTGGCTCAAACAACCTTGTATTAACCATTGTAAATCCATTATCATGTTCAATAACAGTTCTATCAAGATCATTTGGATTAAGTTGTAGCTTGTACCATTTGACAATGAAGAGTACTAATTTGAAGGAACTAAAATCACACTCAAGTATATCATCCAAAATGCCAAAGTATCAATTTTTAAACTCTCGAGGATGTAAGTCATTTCTAGATGAAATATTAGTCACTTGAAAGACTGTAGTTATTCCTGAATCACAAGTTTTCTTCATGTCATCTAACACTTTGACACGAAATTTTTGACCATTATAGAACATAGCCTTGTGGTGTTTAACCTACAATAATATGTGAAACATGTCAATATTATTGTATCATGAGTTGATAAACATACGAGTGATTAATAAATTTGTATGTACCTAGAAATCTCTTAAACCACGTGTTAAATCTATTTTCCTTTGCGTAACATTGGAATCTCCATTATGATGAGCTTCTTTAACCAATGAAGATACACCTTCCCATGTTAATGTCTAACCAGAATGTTGACATCATTCAATCCATACCATCATCCAATCAAGATTTTTTGCAATATACAAATGTAGTGCATCCCACTCTCGAGCACCTGTATAAAAAAAAAAATAGACAACTTACAACTGATTTACTTTGAAGATTAAGAAATAATTTATTACAATAACATCTTATAATTTATTACCTCTTACTTTCCTCAATGTAACTTTCCCCATCAAGTACTCCCCTTCTAATTTTTTAAAAGGCTCAAGATCTCAAATGCGATCTAAATGGATATCAGTAATGTAAACCATAGTCTAGTATACCATATATCCCTCTACCATAGAACCCTCAGGATGTGCTCTTTGTCAAACCAAGGCCTTGAAAGATTTCAAGTACCTCTCAACCATCCACATTGACCTACTATGTACAAGTCCACACAATTCAATCTCCTCAACTAGGTGTATGAGGTAGTGTTCCTGTGCATTGAAAAAAGTTGGAGGTAGACACTTTTGCATTTGATGCGATAAATGAGGAATTCTTCTCTTCCAATAGTTTATATCTTCTTTATGGATTTCTTTAGATGACAACCACCTACATTAAGAGATTCAAGTCACAAAAAATATATAGATACGAGACTTTACAAAATAATATACAATAGATTACATAGCAATAAAAACAAATCATGAATATAATTAATATATACAACAAATTGAACAGATATTACTACTTACCTCATGTATTTTCCAAGATCGTATATCACTTATTTGATGTTATTGTTGAAGGGCTCTGGGAGAGATAGAGGAAGCACGTACTGCAGTAATTATAAACCAATCATTTCATTGTTTTCTAACATAACATAACAAACAGTACACGTAGTTTATGAATATATTGTAAATACAGAACATGAGATTGTTTATGTTCGCAGCAAATCCTGTGAGAAATCAAATTTTTCGTATGACTTCTTTTATGGCATCACTTTGCTACTCCGTTAATAACCAAGGAAGGGCACTTATATTAATTTGATCTCTATTGCTATCTGAGTGAATTAAATTCTTCAATGCGTCATTGGATTCATGAATGTCATTACAAATTTTGACAATTTCTTCTTTGTCACACCTTCAATCCAATATTTTCCACAATGTCTCTGTTATATTCTTTCCAATATGCATAGTATCAAAAAAATGCACAATTTGTAAGTGCTCGTAGTAGGGCAACCTACTAAATTGTCTGGGATAGCTTTTTAGTCCCTTTGGAAGGTTGTCAGTACTGCCTTCACGGCCTTCACGATCATCAATTACACAATTAGTAAACAAAAATCACAATAGAAATATATAAATTACAAACATAAACCATTAAGTGGAATGACATTACCTCGATGATTAATTCTATTATATTCCAACTTCCATAGGCAAGGTTTCATTCTTCGTGGCTTTGATGTAGTCTCTTCTTTCCCATTGAAAAGATTTTTTTTCGTACTTCGATACTTATGATTCCTGTGGAGGAAGTGTCTACACTCAACAAACACCTGCTTTCCTAAACTTTTTGAATGATGAGATTTCATCTTTGGACCACAAACTAGACATGCAAATTTTCCCTTTGTTTGAAGACCTACAAGATAATGATATAATTGGATTATTAAATAAGTTGATTTTTATAATTAGAATTATCGTGCGCAACTTGAATTCACTATAACATACCACAAAAATGTGTTAGCCCTAGGGCATCATGTATTGTCCATACAAGTATTGCATGGAATTAAAATTGTTTTTGTCCTATTGGTCTAGACACATCATACATAGTGACACCATTCCATAACTCCACCAACTCGTTGATAAGAGGCTCAATATATACATTCATATCTTTAACTTGATATTTACCTACTTGAATGAACAATAACATTACATAATTATTGTGACCGTTTTATTGCAAGATTTGTAAGTACATGTAAATTAATAACTATCAAATGATAAGATACCTGGAACAATCATTTCCAACATAATGTGCTCCCTCTTTATTGATATCCATGGAGGAATGTTATTGTTGATAACAAAAATAGGCCACGCCGAGTAAACAGATCTCATCTCTCCAAATGGATTGACACCGTCTGCTAACAATGAAAGCCTAAGATTACGAGGTTCTTCTTTGAAGTGTTACCACTTTTCCTCTATGTGCATAAATGTCGAACCATCCGTAGGGATTTGAATAATGTCATCTCGACTTCTATTATGTGCATGATAATCCATAAATTGATCCAAGCTACTACACCTGAATAACTGTCGCATCTGTGGAATAATGGGGATGTAATGAAGAACTTTTTGAGGCACCTTTTTTGTTAGTCGATCTATTTGATATCTACTCGTATGACATATAGGGCATTGTGTTGCAAATTCATGTTCTTTATAATATATAATATGACCATTGGGACAAGCATGTATTGCTTCATACTCCATTCCAATATCTTTCATAACAACAATTAATTCTTGATATGAGCGAGGTAGAATATTTGATGATGGTAACAGAAACTCGTCTATCAATCAACAGCAAAAAATATACGTTGTTAATATAAACATTATTAGTGGTACATTATTCACCCTTTGTTAACTATAAAGACATATATGACATACCTTAACATATGTGACATTGTTATGTTGGATAAACCATTCATAACCTTCAAGTTCAACAATAACAATATAGCAGAGAGAAGAGTTGTCTGGGAGTCTTTGTATAGGGTCTCGTATGCCTTCTGAAGTAGAGGTACATCGAGGCTATCATCATCATCATGATCAGATATGCTTGGACTAAATGTGTCATGGATCAATGTATTTATACCATCCTCTTCAATTGTGTTTTCTGGCGCATGATCGTCATCTTCCATGGGATCGTTATCTTCACCTTGGATATTCACACCTCCATGTTCCTCCACTTCAAAAACCATATTCTTCAAATTGTTGTGGTTCATATCATGTACTTCCCTAGGAAGATCAACCTATATAAAATTGATTAACATAAATAAACCATGATCGTAAACTCATCATCAAGTGATTTCATATGTATATAAATTGTTAAAATGATATAATGAATGACTTACCAGTGGATGATAGTCATGCCCCCCTTCAATATGGTCATTCTCCGTACAATGTCTCTTAATTATTTTGATTAGCAATATTCTACAATTTAAGCCCTTACAAATATTGCAAGGACAATAACATTTTCCATCACCTTTTCTTTTCAAGTTAGACCACAATCTAGTGATTGTCTCCCTATTTTGTTCTTCACTTATATTATCTGACTTGATCATTCTTTGCAGGAAGCAAAAATCAGGCTATGAAAACTCGGTCTACGACTTTCACAAACTAAGAAAAACTGTCAAAAGTACACAAATCTTCTTAGACCTAGCTAAATACTTTAATATTTTAAAAATACTTTCTTTGACTTTATTCCTAAGATTATTTGTAAAACATTGACCAACCGCTTGAAGGTCTTATTTCAAGAGACCTTATAACATTAAGCCACTAAAAGCAATTTCAAAACATATAAGCTAAAATTCTAGTTAAAATATACATTAGAATAAAAAATATACAATTTTCATACCCGAGCGCACGGCTATAACTCATGCAGCGGCCTTCTTGCTTAGCTATAGAAGCTCTCCAGCAATCAAATTATACAAACTACAAGGCCTAACAGCAATTTCAAAACATATAAGCTACAAGTCTAGTTAAAATATACATTACATTAGATTCAACAATAGCAAGAAATGTTATTTAGAATTACATTCAACAAACCTTAGTAGTGTAAATAGCCATCTCCTCTAAACTGGACTCCAAAGACGAAGGGGCATTCACATACTCTTCCCCTAAAGGTATCCATAAGAACAAAAGCCACTATTCTTGAGTTTTTGAATTGCACCTCAAGATGAATGAAGCTTAAAAGGAATGAAAATTGTTTTCATACATTTAAATCAGATGTAATATTTATTCATAGTATATACCTTGCAAGCACTTAAAATTATTGTTATATGTGTTGCAGGAAAAGAAGAAGTTTCAAGATAAGTTTACATTATTGTTATATGTGTTGCAGGAAAAGAAGAACTTTACATTGCTTTAACTTTCCATTGATGAGTATCATCTAAGACTTTTACCAAAAATTTCCCAGAAAATTTTATCAATTTTGCCTCTCCATAATTATACTTATTAAATAAAATAAACAACACAATTATCATTTACTATAGGAGAGTTGTGTTCATATGTTAAGAGACAATTCCTTTTTTGTTATGAAAATTTGGGGATGCCAAATGCTCTCAAATCTATTATATTCACTTTTGTTCTAATTTTATTACAGTTAATTTCAATGTAAATTAAGGCTATGCTTTTTCTGAAGAATGATATTGAATGGTTTGTCACAGGTATGTGCTTCATCACTTCGTCAGATTTTTGCTAAGGCTCAATTAGATGAGAGAGCCATGATTGAAGAGGCCTCAAATTCTATAGCCACTGATATGCCAACCATTTGTCCAAGTGCTACTGAGGAACATGGTGAAGTAGAGAAACCAGAGTCTTCAAGAAAAACCAAAGGAAATGAATAAACCACTTGAGGAAGATGGATGCTAGTTAGGTAAGGTTGATTCTAGTGAAAAAAGACTTGAAAATTTTGAAACTCTCGTGCAACAAGATATAATTGAAGAGGTTGAGATGCACCTGGTGGAAAAGCAAGAATCTCCAACCATAGTTCAATCATCAATTGAGATCCTATCTCGGAGTGATGATATTGTGGAGCTGGTTGCTAGAGCTGATGGTAATGCTTATGCTTCTAAAGAACCCAAGACCCAAGGGGTACATTCTGGTGTTGATGTTCAGAATGAAAAAAAAGTGATAGATAACAGTGATATTCAATGGAACAGTGATGTTCAATGTAACAATGATATCAACAGTGCTTTAAGACAGTATGCATCTCTTAGACAGTGAGATATCAATAAAAGACAATGATGCTCAATAGATGTCACTACTATGACAAGCAAGGTCTTTTATATTACAGAGATCTTGAAGATGATAAGAGCAGTTAGGAGCAGCATTATGAAGAGTCATGAGAAAAGGAAAGAAACTAAGAAATGAAGACAATATCAAGGGCACTGATGAAAACATCAAAAGAATGTGATAGCTATTAGAGACGATACGAGGCAGATGAAATACATTTTTACACAAATGTTTCCATTATAGGAGTTCTTACAACAGTTTTCCATTTTATTAACTTTCATTATATAAATGAAGATCTATCTAGGCTACATTGCTTGCAAAGCAAATCTTTATGATTCTGGTAAACTTACTATTGGTAGTTGGGTAAGAATGGCACCTTACATCAAATGTAGGATGATTAGGTTGATCTAGACATCCATGGAAAATATTGTGACTCAGAGGGATTTTACATGAATATTAGGTTCTAAATGATATTTACCACTATAGAATTTTGAAAAAAAAGTGATGGTCATGACAACTCAGACAAAAGGATGTTCAACAGAGCATAAGGTCTCATGAATATTATAGCAGTAAGAAAGAGATAATGGAAGGCACATGTCTTAGAGACAAAGATACAAGTTTGTCTAAGAGAAAAGCATTACATAAAATAAGACAAGAACATTGTTGTTGAAAAGACGAATACTGAAATCTAAAAGGAAAGCCCAAAGAACGAGAATTCTAGTGCAAAATAGTGATCAACAAATTAAAGGATAGCAGCAGTCAAGAATCATGCAATTAAGATAGTAAAAAGAAAATTAATGGATAAGAGCCAAGTCATTAAATGGTGCTCATTCAAAGACAAACACAAGTGCTGCAAAACACTAAAAATAGTGAGAAGGAATTGGAGATATCTTGAGCAGAGATCAATTAGAAGTCATCAAAATCAGTCACTGTTATCTAGGAACAATGTTAAAGGATAGTGATAAAGAAATATGACATTAAAGGACAGTGATGAAGAAATTTTGACACACTTTTATATGTATGTTCAGTGAGCATAGATCAAGAACAATGGTAAATGTTGAAAATAACAAAACAGATATGTCATCAAATGGAATCCATAACAGTGATGATGAGATAGTGAGATGGACTATTATAGAAACTCAGAGATGATAGGACATGACAAGATGTACATTTGCCATTGTATAGAGGAGCATCATCATCAGAGGTTACAGAAGAGCTATCAACAATGATATGAGTAGATTTAATGACATTAAAATAGCATGATCACAATTAATTTTAGTAAAGAAGAAGATCAAAACTATGATAAATATTAGAGAGCATGACTCATATGATGAGGGGCAGAAAGAGAGATAATTTCACCTTTTTGTTAAAGGTATTTAGAGTGTTTGCAAGGCGATTCACTATCCTTGGATACATTCATAGCTTTTATTTGAAGGATATTCACCATATAATGATCATCAATTTACTGTCTTGTCTAAGGGGTCCAAGCACTAATTTCAAAGACCATTTTTTGTTAATAATGGTACAACACTTTTGGTGAAGATACAATATCTGCGATTGTATGAAACGATGCTCTTGGTTACACAAAGTAGACCTAGAAATGCAGTAAGAATATTATGATGGACATCAAACAACAAAGAGAAGTGAGGTGGCCAAGGGTAGAAACAATGTGTGTTCCATATAAAAGCAGCAATAATATATGTATAAGAGAAAAGGCAGTGATCAAACAATGTAAGGAAACAGTGAGCAGATATGCATCCAAATAGTGCTACTGCAATGAAAAAAATAGTGACATTAGAGAGAAAGATAGTGGTGAATATACATGCAAAACAGTGATTGATGTTTGTAGGCACACTTTTAGTACCCCTATTTCGAAACTTCAATATGTGGTTGTCCTAAATCTAGGTTCCACTGGTTTACTAGTCTCCTGGTTGATGAAATATGCAGACAATATTGTCAAGGTCTAGGCAACATCTATGGCAAAGTTGGAATGGTATAAAATGCTTTGTAAGGATAAAAACATTGGTTATTATGATTCTTTCAAAGAGTAGGATGGATGATTGTGCCACAAGTGTTGGGCAAAGCCCTAGCTATATATCTACTGAACTTCATAAGTTTAAAAGGGATATCGAGGAAGCTGAAAGGGAAAAGGAGCTCCAGGATGTCTAGTATATGCAGTAGGTCATGGCTCTTCTTTCTCAAGTAGATGCTGACATGGCATTAGAAACCTCCTGCAAGCATTTCCTAGAATTGAGGAGAGTAGTTAGCAGATCTCAAGAGAATTTCATTACTCATGAGCTATATTCACATTTTAAATGTCCTCTTATAGGGAAAGTGATGAACAATCCAGTTTTGATCTCAACTAATAATTCTTTTGAGATAGAAGCAATTGAGAGTGAGTTTGCAAGAGGTGAGCCAAAGGATCCCCTTACTGGTATAGTTCTCTCGAATTCCATTCTTATACCAAACCAAGCCTTGTACTGCACTATAAATCTCTAGAGGTAGTAGAACTATGTGGCAAGGATTTTGAAGGCAAAGATAAAGTTGGAGACAAAATTATGTGCCGAGCAAATAAAAGAGCACTTGTTGATCTGTCAGAACTCTACAAAGAGAGTACAAATGATAAAAACTAGATAATTTTTTAATCTTTACTTCCATTAATAGTGGGAGCTTTGAAGCCTAATGATAACAAATTGAAGGCACTTTGTTTTTCAGTTTTAATGGCAGTTGTGCAAGACAATAACCATGGGAAGGATAAACTAGTTGAAGCCAATGGGCTTAGTAAGATTATTAAATGTCTATTCAATGACTTGAGCCCTGACCTCACAAGGGCTGCCATAAACTTCTTGTCAGACTTGACAAAAATATAAGAATATCCTGGAGTAGCTAGGCCAAAAACGTGGTGCTATTTTGACAATTGTTACGATTTTAATTAGGGGCAATCATCCAAAGTTGACGATGGATATTGAGACTATTCTCAATTAGCTCTCTTATGATGGAAACTCATACAATGAAGGAAACATAAGATCAATGATCTAGTTTAATTGGTGAAAATCCTTTGCCCATTGCCTTTTAAGAGCTATGGAGGAATCCAAGTTGGGAATGGTCAAAATGCTCACACAATTGCAGCTCGATGACAACAAAAGAGAGGCCTTGATTCAACAAAATGTAATTGATGCTTTGAAGCTGGAGGGGTTCCTTTACTACTTGTCTTCTTAGAGAAGCCCAATTTGAATATGAAATTCAAAGCTACAGCTATTCTAGCAGATTTAACTATGGAGCATGGAAGATCTTTTCTTCTCTATGATGACAAGACACCAATAGAAACATGCAAGCTTGTTGAAGCCATCATGGGAATTCTAAGTTTTTGCGAATTACCAATTATAGAGAATTCAATGAAGGTGCTATTATTATTGACAGAAGCTTCAGATGACAATGATGTTGCAAGATTGATTCAGGAAGGTGTAATCATTTTCGATGAGATTGTGAAGGAGTTAGATGCTTTCATGGTTGCCCGTGGAGATAAATGGCATATCAAGAAATGGTCATGTATTGGTAATATTTATGCTAGTAAGAGGTAGGCACAAGATCATGTGTTGTCACTTACAAAAATTCAAGATCTTGTCTTTTCATAAGATTCCAGTAGAGAGGAGTCTCAAGTTGTTTGAGAACTTAAGTAAGTAATGAGAACTATTTTTAGGAAGTAGAAGGTAAGGGTTGATTGGCTTTAGGAAGGAGATACAAATATAGTCTTTTTCTATAATTATGTGCAAACTTATAGTTAAAATAGGATTTATATATCTACTTTGGTTAATTTAGATGGAATTTATCTAATTTTTTCATATGTTTTGCCTCAAAAAAATCTACATGGTACTATTTAGAAGATTCATCCCTAGTAAGGATGAGGGGAATGATGCAAAGATGGGTAAGGGCTCTTTATCAACTATTAGGCAGTCTTGCCAAAAGATCAAATTGCAATCCAAACTGACAATGTTCCTTAGGGATACTAATGGCTCACATATACAAATATAAGGACTCAACTTCATAAGGGTTCTACTATGGTTTTCAAGGTCCTCAAACACCTAACCCAACCCAAAAAGTTCACTCACCAAGTTAATGGTAAACTAACAATCAAATGCCATTAGCAAGAATAAAGCCGAGTTCTACAACCTTTTGACCATTATTAGAACATGTGGAATTAGAGTTGTAGGCCTGTGAAATATTTGAAAGGTTTCTTTACTAGATGTGGAATGGGAGTTGCAAGCCTATGAAGTATTTGAAAGGTTTCTTCAGTAGATGTCATCTTGTGGGACACATGTTTGTATGAAGTATTTGAAAGGTTTCTTCACTATGTGTCATCTTGTGGGACACATGATTGTTTTATTCTCATAAACTTAATCTATGCTTGTGCCAAATGGGAATTTCAATGAGTGGATGTCCATTAAAGCTCATGCCAAATTTAGAAGTTTATAAAGGTGACGTAGGAGCATAAGTGGTTCTTGGCAATCTTGAATCAACCAAAAACATTTTCTTTGAGTTTGTTCCTTTTCATTCCAGTTCTATGTTTCTTTCAACATTATTTTGAATTGGATGGTTTTCTCATATATACCTTTTTGACATGTTCCTAGCATCGTGGTGTAGGAGGACCTAGGGTTTGGGCTAAAACCCCAAGATATTCTAGCTTGTAAATGATCCTAGTCTGGTCATTAATGAATAAAGACTCCAAGAGGGTCTAAGTGGTGTGTCAGGGTAGTTTGTGTGTCTTTGTGATCCTAGCCAGGTCATTGATGAATAAAGACTCCAAGAGGGTCTAAGTGGTATGTTAGGGTAGTTTGTGTGTGTTTGGGCAAAAGTTGCCAATAGGTGACAAGAAATTGCCAAGTTTGGCAAAATGAGATCATGCCAAATGACCCTACAAAGTGTGTAATTGTTTGAAAAGGATGGATACATGGTTCATGTAGCTGAGGAAGGTATTGTACATCAATTTGAGGTGATGGTAGGTTGATAGGAGTCAAGATGTTGAAAAGTTGTAAAGTTGTCATTTTAACTTCAACATTTGGGCAAGATTTTACAAAATCTCCAAAGGTGGTTATGGGTCAGTTCCAACAGTTGGAACATGGCAGTTGGAACATGGTTTTTATAGCTAACATATAGAATGAATAGTTCTTAACATAGGAAAACTTATGGGGAAAATAATAACAATATCTCAAACTAACATATAACTGATTAAAAAAAACTACAACCCTGCATTCTTGTATGCATAACAATTAACATTAAAAAAAAATTGGAGATATGTAAATACCAGACATTAGTAGTGAGACCCTTCTTCCTGCCAATCACCCTTCCTTCAACCAGCTACTCTATATAGTACAAAACCTAGGCTTTCCCTGGAATGTGGTTAATGTATGTCCAAGATTCTGGAGGAAGAAATGTATGTTGGTTTTGTAGCTAGTATTGGAGGATTTCATAGCTAGTACTGGAGGGTACTGATCAAAATCCAAATTCTCAAAGAATTCGACCAATCCCCTTGCCCATGCCTTAGTAGATAAGATCTACCATAATTACTCCACACCTGGCGGAACAGATTCAAAGCGCAATTGCCACAGCATCTATCCACATCACCATTTTATCAAAGAATTATGCAAAATCAAGATGGTGCTTGAAATCGAGAGCACCCATAATTCTAGTGTTCTTATACGATGTGAAGCCTTGTGACCTCCGATGGACAGACAAAAGAGGACCTTATGTCGAAGCTTTGACAATGCACCAAACAAAGGGGAGATATCACTCCAAAACCATCAAAAATTGGAAATAGGCTCTGCATCAACTTACTTATCTTAGTGGCTTCAAGCTCAATGCCTATAATGGGTAAGACGGCAAGTACTTTTACACTCTTCTTCACTATGGCCTTGATGAGGCTAAGATATGTGCACGCTCCTCCAAACATTGAAATGGCATATATTGTATATGTCGCCAAACAAAACTCGTGTTCCAAATTTTTTTTTTGATTTTAGCCTGACAATGTCACAATTGTGACACCTACATTGCCTAACATCACAATTGCGATGTCATCGGGCTATAATTGAAAAAAAAAAGCCAAAAAAACATAACATTTGCCCACTATTGCAAATTGGCATCGCAAATTGACCCCTAATGTATTAGTGAGCATTCAAAATTGAATAAGTGTTGTCACTAATGACAAATAAAACATAATGCCAACAATCTCCCCCTTTGGCATTAGTGACAAAAACACTTATGAACCAAAACTTATGTTTACTGACATTTTGATTTTGATTTTTCAAAATTGATCTTTGTAAAGTTGTTGTATATACATATCTTATATATCTCCCCCATACATATGGCATAATATATACATAGCTTTTATCTCTACATATATCAATTTATTTTATTTCTTATTTCTCCACAAGTCTCTTTTACTCCCCCTGTTCTCTTCTCTTGTTCATCTCATACTCCCCCTTTTTGACAATAATGCCAAAGAGTATATAAAATAAATTCAAATAGAGACACTAAAATGTGAGAGAAATTCAGAGTGTAACTTGAGAATAAGAGACAGTGTCTTATCCCAACCATCTTGTAAATTTTTGCAGGTGGAGAGTGCCACTTGAACTTCTGTAGAAAGTTCAATCATATAATCTACTATAGAAAAATTGTTTATCTTGGATCAATGTTTTTGAATAAGCAATATGTTTCTACATTTGGTCCATGACTGGAAGGATCATATTCTGGATGTCAATCAGTGTAGACCTTATCCTGGCTTCCTCTCTAAGTAGCTCTGCCTACATTTTAGAAAAAAAATTCACCTTCATGTGATGTGATGAGCTTGAACTATGGTCAAGCTGTAACTTTTGAGCACTAACCTTCATGTCCACATCAATATTATTTAATTTTTCTTTAACATCCTTGGTATACTCAATAACATCACAAAGCTTGCCAAAAAGTAATGTTAAATTTGTAAAAGATTGCTCAAGGTTGCTCAAAATTGTGGATAATTCTACCTGCTTTATTGCAATGTGCTCAAGCACCTTATTGTCAATTTTTTTCTCTGGCTTTTTAATGAGCTTCTCTTGGCCAGAAGTGTCCTCATTGAACTTATTTACAGCCTCTTCTAATTGTAACAAAATGTTTTGAAATGGATCAACATCAACACCTATAGCTTTAGTAATTATGTTTTTGGCATTCTTGATTATTGTGAATTCTTTGTCCCTCTCTTCTCTTAGCTGCTTCTGCCTTGCCTTTTGCTCTAAAAGTTGATTAACCAATCTCATTTCATTGGCTAAGGCAGTGTCCAAATCTATCTTGGGAATAATAATTTATTTATCCAAGTCTATATCTTCATCAATTTCCTTACTAGTAAGTAGAAGTTTTAGAGGAGTCTTTGGTTTTACTTCATTGCTTACTTCCTTTAGAAACAAACACAATAGTTGATATAGATGGACTAGCAAAAAAAATTTGAATTGGTCCACCTAGAGGAAAACTAAGAGAAGTACCAACTGTATCCAAAATTGATGTCCTTCCCAAAAATGATGTGCCAATAGGTAATGTACAAGCTAGAATATTTACAATTGAAGAACTAACAAAAATTGATGCAGTTAGAGCTGTGGTAGACAAAATTGTAGAATGGACTGGTAGACTTACTATACATAAAATAGAAGATGTTGACACAGTTGTGGAACTGACAATTGTGCACATTGCTATGATGGATTTCTCAAGTGTTGATGAAGAGGGCTACAACTTAGTAGATGAAATAACTAATACTTCCATAGAAGCTACCTAGAGCTGTGAGGCGGCAGGAGCAGATGATATTTCTGATGGAGATGTAATCAATTCTACTGAAGCTGACTCCAACCTTGATGATGTTGTTGGCTTAGGTGGAGAGTGAGGAAGGGAAGCAATGACTTGTGCTGAAATCTTCATTAGATCATCTTCTTCATCCACTTCCTCCTTGTCTTCCTCTTTAGCTTCTTTCCCTTTCTCTTCATCATCAACCCTTAGTGTCTGATAATCTTCAACATCAACAGTAGCACATGGAGTGTTGTCATCTTCTTCATCATCACTATCACCATCATCATCCTTGATCTCAACTGGATCATCACTAGGCTTATGCAGATGATAGATATTCTTCCACATGTTTGTTGAATCTCTTACAACATGCTCAATGTCCTTAATTAGAATCAAACATGTGTGAAGTATGATCATCATTTTGCCTTCATTATTCTTCATGGTTGCCTTTACTTCTACCTCAGTAAGATTTGGCAATAGCTTCTTTAAGGATTGTTCATAGATGTCCTTGGCTATCTGTGTGGTTGACTCCCATCTCAGTTGAAATCTTGCTAACAATTCTTTTGAGATCTAAGGAGCAATTTGGTCTAGGGAATACTTCCACTTTCCCATTTTGGTGAGTACCAGCTCCTCAATCTACATCTTCTTGACATTAGTTCTGGTTTCAAACTATAAAGCCTTGAAGTTTGTGATTCCAGCTCCTTCTTCCATCTATTTCAGCCTTTCTTGGAAGGTAAGTTGGGGCTTGTTGAATACTACTTCACCTTTATCTTTGCCTTTGCCTCTCCTAGTGGAAAAAACTATGGAGGCCTTTGGAGGTTTAGTAATAATAACCCACCATTTCTTCTTTGTTGGCTCTGCCTCCTTTTATGATTCTTGCTCTTCATCTTCTTTTCCTTGATCCTCTTCTTCATCCTCTCCTTTTCCCTCAGTAAGCATTAAGGGACTAGTGATAGTTTTCATCTTAGCAATCTTCCTCTTACCTTTGCTGATTGCTTGAGGTAGCTTAATTTCCAATTCAATTCTAGATTTTGCATCATCATAAGTGCCAAAGAAAGGTTGCTCAGGATCTACAAGCTCATTTACTAGTGCTTCAATGATGTCCCTAGTTTCATCAATATTGAGCTCATAAGGGAGAGGTTTCACCCATGCAACTCGAGGCTTGACTGCTTGAATGTATAATCTATCACAGTCTACCATGAAATATACATCATCTTTATAGTCCTCAACAAGTTTAGGAGGAATCCTAAACCTGTTGTTCATTCTTTCTTTGAAGTCTCCAAAAATATTATCCATTATACTATTAAAGTTTACACCCATTTCTAGTATAAACTCATTTATCTGATACAAAATAGGAACATCCTTTCTCCATACGATAGAACTTTTGGATGGAAAGAATTTTTGCACATAAAAGAAGAGACGTGTTAATAAAGAAAAAAATTTGTAGGGAAATTTCTTTGATGACTTGATGCTATCCATATTCTTGTTTAGTTGCTTCAGTAGTAGCTTTGATAGGTCAAATTCCAAGTTTTTCTTCACAACTTTGAATGCTAAGTCTACTGCCTCACATGGTACATTGTTTAAATGACTGGAACTATAAATTTTGTGGGCAATTACATGAATACCAAACCTTAGCTCCACATCAGTAACAGTGCTAATTTTCAAACCTCTACCATCCCACTCAGCTAGGGTTTTCTTCTAGAGTTCATCCTGACCTAGGGTTTTGGTGGATTTAGCTTTGCTTAGAATGGGAAGGCCAGTAATCTTTTGAATCATCTTTTTCATGATCAATATGGGCTACTCCAACCATAACTAACCATTGTGTACATGGCTAAGAATATGCCTAATCTATTTTATCTGAAACCTTCTTGGTAGGTGTGATATGTGTGTCAACCCTTTTGTTTCCAAATGCTTGTGCTCGAGTTTCAATGAGCCATCAACACACATTTCTTCTAAAGCACTATCCATTTCTAGGGTTCCTATCTCTTGAATTGAACACTTAAAATGAGTGCAAATATCATTAATCAGAAGTACCTTTGGTAGAATTTGTGATTGCATGCCATTAGGGTCAAGTGCCTCCACCATTGCTAAAACTAACTTGTAATTAGGTTCTTTCCACTCTACACCCTTGATCAACATCTCTGATCCTCTTTTCATCTTGCTGCTGCTAGTGCTTCTAGATGTCATTGCTGCTTGGTAAGTGATGGAAATCTTTGAAAAAATTCCCTAACTACAAATTCGCTTAAAATTTCTTGGAATCACTTGAATGCACCTAGAAATCTCTTTTCTCTGAAGATACGGTGAAAAATGAAGTTGAATTTTGCCCTTTTTGATGAAAATTTTCCATTAATGCTAGGTACCATACTAACATAGTGTGTAATAGATTGTTATCCACTAACCTAACTCAACAAGAGTATCAACTCGATAGACGAACCAATTTCTTTTTACTCCTGACCTCGCTAGGTAAGGACTTTAGCCATTTTTTCTTGATAGAGTATGATGCAATTTGGTGAAAGATAACTTTTCTATGATCCTGGTGTATCTAGAATACTGATTGGATCATTTGCATTCCTCATATTCCTTGGAACTGCTTATGATTTTCTTGTTAAGTACAGCTCCAACACATTCTTAGGAATTTAGTTTGAGGGGATGGAGTCACCCACTTCTTGAGTGACTTCACTTCGATGATTTGAGCTTGTATCCTTAGTAGATTTAGGAATCTATTGCTGCTTCATTTATTTCCTTATATTGTCAGCCCTTGCTTTCTTTTCATCTTCAACTTTGCCTATATTCATGCAATTTTTAGCTATATGACCAAGATTAGTGCATGTGTAACACCTAATAGTAGTATCCTTCTTCCTTAGGTGATGCCTTGCACAATTTATACCAGTGTGTCCATGTTCTCCACAATAATGACATCTACACTAGGTATTGTAGTCCCATCCAAATATTGCCTTTATAAATTGTTTAGCTAGATTGAATGATTTGGATCTACATTGAGATGCCTTAGGACCATGCTTTTTGCATTTGTGACATTTACCTTCAAATTTTGGTTTCTCCTTGCATTCATTGGCTTTGTGACTATGTTGATTGCAGTTGTAGCACTTTCCATTGAATTTTGCTTTTCCATTGCTCTAGCATCTATTTGATGTATGACCAATTTTTCCACAATTATTGCATGAGATTTTTTTATTCCTTTTTGCACCTTGCTTGGAAGATTCTCCTTGTTCTTCATTGTATCCAAGTCCTACTTTACCTTTTTGTCTATGAAGATTCTACTCATTTTGTTGATTCAATTGATTCATGTCTTCTTGTGATTTCAACATTCTCTCATTGATTTGTTTTTCAGCATTTAGGTCATTCTTCAATTTTTCAACAATTTTCTTTTCACATATTAGTTCTCTCATTATTATTTCATTGATTTCCCTTTCATAATTTAGATCACTTCTTATTCTTTCATTCTATGCTTTGAGAATTCTGATTTCTTCATTTGCTCTAGGGATTTGATCAATGAGGTCTTCATGCTAATTGGATTGATTTTGTTCTTCATTTTTTCTTGCCTCCAAGTCTTCATTTGCCTTATTCCTTTGCTCAAAAATTTCACATAGCCTAATTGATTGGATTTCTTGTTCTCTTTTGAGTTTCCTTACTTCTTCTTGCAGAGAGCCATTCTTTGCTAGGAGTTCCTTGATTGCCTCATTCGCTTCATCTAAGCTGCTTGATGGGAAAAATTCTTCAATCTTTTCTTCAAGATACTGATGGTCATCCATTTGTCTTGCAAGTTCCTTTCTTCTTTTTAGGGATTGGGAAAGATGCTCCTTTGCTTCTTTGAGTTGAGCTATGGCCATCTCCAGATCTAGCTTTTCATTTTCAATTGCCTTGTCAAGTTTGAATATCTCCATTTTTCCTCAGATCTTTGCTCAAGATGCCAAACTTTTATCTTGAGAACCACAATGCTCTGATACCAATTTTTGGAAATATTCAAGATATGACAAGTTACTGAGAGGGGAGGGGTGAATTAGTAACTTTAAAACTTTACTTTAAATTTACCACACATCCATCTATGCTACTGCATACATTAGTACTAAAAGATAAAACATTCATCACACAAAAGAACACAATATTTTGGTGACCCAGAAACCTTCCAAATAGAAAGTAAAATTGGGGTGGGGATGATACCCACAAAACTTTAATATTGCAGCATAAAGTTGGCCTGTTAAGGATTACATTGATCACTTCTTGTGATCTGCCCTGTTAGGAGCATAAAGGACTGCTAGGTCCACCTTGTTAGAGGATTTACAAACATACAATGAAGTACGTACTCGGTTAAGAGATTAATACAAAGACTGTTAAGTCTATTAAAGGATTTAGAAAATTGATTCACCTATTCAGATGAAGTAGTGGATCTACTTATAACTGATTTTTGATAAGATCCTTTATGCACTAATCACCTTATGTGATAGATATAACTTTTTTGTCTCTGTATTGACCTTGTTTTATTTCTTGAACTACTATTGAAAATTCTTCACAGGCACTTCTCAAAATTACTTCACATTATTTCGCTATTTTCTTCATACATATGATATCTTACAATACACCTTACATATATACCTTTTAAATTTACAAAATTGCAAGGTTGGCCAAAACACAAGTGAACAAATACATTACAAAGTCAACACAATAGTAAATAACTTGGGTTCACTAAACTAATTCGGTGACCTTCTGATACACGGTGTCCACTGCATTACTCGGCATCATCATGCACTAGGTAGAAGTGAAGGCTCAATCCATACTAATCACTAGATGTAGTTATGAACTTGATAACCATTGGTGACTCGGTAGATGTATTGTCACTCAGTAGATACTGCACACTGAGTTTACCTTACTTCACTCGGTAAACACTACTTCTTTCAATACTCGGTTTACACTGAATATCCATGATACAAACTTACTACTCGGTAGACACTATGAAACATGGTAGACATTGAGAAGCTTGGTAGACACTACTGGTCTTCGCATTGCCTGTATTTACTCGGTAGCTTCTAGAATGCTCGGTGTAAACTGCTTAATTGTTAAGCTTACAAAGTAACCACTGAATGCTTGGTATAAACTATAGACTGAGTGATGAGCTTGGTAAGAATTCATAATTGAATAAGTGTTGTCACTAATGACAAATACAATTTAATTCCAACACTATCATAGTTTTGAAGGTAGAGAAAAGTGACTTACCTGATATTGACACAAAAAAAAGTGAACACAACTAGGAAAGGGAGGCAAAGGGAAGATTTGGATGGCATTTTGAGTTTCATACAAAAATAATGAATATTGAGGCTCTTTTGATTATTGTTTTATGTTTTAGTTAAAATCTTTTAAATTTCTTTGTGTATCCATTCATTAGATTCATTATTCACGATTAATCTAGATAAATGAATTTGGTACGTGTGAGCATTGTAGTTGATTTAAAATAATGAATTGTAGATTTCATTTTCTATACGAATAGATTTTCTTGATCCCTATAATGAACCCTAGACATAGGCCAGTGTGTAACTTCATTTGGCTTAGCACGAAAATATTGGTGTCATGTCCCAATAACTCCACTTTGAAAGCATATGAAACTGATTGGTCTAAATAGAGAGTCAACAATATCCAAATTTGGTGAAGAAGCATGCCTTTAGCATCAAAATGTATACTTCTTGCTTCAATCTTGAAATTCTTCTATTTGTGCATGGTGTATGTACGATGCTTGTTACACCCTCATTACTCACATTTTAGTTTTTTGAGTATGGAAATTGTGTCACAATTGGTGAAACATTTCAGTGAGTATGTCTAATGCAAGAGCATCCTAGGCTTGCTTGCAATTCTACATTTTTGGAGGAATTTTGGATTAAAGTTGTGGATAATAGTGCTCGACATGGTTTGTGGAACTTGGCATGGTCTCTGGAACTTGGCATGGTCTCTGGAACTCAGCATGGTTTGTGGAACTTGGCATGGTCTCTAGAACTCGGCACGGTCTCTAGAACTTAGCATGGTCTCTGGAACTCAGCATGGTCTTTGAAACTTGGCATGGTCTATGGAACTTAGCATGGTCTAGGAGCTTAGTAGTGCTTGTGAATTTATTGGTGTTCGGCTTGGTTATGGTGACATTCATCTTGGTCTTTGTTTTTGTTGGTGTCAAGTTGTCTGTGAGATTACTTTTGGCATTTAATTTATGTATGGGTATTTCATTTAATGTTGTAGCCAACTTGTGGCTCGACCTATATTTAATATAAGTGATTTAATTTAGTTTTTAATGAGTTGGGCCAACTTGTGACTTAGTTGGATATAAGAAGGGGTCTTGTAGAGTCTTTTGGCAGGATGACTCATTTTAGAAAAAGACAGGTGGAAGCAGGTTTAGAGGTAATTGTTTCAAATGTGGTAAAGAAGGGCATAGATCTTTTGAATGTTTGATCAGTAGGATAGTTTTTGTGAATGAGGTTGTAGTCTAGGATAGCCAGCCTAAGAAAGGAGAGAGTTTTCTAGCTCAACGAGTACCAGTTGTTGAGGGGACATTGGATTCTTGTTAGAGGACTTGTTTTTTTAGGACTTTTTGTAAGTCTACTAGTAAAGTCTACAAGGTGATTTCAGATAGTGGTAATACTGATAACCTTGTTGCTAAGGAGATGGTTTAGAAACTTGGTTTGAGGAGAGTCAGACATCCTTATCCTTATAGGATTGACTAGTTGCAAGTTGAGCATGCTTTGGAAGTGAGGGAGCAGTGCCTTATTGATTTCTAGATTGGACAGTATAAGGATAAAGTGTTGTGTGATATTGTGGACATGAATAGTTGTCATGTGTTACTTGGTAGACCTTGGCAGTATGATTGCAAGGTTATCCATGATTGAGTTAAGAATGTGTTTACTATTGAGAAAGGTAGCACTAATTTTTCCCTAATTCCTTTGCATAATGAAGAGCTCGGTAGGAGGAACCTGAGTATTGGCAGTCAAGTTGAGTTGACAAATTCTAAGAAGGATGGAGATCAGCATGGAAAGAATACCCATGGTACACTAAGGATAGAGATGAAGAAGAAAAAGAAGAATAAAGGAAAGAGTTTACAAGTTGAAGACTTGGAGAATATGTATGTGAAGAATGGTAAGAACCAACTTGGGATTTATGTGTTGAATCCTAGAAGATGTTCTTCTAGCTACTGAGAACATCTTTTTGAACCTAAGGTGTCTCCTGTCACAGTGCAAGGTAGGAGAATTCCCAAAGGAGATGTCCTAGACCCCAACAAATAACCACATAGTGGAAACAACCCAACAAAGCAACAACAAGACAGGATCTGATACCAAATCACAACTCTTTATTCATAAATAATAGATTACATGCAATATTCTTGGCTATAAGGCCTTCCGACTTAGGACCAAACACAAAAAAAAAATACAATTACCACACACCAATTCCAACTAATTAGATCCACAACTAGATAAGAACACCAAGAAGAATTTCACACTTGTATGCTCAGGTCCACTAAACAATCCTCTGGTTCCTAAGTCACAGCCCTAGCTCTTCAAAATTTGCATCTACACTTCATCCCCTTCTCCAAGTTGGAATGGTTCATCTTTCCAAAAGACTCTACAAGACCCCTTCTTATACCCAACTAAGCCACAAGCCGGCCCAACTCATTAAAAACTAAATTAAATCCCTTAGATTAAATATAGGTCGAGCCACAAGTTGGCTACGACACTAAATTAGATACCCATACATAAATTAAATGCCAAAAGTTGGCTCACAAACAACTTGACACCAACAAAAACTAAGACCAAGCCAAGTGTCAGCAAAACTAAGCCCAACACTAGTAAATTCCCAAGCATTGCTGAGCTCCCAGACCATGCCAAGTTCCATAGACCATGTCAAGTTCCAAAGACCATGTTGGGTTCCAGAGACCATGCTGATTTCCAAAAACATGCCGAGTTCTAGAGACCATGACGAGTTCCACAAACCATATCAAGAACTAGTATCCACAAATTTAATCCAAAATCCCTCCAAACATGTAGGATTGCAAGCGAGCCTAAGATGCTCCTGTCTTTGAATTCTATTGTTACACTTATGTAGTCAAATTTGAGGCTTAACTTTGAGTAAGATGCAATACTAATTCACCATAGTAGTATTAAATCATTGTTCAATTACTCTTCCTCAACAACCTAGTATCATTCAAGACTTTACTAGCATTCTTGGGTTTTGGACCAAAAATGTTTCAATAGGTTGACTAATGATCTTCTTGTGATGTTTTTAAATCAATATCTCATTGTCAATCAATTCCACCTAATATTGTAGGTGTGTATTGACATTTTATCATTCTTTTATTTTATAATAATGTGATGGATCTCAACAACCACTAAATGTAGGAATGGTGCCACTTAATGAATCATTTAAGTCTACTCTTAGACAATATTATCAGTTAATCAATAGATTGGGAATCTATTCATTATAATTAGGATATTTTAATGCTGACCAATGACCAACAAAAAGTGATTTATGCCCTACAAAAGAAATTGATGCTCAATTTCCATGCTTGAATATAATTAGGAGAGTTACATTTAAATCTTTGTTAGGAAGGGTGATCCATACGCTTTCTGGAAATCTCATTAATTCGCAGGCCAATATTAGTGTGATGGGGGAGTGGGGAATAGTTTTTGATAATGACAAAAATGAAGAAAAGTAGAAAAACCATCATTTATCAATAATACAAGTCTTAAAATGATTAAAAAGGAAAAAGGACTAAAAAACAAGTCAAACTATAGCTAATTTTTTTTGAATTTGACATTTAAGAAATAATATTATACCTTGAAACCTAATAGAAACTATACAAATTTAATTTTTTGTGTGGCTAAAAAGGAATAGAAAACAAGTCAAATTGCTAATTTTTTTTGAATTTTATAGTTAATAAATAATATTATAACTTGAAACCTAATAGCAACTATATAAATTTTATTTTTGTGTAGCTCATATGCACTTATAGGCTTGCAACATTGTGTGGAATCCGACCATTGTTTGTCAACAATATAAGTTTTAAAATGATTTAAAATGAAAAAGGAGTAGAAAACAAGTCAAACTATAGCTAATTTGTTTTGAATTCAACATTAAAAAAATAATATTACAACTTGAAATCTAATAGTAACTACACAAATTTTATTATTATGTAGCTCATATGCACTTACAGGCTTGCAACATTGTGTGGAGTCCGACCATCATTTTTCAGTAATACAAGTCTTTAAATGATTAAAAATGAAAAATAAATAGAAAATAAGTCAAACTATAGCTAATTTGTTTTGAATTTGACATTTAAAAAATAATATTACAACTTGAAACCTAATACCAACTATACAAATTTTAATATTTTAAAAGGGAAAACTTTAAATCTAAATATGTAACCTAGAAATATACAATAAATACCAAAACTTTAAGCAACAACATGCTTATATGAAAATTCATGGTACCAAACAATCCAAAAGTAAGTTGTTGTACACAAATGTCTCATATTTTTGTATAGATTTATGATTTGTATTTGTTACAAATTGTTGATTTTGATGCAGACAAAATGGAAAAACATCTATACAATCATCACAAAAATTAATAATGACAAAGAATTATTTTCCTCTAAAATTGTATAGCATATGCTACTATCGCCGTACACATTGCACCTTATGGTGCAAG
Organism: Cupressus sempervirens; assembly: GCA_028749045.1. Lineage (NCBI taxonomy): Eukaryota > Viridiplantae > Streptophyta > Pinopsida > Cupressales > Cupressaceae > Cupressus > Cupressus sempervirens. The sequence continues at coordinate 823,163,138 of CM053786.1, forward strand.
TGCTAGTAAATAATATTTGTACCATTTGTTGAATGGAAACAAAATGTAAGAGAAGTTGCCTATGAAAAAAAAAATGAAGTGATAAGAATCTGACAAGAACAACATACCAAGAAAGATTTGAGTTGATACTACAAATAGTTTTGTTATGACTCAATATTCAAATTTAGGATTCATATTCAGTTCAATAAACATAAGTGAATTGGTGTAGAAATATATACCAAATAATACCAAAAATGTGCTATTTTGTCCTTAAAATCTGTTATTGTAAATTAGTTGATAAAAAATAGATTTAAAAAAATTCAAAGGTTAAGTTAACAGACATTACCCTTGGTCTTGTATTTATTCAGTCATAGTTAGAGTGCCCTTTTGGCATCCTTTTTATTCTTTGTCCACCAACAAGGAAGGAAGGGAGCAACCCTTGGCATCCATCCTTTTTATTCTTTTTCAACTAACAAGGCAGACAAAATGAGCGCATTTGGAAGCATTTCACCCTTCCCTAGCAAAGGGTTGAATAATGGGCAAGATAAGATGTATTTCCAAAAATCTTTCTATCCCAAAAAATGATTTGGTAGTAAGCCTCACATTTCTAGAACTTAAAAAAATCCAATGACAACCAAAAATAGTAGGTGGAGGAGTTCTCAAACTCCAAATAAACCAATGACACCCAACAATAGAATTTCTTGATCTAGAGCTATAAAATGGGAACACTTTCATCTCAATCAATCTCTTGGGTGTAATTATCCTTCAGAGAAGACCATGCAAGAATTGTGTGTTATGTTTGTTCAAGACTTGAATGAAGATCTAGAGGAAGCTAACTTCATACCAAGCCTAATTTTTTAAGTAATGAAATATCATTGGCACTATTTGGACAAAATAGTAGATCAATATCCAAATCTCAGGCCTCTTTGCTTGAAGCAATTTACCTATTTATTCTTTAAAAGTGTGGATCTATTTAAAACATATCATACTGACCATGTAGATGAGATAATTAATGAATTCATGAACTTTAAGCATTTAGTTATAGTCGTAGGCTTAGTTTTTTTGGACCACTCCAATAAGAGGTTTTTGCTTGTGAGGGGTTGGAAGAGTGATTCTTGGAGTTTTCCTAGGGGAAAGATGGATCATCCCGATGAAGAAGTTTGAGAATGTGCTACTAGAGAATCATTGGAAGAGATAGGTTATGATATAAACCCACATTTGAATCTCAAGGACATCATCAACTATTGGTAAGAGAGAAAAAATGTGGCTTTGCTCATTATCAAAGGTGTGGATGAAAAATATCCTTTTGAACCACAAACTAAGAAGGAAGTTAGTCAAATTGCTTGGCATCCATTATCAATCATGGAAGAAGGCCAGGTCAAGTATTTTATGGTTCATAAAGTTCTAGGCAATTTTAAGGATTGGATTAAATAAAATCATGTTCCCTCATCTTCAATACCATTGATTGAAATTGTTGAAATAAGCATTGTTTGGACAATTGACAAAAAACAAAATAATTGGACTTTAAGGGAGTTTTCTATAACACCTAGTCCTCAAATGAAAGATTCTAACACTTTTCAAAATTTCCCTTAAACTCCTTTCAAAGAGGTTCAAAATAGTACTACTCCACAATGTCCCTCCATTCCTAGCTTGAGTGAAAGTAGCATCAATAAACCTTCCTATCTAAGTAGTTCTCCTAATTCAATTATATCTACCATTGTGATTCAAGTACTTCTAATAGTAATCCTATTTGTACTCCAAAATATCCCTATGGTAAGCGAAGTAAAGTTGTCTCTAATAAGTCTACCCATGTGCATGGTACTACTTATCCACATACACCAAACTCTCGTTATTCAAGTATTTCTAATAGTACTCCTACTTATTCTCCACTACATTTTTCTACTCCTACTTATTCTCCACAATAGCTCCTCCACTGCTTACTCAAGTAAAAGTACTTCTTATTATCCATCTAGATATCCTTGTTCAAATACTTCATTTTGTTTAAAAGTACTTCTAATTATCCACCTAAATTCCTTTCTTATATTCCTCCTTCTCTTACAAGGAAAATGGAAGCTTTAGAATAATGTTGGTAACCACAAATAAGCTTTTCTAGAAAAATGTATTAAATTAATTTATATACAACATTTTTAAAAATGAAGAATATTCTTATATTCAAAAGAAAAGTGACTTCAATATTTCTTTTTTATTTTATTTTTGAATTATTGCTAATGTAAAAAAGTATTGATGTGTGTGTGTAGAGAGAGGGGGGCTGAAATTGGAACAAAAGATGTTTAGAATCAATTAACAGAAGTGGAGAAAACAATAATAAATAAAGTAAACATAAAGGATTGACCTAAATCCCCTATTTCTTTTGAAGAAGTGGACTAAGATGAAATAGAAGTCCCTGAGGCTCTCAATGCTAAAGAAAAAGATGAAGAAAGTGAGGAAGTAATGAAAGAAAAAGAGATGGCTAGTTGAAAGAATCATGAAAGCAAATATGGAAGAATTTGAAGATGAGGATTTAGAGGATAGTATAGAAAAGAAAAATTTAACAGATACCAATGGAAATAGTGAATCATTATTAGATAGAAACATTGTCTTTGGCACCTCAATAGGAATAGGGGAAGATAAACAATTGGATATACTAACAATAAAAGAATATAATAATGTAAAACAAAAAGAAATAAAATCTAATTCACCTTCCCAAGAGAAAATTAAATGTTATGGTAGATATATTCGTATTGAGGTGGAGACATTTTTAAGGAAATCTAAAATTGATAAATCAAGAAGAAATACTAGATAAATGGGGCTTGGATAATCTAGATAGGAACAAAGCAGGAAATTTGCAAAATTGGAAGGAGTTTGGGATTTAGGAATTATAAGAATTTTTGAAAAATAAAGATAAAATGGAGGAAATAATCAAATTAAGAAAATAGTAGGTAGAGATATGGATGACGATGATCAAGGAATTAGTAACAAAATTATGAAAGAATAGAAAAAGAATATTCAAATGAAGATGAAGATAAATATATTGTTATAAGTGTGCAAAATGCTAGTTAAAATCTAGACAATCTTGATATTGTAGCAAATTTGCAAGGCTTAGAACATCCAAAATATGGAAAAGAAGAAGAAGCAAATCAAATGTTAATTAAACTTAGAGTAGCAATAGGTCTAGTTGGTAACCAAAAAGAGATTAACAATATTTTGAATGCTAGTAAGGGAAAGTTCCTTCCCATGGAGCCATGAAGCTAACAACATGGAATGTTAGGGGCCTAATTTCCCCTAACGAAAAGTGCTTATATAAGTGTAATTTAATTATATTTTGAATCAAATATAGTATTAATATAATAATTAAAACTTAACAAAGTAGGAGAATTTTTTTGAAGAAAACTAAGTTTTTGGAAAATGGAACTAGTCGATTCAGTAGGGGCCTTAGGTAGGATTGGTATTATATGGGACCAAAGGAGGGTAGATCTCACTCATGTTGTATCTAATAATAACTAGATTGTGGGGGAGATTCAAAATATTCAAAGAAAAATTCAATTCCTACTTATTAATGTGAATGGGCCAACACCAAAAAGACAAATGAGAAAGAAACTTGGAATGAGATTAGAAATTATTTAGAGATAAATCCACAAGAAAGTATCTTTTTTGGGGGAGATTTTAATGAAATTATAGATTTAAGAGAAAAAAAAAAAGGTGGATCCATGACCATTAACCAGGTTATTTTAGATTTCAATGCATGGTTCACAAAAGATAACCTTATTGACATTCCAACATCTAATGGGGTCTTTGCATGAAAAAATAGATGAGATGGATTTTTTAATATAGAAGAAAGATTGGACAGATTTATATTTAAAGAAAATTTAATTTTTTTTAATCATGCTTTCAATACAATCATTCTTCATAATGCAGGATCTAGTCACTATCTTATTAGACTAGAAATAGGTGAATCACAAAAACCATCAAGAAATCCATTTAAATGTGAAAAATGTGGTTTCTAGATAAATAGTTTCTTAATAATATATATTAGTGGTGATACAAAGAGAAATTTGAAGGATCAAGGATCTTTTGTTTCATAGCTAAATAGAAATCATTAAAAGTAAAAATAAATAAATAGAATAAAGATCATTTCAATAACATATTTAAAGAAAAAATAGAGAATGAAGAAGAATTGAAAAATATAAATGAAGAAACTATTGATGTTTTAAAATGCAGACCTTAAAATAGCACTAGAGTTCAAAATAAAAGAAGATGCCTAGGGGTTAGCTACTTCCCATATTTAGCAAAAACTTACTCAGATCTGGACCAACTTGACAAAGCATAAGGGCTTTCTACACTTTAGGCTCTACAAGGCCAAGGTAGATACACCTAGGGATTTCATCATTAATTGACTTTCCTTACCTATTGTTCATCCCTTATAGTAGAAAATGATCTATTATCTTCTTGAAATTGAAAACAACAATTCATTTATAGTAGCTAACTATAAACTCAATAGCTATCACAATAAGTGAAAGACCATCATGTAATTTATTGTTATAGATTTTAGAGATAATTGATTTTGATTTTAAAAGTGAATTGTGCAACTAAATGACTACTTCAATTTGCATCTGAATTGATGACCAGTGCCTCATCCATTGTTACATAGAGTCATATCAGTAAATCTTGATCTTATTCAATTGTCTTGCAATTAAATTTATTAAATGTTAACCCTAAATCCCCTTCTTATGAATATTTCTCTCAATACTTAGGAACCCTACCAATTCAAAGAAGCACTTACTTAATTTCTTGAGTTAAAAGCAACAATGAATTGATATACAACCTATCCAAGTTGTATTAAACTAAAATGAACTTTTCTCACTCAATCTCAAAGTGACAAATACATGGAAATGGAGATAGAATTTAAAGACACTGATATTTAGAAAATGCCTTTTGTATTAATCTTCTTGAGAAAAATATGTTTCTGATAGAAAACTCAGAATATATCTCAAAACTTGACCAATTTGTCACTCAATGTCCATTATATTCTCAAAATACAAATTTGAAACAACACCTATTTGATATAAGCAATAAAAGGAAAAAAAAAAAATTAACCTCAACTCTACATCTTGGAAATCCTTTTATAGACAACAATTGCAACAAGCTATAGATGGGAGGACACTTGTCAAAATTTGATCTAAAACTAAAGTACAAAGATAATTCAGATATTTTATCTGTACAAACATTCCTTGTACTTGAGCAAAAAATAGGAAGCAATTCAAAAACTAGTAGGTGGCAATTTTTCTTCAAGTGTTTCCAAGATGATCATTTGTGCACTTTAACAACCTATCATAATCATTATATTTTCTCTATTTTGTCCCTTTTGTCTTGTAGTTATGATTTTAAGTGCTTAATCATTATCTCTAGATGGTAACACCTTTATGCCTACTATGACCTCCCAAATGGCAATATCATTTTCAACATTTGGCCACGTGGCATCTCTGATCATGTTCAAATCCTCAAGGCCCTTATTCCATTTTGCATCTATGATGGCCTTGACCTCTGCAATTACCTTTTCCATCTCTGACTCTGACTTATACAAAACATCAATCATGCCATACACTACCATAACATCTACTTCATTGTTACAGTATGCAATAAATCTAACATGTTTTAATACACATCAAAGGAAGATGACTATTCCTACCATTCCCTTATATTTCAATTTTCATCAACAATGCTAGGCACAAAATTAGGAGTCCTTGTGGTAATTGCTTTCATCTTATTCTGGATCAATTGAAATTTCCCTAAAAAGAAACCATTGAATTCCTTAACTTTGTGAATCAATTTTCTTATAGAGATAATTATCCCCTTGGGAAACTCTTTCTTCTATGTCAACATGGGTACAAGATTTTTAAAAATCTATGTATGGGCCTTATGTTGTGAATAAGGGGAATAATAATGAAATGGCCTTAGAAAACTTATATTCAACTCCTTGCAAGACAATGTACCTACTATGTATATTTTGGGAAGAGTTTTTCAAAGAATTTATCTTATGAATCAGAAAATTCTTCATAGTTTTAATTTTTATTTCTTTTCTTGATTCCAATTCTTCATCATCAATAGTTGTAGATTGGCCTATAATATCCCCTCTATCTGGTGCATAATCCTCTATTTGCATACCCTTGTCTTCAACTTTAGTAGTAGTCCTAGCAGTATTTCTAAATGTTCCTATTTCATTTTCCAACAAGAGATTCCTCTGCTCTAAGACAAATGTATTTTTCATTTCCTCTTCATAGTGTCTCCTAGTAATCACATATCTCTCATAGGTTCCATATAATTGTTCTTCCATAACATCAATTCTATTCTTTCCTAGAAATGATGTTGAAGTCATCAACCCATAAATCTAGTTGCTTGATGTGGAATGAACATTCCAAAAGATTAAATTCCCACTAGGGGAGTCTTTGATTTCCATAAGGGTTGTCTTTTCATTTTCTAAAGCCAAGCTCCACATTACCATTGTTTGGGGATCAATGGTATAAATAAACCCTCTCAATTCTCCTTATGGATTCATATCTTCAAAAGAAATAATATTTTCTTGTCTCCTCATTTGATCCATATGGAATAAGGAACTAATTTCCCATCCTAGAAAGATAATCATACCACTTCTTTTAAATCAATTCTCTTGCCTCATTAGGAGTTAACTTCTCACTCTCAGGATCATACTCTTGTAGCCTCTTGACCATCATTGCTACCTTTTCATTGGAGTCACCTAATTTTAGTTGCAATGACAATTTATTTTGTTTCATTTTGAATAAGAATCTTTTAAATTCTTCTATTTTTATGAAGTTTCCATCATTCATAAATTCTCTAGCCTCTATGATGTTGTCATCTACCATTCTAGCCTTTAACTCCAAATTCTTTTCTTTCTTCTCATCCTCAATTACCTATGCTATCAAGAAACTTTGTCTTGCATCATTAAAGTATTGGTTACTCCTTAGCATAATTTGTAAGGTTTTCTCTCTTGCCTTTTGTGGAATCTCAACCATCTTTTGTTTCTTTCTACTCTATTGAGCTCAGGTTGAGCTTTTGGGTTGTTCTTCATCATCACTTTCTTCCACTACAATATTAGGTTTAGGAGATTCAGGATTAACTCTATTTTTTATCTCCTCTAGAACTTGGGCTATAATCTCATCAAAAAAATTGATGCAATTATCAAACCTAGGCCAATGGACTTCTTCATGATAAAAACCCTTAAAAGATGGGTCAATTCTCTTCATCTCTTCTTCAAAACCCAATCTGTCTCTCCATTTTATTATTCTCTCTCTACACACATTATCATCCAAATAATATACAATCACATTATCTTCCCATAACCTTTTACTTAATGGAAAGTGATATCCCCTCATTTGTTTTAAAGAATTCCTAAAAATATCATTGAAATCACATATTCTTACAGGGGCAGTTGGCAATTTATAATCTCTAAGAAATGCATTAGTTTCTTCAATTGCATTTTTACCAATTTCAAAATCCCCAATCTTAGAACATCTACATAAGAATGTCCCCTTTTTGATATGTTGGCCCAAATACTTCCTATTTGTTGATATCATCTACCAAAAGAATTCAACAATCCATAACCTTTCTGGAACAAATTTAGGGAGGATATGTGGTGGTTGAGGCCACCTAAAAACCCTAATTACTATGTAACTTTCAAACAAAAAAATGCTTCCACAATCATGCCCTAATTTTTTTCCTTCATTAAAACACCTAGATGACTTTATCAATTTCCTAATATTTCTAGGAACCCTTTCTACTATTGCTCCCAACATATTTTTAAAATGGTAGACAAAATCATTATAAAATGAAATAGTATTTGAGTAAGGGTAGAATCTTTGTCATGCCCTAGTCCATCATTATATAGGTAGGGTTTCTTGCAATTCTTTTGTGTCCTTGATGAAACTTGAATCAATGTATTCCACATTCTTGTACAGAATCAAGTGCATCAATAGAGAATAATGATGAAATTTGAAATTCTCCAGTCTTCCCTCCTGGGATGCAATAATCTCATCATGAATGTGATTAACTATGTAAGTGACATAATCATACCCAATGTTGGTATGCAAGTCCTAAATATTCAATGACATGATGTAGATTCTACCAAAAGTATCCATAATTCCATCTAAACCTAAGACTTGTTCAAACCAAAGACTTTGTTCTGAAGATATCTTTGGAAATGCCCTAGAGGCATAAAATATCCCAGTTTCTTTGGTATATCTCATTGTTCCTTTCTTGACTTTGGAATATGTCTCAGCATGGTCCTACCAGTGTAGAAATTCTTATGGTTACTTAAATTCTCACCAAATTTTTCTAATTCAATCAAAAATGACATAGGACCCCCTAAGTCAAAAGCTTTAATAAAAGTCTCCTTATCCAATGTGCAGAGTATACTTTTGTCCTTCTTATAGAATGTTATACTAAAAGGATTGTATGCTTTAATCAATGCCTTCATCTAATTAACATTAGCAAAGACCTTAGGCACAATTAATTTACCCAAATTCATATTCCAAGGGTTAGATATGTTACAGTTAAAATTTATAACCTTTAACTCTTGCATAGTAAAGGTGTTACAACCTTTTACCTCATGGTAAAACTAAAAGGCTATTTCTCCTTTACCTCTTAAGATTTCACTATCTACATAGTGAATTGGCACTCAACATTTAATAATGCCAAGTTCCATTATTAAATGTGTCCACTCTATGAGTGGATGAGTCACTCCACCTTGTGAGTGGATGAGTCATTCCACCTTGTGAGTGGATGAATCACACCACTTTGGTGTGTGGGTGAAATCTTTTATAAGGATGTTCATACCTTGCATTTTGTAACACAACACAACACAACACTTGTAATTTGTTTCTCATTAATACATTTTGGTTTATTGAGAACTCTTTGTGTTCATGCTCCAGATTCATCCATGTAGCTGAGTATCTGTTGTCGGATTATCATCCTGGGCTTATCAAGTTGTTTTCATGTCAGATGTCTCCAACATGGTATCAGAGAAAGGGATTCAATAGCTACTCAATCATGTTTGACGAATCTGGAGCACCTTGGCAGATTTGGAAGATTTATCATTATTTGGGTCAGACTTGTGAAAGATTTTTTTTAGAGGATATTAGGCCCAAATGGACTTCTCTGTTGGTCTCAGATGGAGTCAAAACCCTTGTTTCCATATAAAATATGTCCATTTTGGACAAATTTGGAATGGGAGGCAATTTAAAAAATAAAAAATAAATACATTGTTGTTGCAATTTTTTTGGCACCTGCAGGCACCACCAATGACACCCACGGGTGCCACTACTACTTCACCACCACTGGTGGCTTAGCCCATGCCACTACCATTGAAGCAGCAGCCTCCACCCGTGTGGCTCCTTCACTCTTTCCTTTCTACCCTTTTCGACCTCTTTGTGTTGACTTTTTTGCCCATGGCCTGTGTTTGTAGTGCCTCCACTACTGAGCTACAACTAACCTCCTACCTTCCATGGCTCCTGACTATGATCATAATGCCCTTTTTTGTACCACCCCCACATGGCTCACCTTCCCATGGCCTTTGATCACTTGTCGTGACTCCTCCATTTCTGACCCTCTCACAGCCTCTGCACTGCCTAAGCTTAGCCGCCCATTGTGACCCTACACCTCCCATCGCAGCTAAGCCTTCCACCACCTGTTGTGGCTCCTCTATTGCCAATGCTCCCACAACCTCTACACTTCCCAAGATTAGCAACTCATCACGGCCTTGCACCTCCCACCGTGGACCTCCCACCGTGGTCGAGCCTTCTACCACATGTCGCAGCTCCTCTGTCGACCACTTCTTTCTCCCATGCAGCACTGCTCCTTGTAGACATGCTTTGGCCCTTGTGTGGTTGCCGCCCCTTGTGGGTCTATTTTCTACCTAAGGGATACACTCTAGGGTCCCCTTCCTTTCGCCCTTGGTGTAGTTTCTTTGCTTAAGAGTTTGATTCGGTCCATTCCCCCATCTTCTCATGAGCGATTTCATCTTGGTGGTTTCTGGTTCCTCCTTGCTCATGGGGTCTAGCTAATCATTATCATTATGAAGATTGTGCCTCCTTTTTCAGGAGTCGAACCCCTCATACCTAGGCTTTGCTAAATACGAGGGATTTCTTAAACCCTAAATCTTTTATGGCTTTGCCAAAAAGTTCCCATACATTAATTTGCCTATTTCCAGAGAAATAGTGATATTTTGTTTTGGCCATCAATTTTTTAATCTGGCACCGGCTCTTTTACTAACAACATTGTTTTTACATTGTCTTGTTTCTGGCATTTGGGTTTCTTTTTCCAATGGGGAGGCATATTTTTCTTGTTTCTGACATTCGGGTTTCTTTTTCCAATGGGGAGGCATATTTTTCAAAATAGCACTTTTTTTGGCAATTGGATTTTTTATTCAGGGGGGGGGGGGGGGGGATTTTTCCCTTTGACTGGATTTTTCTTCGGAGGAGGGATATTTTGTGGCATCTGATATTTCTTTTGGAAGGAGCATTTTTTTGTGTAACCTACTAATGTCATCATGGCATCATCATAGTGGGGCCCACTGCTACATGGATGCACTATCAGCATCCAGTCAGCGACTTGTCAACTGACACATCACCATCTTTTTTTGGTAGTCATTTTATGCCACGATGGTCTTATGACTATCAACTTTATCACAGTGGCATGTTGATTTCATCATGACATCACCACTACATCACCCACCTACAAGCCTTTAGGTCCATTTTTAGACCTATTGTTGGCTTTTTTCCATAAATTGAGCATACGGACTCTATTTTTGGCAAACAAAACATCACCAAAAAGCTAGTTATGAGAGCTATCTATTGGTGTAGGTTGTTTGGGATCTTGATGTAGTTTGATTGCTATTTTTAGTAGTCAAAGACCAAGGTTCTTTTTTCTACTCTGGTAGGCATAACATGAGCATCTGAACTCTATTCTATGAAAACATTATATCGTTGGAAAGCTTGTTTTCTATCATTTTAGTGATGTTGGTTGTCCTTCATGATTCTTCTCTAAGTTTATCTCTCTTTATTTTTTGCATTTTTGCAAACTGGGGGATAACTTATGTGTTACAAGTCTAAGGATCATTTTCATTGGTTATGATGCCTCATTGCGGGATATGCTTTTTGTTGTATACACCTTATGCCTTTTCTAATCTTTGATGAGACCTTTTGTAAGTTTTTTTGCATATCACACTGAAATTAATTGCCACTCTTGCATCTATATCCTCATTCAATTATTTGTCATGTTTTTCTTTCTAATTCAAGTAGTGTCATCTGAGGACACTCATACAAATCATTGTCTTCTTGAGATCTCTCTTCTTGTGTCATATTGTACATGAACTACTCATTATAAAGTGCCATAGGGGGGTTGATGTTTTTCCTTTTGCTTGCCATCTTCCTTTGTCTAGTAAGTGTCCCTTCTAAGACATTAGCCTAATGATGTGTCTAAGATTGATCACCTCAGTACACACATATGTACTCTTTTGTGCATCTTGATCATGGTACCTTGACATGTAGTTCTAGTGGCCCACTTTCTCAATTGTCTGTCACCTCACCCTTCTTAGCATTCTGGGGGGATTACACTATTGGTTTCTTATGCTTCCTTGGTTCAAATTGGAGTGAACCATGTATTCAGTACTTATTCTTATGTACTAGGCAGTTACAATGGATGGGTACCTATGCATTCTAGTGAGATGGAACACTTACCATATGGACACTCTTCCTACTCATTTATATTTTGGATGCAGACTCCCATATTCAATTGATCATCTCTTCAAGCTTAGTGTTTAACACCATTTGTATCTTTGAGTTTAGTTGTTTTCCTTTGTGTGCCTCCTAATTTGAGAAGTGTCATCAGAAAGCACTCATACAGATCATAGTCTTCTCTACTTGGTCAAGTTTCATTGCCATGGAGGTTCTTCACGTTAGCAGTACCTTTTGACAGTTCTTTGCAACTTCATAATGGTGTTCTTCAAGATTAGCAATTGTTCCTATTTTCTGGAACAATCCTCTAGTTGGAGGCTTCTACAGTCTTTCACTACTCTCTTTTTGGAGTAGAGTTTTTCCCATGATATTTTCTCTATTTCTCCACTTTATAGAGATTTGGTTGTGATTGGGTACCTAATTAGGCCTTTGTTGCCAAGACCCAAGTCTGCTTTGTAGTTTTTTATGCTACATTGTCACTCATCTTAAGGGTGGGTGTTAGAGTTAAGGTTTATAACCTTTAACTCTTGCATAGTAAAGGTGTTATCACCTTTTACTTCATGGTAAAAGTAAAAGGCTATTTCACCTTTACCTCTTAAGATTTCACTATTTGCACAGTGAATTGGCACTCAACATTTAATAATGCCAAGTTGCATTATTAAATGTGTCCACTCTATGAGTGGATGACTCCTTCCACCTTATGAGTGGATGACTCATTCCACCTTGTGAGTGGATGAATCACACCACTTTGGTGTGGGGGTGAAATCCTTTATAAGGATGTTCATACCTTGTATTTTGTAACACAACATTTGTAATTTGTTTCGCATTAATACATTTTGGTTTATTGAGAACTCTTTGTGTTCATGCTCCAAAATCATCCATGTAGTTGAGTATCTATTGTCAAATTATCATCCTGGGCTTGTTGAGTTGTTTTCTTGTCAACTCTAACAAGATATAAGGAACTTTTCCAACTTGTTCTTATAGAAGTACCAAAATAATTTGTTCCCATTTCTATCTGGCACCCCTACATCTCTACAAAAATTTTATGGGTCCCTAAAAGCATGATCATTTATGGATTGAAGGTTTGACAAACCTGGTAGGAAATGTAGCCATTCTTCAATAAAAGTGCTAGGTCTTTTCCCTTTTGAAGAACTTGATGGAGCTTCTTCAACTCGAGCTTGTGTAATTCACTCTCCTTCATGTTGTGCCATTATTTCAACTTATTACAATACTGCTAAACTTTTTCTACTAGGATTGGCTCTGCAACTTCAACTCTGCACCATAATGTTAGATACTCTACAACTAGTAATAAAATTTTGTCTCTCTTTTCCTTTTATCTCTTTTCTACAAAATGAAGTGTGGCATTAATGGCATTAAAATGGCATGCATGAAATCTTTTTGATACTTCCAAAGTTATTCTATATTCAAATTTTACATTATTTGTACCTCCAGCTCATCATCTATTTCCAACTTGGACTTGCACTTTGGTTTTTTTTGTCTTTAAAACTAAAAGTAGTGACGTAACAATTGACCTCTTCTCTCCACTTCTTGGTAGCTTTGTGGCTTTCTTTAGTTTTAGTCATGACTGCATGAAAATGGTTACTGTAACCATTTTGCATTCTCACCACTTAATTGTCAAACTTCCAACTTCAAGCCATGAAGTCACATTATACACTTATCTCTACTTCACCATGACATTTTCTTGTTATCATATAGACCCACAAAGTATGAGACACACTACTTAACCTTCTTTACAACATTGCAGTAGTTAAGGGTTTACCATTCAACTTCATGGAGATGTGGTGTTAATTGTCAAAATAAACACTATCACTCTGTTGCAACCTAGAATCAAATAGCTTGCAATTGACCCATGAAGTAGTGAACTCAATTATCACAACCATTTTGTAGCCTTATAACTATTCAACTAACTATCTTACTGATCGCAGTGATCCAACGATTCATATCATGAATAGTTACTTAACCCTTTATCACAACATCTCTCTTTCAAAATCTTATCATTGCTTGACATCCACAAAGACATGAAAAATGTGTATCTCCTCATTTCAACCTATTAGCTTTTCTCACCTTTTATCCTTGTGGAGCAGCGAAACCTCTCTCTTAGACCTAGCACTAAGTCTTTGTGGTTTATGACTTAACATTTTTCAAACTAGCAATGTTGCAAAAACCCTTACCTTAAATCTTTCACGACTTCACAACAATTAATATCATATCATCTTTGACATGCATGATAATGCAAACACTATTTTAAAGCTAATTGTCACCCTTTTTGCAATTTTGCACCCATAAACCCTAACTCACGATTTAACCATGCGATGTTGTGATCACTAGTTATCTCTACTCTAACTTCACTTTATCTTTAACTGCAGGACACATAGCAACAATTTAAATCTTGACTACTATGGTTACATTTCACAACTTTGCAACTTAAAAGTCACTATGCAAAACACAAGTCGCAACCCCGTGATTTTAAGCTTCTCTCCACTTCACAACCTTAACTTGGATACTAGTCATGTTTCCCACAATGTAGCGTGAACCTTATAACTGACTGCTTTGCAACATCACCACCACCAAAATGGTTAGACAATATAATGGTGAGATCAAATTATCAAAAGGCTTTCATAACTTCACAACTTAAAATAGTTAGGACCACAATCTTATAACATATTAAACAACACAAAGAACTTAGGGATATAGAAATTTATACCTATAACCAAGGTTTTATCATATCCTTATTTGCATACCAACTCATGAAAAACCTTGCAAATTGTAAGGTGTGAGCAACAATTTAGGGTTTTTCTTGAGAAATGACAATACAATAAAAAACCCTAAACATGAAAATATATTTTCTTCCTCCACAAAAAATTTTTAAAAAAAATCTTAGTGAAAATTCAAACCATTAGAAACTATTAGGGTAGGAATAGATAATGTAAAATATATGAAAGGAAGAGAACTTCTAGCTAAACATGTAAACATTCTAGCAAAAGAAGAAATATTCTGAAAATAAAAATCAAGAGAAACATGGTTTTTAGAAGAAGATAAAAATACAAAGTTTTTTCATAATAGTACTATTAATAGGAGAAATATTAGTAGAATAACAAAAATAAAGGATAATATAGAAAGGGTAATTCAAAATCCAAATGAGATAGCGAAAAACTTTGTAAATTATTATACAAATCTACTTAATAATTTTGAATCATCAAATTTAATAGCTCAGAAAAAGATGTTAGTTTCTATTCCAAAAATAATAATTATTGAAGATAATAAAAACTTAAATAGGAAATTTACCAACTTGAAGAATTGAAAGATTCCCTCCTTCAAATGAATTGTGATAAATCTTCAAGCTTTGATGCCTTCCAAGCCTTTTTCTTTCAAAAATGTTGGGATATACTAGGAGATGACCTTTGGAAGGATATTGAGGTGACTAGAAATGTTGGATCCCTTCTAATTGAAATTAATAATACATTCTTAGCTTTAAATCCAACGAAAACTAACCATATAGATTAGAACTATGGCCTTATGTAATACAATCTACAAAATTCTTTCAAAATCACTAGCCAACAGACTTTAAAAGTACTATCAAAGCTCATTTCAGAGGAACAAGAAGGTTTTGTTCCTAATAGATCAATTCTTTGCGATATTATCATAACCAAAGAATTAATTTATTATGTACAAATTATAAGGAATTATGTATGTTAATGAAGCTAAATGTCAAAAAAGCCTATGATAATATAGATTGGAGATTCTTATGTAAAACACTTTAAGATTGTGTGTTCTCTCAACGATGGGTCAATTTAATTTATAACTGCACTTCATCACCAAAAATTTTCCTTCTCATAAATGGCACCCCTAAAGGATTTTTGAGTATATCTAGAGGTATCAGATTGGGGGGTCCTACATTACCTTTTCTCTTCATTATTATGGCAAAAGCTTTTGGAAGAGCTATAACAAAGGCTCAAAGTGAAAGAAAATAGAGGAATCATAGTAACTTAGGAGGTCTCTAAAATAACACATCAACAATTTGAAAATGATACAATTCTACTAGGAGAAAGTATTTTAGAAGGTTAAAATTTTAAGCAAATAATAAATAATTATACGGAAGCATCAAGTCAAAAAAGTAAATGCTAACAAATCATATATTTTTCTTACTAATACCAAAGAGGAAGTGGAGGGAGAAATTTTTAGAATAATAGAATTAAAAAAGGAACCTTTACGTGTAAGTACCATTCAACTTGAAATAGGTGTTAGGGAAAGTAAAGCTTGGGATATGATTTTAGAAAAATTGGATAAAAATGGGAAGTTGAAAAGGGAAATAGTTAACTAAAGATGGTAGAATGACTATGATGAAAGCACTACTATTGGCTCTCCCTACATATCATATGTCATGTCTTCCCCTACCCAAAGGCATAAAAAGGAAATCATACTCTAAACTTTAAGAACTTCTTTTGGTATGGAACTCAAGATTTTTAATTTTTAATTTTATTTTAAACAAGCTTTGATAAAATGGGAAAAAATATATATAGACCTAAAGAATTTAGAGACCTGGACATTAAAAATTTTAGTTAGTGAAATCAGACACTAGGAGGAAAAAGTATTTAGAGAATGTTTAAAGAATATGATAATAATTGTGCTAAAATTTTATATCATAAATATTTAAATAATAATAATCCTTGGTCTTTGTTCAAAACCAAAAATCCTCCAAAGGGTTCAAGAATTTGGAACTTTAAGTTGAACTATCACCCATTAACAATTAACAACTTAACTTGGGATATCAGTTTAAGGAAGGATGCTTTATTTTGAAAAGATTCGTGGCATGGGCTTCCATCTCCAGATAGTATAAATTTTCCTATAAACATTAAAAATACTCTTTTGGCTCTGTGGGGTAATATTGTAAGTGATTATAAAATAAAAATTAATGATAATTAGTATGGAGGATGGAAATGGAAATCCTTAGATGAAACTCCACTTTCATCACAGGAGTAGTATGTTTTAATCAATTTTTAAAAAGTGGGTAGGAAAATCATAAAGATAGGAAAGATTAATTTGGTGAGCCTTGAAAGACATAAATTATAAAATCAAACTTTGGTATGAAAAGATAGTAACTCCTCAACAATGGGATAATATTGGCATCCCTCTAAATCTATATTGCGATCTAGCATGTCTTTTGAAAGTAGGTATCTTCCTTTGGGTGGCTCTCCAAAAGAGAATTCTAATAGTATATAGTTTCACTAAGATGGGTTTTAAAGGACCATATAGATTCCCACTTTGTGAAAAAGAATCTGAAACTTCTAAACACTTGCTTTATGATTGTCCCTTTGCTAAGAATTATTGGTATTGGTTATCTAAGAAACTAAATTGGAAAACTGCATTCCCTAATAACCTATTAATTTGTTTAAAAAGTTAGTTGAAACATGGTTGTTCTAAGGTTTATAGTAATTTATGGAAAATACTCCCATAATCCTACGAGAGTTATGAAAATAAAGGGATAGAAGAGTTTTCTATAATGAAAAGATGGATCTAACATCCTTTTTAATAAATTGGAGGCTTCTATTATTGAGGTAGCTAACAATAATCTGATAAACTCGTATAAGGAGGAAGGTTCCTTTTCAAACTAGGATTAAAATATTGTTATAAATATAATAGGGAAAGTAAACTTTGAGAAGGGGGTGAATCAATCCTTCAAACCTTTATCCATTAAAATATTCACCACACATCATATCTCACAATTTGCATGTAAACTAAAATAGCTAGCTAAACATATTCATCCATAGCATGAAAGCAATAAACATTCAATACATTTATGACACAAGATATTTGGTTATCCAAAAACCCTCTAATGAGAAGGTAAAACTAGGGTGGGGATGACACACACAAATCTTCATGATTATAGTTGTAAAGTGTATCCAATTAAGGTTACAATGTTTGATCATAAACTATGATTTACCCTATGAAAGGTTTTCCCTATTAAAGGCTTACAAATATTGTTAGATCTTACCTTGTTAAAGGATTTCAACACCCTGTTAGAAGTGTGTCTAGTTAAAGAAATTCAACTTAAAATGAAGTAAGCACTTAGTTAAGAGATTTACACAAAAGTTTGCTAGAACTTAAAACTTGTTAAGGCTACTTTGTTAAGAGATTTTATTGATTCAGCTATTAGAATGTCTCAGCCTTAATCCTTCAGTTAGCACTTCTTTGCTAGATGACAGATCACCTCTTTCTTGATGTGTACTTGATCCTTTATGGTCAAATGTATCACTTCTATGCTCTCTACTTTCTTCTGTTCTCTCTAACTAATTCTGCAATGCATATCTCAATTCACAACTCCTTGGTCACCATGAATGCTCTATTTATGCATGCAAACTTCTCTCTTCGCTCCTTCTACACATTCATAATTTTTTAGGTTTTTTCCTCCTTAGGAAGACCTAGGTGACTTAGGGTTAGGTAAGAATCAATGATTGTGATTTACCCATTTTTCCACTTAGAACATCCCTCAATCTGAATGGTTACATCTACTTCATAGGGATTTGTAATATACATGTGTATATATCTTCTAGAATTGTAGAACGGTCCTTAATCAACCCAAAAATGGTTTACATAGAAGTTTGTACCATAACAAACAACTATGTCCAAAACTATTTACTCGGCACCTAAAGCCTCTGATGCTCAGCATCCACTCTAACTTCAATGTTGTAACTCGTCTCCTAAATGACTCAACGTCCACTAGTCACTTTGTATCTAAATCACTCGACATATACTAACTTGCTCGGCAATAGAGTGACTTGGCACTAACTGTTTGTTCGGCACATACTAGTGGTTTTCACATACTATATATTACACTCAACATGCACTATTTGACAACTTATTCTTGGCATACACTACTTACTCAGCATGCACTTTATGAATATAACTAAGTGTGTAGTCACTCATATGTCAAAACCAATATGAGATTAACAAATATGCATAATAATTGGCTTAAACTAATTAACCCACCAATGTTATGAACACAGAATCCAACAAAATCACTAGGAAATAATGTAAATGGGAACCTCCTCCTATAGGATGCTCAACGATCTAGGTCTAGCAGGCTTAGGATATAATATTTATTTAGATAACAAATCATTCCCAACTAAACACGTCATACTTTTAGGAGCAATTTCCAATAACTTAACCAAATTAGAAGCCTCAATAGAAGGCTTAACTCTAAGTAGAGAGATAGGTATTGAAAACTTAGTTATTGAAGGAGACTCACAAACTATCCTAAATCTGTTAAGAAAAAGAAAGACCCCAAACTAGATCCTTAATTCTAAACTTGAATATGCCCTAGTCATCATTGATCAATTCAAAGAAACAATCATAAAATATATTTATAGGGAAGGTAATAGAGAAGCCAATAATCTTTCTAACAAAGGAGTGGATGGAGAGGAGATTATAATAAGACAAACTAATATGATAAGTAAAATTTAGACACTTGTTCTTGAAGTGAAATTAGTTAAGAAATTTTACTATCAAAATAAACATGTTAAATTTAAGTTATATTATGAAAGTTAAATGTTAATAAGTGACATATTCTTGGTTATTCAAAACTTTTCTTTATCTATCATTTGATTTAAAATTGAATTTAGTAGGAGATAAGTTTCATTTTTTATTAAGAAGCACACTTCTTTTTGTTATAACAACTTGATTGTAGCCAAATTTAATTTTCAAGTTATATTCACAAGGAAGTATCATGAGTAATGTTATAAATTCATAAAGAAATAAATAGGTGGAAAATTTGGATTAATCACTTTGAGATATTTATGTTAGGGCTACACTAAGGATACATGTCACTCTTTGATCTTTGGTGACCAGTTGAGATGGTTTCTTAAAATCTAAACACAATTTTGGGCCTCACTCATGGCCTTTTACCTATTAGAAAAAAGATGTTTTAATTATTATTTTTTAAACATATATAATTAATAATTAATTTAATTATCTATTTTAATTTTCTGTGTAATATTATTTTATTTTATTAATATAATTTTAAACTATGTATGATCAATAAAATTTATATTTAAGAAAAATGATTGAAATCTGTAAACAATATCTAATTTTAATTATTTTTGTTTGGTATTTTTTAAATATGTTTTTATTACATTATAATTTTAAAAAAACATTTTAAAAACTAAAATAAGATCATCTTTTTAATTTAAAATGTTTAATATATAAGTAAAGCTTAATGAGAATGTTTTTGATAAGATAAACAAATTTTACATGACCTTGAAACCCAAAAGTTAAAACATATCCAAGGTTGATAATAAGCAGAAAAAGCTCGACCAAAAATTAAAACAAGTCACAAGGCTGATAATAAGCAAGTTAAGCCCAGCCATAAAACAAAGGCCAACCAAAGGGCTAGTTCAACATACAGCCAAAAAGCCAGAACAAAAAAAAGCCAACAAGACAAAAAATAGCAGAAACTAACAGTAAAGGACAAGAATAAGAAAACCAAGATTACTCATCTGTCTTTCATTCAAGCTCCTGCATCGTCTGTGCTACTTCATAGACTTTGTGAGTCTCCTCATCCATCTACTCCTAAATCTTTTGACCTTCCCAATCCAAGCTGCTAAAATTTATTTCTGTTGTCATGTCCTCTTCCATCCTAGCTCTTTCTCAGTCCCATCCAACAGACCTCTTTCTTTTAGCATTCCAGTGAGGGATAAAATGTTATCATTGATAGAGTTTAGAATGGAAATCATCTGATTAGCCAAATTATGATTATAGTTTTCCAAATTCTAGATTCTCTTCTCAGCCAAACTGAGATGATCCCCTTGTTCCTTCTAATTTCCCCAATCTAGATCCTTCCTATTGTTTTCCAATTGGCCAATTTTTTCTCTAAACTCTTCCAATTCATGGTAAAGCCATTTGATTGACCTAAAATTATTGATCATGCTATTTCTAACATTATTCAATAAATTCATGCCATTTTCCCTAGAATTGTCTGTTATTTCCACCGTTGTTGGATCAATAAGATCCTTGAACTAGAGCTAACCCTATTTTTCTTCTAGAATTTGGGGGTTCATTGTCTCTCTAACAATACACATTTTGGTTGTTCTAACATTGAAATTTCTCTAGGCCTTTTGCCTACCCTTCATAACCACCTCTCCTCCCTCACCATCAATTTTCTCCTTCTCCTATTCTTGAGGATGATAGGGGAAAGAGGAATGATAGAGATATCCAGTACTGAAGCCAAAATCCCCTCAGCATCCTTCTCTTTTGACCTCCTCCATTTTTTAGCCACTAGTTCCTCTTTCTTAATTTTTGTCTCCTCCTCATCCTCTTCATCAAATTTCATATCCTCCCCTTCCTCACTGTCATCTTCATCTCCCTTGCATGAAGTATTAGACCCATGTCCTCTAGGGCTCTTCTTGCTTGGGGTAATAGACGAGGGCAATTTCTTCTCTAACTCTTTGGCCTTCTTTCCAAAGGAAATGTTTTTCTCACCCTCCAAATGATACAACTTAATGATAATGTTAATAAATATAATTTTATTCATTAGTTAAATAAAGTTATTCAAATATTAATACAATATACTTAGCCTACATCTTAATATTGAAATTCATCTAACTTAACATTTAAGTTATTAGATTGACTTAATATTTAATACTTATTTAGATATTGAGACTAATTTTCATTTACTCAAAAAAGAAATTATTAGAATGTATTAGTAAATTAATAGAATATATTCCTATTTTAAAATTTCAATTAAATATATTATTTTTTATGCCTAAAATAAGTGTAGATCTTGATATCAAAATTTATCTAACAATTTAGTATTTAGATTAACTTGGAATTTAATACACTATTTAAATTTAAAGACTAATTTACTTTTAGTCCCAACATAGTTTAACATACAGACACACACACATACACATATGTGTGTGTCTATATTTATATATAATATACATCTATATATACATATGTATTATTGGTATCTCTAAATCTTGTTGTCTATTAGTGTCAAACACTTAGTCATATACAAGGCAAAATTGGTCAACGTTGTGACCAAGATATTCTATATAGGTTGAATCATATGAAGACTTGTAAATAAATATGTATAAGCCAAGCTCTATAGGATCCGAGAAAGGCTTTGGTCACCAAGTGTTTTTAGTACAAGCTGAGTATAGTGAATTTCAATAAGACGTAGCACATTGATGCTGAGTTATACAAAAGGTGTTGAGTATAGTTAAGGCCAAGCTACAGTAGTAGAACAATAATGACCAAGCATTAGAGATAGTCTATGTTGAGAAGCACGGAGTAGACATTAAAGTTTGAAATGATACAAACTTTGAGGTAAACCATTTCAACCTGACATACATATGAAATTTAATATTTTTAGAGGTTGTTACACATCTATGGCATAGATCACACATCCCTATGAGTGGTGAACAACCAATCAAAGGAAAAGGGGAGAGTTTAGGAAACTCTTTAGAAATCTTTAAATAGATAGATCAAAACCCTATTTTTATATAGAGAATGAGAGAGCAAGATATGTGTGCAATCATAGAGCATATCAAAGGGTGAAAGTGCAAACATTGTGAAGAAGGAAAAGGAGTTAAATTTTGATTTTCCATATATGAGAAACATTGTGAAGAACAAATATAGCGACCTTATGAAGTAGTAAGGGAGATAGAAAAGATATATCAAATTGAAGACCATATCAGAATTGAAGAGAGAAGATCCTTAATCAGTAGTAGAGTGCAAACCAAAGGATCAAGTACTAAATCATAATTGAGTCAAGGATAATCTCTTAATACAGTGGTTTTAACAAACCTTTTGTAAATCTCTTAATCAAGCCCTTACTTTATTGTAAGTGTAAAATCTTCTCACAGGGTAAGACCTAACAGTCTTAATAGCCTTTAATAGGGAAGACCCCTCAAAGGGTAGATCACTAGAAGTGCTCAAAATTGTAACCCTATAGGTTAACTTTATTACTGTAGTAGTGAACATTTGTGGGTGTTATCCCCACCTAGATTTTACCTTCACCTTGGAGGGTTTCTCAATAACCAAATCTTTGTGTTATGTGTTTACATTTCATGCATGTGATTGATAATTAAATCTGCATTTTACAACATTTGGTTTTACAAGTTATGTTATATATGAATTATATGTGAGATGGAAAATGTGGTGAATACATTAAATTTATTTTAAAGGATAATAGTTTTACACCCCCTCTTAGTATCTTGTTTCCTAATTAAGACTTCCAACAATTAGTATCAAAGCATTGGTTCTCTTGAGAAAGTCTAACAGCTTGGGAATTTAGATCTTGGAGATGGAGGCTTACAAATTGGGAAATTTTATTGGCAATCAAGTGATTTACATTCATCTCATACTGTAGCTATTGGGACTCAAAATTGAAGCCTTGATTTTGAGTATTGTCCTAAAAATTAAGCCCTATAAGTGTATTTAATGCATATGAACCTGGATATCCTATTGAGGGGTAAGAGATGTTTAACGTTTCTAATACCTTGGATTTGGCTTTTCCATGCATCTTTTGAAGATAAAATTCCATTCCAAGTCATTTCGTGAAGTTCCGTTTGGAGCAATGTTCAAATCTACATTTTTGCTCAAGTGTCAAACAGTGACAGGTAGCCTAGTTTGCAATTGAATATCTTGCACCCAGTAATGTTTCATGACTTTTCAATTTGGGAGTGTTTATTAAGCATATTAGAGAACCTATTTTTTAGATTTCAATTCATTTTGTTATGTTTTGTCTAGGTTTTGAATCCCTCAAAGTTGGTTGTTTACTGTTGTCATGCTGATGTAAATTGCTCAGAATTCTATGAGGCCCTATTTGACCAATTATAACTTTTACCCAGTTGACCAAAATGAGAAAATTCATTTTGCACTACATTATAGAGGTTAGATACTTACTATGTTTTAGATTTGAGCTTATGACAAATTCTTTTGACTAGTTTTCAAATGCAATTTCATATGCAATTTATAAAGTTTTACTGTGTCATAAAGTACAAATTGATTAGTACACTTGTTCAAGATGTCATAACTTTGAATCCATGACTTCTTGATCCAAATGGATTATACCATTGTGTTCTACTCTAAAAATACTTTAAGTATGTCAATTTTCAAATCTCGATGAATCTGTCTGCACACTTTCCCAGGTCCATTTTGTTTGCAAGAATCACTTTTCTACCATTGTTTCCAGTTCTACAAATCCAAATGGCCCACTTTGACCACTTTCCAAATGTGTCTAGTTATTTTTCATGAGCCCAAATCATATATTTATACTCTCCTCATGATAGTGAACTAATGCCCCAGTTTTTGTGCCCCCAAGTGTCAATTTGACCTATTTTCAAAGCCAAAACCGAATGCATTTTATGGTTTTCTGACATGTTTGCTTGCAAGTAGTTTTGAGAAGGCAACTTTGATGATCAATATCTCTTGACCCAAGTGTCATCATGAGATGAAATCTGATAGGGTACAAGAATATGGAACAAAGAATCAATATGTCTGATTGTAGAGCTCAGTCATGTGTTTCAGTTAGTTTTTATAAGTCAATTTCAAAGCCTTTTTGATAGAAGATCATAGTTTGCAAAAGGTCAAAAGTTGAGTTAAAAATGATGGTCTAGTAGTCGATTTTATTTTTTATCAGTGTGATAGGTTCAATAGGCCAATTTGGGATATCAAGTAGATCAATTTGAGGAAAAAAATAGTCGGACCCACTTTGGGGCCTAACTGATTTCACCAGATTGCAAGGTAGTACTTGCGGAGTAGAATTGTATTGATAAGATATAATGGCCATGATCATCTATAAAATTTTCTATGCATCTATCACCATTTGAGGTAAAATGAATGTAAGGGTCCTACACAAGATGAACCATAAAGAATGGAACATACCAATAGGATCCTAAGACTAATACCTATTACAATTCATTGCAATGCTGAGTAGGAATGCTTTGAACTTGTGTTCAACTCAAGCAAGTTTTTTTTAAATTGGGCTATCAATCTAATGGTAGGTGTTGTTTAGAGAAGAGAAATTCAACAAAATAAATTCAAGGAACATTGCAATGGTCTTCGCACTCAACATCACATAGATGGTTGACCCCTTAATAGCTCCAATGTATGGTGTACAAGTAATGAACTTCCTAAAAATATTGATTCAATGAATCTTGAGACATATGGATGTCATTTGTTTGCACATGTCAATACATAATTCACCATTGAATATAATCCTTCCTATGATGACTTGAATGCTCCCACTTTTGATTAAGATCCTTGAAAATGATGTGCCTCTCTAGGTTTAATCTTAAAATTAAATAGCTCCATGTGGGGGGGGAACTGAAAAAACTTTGTCTACTGATTAGTCAGATCAAACAATTTGGTATAGAATAGGCTACGAATGTGTTGAGAAGTTTGTAGACCAATATTAGATGACTACCCCAAAATGTTAATAACAAAGATGTTAATGTCATCCACAATCCAGTTGGAGGGGTGTTAGGAAGAATGGTGATCTTCTTGTTTACCATAGAGGGCATACTTTAGCAAAGTTGCTGATGAAACTGAGCCTACTAGTTTTTCTCTAGCATCTCATAAGAAGACAAAGGTGATTCCAAAGGGCTAGTTCATGAGGAGAGAGCAGCTCTTGAGGAAGTGAGCGAGAGGTAGGAGAACAATTGAATGGATAGCAAATGGGAAGAACAAGAGAAAGTTGTGGTTATATAGGCCAAAAGGGAGCTTTCTGAATGAGGAAGCTAACCATATATGTCATCTATTCCTGGAGAGTCATGGGGAAGTTACGTGTAGGAGAAAAGAAGTGCAATGGAGGAGATGCCTATAGAGGCACTTAAATCATGGCAAGGGTACCTTCTTGTGCATACTATAGAGGAGTCCACAAACTTGGGGAGTGTCTTTGTTGAAGTCTCTTTCCATATACCTATTGCTAAAGGTTAATGATTACATAATGAAGTGTAATATGGAGTGTACAGACTAGTAACAAAGATAGCAAGAACAGGTTCGTATATGGCCAAATGGATCTCATGTGCAATCATCTTCTCATCTCAAAAGATAATTTTCTTTTAGACAACATAGGAAATGTATGTTGCCACATTTTCAATGCAAGAACCTTGTATTCCACAAAGAATGCAACCAAGTCACATCTATTTTTCTCATTTTAATCATTGACCTATAGTGTATAACCTTTAGGGCTTAATATATTTGGACCTTTGAGCATCATGTTTTCCCAAGCTACAATTGCAGGATGATGCAATCCTGGCTAATAAAAACAAGTGAAATGAGTAGATATATAGATAACAATTTGTCCCACATTGCTCATGTAAGGTGATTTTTTGTTCTTTAAATACCCCACCACTTACATTATGAGTCATCTTAAAGAAATGGCACTTTTGGAGGAAGAATGCTCACATGGGCCCTAGCCAGCTAAGGGGACTAAAGAAATTTTGAATGACATTAGTGGAGGATGTGTGAGCCAAGGAACAAACCAAGAGGTGACATGTGGCATCTAGCTCAACGAATTACAGCACAACACTTGGCATGATGTTTGAGGTCAAAAATTGCATGGGAGATCCAAAATTGATGCTCCAAATTTTGTCACATGGCGAGATTCGACAGCAGGCACTTCTTTGCATTGTGAACATGCGTAAAAGTTAGAGAAAGTGAGCAAGCACCTTGCCACCACGTGGTAGTGGGCCCGGGTCAACAATGACATGCAAAGGGAAGAGATTGAGCCAATAACAAGGTGCCACATGTTAGTGATGTGGCAGTCACCTAACAGGTGATGATGTGGCAGTGACCAAGTAGCTAGAGAGCCAATAAAATAGTGACATATGGCAATGTTTTGAGGACCAATCCAGGTGGTAGATGATGGTGCAAAATTAGACTAATCATGTGCTAACATGTGGTAGAAGGTGGTCAACATAGGTTTGACCTAAATGGAAATAGAGGGGAAATTTTTCAAAATGCAAAATTATTAATTTTTTATTATCCTTTTAGTTCTAAACATGCAAAAAAAATAATAATAATAAATGGATATATCATAAAGATTGAACTTTAGGGTTTTTTAAATTTTTACATTAAAAAACATAGCACTATCATATACTATTGGAACTGGGAGAGAATGAACTTTCTAGTTTTGAAGTTTTTTTTTTTTCACAGGAAGAAGTATATTGGAGCTATTCATGGTTTTATACCAGATGCTCATTTTTCAGCCACATTCAGTTAAGGTAGTTCAGATTTGATTTTTGGCAAAATGGTGAACTGGGTGAATGCCAAAGGCAATAAGATTTCAGTTAGGGATGGATTTTCTCACCTCCAAGTTATTTTAGAGAAGGTTATATCAAAATTTCAGATGCATACCTAATTTTTTTAGCAGAACAAGTGTTTTTCATCAATTAGAGGAGATATTTCAAGTTTTCTACACACAATGATGAGATTGTTTTTTAGATTTTTGTTGTAAAGAGAAGAAAGATGCTTTGTAATAGTAGGGAATGAAGATTCAAGTGGTCACATGTCATTTCCATATCAAATTTAGGATTTCATTCCTTTCCTATATCATTATCTTTCTCTCTTGTTGTAGGGGTTCCAGTTTTTGATATTTTTCATTGTTGTGATACGATATTGGTTGCAGTTAGTATTTGATGCCACAAGGTTGGATCCAGAACTATATTTCCACTATTTCTTTAGTTTTCTCTCTTGTATGAATAGTAGTAATGAAGTTAATGTAGATAGTTATGATATTTTCAGTAGTTTTATGGTTCATTTACGTGCATCTTGAATGTATAGTTTCAAAGAAATGAATACAATGAACAACAAACTTCTTAGTTTCATTCTGATTCTCATCTCATATATCTATAGTTTTCAATGTTTTGTGGTTTAGGGGCAAAGGCCTTAGACTTGTTCACATCCCCTTAAGGTTTTATGTCTTGTATGTTTTGTTGTTGGAACAAAGAGCCAAGTAAAAGCTTGATATATTTGATAGGGTTGTGAATTATTTCAGAAGGATATTTCATGAGAATGAGGTCTTTATAAACACCAATGTCTAATTCACAAAGTGATAGGATAGATCTAATATCTTGATGTATGAAATATGTCAGTAGTCTCATAGATGTATGTAAGTCATTTATGGAACTGCCCAATAGATAAAGCACTGATTAGCTATATCATTAATTTGTTCTTATCATTGCATATTAAGGGATTTGCTGAAATAAAATTTATAATCATCCATTTCCATTTCCATTTAAGATTTGAAAGGATGCCCTCACTCAGCTTGTGGATTTCATAGGATTTGCAATTTGCTACTACATATCTTTGTCATTGCATGAGTATAGGAGAAATAAGGGTTGTATCTACTTTGTTAGATTCAAGTGTATGCTTTTGAACAACTGGTACCATATAAATGAATTTGAGGTACACCCACCTAGGTTTTGTAGAGCCTAAAGTAGAAGAAGGGTCTAACCTTATATTTGGCCCAGTGTCTGAAAGGTTATGTCATAGATGGGAAGTAGCTACCCCTAGATGTATTTTGTTCTCATCGGGATAATTTGAAGCATAAAATTTTTAAACACCAACAATAGCAACTTGAGGTAGCAAGATACGAACTAAGGAAATCTCTAAAAAAGAGAAAGGATATGGCCATTCAGCTAAATGACATAAATTATGAAGAAGATTTTACTCAAGGATTGTTTGACACTGGAAATTCAAATGAAAATGATGCAGCCATTGCAAATCTACTTGAGAAGAATAGTATCCTAAATGAATAAGTCAAAGGACTAAATAGAGAACATGAAATTTAGTTAGTAATGCTATGTCAAGTGACTAAACAAAAGAAGAAAGTTGAAGAAGACAAGGTTGTGGCTGAGGAAGACAAAAGATAAATGGCAATCAGACTTGAAGAAAGGTCATCTGATGTGTAAAAGATTACAAACAATCAACTAGACATGATGAATCAACTAATGCTCGCAAATCAACAATTAAATAGGAAGGACATGGAAATAGAAAATATGGGATCACAGACTGGTCTATTTAGGAATGAGTTAAGATCAGAGACAAAACTTGTGGAAAGAATAAACAAACCCAATGAAGAAATAAAGTACCTTGAAGAACTGATGAAATCACCTAGGTCATCTAGCAACACTTCTAAACAAGAACATATAAAGAAACACTCATCTATTGAAGAAAGAGAATCATCCAAGAGTGGAAAGCTAAGAAATGTAAAGTCAAAAGGCAAGCCTACATGTTATCATTGTGGTAGACTTGGTCATATTTCAAACATATGTAGAAGCAAAAATGGTATGCAAAACCCTAAACCTAAGTTTACTAGTTATTGTTTTTACTGCAAGAAGCAATGACATCAAAACATGTGTGTAGATCAAAAATGAAGAATAGATCTAATGCACCTAGATTTGAAGGGTATTGTTATAATTGTCAAAAGTTTGGACATAGAGTATGTGAATGAAAATCAAAGGCAAAACCCTACTAGACAAACAGGAATGCACCTAAGAAAGTTTGTTATAATTGTCATGAGATTGGACATGCAAATAAGAATTGCAAGACTCAAATGCCAGAATCAAATAATTAACACAAAAAAGGTAAATGAAAAGTGCATGTTGGACAAACAAATAAGGAAATGAATCAAACCTAAAAGAAAAAGGTGGAAGTTGGAGGTAGTGGAACAAATAAAATTAAGGTGACCCTATCCAATGGAGAAGTTGATTACATCAAGTCAAATTGATCAAGAAAGGTATGTAAGGGATTGCATATTTAATAATTTATCTTACATTAATTCCTAACATAAAATGTGCTAAAGTTCATATATGTATAAGTAAAGATGCATAAGAATATATTTATGAAAAGAATAGTGCAAAAAAATCATTTATACAATGGGTTTCAAACTTCAATAAAAATTATTTATATTGACTAAGAATTGCAATATGGACTGAGTATGTCAATGCCAAACTTATGCATAGGTCGAGTTAGATGGAATAGATTGAGTTGTATAATGAAGGCTGAGTTCAAAGGCACAATATCAATCGTAACAGCTAGATTCCACCTAATAGTGAATGTAGGGTTAATGGAGACTCTAATTCAAGAAAAATAAAGTATATATTGGAAATTTAAAGATATTTTTCACAACTTGCATTTAGATTTCAAGAGCACAAAACAATTTGCAAAAGTGATTTAAGGCAAAAGTTTGATCAAGTGAAGATTTAAGTTGTGCCAAGTTATTTAGAGGACAAAGTTTCAAAACCCTAACAAGGAAATATGGAATCTTCATCATTTGGAGGAAAGAATCAAGGAGCGGAGGTAAGTAACATTCAATTAGTGAAGAATGATGCTTGTCCTCTATCAAAATTTAGTGTTATTCCTTAGATTTCTATGAAAGGTGATTCAAAGGGTGTGTTATCATCAATACCACCTAAAGTTATTATGATCCATGATGTATAAAGTTGTTACATGTGTAAAATTGGAGAAGTTGGTGATTATAAGATTCAAGAAGTATATGAAAAATTATGTGATGGAGTATTGAAGGATGAATTCAAATTTTTTGATAGGAAAGAGTTAACTTGTGCCTAGATTTTTCTAGGAATTTTAAGATTGAATGGACTAAGGTAATAATAAGAGGAATCTGTGATATGAAGTTATGGCGAGATAATGGACCTATTGGGATATCAAAGAAGACAATTCACAAGGTTATTGGGTATCCTACATTGGACAAGAAGAAGACTATGTGTTGTTTGAGCTGAGAAGAAATTGAGGCAAACACAAAGGCCAAATGCAATGGATGAGGGATGTCCATCTTTACCATTACAAATCCAATGATTGAGTTCATAGTGAGAATGATTTCTCACAAATTTTACTAGTCGAGTAGATTGAGCAGTGTGCCATGTGTGGTAGTTAGCCAAGTATGGAAGATTGTTATGAAGGATCATGAATATATGATCTTGCTGAGTTGCAAAGATAACAGTTGGTAGAAAACCTAACATCAACCAAGAAAGAAAAGAATTTGATGTGTAAGTTTGGATCACTGATTTTGTGTTTTTTTTTTATGTTCAAAATTATTTTCTTGCTATTGGAAATATTGTTTAGGAGAAAAGAAAACCCATCAAAAGATAGATTAGTGAATACATAACTCAATTAGGAGAAATTTTTTAGAATTTTATGGATATGTATTTTGAAGAGTTTAAACAAAGAATAAAGAAAATGATAAGGATCCCAACAGACCTAGTGATGGAATACTATAATGATGTATTCTTTCTACTAGACATGGATAATACATTTGTACAGGTAGTGAAGCCTAGGAAAGAATGGCTCAAATCATTTGATTATGAAATTTAGAGTGAAAATGTAAGTGCAAATATTGATGCACTACTTAAAGAAGAAATTGATGTAGAAGCATAACTCTTTGGGAAGTATGAAGAAGCTAAGGAAAGAATCACAGTTGATATCAAAATAGCTTCAAAAGAGAAGATAAGAAACAAAATGGTTGAAGACCTAGAAGAGAAACTAGGCACTAATAGAAAAGGAAATGAATCTTTGAAGATTACTCATCTTGGTGAATATGAAGACAAAGAACATGGTGATGAGGAAGAGGAGTAAGGAGAAGGAGATTAGGGTAAAGCCATAGTAGTTTCCACTCCACTAGAGAAGAAGGCTAAAACTATGAAATCACAAAGCCTAAAGAAAAGGAGGTTACAAAGAAGCTAGCAGTGGCACTACTCTCTCCTCCCACATCGACTAAGCCAAGAACCAGGGTGGCACTAGCTAGTGTTGACCCATCAGCAAAGAAAGGGGTAGTTAAGATTACCAAACTAAGTGGCTCCAACTCAAAAAGAAAGAAAAATCAAGCCTATATGAGCCAGACAAAGAGAAGATGGTTAGTAAAAAAGAAAGAAGATGAAGAGGAAGATGCAAAGAGTACCAAATGAGATGAATTGGGACATCACCATGTTGCATTACCTAAAAGACCAAAGAATATTGTTAAGCTATGTGTCAACATTAGAAGTTATGCATGATTATCAAGTTTTTGATTTGTAAAGTATGGTACATTGAATAATGATGACAAATACAAAGTAGAAAGGTCATGATAGATATGATGGCTAATAATAATTGGTTCCTACTAAATTGGAAAAGAAGATTCTAATTTATTTGTACAATAAATTAGAAAGGAAGTGGCAATAGGCATCAGAAGTAGAGAAACAAATTAGAGAAGGTACTTTGGCCAAAATTATGCTTGAGTTGTCAAGAGATTAGAAGTCAAAATTTTTGAAAAAGTATAGGAATTGATTTTATCCTAACTTCATGATTTTTATGATTCTTTAGAATAAGAATGAAGTTGTAGTACAAAAAGATGAGTTATTATGGAAAATAATATTTGGTCTAACAACTAAAGGAGTTGAACAGGAGAAAACAATAGAGATTGTGACCATCAAATATGATCAGAGTGATGAAGAAAGCTCAAGTATGTCAAGCCCACAAGGCAAAATTTTACCTATGCATGCCATCATACCTAAATATCTAGTTGCTGAGAAAAAAAATCCCTCAGATGCCAAAGAAAAAGAGCAAGAGGCAGAGCAAATAACCAAAGACACTAATGTAGAAATTTCTACCACAGGTCAAGAAGGACCAAATGTTTTAGGACCTCAAATTGAGGGAAGCAAGGAAATAGGCTATAGAACAACCAATATAGTGTTGAGTGCTACAATTTTTGTCTCAAACACTAAATTTCAAACAAGACCAATTGGTGACACCCCATCATCTACTCCTACTAAAGTAGTGTCAAGCAGCAACACTATGTCCCCTAGAAAAGGAAAAGAAATAAAGGATAGTTCTCTAGCTATCAATGTTAGTCTAGATGAAGTTATTGAGATGCCAAAATGGGATTTAGAAAATCTCACTTTGGAACAACTATCATTTTGTAGGATATTTTGGCAAAGAAGAATAAATAGGAAGAAATAAAAAGAGAGTAGCAACAAAAACAAGTGTTGCATGATATAAAGGAAATATGCATTGATGCTTTTGATGTACAAAATATTGATGGGAAAGACCCAATTATTTCATGGCTTGTACAAATTGTTGAAAAAATAAATGCTAGAAATATTGAAGCAAACAAGAAGTTAACGGCATGGTCAGCAAAGAAATTTGAGAATAAAGTTATATAGAAAATCTCTACAACTATTGCCAAGTGAAAGGTTGAATTGCAGGCACGTGTATAGAACACATAAGAGCTTATACATAAGATACAACATTTTTATAATATTTTATGTGATGTACCAAGATTCACAAATGATTTTTAGGCAAACATACATCGGATTCATCCTGAAATGAAGAAAATAGGTAGCTTTATTTCATAGTCGGATGAATCTAGTACTATGCATTATAATAAGCTATTGTTTACACAAGGAGGATTGGTCAAATTAAAAATAGCTAATAGAAACATGAGGGCCAAATTGATCTTAATCCAGTCAATATTGATAACTCGTCTAGAGTTTATGCAATGTAAACTAAAATCAGTAAAGGATATAACTCAAATAGATCATAATCTCTCAATTATTGACAATTTAATTGATTTAGTAGCAAGATTGAAACTATAGATTCATGTTTTGGAATAACCTAGAACCACATGGGATCATGCTCTTTCCATGATCAACTAGATTCACAAATATTTATTGAAAAATATGGTTTTATTCCACCCACTCAACCCTAGCAACATCCATGAGTGCCAAAAATAAGGGGGAATGTAATACTGAATGAGATGGTGATGAGATTAGGAAGTAAACAAGAGTTGGAGTTCAGAGTTCAAAAGAGTGACATAGACACAATCAAACTATTTAGTCATGTACTATATGTATTATTATCTTGTTGACTAATTGTTCAATTAGTTTTGAGGTTCTATAGAAACTGAGTCATAAGCTTAAGGGGAGTACTCTTATTCTTATTCTTTTATTGTAATGATGTAATCATGAAAAAGTGTTTTTTATACTAATAGCAAAGGGGGAGATTGATGGTATCTCTAAATCTTGTTTTCTGTTAGTGTCAAACACTTGGTCATATATAAGGTAGAGTTAGTCAGTCATCACAGTGATCGAGCTACTCTATATAGGCTTAATCATATGAAGATTTTTAAATAAACATGTATATGCTAAGATCTATAGGATTTTTAGTCCAAGATGAGTATGATGAATGTCAAGAAGACATAGCACATTGATGCCAAGTTATACAAAAAGGGTCGAGTATAGTTAAGGCCAAGTTATAATAGCAAGAACAATGATGACCAAGCATTAGAGACAGCTTATGTGCCAAGAAACACAGAGTAGACATTAAAGTTTGAAATGATACAAACTTTGAGGTAAACCATTTCAATCTAATATAAACATGACATTTAATATTTGTAGAGGTTTTTATAGAGGCTAGTACAAATCTATGACATGGATCACAAGTCCCTATGAGTGGTGAACAACCAATCAAAGGAAAAGGGAAGAGTCTAGAAAACTCTTTAGAAATTTTTATTTAGACACATCAAAACCCTATTTTTATATAGATAATGAGTGAGCAAGATATGTGTGCAATCACTAAGCAGATCAAAGGGTGATAGTGTGAACATTGCAAATAAGGAAAAGGAGTTAAGCTTGATATTGCATGTAAGAGAGAATTTGTGAAGAATAGAGATAGTGACCTTATGAAGGAGTGAGGGAAAGAGTAAAGATATATCAAATCAAAGATCATATTAGAATTGAAGAGAGGATATCCATAATCAGTAGTAGAGTGTAGACTGAAGGATCATGTACTGAATCATAACTAAGTTAGGGATAATCTCTTAACAGAGTGGTTTTAACAGACCTTTTGTAATCTCTTAACCAAGTCCTTACTTTATTGTAAGTATAAAATCCTCTCACAAGGTAAGACCTAATAGTATTAATATCCTTTAACTGGGAAGACCCCTCATAAGGTAGATCATCAGAAGTGATCAAAATTGTAACCCTAATAGGTTAACTATATTACTACAGTAGTAAAGATTTTTGGGTGTCATCCCCACTCAAGTTTTACCTTCACCTTGGAGGGTTTCTGGGTAATCAAATATTTGTGTTATGTGTTTACATTTCATTCATGTGATTGATAGTTAAATCTATATGTTACAACATTCAACTTTACAAATTATGTTATGCATGAATTAGATATGAGATGAAAAATGTGGGGAACACAATAAAGTTTTTTTAACTAATAAAAGTTTTATAGAATTTGATTCACCCTCCCCCCACATTATCTTGTCTCCCAATTAAGACTTCCAACAATACACACACACACACACATATGTATATATACATATACATATATGTATATGTATATATACATATACATATATGTATATGTATATACATACATACATATATGTATATGTATATACATACATACATATATGCATACATAATATATATGTGTATATATATATGTGTGTGTGTGTGTATATATGTGTGTGTGTGTGTGTGTGTATATATATGTATGTATGTATGTATGTATGTATGTATGTATGTATGTATATGTGCATATATATACATATACATATACATTTATACATACATACATATACATATATATAGGCATATGATTAATATACTATAGAGTGAAATCATTTCTTAGTGTTGAGTTCATGAGGATCACTTGCAAATGTACTAAGCACTGCCATAATATATGATATGTATGTTCCAAAGGGAGCTCTCCTCATATTAATAAGCACAAGCCATGAATAGAAAGGGACATGTCTATTTGTTAATTTAATAATTAATATTATAACATATTTATAATATTATTATTATATAAATACAATAAATATAACCATAGTTATATATATATTATTATTATTATATTAATTTATCACATATATAATTATACCTCATGGTATATATATATATATAAGATAAAACATCTAAATTGACTAAAAATTTAACACTCCCTCTTAGTCAAGAAGGGTAAATACAATTTGATAATCGAGGATAATGGTCCATCACTATTTTACTCAACCTGTAGACATTCAATTTAATGATGTCTAAGCTCTTGGTAGAACACTTAGTATGCATTTATAAAAATAGCTCAAAGATATTATAATTAATGTCTAAGCTCTTAGTCATAAGTCCCACAAAATGCATACTTACAAATATCTCTAATATGTATTTATACAAATAAATAAAAGATAGTCAATTTAATGACATCTAAGCACATAGTTGTAGGTCTCATGAAATACATGTTGACATGATTTAAGTACAACACTTGCTCAAAATGTATAGAACAAAATTTTGGCCAACTAAAGTTGTCACAC
This sequence comes from Cupressus sempervirens, assembly GCA_028749045.1. Classification (NCBI taxonomy): domain Eukaryota; kingdom Viridiplantae; phylum Streptophyta; class Pinopsida; order Cupressales; family Cupressaceae; genus Cupressus; species Cupressus sempervirens. Next base: position 823,199,195 of record CM053786.1, read on the forward strand.
ATAAACACTCCCTCTTAGCTAGGGAGGATAAACACAAGACATATATTATACCATTGGTAATATTATGAATGAAAAAGGATCTCTCTAATTAGAGGACATCCATCATTATGATATCACATTTGATATCATGAGTATTGGTCTCCCAAAATACATGATATTCACCAATTACTCAAATGTATGATATCACATCTGATATCAAGAGTATTGGCCTCCCAAAATATCAATGATATTCCCCAAATACTTTAAATAAGGTTTGATGTCACATCTGATATCAAGAGTATTGGCCTCCCAAAATATCAATGATATTCATTAATTACTTAATAAGGTTTGATATCACATATTATATCAAGAGTATTGGCCTCCCAAAATATCAATGATATTCACCAAGTACTCTTTGAGTAATGGCCTCCCAAAATATCAATGATATTCACCAATTACTCAATAAGGTTTGATATCACATATTATATCAAGAGTATTGGCCTCCCAGAATATCAATAATATTCACCAAGTACTCTTTGAGTAATGGCCTCCCAAAATGTTGAGATGCAAGACATTCACCATATACTCAATTTGTTTGATCCCATCCATCACAATAAGGTGATCTTTCTACACCAAAGGAATCCCATTCAACAAATTGAGTTGTAGAGAAGAGATTAGCTACTGGTTTATCCTAACATGTGCATTAGTCAAATCCTCTAACAAGGTGGACTTAATAGTCTTATGCAGAATCTTCTAACCGGGTATATAATTCATTGTATTGTATAAATCCTTTCACAAGGTGGACCTAACAGTCCTTATTGCTCCTAATAGGGAAGATCACCAAAAGTTGTCCCAACTTTATACTTGAATACTAAAGCTTGTGGGTATCATCCCCACCCTAGTTTTACTTTCTATTTGAAAGGTTTCTAGGTTACCAAATATTGTGTCAACTATTATAAATTTGTATTTCTTTCACCCTTTCATGCATATAATTAGTTCACAAGTTTAATGAAGATCTGAATGGTCAAGAAAATCTACTTTAGAGGATAGAGAGAAAATTTGAGAATAAAGTATTGGATAATGTGGCATAGAAGATTATCATAGATCAAGTGGAACTGTCCACTATTCTTACTTCTTTTGAGAGCACATTTTAGTAAGATCAATTATCTGACCAACTTGTAGGCAGAGTTATTGAGAGAGGAAGCAAGAATTAGGGCTACACTATTAGAAATTCAGAGTATGATAATTCCAAACATGGATGTAATGTAGAAACACATTGTTCATGCAAAGACATTATCCATGACAACACCTTTTCTATTGCTGATCATTTGATGGAATTGTTAGCTGAAGTTCAATTAGCTTTGCACACTTCAAAAGTTTTGCAAGAAAATTGGGACAAAATCATGTCTCTAATTTTGAAGGTATATAGTGATTTCCTCTCACATTTTGGCATTACCTTGTAGATATGTATTTTTTTGGCATTTGTGTTAAAAAGGGGGGAATATAGAATATTACATATATCTATAAGGGGGAAATATAGCCTGCAAAGAATAAGGGGGAAATATGATTATTCAATAGGAATCTATGTATACAACAGAGCTACAAAAAAAATTTAAAAATCAAAATAGAGTTAGTGCTAGTCAAGTATCAGCACAATAGTCAAAACTAAGCTATATAGATTAATAATAATATATATGTATATAGATAGGAGGAATTTTGACTCATCATTATAAGTATTAATATTTTGGTATGATAAGTTTTTTGTCACTAATTCCAAAGGGGGGATTGTTGACCTTATGGTCAGACTATTTTTTAGTCAATGCCAAAACACTTAATCATTTGGTTGGTTTAATTATTTATCAAGCACCACAGAGTTAACCTTGTAGACAATGTCAACTGAGCCAGAATGGAGTGTTAACCAAGAAAGAGAAGAAGGTAGTGATAACCAAGCTAGTTGTGTTAACTAAGCATAAAGAATAGTAGTATTGATCAAGCCTCAATTATAGTCAAGTTTTTGTAGTGTCAGCTGAGCTCTACAATGTTTTCTGAATCATTAGTTTTAACCGAGTTCACACCTACTCATGAGTGATCAATGTGGACTAAGCACTAGTTTCAACTGAGTGCCAGGGTTTGTTGAGTTCATTGTGTTGCCAAGTCTCAAAATATCACCTGAGTGGACTTCTGAACTCGAGTGTCAGCATTAAGCTGACTTAGTTAAGATTATTTAATATAATGTTGTAGCTGACTTCATAAGGTAATTTTTTGGATTGATATATGAGTATGAGAATGTATGAAATATGAAGAGAATATGAGTTTAAAGGCTACAAGCAATATAAGGAAAAGAAAAGTCTCATCCATCATAGTAAGGTGATCTTTCTACTCAAAGGAATCTCGTTCAAATTACCAATTTGTATAGTAGAGATTAGCTACTAGTTCATCCTAACAGGTGCATCAGTCAAATCTTCTAACAAGGTGGACTTGATAGTCTTATGCAAAATCTCCTAACCAAGTACATAGTTCATTATATTGTATAAATCATTTCACAAGGTGGACCTAACATTCCTTATTTCTCCGAATAGGGTAGATCACCAGAAGTGATCTTTTGTAAGCCTTAATAGGCCAAATTTATATTTTAGTTGATGAAGGGTGCTCCCCTTATTACCATGAACACATAACAAGAACAAAGAAACAAAAACAAATGTGAGAACAAAATAAGGAGTTCTTATTGTCACCACAAATATAGAATTATAGAATTTAGATTTATGATATGCTAAACCACATGGGCACCTTAATTACAGTAATCTACAAGACAAAGTTGTGAACTATCACCCAGAGAACTATCCTAGACAATATGTAGACATTTCTTAAATAGGCAATTTTATGTCTCCCAAGAAGGTTCTAGACACTCAAACTTAATACCTAGGGCTGAAAAACCCTAACAATACATATAAAGTCAACCAAATACATTTTTGACATTTATTTTGGATGTTTTAATCAGCCCAACTTTGGAAGACCATAAAACTCAAATCATTGCTCTAATTGGCTATTATAACCACTTTTTGAAAACCCCAGCTCATGATCTACAAGCTCAAATCCATACAAGTGCCCATCAGTCGAGTTTTTGGACCTCATCCATGCACTCTAATGCCTCCAAAAATGAGCCTAAAGTTTTTTTACCAAAATTGCAAACCAAAAATCTGTAATAAATCCATGAATACATATGATATGGCACTGAGCCTCAACTAGTAGGATAATATATCCAAGATGAATATCCACCTCTAAAATAAGGACATTCTAAGCTCATATGACAAACTTACTAAAAATAGTAAGTTCCCAAAACTAGTAACCCCCTGTCTACTAGTCCTTATTAAAATAAAGAAGGCTAAAAATAAAAATATATTTGGGTGATGCAAGATTCCTCTTACACCTAGGATGCTCCTACATCAGACGCCCCGGGTAATTTGAGAAGTGACCCTGTCATGTCTCAGATATTCAAAGGAAAACTAAGATGGTTAACCTCCTCCCTTGCTAACCATGATGGATCCTCTACTAGCCTCCCTTTCCATTTGACCAAGTACTCTTCATAAGTTCTAGTCCTTGTACTTTTTCCAACACGACTATCCAGTATCTCCTCAATCTCTTTTATAGCCAAACTAGCTACTGGAATATTACACTATGCTTTTGCAACTTCATCTCCATCACCTTCTTCATAATATGTTGTTAAATTTTAAATATTAAATACTGGTGAAATATTCAATTCACCAAACAACTCCACTTCATAAGCATTTCCAGAATCATGCCTTTTCACTATCTTGCAGGGTCCAAACTTCTTCATCTTCAGCTTATTATAAGAAACCACTAGAAAATGATCTTTTCTCAAATGAACCATGATTTCATCCCCAATCTAAAATTCCTTATACCTTTTTTTCACTTATTCCTTAGCCTTTTATTGTGTATTTATCTTTATAATGTATTTCCCCACGTCCTCATGGATGTTCTTCAAATGTTCAGCAAATTCTTCTGCTTCAACACTACTTATCTCTCTTTTATCCAACTGCCTCAATTCAGAAGCATTTTTGGGACTGCTCTCATATACAATCTGGAATGGTTATTTACTAGTAATCTTGTTGACAGAATTATAATATACAAATTCTACTTGTGGTAAAATCATATCCCATCCTTTTGGCTTCTCTCTAACCAAACATCTTAGCAAATTTCTAAAACTACAATTCACAACTTTTGTATGTCCATTAGTCTTTGGATGATGTGATGAACTGAACTTTAACTCTATCTTTAACTTCTTCCATAATGTATGCTAGAAATACCCAACAAATTTGGTATCTCGATCTAAAATATACTCTTCAGTAGACCATGTACTCTCACCACTTCTGTGAACAACAACTCTGCCACATGCACAACATCACTAGTCTTCTTGCAAGGAATAAAATGTGCCATCTTTGAAAAACTGCCAACCACCACAAAAATAGAATCATGCCCTCATTGATTCCTTGGTAATCCAAGAACAAAATCCATGTTGATATCCTCCCATGGCTTCTTTGGTACAAGTAATGGCTAATAAAACCATGCATACTACTTCACTCATTTTGCCATCTGACATACTCTACAACTATGTACAAATTTCTTCACATCCTTCTACAACTATGGCCAGTAATAATTCTTAGCAACCAAAGATATGGTTTTATCCTACCAAAATGTCTGGCCGATCCTCCACTATACTTCTCCTTGATGAGATTTTCTCTCATTGAACTTCTTGGAATGCACAATTGGCTTCCTTTGAACAACATACCATCTTGGATTCTAAAATCCAACCACTTTTTCCTGTCAAGAGTAACAGGTTTTGTACAAGCCTTCCATGCTTCAGCAAAATCAGGATCCTTTGGATACAAATTACTGAATTCCTTAGACCCAACCACCTCAATCTATATTGTTTTTAGCAAAAGTTGTCTTCTACTAAGAGCATCTTCAACTCAGTTAGACTTGTCACTCCTGTGTTTCAAGACAAATGTATAACTCTACAAAAACTCAACCCACTTCAAATGCCTTCGATTTAATTTTCCTTGACTATTCAAATATTGCAAAGCTTGATGATTAGTATACAAAACAAACTCCTTAGGAAGAAGATAGTGTCTCCACTTCTTCAATGCTTGAACTATAGCATAAAATTTATGATCATAAATAGAATACTTTCTTTTTACATCATTCAATTTCTCACTAAAATAAGCAACAAGTCTACCTTCTTGTCTCAAAATGACTCCTATTGTAGTACTACTAGCATACAATCTACTTGAAACACATTGTTAAAATCTAGAAGTGCTAAAATATGCTTCTCTATCACTTTCTATTCCAACAGATTAAAACTCTATCTACTCCTATAGTCCACTGAAATTCTTTCCTATCCCCTCTCATTGTTTCAGTTAAAGGTCCAAAAATACTACTAAAACCTCTTATGAACTTATGTAAAATCTAGCCAATCTATGAAAAGATCTTTACCTCTATAGCACTCTTTGGAGTAGGTCATTCCAAGATAGCCTTCAATTTTTTGGGGTCCATTTTCAAACCTTCTATTGAGACTACAAATCCTAGGTATGCCAATTCCTTCTTCAATAAATTGCACTTCTTCAAGTTTATTAGAAACTTTTCTCCCCTCAACTTAACAAACACCTTTTGGATATACATCAAATGCTCCTCCAATGTTTTACTAAAGATCAAAATTTCATCTAGGTAAGCAATGAAAAACTTTCTTGGAAACTCCTTCAGTGCCTCATTCATGAGCCTCATGAAAGTGCTTGGTGCATTGGTTAGCCCAAAAGGCATGACTGACCACTCTTGTAGTCCTTCCCTTGTCTTGAAAGCATTCTTCCACTCATTACCTTCTTTGATGTGAATTTGATGGTATCCACTCTTTAGAGCTATCTTTGTGAAATACTCATCTCCACTCAAATAGTCTATAATATCATCCATCCTTGATAATGGAAATATATACCTAATTATGATATTTTTAATAGTGTGAGAATCCATGTACATCCTCCATTCTCCATTCTTCTTTAATGCTAATACTATTGGTACAACACATGGACTCAGACTATCTCAAATCAACCCCTTCAGTAACAACTCATGAACTTGCCTATTCATCTCTTCACTTTCTACTAGTGTCATTCTATGTGCTACCTTGTTTGGAAAATTGGATCCTGGAATCAAATCCATTTGGTGACTAATCTTCCTCATTGGTGGCAATCTATTAGGTACATTATCTAACACAATATTAGAAAACTCTCCCAACATATCTACAACTTTTTAAGGTACATCATATACTTCTTCTTTACAATCTTTTGGAATTATAGTAAAACACATATTCTCACACTTCATACCATAGAGAAACTCTTTTCATCAATGAAACATTTTCTGGCAACACTATATACATTTTCCTTTTTCTCCTTCAATGGCTTCAACTTATGTTTCACTCCATCCTTTGTCAAAGTGTAGGTATTTGCTCACCCATCGTGTACAACAGGCTTGTCAAACTACCATGGCATACCCATCAACATCTAACATATGTCCATAGATATGATATCACAAAGTACCTCATCCTGGTAGCTTCCAATCTTGAACTTCACTAAGCACTGCTCACTAACCATGACCTTGTGGTCATCTTGCACCCAAGCAACATGGTATGGATGTAGGTGTTTCTATCTCTTCAACTTCAAATTTGTGACCATCATTTTTGACACCAAATTATTCATACTTCTACCATCAATGATCAGATCACAACACTTATCCTCACATTTGTACCTAGTGTGAAAAAAACTCCTCCTTTGATCAAGTTCATTCTCACCACTCAATAGGACTCTTTTTTTAACTAGAACTTCTCCTCTTTTAGCATCTTTAGAATGTGATGATCTAGCATCTTCATCAACATGTACAACTCTCATCTAGCCTTTTGTTCTTTGATCTATCCTTCCTTGGCACTGGGAACATTTAAATTCTCCATGCCCTTCTTCTCTATAGTGAAAACATTTCCCATAGAAACCTCCCCTTCCAAATCCTTCTCCTCTGCCTCTTCCTCTCTGATCTCTATTGTTCTAATCATGGAAACAATTGGAATTATTTACCTTTTACTTCTAACTACTACTTCCAGCCTCATTCTTGTTCTTTTGATCATCATTTCGGCCTCCATGAGATTGTCTGCTAGATCTTCCACTACCACCTCTTCCACTATTCTCGTTGTCAAACTTTTTGCTTAGTTTCTCCTCAACTCTTAGGGAAAATTGGTATGCCTCCTCAATACTAAGCACTTGAACAAGACTCATCTCATCTGGAATGCTTGGCCTTAACCCATTAAGATAATGAGTAACTTTCTCCTTATCAACTTATACATGGCCAGTTCTAATGGGAACTCGATAGAACTCTTTGGTATACTCTTGAACATATTTTCCTGCTTGCTTTAACCCTTGCATTTTCTTAAATAGATCAAGTTCATAATCAATGAGAATGAATTGTCACTTCATTTTAGCTACCATCTGATCCCATCTAGTAATTTTTTCCCTTCCTCTTTTATTTAAATCCAACTGGATCTCCTGCCACCAGATCTTTACATGACCCTTCATTTTGGCCTTCGCAAACTTGACCCTATTTGGATCTTCAATATTTTCATATTCAAAATAATTTTCCAGCCCATTGATCTAGTGGATCAATTCTTCTGGGTTCAGATTTCCCAAAAATATGGGAACATCAAACTTAGGTCTTTTTCCAATACTAGAAATGGCCTTAAAAGGATTTGCCTCCTCTAGGTTAAGAACTTCCTCTATTGTGTCTAGGTCCGCATTTCCTTCTTCTTCTCTTTCATCATCTCCTATGACAAGATTCATTCCTATGTGCATTTTTTCTTGAATTTCTTGCATTTTCCTCTAGAGGGTTCTAAAATCCTCAAGTGTAACACCTTCAACTCTTTCACCATGCTCTCTTCGTAGAGGTATTTTTGTGCCTCTAGTTAAACCCTAGTGCAAACTACCTCACAATCAATGATCTGTCTACACACTCAGCCTAAACCACAGTCCTAGTGTGAACTGCCTCAGATTTTGTGATCTATTCACACACTGAAGAACTCCATCTCTGATACCAATTGATGAAGGGTGCTCCCCTTATACCATAAACATAACATAAACAAAGAAATAACAACAAATCTAAGAAAAAAATATGGACTTCTTATTATCACCACAAATATGGAATTACAAAATTTAGATTTACAATATGCTAACCTACATGGGCACCTTCATTACAGTAATCTACAAGACAAAGCTGTGAACTATCACCCAGAGTTGTCTTAGACAATGTTCAACCATTTTTTAAATAGGCAATTTTATGCCACTCTGGAAGGTTTTAAACATTCAAACTTTATACCTAGGGCTAACAAACCCTAACAATACCTATAAAGTCATTCAAATACATTTTTGACATTTATTTTGAATTTTTTGGTTGGCCCAACTTTGGAAGACCATAACTCTTGAACCATTACTTTAATTGGCTATTATAACCACTTTTTGAAAACCCTAGCTCCTGATCTATAGAGTTCAACAATGTGCAAGCATCCATCTGTCAATTTTTTGGACCTCATTCAGACACTTTAAGGCCTCCAATAGTGATCCTAAAGTTTTTTTACCAAAATTACAAACCAAAAATTTGCAATAAATCCATGAATACTTATGATATGGTATTGAGCCTCAACTAGTAGGCTAATATATCGAAGATGAATATCCACCTTTGAAATCAAGACATTCTAAGCCCATATGACAAACTTACTAAAGTTCCTAGAAATAGTAACCCCCCTATGTACTAGTCCTTATTAAAATAAAATATGTTGAAAATAAAAATATATTTGGGTGATGCAAGATTGCTCTTACCCCCAGGATGCTCCTGCATTAGCAGTACTGCAGCTTGTGGGTATCATCCCCACCGTAGTTTTACTTTCTATTTGGAAAGTTTTTGGGTTACCAAATATTGTGTCATCTATTATGAATTCTTTATTGCTTTCAATATTTCATGCATGCAATTAGATTAGTTTAGTTTATGAAGGGCTAATTATTGAATTAAAGTTAAAGTTGAATTACCTTCTCCTAATTACCTTGATGGCGGGTCTATTTTATGTGGCATGCAATTTCTTACATTATTAGTGGTTGATGTGGATAACATTTTATGAGTGGTGAAGTCAAAGAAAGTAAAATACGTTCTTACTCATCTCGATAACTTTATGCAGGATATAGTTTATTTTCCTCCTTGTAAATCCTTAAATCTCTCACTAAAACTTATAACTCTTGGTGCCTCCACCATCAACATGGTCACCTCGATTCAAGAACTCATAATATAGTCCCTATCATAAATAATACTTATCCCCCTAAATCACAAATTTGGTGGTGCTCATGTGAAGTGTCAATCATATAATCTTACACCATATCATGTGTATCCTTCATTAAGGCCAGTTTACCAAACATATGTTTGTTTATATATTTGTTTTGTTTGTTCCTCATTTCGATCAAGAATATTTGTTACTTCTTATTTTTCTTGTCCTGCGGGTACAATGTTCGATAGAAACCCAATTGGTCCACGAGATTGTGGGTCTAGCCCATTAGTTGTGATCCACATACACTTTTTAGAGGTCGAGGAACTAACATGTCATCTTTGGCCCATTTATGACATGATTTACTTGCCTTCCTTAGATTCATTTCTCTTCCCTTTCTGTACCCCACGTCACCTTCATTTATTGTTTTCTTTATCTCTCCATGTCCAGACATTTTCTTACTGGTATTTTCATAATTTTTTTCCCTTTATATGGCCTCTCTTTATGAATTATTTAGTGAAAAAATCCTTTTGATCATGTACCTCTTTCCTTGACTGACTGTTGTGCAATGTAATTAATCCAAGTTGTGGATTGATCTATTCTTATGTCACACTTAATCCAACATCCCAATCTCATGGCATTTTATCCACTTTAAGCATTTGAAGTCTTTGACATGCCTAAGGTTGCAATCTTAAACTCTCATTCTGATATACCTGCTCTGATCATACTTGGGAATATTGAAATCCTCATATAATACCAATTTATATACACTTTGAAATGAAACTACATATGCAAGTGGTGTCAATATGATATGCACTTATACTAAAAAATGTCTTTGATTCCAGATATTGGAGGCTCATTATTTATCTCGCTATGGAAGAAAAGTGTGTTTGGAAACACTGTTATCGAATGGACTCACCATATATGGTAACATACACTAATATAAGAGTTGTTCACCACCATAAAGATCCCTAAGACTGGATGGCTCTGATATCATGTTGAGTTCATGAGGATCACTTGTAGATGTACTAAGCACTACCATGATATATGGTATGTCTGTTCCAAAGGTAGCTCTCCTCATATTAATAAGCACAAGCCATGAATAGAAATGTCCCTTAAAGGGACATGTCTATTTGTTAATTTAAAAATTAATATTATAACATATTTATAATATTATTATTATATAAATATAATAAATTTAACCATAGTTATATATATTATTATTATATTAATTTATCATATATACAATTATATCTCATGATATATATATAGGATAAAGAAATATGAATTGACTAAAACTTTAACACTTAGCAACTAAAACATTATATTAAAAAATATATAATTATATTATTTTCATTTTCTAACTATTTATTTAGTTTGATCGAATCAAATCTTACATTATTGGAATGGTTTAGTGTTTATATTTCTATCTTGTTAGGTGTCATGATTTCGTCCAATCTGTTGGCACATATTTTGTATATTTGTAGACAAACAATCATTTTTAAAAATTTACAATTGGAAAGACACTTGTCATAAATCTATGACCTAGATTAGTTAAAACCTAATGTAATGTCATTTGAAAAATTCATTACTAGAAAATAAAATCTATAGAGATCACTTTGTAGATGGAAACAAATAAGCTAAAATAATTTTGTTACCTTTTTCAAATTTCTCATCATTTTTAAGTTTTTGAAACTCAAAGGTAAATAAAATAGATACAATTAGATTTTTCTTCCTTATTTCCAATTTATTCACTTATTCTCTATTTGTTCACTTTTTTTTCTACGTGATTAATTAAATCTTGAAACCCTATAATGGTAGCTACTTACTTAGCTTGTAGCCAATAGTTTGTAATAGACAAATTATAATGAAACATATTTCATAAATTGATCTTTCTCTATACTATTGGCATCTTGCAGTAAGAATTGTAAGACATTATTACAATGTCTAATTAAATATTATTCAAAACACAATGAAAGGAAAATGAGAAGTTTGCATAGTTCTTCACATATTTAAACATCGATTTCTTAATTGCACAAAATATTGAAGACCTAATAAATGAATGCACATATATCATTGAAATTGTATTGCTTTAAACTTATAAATAATTTAAAGAATATTTTTAAATAATAATTTATTTATTTTAAAATACTAATAATAATCCCCTTAAGAAGAGCACATTCCTAAACCAAAACTCATCCTAAATAGTTAAGTCAACATTTAAAAAAAAAAGCAAAATTAATCCATCAATGTCATTCAATAATCAAATTTGATCTAATAATTTGAAATCTCAATAAATAACATAATAAAATAAGATTATGTATGTATGTATGTATGTTTGTATGTGTGTGTGTGATATATATATATATATATATATATATATATATATATATATATATATATATATATATATATATATATATATATATATATATATATATATATATATATATATATATATATATATATATATATATATATATATATGGTGTATATAATCAAACAAAAATATTAAACATTGCTTCTTGCCAGTTATGAATCTTTTACCCTAGAACATGAGACCCTTTCTTCAAATAGGAATGGCTACAAGTGACACAACATTTTGTAGATTTAACCCAAATCTCTTGGACATGTCAATACAGCCCTCACTATCCATAGTAATGGACCACTCAAGCTTGTATCCATGATCCCACAGCCAAATGAATCAATCTCTATTCCTTTGGAAGCCCAATGCATGTCCTTCTTCCTACTCCAAATAGTACCAATTCAAAATAGTGGGCTTTATAGTTAATGCTTAATTCCAAAAACCTATATGAATTAAAATTTAAGGCATCTTTACTAGTGCTAGGATCTCTCTCAATGGGCCATGTATTCGCAAGCACTTGAATATTCTCTAAAATAGAAAAACGCTTATCTCACAAGACATATCTTCTTTTTTAAAATCAATAGGCCCAAAGGTCCTCTAGTCCAACCCATATAATTCATTTGGAAAAACATACTATCATGTCCTCTACTACATCTAAAACCCCTTTGTATCATCAAACCACATGACACAAAATTTATCCATTTATTTTTTGTTATGAAATTGGAGACCATCTTATTAGTTTGTGGTGGATATTCATGCATTTATTAGATACAATTATGCTTTTCTATTTAAAAATAATTTTTGAGATTTGTGTATTAGTTATGTATATTTAAATAATTACATCATTTATTTTTTAATTGGTTGATATAAGTATCAACAATAGAAAAAATCGAATAGATTTAATTTTACTTCAAGAAAATCAATTAAATATTCTAACATGAAGAAATTTTAATGTTTGTAAGGTAACAAAGGTAGCTAAAATCTCCAGGACTGAGTATTAATAATAATATTGTAGCATTATAAAGTCATGATCTAGTTACAACTATCCCCACTGGCAATTGTTTCTTGTCCCCTTCTAAGATATAATAGAACCTACCATTTTTGGTTTCTTTCTATCTCTTGATCTAGATCAAAATGGGCTTTGTAGAGGCAATTCAAAAATGGCAATGAAAAATTTAGAGAAAATAGATGAATTTTTAGATGAAAACATTGAGGGTAAAAGTGCATAGATGAGGATGGATACAGTTGCCTAAATTTCATTGAGTTTATTAACATGTATAGGAATTTCCTATTAATTAAAGGGAGATTGATTTTAGGATGTGAGTTGTAAATTAAAACTATAAATATTATATCTCTGAAAGATCAAACCAAATCTAAATCCCACCCTAAATGATCTGCATTTGTGAAGATGTGACAGGAACCATTACATAACATTCCAATCACTACATACCATATGTTGGTAGGAAGGAAATAGTAAATTGACCTAAGAATACCATATACCATTTGATTTAGCTTTTTTTTTGTTAAGTCCCATGAAAGTTTGAAGATGTTAGGGATATTGGTGGACTACACCTCCAACATGTCTAATAACTCTAAAATCTTACCCAATTGACTTCACCAACAAAAACTTCTTGAGAAACCTGATTTCTAGCTCAGTGGAATTTTTGGGTTTCACACCCTAACATCTTTGACATGTCCAATTCCTAAGATAAACTCCAAATAATTTTTAGAGTTGCCAAGTTTTTTTAACCCCTACCATCTTTGACATGTCCAACAACTACAAAGAAAGAATTCTCACAAGCTATATGTCTTTTGTATATTTATTTTATTTTCTCACTTTTTCTCCTCTAACTCCTCTAATTACTCTAAAGTTTTCCTTTGATCTATCTTTTTGTGTGATAGTTTGTCAAGTAATCTTTTTGCTAGGCTTTTATCATGTCTTTTTCAAGATAATTTCCTTTTTCTCTTATAGTTTTATTTGAAATTCCCTTCTCATGCAAATTAAGAAATGACACCCTCATATTTGAAAGGTAAGTTTTCTTCACCCTACCCAATGAAGTATAAGTATCAAGGAAGCACTCAATAATCTAAGTTCATTAATAAACATGCAAATATTCAGGATATTGATTTGGTGAACCTCGATTAGAATTAGTTCCTCAAACAATGTATGCAATAACTAAATGGAACATCGATGTGTATATCTATGATCTTGGTTAGTGTGGTTCCTATGTTAATACAACCAATGGTTATTTAGTCCTCCAAGGTGATTATGAATTTCGCACACCATTATGTATTAAGGAGAAGTTTTAAAGAATACAAGTGGCAGTGTTGCTATGGATTTGTGGCCTAACATAATTAAATAGGTGTTCCACATTCCCAAGGGATACATTTTTTCAAGGATCCCACTTGAGAGTGTGGCACTATGGTACAAGGAGAACCTTGCAATAAAAAAAAGTTAATAATGGAGATGTACTCCATTTGGCCTCCCCTAGGGAAAAAAATTAAGAAAGTTAACATGATACAAGGACACATGGTTATTGATATTGGCTATGTGGATTTTCTATTCATTTGGATGATGGGAAGGACCTTTTCCAATAAATTGGATTCATGGATGGTGCAAGTCATATTAAATATTAGAAAAAAGGAGAACCAAGATTGACTATGCCATAACAATTATGGGTAACCTCCATGATCAGATAGCTTATGTCAAGGAAGATCCTAGATTCTACATGACTTCTTATGGTGTATATGTACTAACTACTAGAGAAGACTTCCCTCATCTCTCCAAGAGGGCATTCCAACAAAATATTACAATATGGCCCCACATGGTGTATCCATAGTTGGTAAATAAGAAATTAACAAATGACAACCTTGAATTTTGAGTAGCAAATCATGCTTAGTTCCTCATGCTAATAGAGCACATTGAAGGGGATTATGCGAAGAGGTTATTTATTAAGGTTGATGATAAAATGAGTCAAGTTGGGGCTTATTATATTCTATACATAACATTCCCTTACATTTTAATGTCTGGAAATATAATGCACCTAGAGAATTTATACATATATTCATCATATAGGTTAATGTTTCTAGAGATTTAGAGGCAACTAAAGAGAACTTAAACACCATTTAAAATAAAGAATAAGAATTGTTAGGGATTTCCACATTTCAATTGGTACTTTCATAATCATGGAGTTAAAGGCTACAACAAATTTCTTTGTTGAATAAGACCATTGCCTTCTCAAGGACCACACATCAATTTGACTAATGTTTGATCCATTTGGATATGTTAGTAAATCCAAAGCTAATGACTATTTCCATGATTCGCATATTAAAGGTCACTGGATAAATTGTGTGGATGATTATGAGTTCCACATAAAGGTTTAAGTTGCATGAACTTAGAGTTGGCATAAATCACACTCAAGTTGGATGTACCTATAATGGTGTGTAATAGAGACAAAGGATGTATTAGATCCCTTGTATAAAAAAAGGTTAGATATATGAGTGCCTAATCCTTAATGTAGAAGTAGATTAGATGGAAAATTATAATATAGATCACAAGGCTATGCCTATCACAAATATCACTCTGGGGTAGATCTCAAAGCTAGTCAAGTTTGATCTTATTCTCATAAATCCTCAATTTCTTGAACCCCAAAAGAAAGACAAGGGAAAATAAAAAAATCATCATCCCCATGTGGGCAAGTATAACTCCCCATAATATAGAAATAACATATCAACATAAAGGAGAGGTGTCACATGAGGTAATTTAGGAGAAACAAAAAGGAAAGAAGAGAAAGACTCAAGTTGAATAACAAGATCTTGGACATGAAGAGACCAAAATCACTAGGTCATGGAAATTAGGTCTATAAGATGAAGAAGAGTAGTGGTATTCTATCTCTTTTCATGAGGCATATGAGAAAGTAATTAGAAGACCTACCAAATTATATGCCACTAGTGAAGAGAATGAGGCTGAGTACTATAATTATTGTTGCCAATAGAAGGAGCCAAATTAAGATCCTACCTTCAATATAATAAGAGCTAATACAATTTGAGGAATTAAATGAACCCATAGAGAGAGAGAGAGAGAGAGAGAGAGAGAGAGAGAGAGAGAGATTTCTTAGTGAAGATCTAAGGTATAATGAGTTTAATTTAGATATTTTTAACTTTGTTTAGTTGACAAATGGAATAAGACACCACAAAGGTCCCAATTCCTATTAGTCAAGCTTTTACTAAGGATCCATAGGTACAAATCCCTAGGATCATTCCTCCAAGCATCATAGAGGAGAGCTATTTACAAACCTGGGTCATTGAGAAATATGCAAACATAGAAAAGGAGGAGTAGTTAGTAGAGGAAGGAGAAATAAGGAAAGAAGTGAGTCCTACTCCAAGGGATCCTAGATGCAATGATTCCCAAACTCATCCTGAGCTTCCTCCCAAATTTGAGAATTCATGTTTTCCACCTATTTTGCCTCCACTCCTCATCCTTAAGGCCATGAGCCTACACTGCTCCCTTCACAAAGGAGGAACCAAGCTTAAGCCAATGAAGATTATTCATCTAGTGTCATTTAGGTATCTAAGCCTAAGACTTTGGTACAATCTGATGAACCCACTTTGTTGTCAAAAAAATTTCTACATGAAAGAGAACCAAAATTACAAAGAATAACATATATTTTTCCATGGTGGGTTATTATTTCCAGCTTCCAACTATCATAAAGAAACTACAATTAATGACATATATGAAATTACATCGGTCAAAGAGTTGGAGAGCATAAATTGCAATATCACATCCACTACATACTAGAGAACAAATGATGCTAGAGGACTACATAGAAATAGACCTCGTGTCAACCTAGAAGAGATGGTGGGAAGACATTGGCTTCAATGGTCCTAAAATACATTTTCAAGTGTGTTGGGTTTCCTACAACATCCCCAATTAAAAATCTTGAAATTTAGCCCCATTTCATTTGTGTTGGTCAAAGGCAAAATTTGCATAGTTTTCTCAAATTTACCATGACTATGTTGTTCTTTATTGTGGTAAAATGGCATTTTAATAAAGTGCATCTAGAAGAATCTTCAAACCATGGATAAGATGGTTCAAACTCAATAGTTCAAATAGTTAAAAAAGTACAGGTTCAGCTAATTTCAACAATTTAAAGAGTTCATAATCAAATGTACAGGTACAAAATCAACAAATAGTTTGCAAGTGCATGTTACACTAGCTCACTAGATTCAAATATTAGGTTAAAAAGTTTGGCTTAAAAATTATAATAGTTCAAATTCATGGTTCAAAAGTTTAGGTTTGTAGATTCACATATTTTGAACTTGAACCATCATACCTATTTCGATTCAAAGTTCAGGGTTCATCGTGCATGGAAGCACAAAGAAAAAGTGATGACTAGTGAAAAAAAAAACATTTTCATGGAAACATCTACAACATTGAACCCTTTGATTGAACCTTGATGTTCAAGGTTCAAAGTTCATATGTGAGAGTTTCAGATGTCTAAGGTTCAAAATGACAATCATGTTCAGAATGACAGTCAAATTTGTATACATATTTGCCAATCAAAAACTATATCCAAAAAATATTTTTAAATATTAAAATAAGAGGAAAACCCACCTACTATTTTAGCCTCAAATGGCCCCAAACTCAAGTTTTTGACATTATGAACTCATATAAAATATTATTTTAATATTTTCAAAATACAATATTATAGATGCCAAGGTCAGTTTACAAAGAAAGCACCATGATATTGTAAGTCAAGTTTGAAAATGGTTTTAAAATTGTCTATAATTTTAAAAAGCATAATTATTTGTACATTATCATGGTCATAAGATGTCTGGTTAACTTATGGTGGAATTATCAAAAATTCATTACAAGTGAAATTATACATTTTCTCACTCTTTTATGTGCACTAATTTAAAACATTTTAATAGTGTTTTAAATTAGTTTTAGAGAAGAAATTTAATACATTTTAATGTTGTTTTAGGACACACAAAATTTAAGGGAATGTGTGCCACCCCTCCCTCCCCCTTCTGCTTCTAAAATGCTAACTTTGACCAGTTTCATAATTACCAGGGTGGTAGTCATGCTCACTTTCATTTGACTATTCATTTTAATGTCATGCAAGCCATGGTAGGGATATGAAAGAACCTTAGCATATCTTTTATATTCCTAAGTCTTTAGTCCTTTATATTTTGTTTTATATGCTTATGTTGATCCAAGTTGTGATCTTATGATTCATGCTTGTTCTCATGATCGCAAGCAGTCATGCCTCAGTCACGTGAAGGGTGGCAAGGGTGTGACAGGATCTTCTCAACAGCCAGTGCAACTTTGCAAGATAAGGGGCTAGTATCTAGTTAATGGTTGTGAGGTTGTGATCAAACCACAATAGTTTAAGTTAAATATGCTTCGCATGGTTGCAGGTAGTTATGGTCAACCTAGGGGTTAGAGTGACAAAGTTACAAAATTCCTTTAGGCACATGGTCGCAGAGTTAAATACTGAACTTAGGGTTTAAGTTGCGAGCATGCGATGAGCTAATGCATGTCATGGTAGGCCCTTGCATATACTTCTTGTTTGCATCATCTCAAGGATAAAGAATATCTCATCGAATAAAGGTTGATCGATTCAATCAATTTCATTCCATTAAGGTGAGTATTCAGTAAGGGTTGCAAGGTTCTAATGGCATCTAGTAGTTCAGTCTAATGATTTGTGCAACATCGCATGGTTAGTTAATAGTTAAGCTTTTCAAGTTTCAAGGTTATGCTACAATCAAAATTCAAACTGGGAGCATGCAAGGGGTTCATCTACAGTTAAAGGTTATGCCTTCGCATCTTCCCTAGGAGTCAATGCTAAATTGTGGTTGGGGTAGCAATAGCATATATGCTTTGTTTGTTCATTCATGGGGTTAGTTGATGAGTTAGGGAAACATGTTGTGATAATGCAAATGACAATCAAATAGTTAAGTTCACAAGTTTGCAACATCACAAAGGATACAAATGCTAAGCCTTAAACAACTACAAAGCTACAAAAAAAAAAGACATAAACATTTAATGGTCTTCACAATGTCTCTTGTTCCAAGTTGTCTTTATGGCTAAAGGTTCCGAGGATGCGACAAAGTTAAGGATACAGCTTTCACATCATCACAGGGACAAGAAATTTTAGACTCCTAATCGCAATGATGGTGTGAGAATGTAAATTTTATGTATGCGGGAGGTCACAATAGTCAAAGGGTTGAAATGATAAAAGGTTGTGAAGCAACGATAGATGTAAAAACATGAAGGTGTCGTGGTTTCATAGAGCTAAGCATCTAGTGAAGGAAATAAGTCATGAAGCCACAAAATAAGGTGATGAACATAGGTCAAGAGACAGTTGAATATCTGAACAAGGTGGTAGAATGCTGAAAGATTATTGTACCACATGGCAAGGTATGAGGTTTGACTCCAGTTGACTTGTTGTTTCATCTGACTTGGCATGTTGAGAATGAAGCAAACAACTCTTTAACAGCGGGTAGGTCCTTGATTACTTGCAGTCACTTTTTTAGTGTTCTCCATGCCTATTTAATGTAGTTTTCATTCCTCCGCTACCATATCAATCCATCTACCCAATCTGATCATTTTATGGTCATGGTTTCTATCTTCTCAAGGATTTTTTTGGTATGAAAAATATGATTTCCTGCATTTGGATGTGTACCAAGATAAAATCTCCCTCCAATCTATAGTAATTATTCTTTGCAACTTTAATGGTAGTAGTTGTGTTTTACTTTAGGGCTAAAGCTACCTTGGTTATATTTGAACTATAAAAGAAAATTTTGTAACCTTTCCAAGGGTCGGTCTTTTTCTGATTCATTACTATTGCATTCCATGCTTTGCTACTATAATTTTCTTTCATCTATGAATGAATGTAATCCTCTTCTTTACCTCATTCTCCCATCAATATTAGTGCAAAACCTTCTTGCCTCTATTGGTGTTTTTTTTTCATTCTTCAATCTACATAACAATATCTTCTCTTTCCTTTGAATGTTATAGAGTGAAGTTCCTTGTGGTATTTCATTTGGTTTCTGATCTGTATGTAACTGTTGGATTAAGATAAAGGTTGAATTAGTGTGTTTTGATGTTATATTGATGAATAATACATTGTTAGGAAGAGATAAGGCTGAAAAAACTATTTTGGTGTATCAATTCATCTAGATTATGTAGTTTTCTTTCATGCATTCCTTCTCCCTTTTCCTCTCAAGAAGTAGATAGATGCATCTTGATAGTAAGGAAGTTGGCCTTCTTCGGAACCTCAATCTCATTGTTCAAATCCCACAACTTGGAGATTGTTTCCATGTTTCACAAGGTTGTCTTTAGGTAAAAACTTCAGGCAAGGGTGCAAACTTTTGTGACGATAGTTATTTCTTTCTCTTTAAAATCAATAATTAGTTATCAAAACTGAATGGTTACAATATTCTCTTTATTACAAAAATTGGAAGATAGAGATATTCTTCTTTTCTGTAGTTAATTGGCTTCTATAAAGGAAGAGATTTTTTAATTTATGTTTGTACCAGAGAAGGGGAGGGAATTTTTATTTTTATTTTTCAATCTTTCATAAGTTGCATGGTTTAAATGGTCTTTTGTCATTTTTATTATGTATTTAAAAGTAGAGAAAAATGCATTTCAGAGCTGTGAGTTTGAGTTTATTTCTTGGATTAGAATTAATTAATAGATTGTTTAAATCATTTTATAATGTTGTATTTTCTATTCCCATTACACATTCATGTTGTCATTAGTAACAAAGAGATAAAGAAGAAAAATAGAGGATATTGGTCAGTGGACATTGTCACCGAGCCATACTATATTGGCTAAGAAAAGAGAAGACAAAGGTATAAGTATGACAGCTATACCCAATCTCAATATACACCAAGCGATCCTATACTCACTGAGTGCAAGCTACACTAAGAAAGTCAACAATCTCTAAGAAGGAAGGACATTAAGTAACAACAAAATTACTAAGCTAGAACAGAGTGTACGTCGTGTTGTATAGAGGACAAATAAATGTTTGAAATAACACATAATCTTATGTGTAACGATCACACTAAATGGGAAACTACATTTACATAGTTCAAGGAAAGGATTTGGTAATATTTATTGGGACATTGATCATTTATGATTATGAGGTAGAAAATAAACTAATGAAAATAAAGGAAAATGAAGGAACATGAAGAGATTATAATTATTCTAGATCATTGATTTTGATCTATGGCATAATATAGATTATTCCTAAGCCCTAATTAGGTTAATGATAAAAAAGGAAAATAGACTTCTATAAAAAGGAGCTATAAGGAACAATTTAAGGTTATTGATGAGATAGTTGTTTAAGTTGCAATTGAAGAAGTATTGAGAAGGGGATATGCTAGAGGAATGACAAGGAAAATCTACTATAGGGGAAATTAGTGAGTAACAAAGAATAGAATCATATTGATCTATAATAGAAGGTGATCAAACATTGAGCAGAAAGAGAGATTAGATTAGCATAGTAAGTTGCATGCATATGAATCAATTACTACTTTCTCTAATCATTGTAATAGGAAAGTCCTTTCACAAGGTAGGCTTAACAATCTTATTTTAAGTCTCTTAATAGAGTACACACTTTGTATAGTGTTGTAAAATCCTTTTAAAAGGTAGGTTCTAGCAGATATTTGGTATTACTCCTAGCTGAATAAGTCACCAGAAGTGACAATATTGTATCCCTAACAAAGAAACCTCTTACTGCAGTAGTGATAGATTCATGGGTACCATCCTTAGTACAATTTTCCCTCTAACCAAGGGTTTTTGTGTGACCAAATTTTCTTTTTTCATGTGTTAATCTTTTATGGTTTTGATTTCAAGTTTATACCAACTTAGAATAGACAAGGTTAATTTCATTTTCAATATGTATGTTAGTGATATATGTTTATCAAGTTGTGAAAAGAACAAGGGCATAGAATATATTTTTTAAGGGTTCAAGTTTTGGGATACTGATACCCCCCCCAACATCCTACCTTTCCTAATTAATCCATCAATCGATATCGGAGTTAGTTCTCTTATTAAGGGGTTTCATCACCTCATTTAAAATATCCAAAGCATGGAAAGGTATTAGGCTTGATAAGACTATTGTGAATCAGAAGTTGGAACTAAGAATGGCCCTAAATCATATCAATGAAATTAAAGAGAAGTTGAAGCAATCACTAAATAAAAGGAAGGAACTTGCACATCAAATGAATGATACAACATATCAAGAAGAGGTGATTAAAGAAATTTATGATGGAAACATGTTCAAGATGAATCATAAGTTGCAATAACAAATCTAATGGAAAAGAATCAAAATCTAACTAAGTAGATGAAATCATTGAAAAGAGAGCAAGAAGTGAAAACTCCAAGGATGTGTGAAATCAAGGAACAAAAGAGACAAGATGAGATGAAAAGAGATTAATTAATGATGATAAGAGGTAGATCACTTCAAGATTGGATGCAAATGATGATGAGATCATGGGACTGACATAGATCCACTATGATTTGGTAAATCAACTACTTAGTGCAAACATTGAGATTGGTAGAAAGATAAAAGAAATAATTATGTTAAGATCTAAGAATGAAAAACTAAAGAATGAGATGAGTGTTGAAAAATATAGAAATGAAAGGCTGAAGAGATTAGAAGATAGTATAAGGAATTTGGATGAGCAATTGAGAGGACAAAGAAGACCAAGAGATACCAATAGACTAGGATTCACTGAATCGTCGACAATCGAGCAAGGAGAATCATCAAAAAAAGAAGAATAAAGAAATGTCTATGCAAATCCTAAGTCTAATAAACCTACTTGCTACCATTCTAGAAAACTTGGACACACAACCAATGACTACAAGAGAAAATCTGGTAGACTAATATTACTTCTAAATTTGATGGTTATTGTTACAATTGCAATAAATATGGTCACCAAGCATATGAATGTAGATCCAAATTCAATCAATCTCCCAAGAAATATGAGTTTAATGGATATTGTTATGCATGCAATAAGTTTGGATACAAGTTACAAAATTATAGATCTCAAAAGAAATCCAACTGGATACTGAGCAAGAAAGGTAATACATTCAATTGGGATTATAATACATGGATAACTTGCACTCCATGTGGAAGATATGGACACATTGCAACCAATCGTATGGGATTAAACTTTGGAGGAAGACCCAAAAATTGAAAGGATATATGAATGGTAAGTTATCATTGTCATAAGGTTGATCATTTAAGCAAAAACTATAGATACCAAGCATTAGAACCTAAAAGAGAAAATATCAAATGTAATTGAAAAGTTGATGTTGATGAAGTATGCAATCAGATGGGAAAGACATGGAAGATGAAGAATCAAGAAAATGAGACATCACATACCATAGTTGGTGATACCTCATCCATTGGTTTAGGTAAACCCATGACCTCTAACTAATTCATGCAAATAGGTATGGAACTACACTTGAATCAATAAATTTCACATATATTCCTATTATATGATGAATTGAAGTCCATATCTACATAATTCTAGATGCATAAGGACAACTCATGAAGTATTCGATAATTAGTAGAGTTGATGAGTCACATAAAGCATAATAGTTAGTAAGAGCATAAGGTTAACTAAAAATGTGAAGTCATAAGAATGAATATTGTTTTAACTAAGAAAAGTTATAAAAATGTTTATTAACCGAGCATTGTGTAGTAACCAAGCAAGGAGTAAATAGTTAGTTTGCAAATGTAGGAGGTGGTAAAGAGCATTTATTATGCCCTACCTAATATTAAAAGCAACATTTTCCATGTATATTAAGGATTGAGATATTTTTTTCTTCACCCTACATTCACAAGATTCAAGAGTGAATTTGAGCGAATAAGAGCTAACTGTGTGTGTGAAGTTTGAGAAATTGATTTCAGATGAGCTATTAGTTTGTGAGTGAATTGAGTAAGGAAGTGTACTAATTGAGCCAATTTTTTAAGCTTTCATCAAGACCCTAAATTACCCTAATGGTGTCAAGCTCTTATATGATGAAGGCTACTAAGCTTAATTGGGTAAGGTTGATATGGAATGAAGATTGCTAAGATCCCAAGTACACATTACACCTTTAAGTGGCAACAAAATTTGATGAAATGGGAGCTCTATCATTGATTCTGGTTAAGGTTTTATCAATACGAGAAACTCATACATTTTACCACTAAAAATTTGGAAAAGTAAGAAATTATTGAATGAGAAATACAAGTAGCAATGTGCTAATGTACAATTGAAAAATGAACATAAAAACATGGAAACAAAGGGATTGACTCATGTTTTATACTTTCCCAAGGTATTCAAAATAGAGTGGATAAGGATAGTATTGATTAGAGTGCACAATATGATGATGTGGCTGGAATGAACCATTGATGATCACCAAGGAAATCATACACATGGTCACTAGATACCCTATAAATGAGAAGAAAAAGGCTATTAAAGTTTACCCAAATAAATAAATTGAAGAGAATAATACAGTTTTATGGGACTTCAGAGAATTGAAGGTTGCTAATATCATTGATCTTGAGATCAGATTCAATACATATGTTGTTGCATATAATATCTTTTAGTCAAGCAAGCCAAAAAATATACCCTATGGTGTTGTTTACCTATCTTATAAGATAGTGAAGAAGGGTACAAAGCTAGACTTGTTGAGCTATTAGTGAAGTAGATGGATGAGAATATGAAGAAAAATTGAGTTGCCAAAATGAACACTTACAAATATGGATTACTATTAGTATGCATATTATTTTACTTGAAAAATTATTTCCCCACCATTGGGATGTTGATTGGGATGTCAAAAGACCAGTTATCTATTAGATAAATGAGTTTATTGAAAGGTTACGTGATAACTTTGATAGTGTAATAAATGCATATTTCAAAGCATTTAAGACGATATAAATCCATCAGAGACATCAAATTCCACCCCCACTTGTTGATAAATACAAGGATGACATTATAGGTCCCAATATTGAAAGGAAAACTCAAAAGATAATAAGTAATCTAGAGGAAACTTTTGGAGAAGAGAAGAATAAGCTTGTCCTAATGATCACCGAGGGAAGAGGAGAAGATGTACAAGGAGACAAAGATAAAGGAAAATCAATTATGTTGGTTACACAAGAGGAGAAGAAAGGAAAGAAGAAAATACATGCAACACCATCTAGCCCCAAGGCCACTAGATCCATAACCGAAGTTGCTACTACTATTGACACACAACCACTCAAGAAGGGAGTTGTTAAAATCACTAAACCCATAAAAAAATAAGTTAAAACATATAAGAAAATGGATGATGTACCTATGTCTTTATCCAATCATCATGAAGAAGAAGAAGGATAAAATTAGTAGTTTAAGAGGAAGACATTGACAAAACTGAATTTGATGATATTAGTCAATTTAGAGTTACAGTGAAAAAAAAAGGCCAAAAATAATTGATGATATGGCTACTTCATTAAGGGATCATGTTGGAATGACATCTTTCAAATATATTAAGTATAAAACCATGAGTGATGAGAAAACATAAGATAGAGGATACTTTGATAGCCATGATGGCCAAGTTCAAATTTGCACCTATAGAAATAGGGAATATGATCCTTGAATAGTTGTATAAGAAGATTGAAAATAGATGGTAGTATGCACTAATTAAAGAGAGACAAATGAGAGAAAGATCACTAGCCACCATAATGCCAAAATTTAATGTTACTAAAACTAGTGAGGCCATGAAATTGCATAAGAAGAGATTTGTATAGAAACTAAGGGCATTACTGGTTTTGATAGGTAAGTTATAGAAAGTTAATGATGCTGGACAAAGAGTTCAATTTTTTTAAAATAATATCAAGGATGTAGAGGATGAATTACAACAAGGGCCATCGATCCTAAGCAATAATATTATCTTGATAACAAAGAATATGACTATGAGAACATGATGGTTCACGACATTGTTGATGATATTCATGATATGGTCAAGGATATAGCTGAAAAATAAGATGATGTGACAATAGAAGATATCACTATAGATGACCCAAATAAAGGAGTGAAGAAAGATGAAAATATTATGGTTCATAACAAGACTAATGCAAAAGGAAAAACAAATACTAAGTCAAAACTTGCAAAGATCCTAGGCTACAAACTTATTATTCAACAGATCAAACAATGCAAGAAGCCTAATACTCAAATTGATTCATCAAATGTAAATACATATACTATTGATTATTTATATTATTATTTTACTATTGATCCAAAGGACACATATTCAACCAAGACCGAGAAACATGATACAACCACTTAAGGAGGAGACACAAAAATAAGCAATGGATAGGAGATTGTACAGATGGAAACACAAAAAATAGATGATTCTACTATAGGTATAAGACCACAAGCCTAGGGACCTCCTGGTTAGGGAAATAAAGGGAAAGGACATACTCAAGGTTCACCAAGTAAACACAAAAAGGATACATAGACACAATCATAGGGTAAGCTTAATGTGTCCCCATTGCAAATAGTGTTACCAATTACGATTGATCAAGGAGCTAAGAAATATGAGAAGAAGAAATGTTATGTAATGTTGGAAATATAAGAGGAGTAACTAAGAGGGGAGGGGTGAATCAATTACTACAAAAATAAATCCCAGATCCATTAGATCTCAATACAAAACAATTCTGTGAAAACTCAACTCTATTGAAGCTCGACAAACAAAGAAATGTTGTAACTCGATAAATATTATAATTTCTTGGAAAACACTTAAAATGCAAATCTTAAGATGTTATCTATGATTACTTATTACTTTAACTTAGTTGCAAACACATAAATTAAATAACATGAACACATATGACACTAAGATTTAATGTGGAAACCCAATTTGGGAAAAACCACCAATTGCAACTAGTTACTAATTTTCACTCTTCTAAAGTGAGCCTTGTTAGGAGCCAACCCTGTTAAAGGTTACAAAACATACTGTTAGGTGTGACCCTATTAGAGGATTTAATCACCTTGTTAGGAGTGGCCTTGTTAAAGGTCTTTAGACAATTCAATAGAATTTCTACCTTGTTAGAGGACTTACAAATAACTGTTTAGCCAACTCTATTAGGAGATTTAGATTGTTGCTACAATGGTTAGAGAGTAACACTGACATGGCTTGATTTGGATGCAACTGAATTGCTGATTACAGATCTCAATTCTAGCTTGTATACTTGATCCTTCCAGATCAAATATATCTTTTCAACTTCTCAAGGATATTTTGCTTATCCTTCTTATTCACTTCCTTTTAGCATCATTAGATCTTCAAAAATCTTCCATGCATTCACATATACTTCACACATTCTAGCCCACAACTTGACCTTTTATTTATATCTTTCATTTTGTCAAGTCGGCTCAAATACAATTTAGAATAACTAATATTCATCTTCTCAATCAACTAGAACCAACAAATAAATCAATTAAACTCAATATGCCAAAATAAGAAAATTCTTTGCTAGCTGACCCTACATAGTAGACACTAACTCAGAAATGATTTTCTTGTGTTAACCTAGTGAACTCGGTTAACACTGCATACTTGCATAGATCCTTTGGTAATCGAGTGAGCTCAGTTAGCACTAGTTCCATCCAACATTCCTTCATTAACTAAGTGAGCTCGGTTTATACTCAACTTCTATAATCTTTCCTTTGATGCCTGAGTGAATTCGGTAGACATTGTCTTCTGAACTAAACAAACTCTAGAATGATCGGTAGCCACAAAAACTGTCTTCAATGCTCGAGTGAGCTTGGCATGCATTGACTGATGATGATATGACATTTTGTGTAACATAAAAGATAATACACAATTAATCAATTGTTCCAACAATCTCCCTCTTTGGAACTGATGGCAACATAACATTTCATAGCACAGTGAAATTTTGGAGCAAGAATAAAGTAAGGAACATATCCTTAGTTTCATTCTAATTCTCATCCATGAGAACTCCCTCTGTCAGTGTGAAATCTTTTTGCCTTTTCTCCCTTTGTTAGAAAGCTTCTGTCTACTATAACTTCTACCAAGTTCACTCTCCCTCTTTGACAATTCTCTCTATGACAGTAAACTTCTCCCTCTTTTCAATAAAATTTCTATGAGATGTGACAGTAAACTTCTCCCTCTTTGACATCTCATGTCATAGACAATGCTTGGTGAATATTAATGTACCTCAAATATTGATTCATTTGCAATATGCCCTTGCCAATTCTGCACCAACTGATTGATCTTCAATAATGCTCAAGTTGATGCATCACTAAACTTCATTTAGTGAGCTTTAGATAGGGGAATGACCCCTAGCTTACCTCTTAGATACAAAAATGCATCCTTAGATAATGGCTTGGTGAATATGTCTACAATTTGTTCTTTTGTATTTACATATTCCAATTTGACTTTTTTATCTTCTTATAGCAATGTGCTTTGTTTTGGTATGCATCACTGGATTATTTGATATATTGATTGCACTGGTGTTATCACATTATATGACTACTTGGATCCTTGATCTCTACCTTCATACTTGTCATTAGTTGTTTGAACCAAACAGTGTTAGAACAATTAACTGTTGTTGCCACATATTTTGCCTCTATTGTAGACTGAGAGATACAATTTTGTGTAACATCAAAGAAAATACACAATTAATCAATTGTTCCAACAATATTAATCAAAAGAAAGACTAGGAGAAAAAGGCTCCACTGGTCCCCAAATGATCACTACACACAATAACTCTAAGTTGTAAGGGAAAGAAGTTGAAAAAGAATAAATCTACCATTACATGGTCCAATCTAGTTACCTTAGATGAAGAAATTATACCTAGTGAGAGGTATGACTAGTTTTCCACATTTTCATGAGAGGGTATTTTGGTTTTGCATGGGTCATGTTGATGGTCTGAGGTATAGAGTGACTAGTTCAGGTTAACTCAATGCTTGAGGGTCCGACATCTAGTGAGAGACCAGTTCAAGGTAACTCAAGTAGTTTGACCATGTAATGACTCTCCATAGTATGTATAACCTATTATAAGTTGTGTAATAAGTGATAACATAGTAATCAAAATATTTAGATGAAATTTAAAAGATAGGTTAGAGATATTGCCTCACTCTTGCCTTGAGTGCTTTTATAGGCCAAGGATGGGAATGTGATGATGCCTAGTGAGAGATATGACTAGTTTTACTCATTTTCATTAGAGGGTATTTTGGTTCCGCATGGGTCACATTGAAGGTTCGAGGTCTAGAGTGACTAGTCTAGAGTAACTCAATGCTTGAGGGTCTTATGTCTAGTAAGAGAATAGTCTAAGGTAACTCAATTAGTTTGACCATGTGATGACACTCCCTAGTATGTTGCTCGAGTCTCCTTCATAGATTTTATATTTTCTTGTAGTGGTGTATTTATTATTGGAGTTATCAGGATTCCTTTCCTAGGATATGATTTTGTGATTTGATATCCACATGTGGATCATACATTATCTCCCCTACATAGTGGGGGTGGGAGCTTGATTAGGTGATTACACAGCTAGGAGGCAGTAACTTCTTACCATTTGGGCCCCCCTTAGTCTAACAGATGTTAGATGTTCATTGATGTAGTTGTACCATTATCATTTTGACTCTTGTCTTCAAGATTTCTATTTAGTTGATGTATTTGTGTATCTTGTATCTTGTATTTTGAGATGAGATGACATGTTGCATTATATATTGATTTACTTGTATTCATTATCACATACCCTATGACATGTGCAGTGGATGTTGTTATCTAGATGTACCTTATCATATCATTTTTACTTATGTATTTTCTTATGAGATTATCTATATGTTATTCATGTATGATTATGGACATTGTACTTGAGATTTAAACTTAATAATTAAACATTCTTAAATGTGACTCAACATGAAGGAAACCTTGATGAATGAAACATAATTGCAATGGCTTATGTGTATTTGATGTGTATAATTATATTGCTTCCACATTGTTAGTTTTATGTTGTAGAAACCTTAAAAAAACAAAATTAAGTAAACATTGTAACATAATAGGTTTATTTCTTTTGGGTTCCTGAGTGGGGTATACATTATACAACAAATACTTTGACACAAGAAATTTTCACATGGAAACCTTGGTTAGAGGGAAAAACCATAGTGGGAATTGTCACCCATAATTCTTTACTACTATAGTAATAAATTTTCCCTATTAGGAGCTTTTACATCCACCTAGTTAGTGTTTCACCTGGTTAAGAGTGATAAGCCTTGTTAGAAGCTTTACAAATAAGATATGTTAGGATCTATCCTATTAAGGGAAGTGAAATTCCTTGTAACATAAGATCAATTAAGATCTTACACACAATGTTAGGAGTGACATTTTAGAGGATTATGCTTGTCAACCTATTAAAGTCAACAACTAAGATTGATTTGAAAGTTACACTTATTACATGACAAATGCTTTATGATCATATTCTCTTCTCTTTTTTTGATCAATGTAAACACATTGAACTTTAATTATCCTTGATAAAAATTTCATTTGTTATCATTGACTCGTATTGCACATTGATCTTTCATTACCTTTATACTATTCTTGAGGCAATGGAAAAATGCTAAATGCATTACCACAAGTAGGTCTCAAAACCAATTCAAGTCTTATGTACGAGAAATAATTCCTTGAACTTTCTATCCTTATGTCAATCTCTTTACAAGTAACCTCTTACTTACTAATCACTATTATAAACTATACTGATTCAGTTGATTTAAAACCATACACTCTGCTAGTTTATTCTTCTTCTTTCTAGGTCATGTAGATGACATCAAATCTTCATCATGTATTCTTTCCTAGTAGAGTTCCCTTCAAATATCTATTCAAATAACTTTGATAGATATATTGTGTTAGCCATTCATCATAATAATCAATGCACATGCAATTTACTTTGACTATCTATTTTTACTTAGGTCATCCAATACATAACCATTTCACCTTTTTGATCAATATAATCATCGATATAACTTATCTGAGGCATGTAGATTTTCTAATTGCCAACAATGAATGATGATCCACCCAAAACTCTCTTCTAATCTTGTTGCACATTATGACACATTACAAGGTAGGAGAATCCCCAATGGAGATGTCCTAGCCCCCAACAATTAACCACACAATGAGATATACACAATAATATAGAGATTTAGATCCAGAATAACAAAAATTCTCATAATAGAATCATTAGATTTTCATTCAACATGCTTGGCTATAAGGCCTTCTGGGTTACAACCAAGTACATAATAAATTACAATAGTAATTCCACAAGATCTCGCAAGATCCAAATCTTGGCTAGCCCAGATCCTCACTCTGGTAGAGAACTCCAAGAAGAATCTAAACTTGTGCTCGCAAGCCACCAAGCAATCTCTTTATTTCCCAAGCCACAACTACTAGCTCTGCTAACAAACTTCTCTCGATCTCAGCCACTCCGTACTTCCTCCATGTTGGATGCTAATGACTCTATACTCCACAAGACCCTCTACTTATGCTAAACCAAGCTAGAACTCAGCCTAGCAACCCTTACATTAAATAAACACTCATATCAAATACACCCTCAAGCCACAAGTCGACTTGGCTATAAACATTAAATACATAACATAAATTAAATAATTAGGACAAGCCCCAAGTTTACAATGCATAACTAATTCAAGAGACCACATAAGAATACATGCACTTAGACATAGGTCCATGTGCCATCCAATGATCCAAATCCAAGAGCTCACACACCAACTCCCTCGGATTGAAGCTCACAAATACAATCTCCAAAGTCTGCCAATAAATTAGGAACACACAACCAACAATCACCAAAATGGCTCTAACTCCAAGATGATAACCCCAAACTCTATGTGCACTTAGGAAAAGGTTGCCCAATATGCCTCAAACACATCCCCAAAACCATAACTCCACAAATTTGAGCCTGAAGCCCTCACATACAGGATTGTTGACTTCCTTGGGATGCTCCTGCATCACATTATCATCACCATGCCAACAAAATATACATTATCAATTCTTTACCAAATTGTAAGAAATATTATATCCACATGTGACAATGATTTTCTTTCTGTCCACTTGATTTTGGAATGAATGTTGGAGGGTCTTGCAAATTCATGAAGAAAATATTGAAAGCTTTGTTCATCAATGACTTAATTTAAGATTTAATTGTTGATAAAAAAACTACTTTGATGTAGGGGACTTTGAATTTTATTATTTTATCATAATTAAATATCTTATTTAATAAAATAAAATAATTATTTGTACAAACACAAGAACAAACTCTTTATATTGGAAGTATATTTTGACATTCTAAATTTTGTTAGTTCCTACCAAGGCAGGAATGCTTATGCATTCATGTCAATCCAAATATGACATTAACACTAATCAATCAAATCCAAGAATTTAAAAGATTATATGAGATTTCAAATGTTTATATCTTTTTCTAATTTTTCAGTATTTTATAAATCATATTTTTCATCCATTCTATTGGTCCATACTATTTTTGGTGGGGGAGAAAATTAATTTTCTTCAACCAAAAATACAAATATTTTCTAACAACTTCATCTTGCATTAATGAATGTATTAATTATAACTTTATTTTTTCACATTTGTGACAAGTTGATAAGATTTTATTTTTTCAAATCATTTTATCTTCCACCTCACACAACATGTCTAATCAATATTAATTATCACAATCTATTAAATATTTTTAATTTCTTATTTTAAATATATTTATTATTAATTTTACATTGATGTTTATTTTTGACTATTTGATATAACTTGTTCCTAAAACTTCATGTAATGCATAAGTTCAAATTATGCTTATATATATATAAACTAATAAATATGTCTTTTTAACATAATTTCAATATGTTATATCTTTGTATTTGAATTTCTATTTTTTTAAAAAATTTGTTTTTTTAATAAAAGTGGTTAAATTATTACTATTATTTTACTTTTATAAAAATAAATTAAACAATATTATTTTTTAATTATATTTTATAATAGTGTTTGTAATATGTATAATTGATAAGTGTTGCAATTTTTAAATTATAGTATTTTTTATCATTAATATTTTTTATTTAAACAATTTATCATTTAGTTTAAATACATTTAAAACTTAAATATATATTTTAATATTAAATTAATAATTATATTTTATATCAAAAAACATACTAAAGAAATAACCACAAAATATAAATAATTCAATTCTAAAAGATATTTAAATTATTATTAGATTTTTATAAACTATGTATTAAAATTAAATAGTAATCTTTTATTTCTTATTTATTACATCATATTTATTCATCAACATCAAATTTATATGTATTACATCTATTTATTATTTATAGATGTACATATTAATTTCATAATTAAAAATTACTTAATTTTATTAAAAATTTGGAAATACAAAACATTAAATAGTAAACCTTCTGTAATTGTGTAAAATTAAACAATTAGTTTTACTTATAAAATATTTTTATATTTCAATACATTTCATTTTTTCTTATAGAAATGTGAGTTTTAATATAAAAATTAAATTTTTAGTTTTATTAATTAAAATATAGTATATTTTAATTCTTTATTATAACCATGATTTTATTTTGACTATTTGTTTTATTAAGAAAATTAATTATATTTAATTCTCTCTCTCTCTCACACACAACTTATGTTGGTATCACTCTATCTTACTATTTTCTCTCTTCCTCTTCCTCCTCTATATTATCTATCCTTTTTTCCTCTGCATATATGTTTATGTTGTTATTGTTGTATACTATTATTTATCTCTATCTATATCTTTATCCTAGTTTTTGTCCAGTGCTAATGATTAAAAATAGTGTGAGTTCCATTTGATAATCAAGATGCGAATAATACATAGTTGGGGGAGTTATTCCAACTACTTATGGTTGTCTAGTAGCATGCATAGTATCCTTAAACATATAATGTGATACTCCAAATGCTTCATCACTTCTTCAAGTTCTATAATTCAAATATTGGTATGAATGTTTTTCCTCATTGCACATAATTTAAGTTGTCAACTTAGAAGGTGCAAATTTGTTTAAAGCATATGTATTGATCATAGTATGATATTAAGTACTTAGTGCCATATTGTGAACTTTGGCATCTTATTCTTGGGCTTAAATGGCCAAAGATATAATAATATAGCACGAGAACTTAACAACAAAATATGAGCCATCCTATCAGATCACAAGTGCATTTCTAGGATGAGAATTTAACAACAAAATATGAGCAATCTTATCAGATCACAAGTGCATTTCTAGGCAAAAATTAATGCATTCATAATGTTAATTTAGATTCTCACTCATCTACACCTCTACAACCATTATGCGTTAGGTAGGAACTATGACGCATTGCGTCTCTTGTTTTAGTGTTGGATTCTATTTCTTCATTATGTACATGGATATAGATGTGTCACACATTAACTATTAGGTAGAATGACTCAAAGGAACATGGTTTCATGGAGTGGGATGATTGCAAAGTATGATGACAAATTTCCCCATCATACCATATATATCTAATATAATAAAATAATAGCATTTGTTAATGTTTGCTTATGAACAAAAATCATCTGTCTTATCCATATATTGATGAATTCTTTAACTATTAAAATACATTTTAAATCTTCCTTACTAAAATATATCTTCCTTCTATCTATCCATATTCTTTACTAAAAAAAATTTAAATATTCCCAAACTATTATTATATATCATACAAATCTTTTATACTAAAATTATTTTGAAATCCTATCTAAAATGTGCTTTTAGCAATAAGACATTTTGAGCGTTGGTATTGTATTGTATATTATCATAATCTTAAAATTGTCTAGATTATTTTTATTAATTATTTAAATATTTAGATTGAATTATATAACGAGAATTAAGTTTTATTCATATCCTTAGCACTATTATTTGCTAAATTACTTATCAATTAAATATAATACACAGATGCATTAAAACATAGACTATTTTTTCCCCTACTCAATTTTATTTATTCTATGTAATTTCTAACTAATTACTGGAATTCGAATAGATTGCCAAGTAATGCAGCCGTTGACAGAGGGTATTTACAGATCGTCTGATTAAAAACAACCACTGTCAAAGAAAGTGATCTCCATCTTTCAAAAATCTCAACAATGGAGGGCATCACAAGCAACAACTCTTTGTTTCGAGATTTCTTATCAACGGGCATATATCGAATTCCAAATATGAATGCCGTATTCCTAGACCCTGTTCGCATCCTCAACATTTCGTACACTAATTTCAGTATTTCACCTCACCTCTACTATCCCCGCTCTTTTCCTAACCCTTGCAATGGAGAAGAGAAAAAAGACGAAGCAACAGGATCAATAGAGCAGAAGAATAGAAAAAGAAAACGAAAGAGAAAAAAATCTTATGTTCCTAATGCGAAGGAGGAGCTTGCCCACAAACGTCATATGGTCAGTACACTTCAGCAAATGCAAACTCATCATTGCTCTCTTTCGTTTCGATTTTGTTGGAATTGCTTTCTAAGTATTGAGTTAAGCCACCATTCATTCGTACACTTAGAAACTTGAAAATCTCTAAACAATGTTCTAGCAGGGCGTAGATGGCTGGTACAACATAGACACACGCAGGAAAACCCTTACGTAATAGATTAATCCTTTTCCAATGATGGTTTGTGGATTCAATTGTCCAGAAACTATCCTTACATTCTTATGGATTGTAGAAATCTAATAGTTTTAATCCTTGATAAGTAGGAGATGATAGTTTTAATCCTTTTCCATTCTATGTCTAGGTAAATGAAATTGCCATATAGTCTAGTAGTTGAGATGCAGTATTGCCATATGGCTTTGGAGAACCGTGTTGTTGAACTCAGTAGTCTGAACTGGAAATACGTCTGGGAAAGTAAAAGCTGGGTTGCGGACTTGGAATTTTAAACTTGGAAAAAAGAAGAGTGCATGCCAAATGTTTGAAAAAACATACCAGCCCCTGTAGCCTTTTGCAAAATTAAAAACCTTTCTTTTGGACATCCAAAGTTGTTAAAAAACCAGTCAAGTGATATTAAGGGCCCCTTTCTCTTTTTATTAAATGAAAAAATAATTTACAAAAGATCAAAGCTGTGAAGATAGGCCGAGTAAAAGATTTCACAAGATACACACGACACAGTCCGAAGACTAGAAAAATGGAGACGATAAGATGGGAAGGGTAGCCATATAAAACTACATCTTCCCTGAATCTGCCTTACCCAATTTGGTGTTGGAGTGGAGGAGAATTTGGCGTGTAGCGCAATAAGTTTTTATTTGAAGCTCACTTTCACCTCTTCACAGGAGTCCAAGTACTGGCCTCAATCTCGCATTACTGGTGACAGGGTGAGAAGCTTCAGCGGCTTAATGCGACCTTTTTTCTTGACCTACATTCTGCTTGGGAGAAGACCAGTGAGGAGTTAGCATGACAAGGATTTGAGCTAGATTTTTTGGCTATCTGTGCCTTTGGTCTGTTTGATGATGTGCTGGGGTCAGCTTTTCTGACTATAATATAGAAGCGTTGGGGAAAATTTCTCTCCACCATGAGGCTTGATGAGTTGATTTGTGTTTTCTGCCAGAGCAATCAGTAGCAGCATGGCCTGTCTCATAACAATTGCAACTGTAAAAATACAGTATTTCATAGTTCAAGATTTGAACTTGAGAAGGATTTGCAGCTTTTAGGGTTATGTTTCGAGGAAAGCCCTTTGAAATATATAAAACACCTAGAATTCAAGTGAAAGTTGTTGAACAAACCATTATATTGAGTGAGAGGGTGAACCTGTCTTGAACATATACTTAAATTTTTTCAATCTTAAATCCACATCAATTAACTTAAACCATTTTATGCCAAAGAAGGATAAAGCAATGAACAACATACACTTGCACACCAGCTCTTTTTGTGGAAAACCCAAGATGGGAAAAACCATGTTGAGATTCAACTTACTATATGAATAACTGATCACATTAATGCTTTAGGTTCAAGGGGTAAAGGCCATGATAGCTCAATATTCTTAATTTGACTTGCAGGGTAATGCGCACAACCTTAGGGCAAGATACAAGGGATTTGCAAGTTGAGATGCACAATCTCAGGGCAAGATACAAAAAGATCTTGTCAGCTGAAGCTCACTGCTTCACGGCAACATACTAGTGCTCCATGGGGATGCGTCCCCTGGATTTTTGACCTGCTCCTGTCCTCGGTATGGTACAGGGATGCAGGGATGTTATTTCCCATCCCTCTTGTACATTTGTTTGCAGAATTCGGAAATAGTCCTTCAAACAGCTTTGAGAGTGGTCAGGGACAGCTAGGGGACTCCTAGGAGTCTTGTAGTCATCATGGGGACTTCTAGCTGTGCCCTACAGTCCAAGCCATTTTGGACAGCTAGTTTTGAAAAATAACACATTTATAAATTTGAAAAAAAAGCTGGTTGGCCCAAGGACATGCAAACCGCATTCAACAATACCAAAACCTAATGTAAGCATAAAATAATAAAAAACAAAAGGAAAAGAATTTCATTTTCACATTCACAGAGGAGCAATAGGAGAAGGAGCAACTAGTCAAGGAATAAACAACAGTTGAAAGAGGAGGTTAGGGCATCATACTTGATTTAACAATAGTTGAAAGAGGAGGTTAGGGCATCATACTTGATTTAGACTCTTAGACCTACTCTCTACTGATTATGGATTATTGTATATTATCATGGACTTCTATGCTTACTATATAGTAGTTTAGTTGTAGTATATATATTTTAATGTTTTATGTCATTTCATGCTGGAAGCTTGGAGCCTCTACTAATTTATGCCATATATTGACAATGAAAGCATCTGAATTTTGTTAATTTGCGCATCGATTCACATATGAAATCTCTGTTCAAGTCTAGATATGAATTACTTATCTCTCTCTCTCTCTCTCTCTCTCTCTCTCTCTCTCTTTCTCTCTCTCCCTCTCTCTCTCTCTCTCTCTCTCTCTCTATGTATGTATGTATACACACACACACATGTGTACATACATATAAATATAAATTCCCCCTTTTCTAACAGTGGTCCCATAAAAATTGGCCCTAAAGAGTACGTGTACAGGGAACATGTACAATCGTCCCCTGCTCTTTCCTTGAAACTTTGTGCAGCATAGCAAGAACGGATCTGCACAATCTGCCAAGGACACACTGTCTTCCAGCAAGAACATAAATAATATGGATTGAAATGAACAAATCTCTAAGCATGAAATTGTCCTTGAATTTAGTGTCTCAAGGGACCAACTTCATAACAAACCCCACACACACATCCGCTAAATGATATGATCATGAAACTGCATCACAAACTGATCTTTGCACTTCTCTTCAACACGTACTCTTTCTCATGAGTCACATTCAATTCACATCTCAACATGCTGAAACGATCTTCAATATATAGCAACTTCATCAACAAAACCCTCAATCAGGTTGGCCAAAACAGAAGAACCATAATTCAAATCAAATAGGCCACTAAACACAATTGTGGTGACTGTGGTCCACGTCAAAAGATTAAGGAGACCCAAATACATCATAGCACATCTTTCTATGAAGCTCCAAGGGGTTTGTGCTGGTTACCAAATCAATAAATTGGAAAATTCTATGAGTATGCTTTACTCAATGCTCAAATCCTCCAATTGATTTGGCCAACCAATGGGATCAACCAAATTATGGCTAGACTCCCCTGCTCTTCAGGCTCTGCAGAACCTTGACAGGTAAGCCTATTCAACAATTAAGTGCTCTAGTTGATGCATTTTGTAGTAGAATATGTTTTGTATCATAATTCTGGCTTCTTTCCTAAGGTGGCATATATATTTTGAATATTTTCTTTTGTGATTTATTTAATGACTATATGATAATCTCTTCCGCAACTTTTAGCTTATTCCTTTCTGTTTGTATTGAAATTTGTTTTATGCTCTGATTATTTCTGAATATAATTCCTTCTGTGAACTGGCCAGTGCCTTCCTATCCTTGGGCAATTAGTGACCCTCCTCTGATCCTATGTATAACTCTGAAAGACGGTTTATTTAGCCCTCCCCTGGATGAATTCATCAATTATCTAACCCTCAGTGTGATGGTTGTATGTTTTCAATCACAACTATTCTGATTGAAAGTGACTTTCCTGAAAGACCAATTAGAATAAAACACAAATAGGCCGCCTTTTGTCTTAGATGTATTTTATATTTTAAATTTTTTCTAACTTATGACAGTTGGCTAACAAATATGTCCTTCAATAAATATTGTGATTTTGACTCTGAACAAATCCATTATCAATAGTTGGGGAAATTACGCATAATTTCCCTCTGAATTTGACAGGTACAACTCCCTTATAAGATTGAATGATAACTAAACTAACATTCAGATATACTTTTGACCTTAAAATACATAAGGTTTGCCAGTATTCATTCATCAATATGCAATGAATACGTTGTTTGCTTCTTTATGAATTATTTATTTTTAGGATACACAGATTCTGTTCACCATTGACATAACGTATCTATTCCGATTTCAATAGACCATAAAAACAGATTATGAAGCTTATATATATATATATATATATTCCGTCCTCATAAATTCAGACACACAGATCTAAACTTGCCAAAAACTATCTTTTTTTTCATTCACAAATAAAAAGTTCTTTTCAAAGTATCACAATAACAGCTTATAGTCTATTGAATAAAAAACCTTTGGACCTTTTTGATGTCCTTCTATCCCACATATATAGCTTATGCTTATTACTAACTGAAAACCTTGGATTTTAGTTAACTCAGTCCATGGTGCGATATAGTTTTTGAATCTGTCTTGAGATAACTTAAATCATAACTGTTCTCAAACTAAAAAACAAGTTAGAGAATTTGTGGCAGCATGACTAAGGTTGAGTGAGCGATCTAGGGCCCTTGGATTGGTTTTGACTAGTGGGAGGAGTATGTGTCACTCTTCACTCCTTATAAGAAGCAATGGACTCTTGAATCACCTGAAAATTAGGAATGGCGATATGAACGATTCGTTGACTCAACATGTTTTTCTCCCTTTCAATCTTTGTCACCTCTGCTGCACATTTCAGGAGATGACCTAAACATACATATGGTAAAGATTCAATCCTGGCCAACTTTGAAATATCTTCCACTGCTAGGGCCTTGGCCTCCTTGAACTGTTCAATCTCTTCTGAAAGTTTTAAGCACAACATCCATGTCTTCTTCAACGATGCCATCTTCTCGTGCATTCATTACATTTATACATTTGACATCATCTACAAGAATTGGGTGAGGTCACTAAGTTCTTTCTCCAATTTTGAATTTCAGCCATATGGGACACTACTGTCATTCATTTGTTTCTTCTTTCCTCTAGGCGAGAGCTCATGTCTCTAGCTCGCTAATGGCTACAATGGTGTCACCATAGACCTTTCTTGAATCCATGATATATTTGCTACCTTCTTCTATTACTCCCTCCAACCAATTGAATACTTCCAGCACCATTTTGCCTCAATGAATTTGACCTAGGAGCTTTTGGCTGGCTAGTGATTTTGGATCGAAAGATAGAGGTGCCTGTGAAACAGGTTGTGGACTGGGACCCTGGATAGCATCTATGTATTCTACGATCACCCACACCATCTGTTTCAACACCTAGTTAGCAGTTTCTTAGCAGAGATCGCAAAATGATGATTATCTACATCTCTAGATGCAACTCATAGGTGTACTTTCTCTACTGCAAAGTCTTTAGCTGTGGGATCCTGAACCTCATCTTCTGTTAATGTTTGGCTTACTTCAGCAATCCAATTCCGTGTGGTTGGATCTATGTCCATCCTGTAAGTAGCTTTCAATTCTTTAGATTTTGGAGTTTTCTCCAAGCATTTACTCACCATGTCTTCTAGTGGCAGAAAGATTTGAACC
Organism: Cupressus sempervirens; assembly: GCA_028749045.1. Taxonomy (NCBI): domain Eukaryota; kingdom Viridiplantae; phylum Streptophyta; class Pinopsida; order Cupressales; family Cupressaceae; genus Cupressus; species Cupressus sempervirens. The sequence goes on from CM053786.1 coordinate 823,239,853, forward strand.
ACATTCCGTTTCTTGCTGATTGAGACCTCTAACCACTTGTGGGCAACATCAGAAATTTCTTTGCTTGGATAAGGCTGACTTGGGGTTGGATTGATCATAATCATTGAGTCTACATGATCTGTAATGGCATTTGCTTGTTGCTCTGCAGTTGTTTTGGAAGGATTAGTACTTTGATTGACCATCTTCTTATCAGTCTCTTCACCTGAATCCAGATCTATCACCTCCTTTTCAGCAAGTTCCCCTTTTCTCCCTCCCTTAGTCCTTGACCTAGCGCTTCAAACACGTCAACTAACCACTGTAATATTTTTGGGCTTCGTCCTGGTAGCAGATCTCTTGGCTTTTGCTTTAGTTGAACTTGCATCACAAGTTTTAATACTCTTGTTAGAAAAAGAAACAAGGGGTGAAGGTTAATAGGCCAGCTATAATGTTTGCTGCTCATTGACTTGGAATTTGCCAAATCTTTGTTCTCCAAGCCATTTTTCTGTTCTTATCACAGGAAATGTCCTCCACTCGATTTGATCTTTCTGTCTTAGACCAATCTACCTCTGTGACTGTTCGCTGTTTAATTTGTTCATATTGAGGATCCATTATGGTTTCCTCGTCTTCCTTCACACCAATGACATCCATTTTCAGTCCCAAGGAAAAAATCTACTGTAAAGAAAACCTGCTCTGCCTTCTTCTCACCTCTACTTCGTCTGAACAATTTTCCCAAAAATCCTCGATATGTGACATGGGTAAGAATTGTCCTTCAAAGTTCAAGTGTTCTCTGACGAAGCCTCTATTATCACAGTTGGGTTTTTCCTTATTCTATTGTAAATTAAATCTCTTCAAATCAACTTCTAGATTCAGAGCATCTAAAGTGCACTTACATTCACAAAACCCAAGTTCAATGGGGAAAGAGATTCCTGAGCCTTTCTTTGGTGGAAATGTTTTTCTCACATGAGCAGCTGTTAACATAATTCATCCAATACAAAACAATCTAGGGCATACCTACTCAACTTCGTTGGTTCACCGGGCACCCTCAAATTCTCCAACTCTGATATAAGTAAAAGGTGGAAACTGAATAAAGAAGCTGCTATATATATTTACCAGTTTCATAGCTTCCTCGGACATTCTCTTGTCTAAGTTTTTTGCCAATTCATGTGTCAGCCTGCCAGTGAAGACATCATTGACTCTTTTGTAATTTTTGCAGCACCTCTTCATTTGTAGATGAGGATAGTATTCGTAAATCCTAATATTTTTGTCAAGGGCTCTTGATGTAAGCCTACCCAATCTCTTGTACAAACCAGACAATAGAAGAAATAGGAAGACAAAGAAACCTCGATTACCTAGATGTAAAAACCCCATCCAGTTCTAACTTTGACAAACACTAAATTCTCTTCACGTTTTAGATGTTTGACATTTTGTCAAACACTTTCTATGAAACCTTTATCCTGCTATCTTTTATTTCAGACTGTATTTTCTTGCTTGAATTGATTTAAAGTGAAATCTTAATGCTTGCAAATGATTATTAAGAAATCAAGGTAAATACTAAAGAACTGAAACACGAGTGCAATCCCTTTTAATCATTTGAATGCATAAATATGATTTTAACATGTCAGACGTGCATCTACAGACAATAGACATCTATACAAACATTTGGCATGCAATCTACCTTGCACACTGACTTCATTTTGTAATTGATCAATAACAAGTATTAACAAGGCTCACATTTACAAGTAATAAACTTGATTACTTAAAGAACCTGGATGGTACTTTGGTGTTAATTTAGATGCAGCTGTTGTAGTAAATTTTCCATGCCACATTTAAATAATAATTGCAGACCAAGCCTCCAATTGCTGCTGTAGGATGTGACGCCAAATAAAGTGACTTGGCTATTGCAAAATGGCTCCCAAATGCTAAATACAGGTATCAACAAACCCCACACAGGAATAGGTAATCGATTGCTGCCTTAACCAGCTAGATTGCAGCACTAACAAAACCCAAGTGATGTTGATTGCAGAAATAAATGCACAGTTCAATGCTTAACAGCCAGACTCTTCCTTCCTAAATTTGCAGCAGTAACAATTCTTTAGAAACCCTTCTTTCTCAGCTTTCAAAATGCAGATTCATGTTAATCAAATTGGTATACAATAGCACCAATTCAATTACATGTTGAATTCAAACCTCAGGCACAATTCACTGTATCCTTTACCAGTTCAAAATGCAATTCATATGGAGGAATCAGGTCTCTCCCAACTTCCAACGCTGATACCCTCAAAACCTTCACCAAATTCATAAAAGTAAAATAGCAAGAGATGAATAAACCAATACTAGAGGCTTGCTTTTTATAACAATTAAAGCCAAAATATTCTTCAACACACAAACGACCAATAGCTTCTTCCATGTTGCATATTTGAATTTGTAATCATGTAAAATGATAATCATTCGCTCTAAAACTTTAATTAATTCCTTGACATATTCTTCCATGAATTAATTAAATAAATGACCCCTTCTAATGATGACTCAATCCTCAACTAAAGTGAAATTATAACTTTATAATAAGCCATTTATTGATATAATAAGCCATTTAATGAGCTAATAATATTTTGGCCATAAAAATAATAATAATAACTCCCAAAATACTTATCCTTTAAATATTTTGTCTGAAACAGGAATGACACCTATTATTTTCCCATGTGACCAAACACACTTTCCTAAAATAGAAAGGGTCCCTCTAAACCATCACTAGGCTTGCCATGAATAGTAGCTGCATGAAACTAAGCCCAAACGAAGTTCAATCTTAGCCAAACAATGACCAAACTAGAACATATTGAATGTGAAGAAGACAAGATCATCCCATAATCGAGCCCTTGCCTTAGAAGACCCTCTATCCACAATAATTAGCCTACGAGGATCACAATAATAGGTTAGCAAAAATGGGGACATTACGGTTCGTCCTCCCTAAGATTGCTTGTCCTCAAGCAAACTAGAAACAAATAACACATCGGTCCACCCGGGTCCCAAGGATAGAATCGTGTAATGCCCCTATGATCACCAACTAGCTCCTATAGCATCAACACCAATCTAACTGATAGAACTGCCAAACTGAAATGAATCTAATTGTAGATATAGCAAGAGTCAATATCTCATAAGGAAGCAACCCAAAAATTTGACAAAGCTTTCTTCCCCAAATTGGGCAAAGTGAGTTGCCATATACACTATTTGACACATGCGTAACTGAATTGTGCACCTGAAAAAGATCACACACATGAGAGTCAATAGTAATACCATATGTACTCAACACCATGTGCACATCCCAAAACTCCTCGGTGAGCCCTATTTGAAATCCTGATGCACTAGAAAGGTCCCAAACACTGAACAAAAGCTTGCCAAGAAGAACATCCCTTGACATCTGCTACTCAACTTCACCAAGCTCAAAGTGGTGAAACCAATCAATGAGACCCAACCAAACTTCAATGCTAGCCATGTTAGCACTAGGGACCCAAAGCACACTGAATGTACATCCATCTGTACTATGGAGATCATAACATCTGAAAGTTTCTATATCACTAACACCATCTCCATCTTCTACAAGGCTCCCATGGATGTGCACACTCTGCAAGTAATCCAACTTGTAACCCCTAATCCCATCTATTGCAGATGGAAAATACTCACCCCCCAAAGGATGGTACATTGTCAGAACCAATCCACATTAATGCATCATCAAATCATCTGTGTGGATCTGAGAAGTCACGATGAATACTTCCCCTATGCAGCCACGATAAAAAGCTCCCACCTCGGTCAAACGCTGACTGCCGTAGCTTTTAATGTATCCCTTATCATCTAACTTATCACCAATAATATCTGCAGTGGATAAAACCATAGGAGAACTCGTTGCAAAGTGTGTGTTCTCACTGCTCTCTACAGATGCACCCATCTCAAGTGTATCATCTACACCTATAATTGGGATGTGTAGCCACATCCTCAACCTTCTCACAACCATAGCCTATTGGTATTAAATCATCACCAACTACTATTGAAGATAATTTAACTGTAACTACAGTTGGTGAATATTGTACTTTGCTCAACTCCATGGTAACCTCATCTTAATGTGACTGACTCCTGGAGGGCCTATATGAGTACACTGCAAAGAGTCCACAACCATCTCAAGCACATAGGTGAGCTCGTCAACCTTCTCCTTTCCCCTTAAGGCATCATAACATAAAGGTCTCTCTTGAGCAGGAAATCCTGATCTACTAACAACTGCAAATAATTATGTCTCATAATCATGATAGCCTCTCGGATAGCATGAAACTCCTCAAGGGAAAAATCACTGTCATAGTGCTCATCTGTCACAGGAGTGCCCCAACCATAGATAACCAACATCTGTCGGGCAACATCAAAGTGCTCTAAAGTTGTGGCAATCATGCTATTGCTAACCTTCTGTTGCCCAATCAAATGATAAAGGAACCTGTAACCACTAACTCCTGCACATGTCCCTAGATCCAAACTCGGTACAGTGATAGGAAACTGTATTTGCATCACTCATCTCATGATATATAACATCATGTGTGCTATCATCCTCGCACAGACCAACCACCGAGGTACTGCTACTGGTTACCTTGACAAATGTCTCACTTGAATAAGTAGAAGCTGTTGCCATGTCAGTCTCCTTGCATGCTTCCACTTCCCATGTAACTACAAGTCATGATTCTGGGACCTATCATCAACCAAGGAGTCCTCTGAAGTATATGCTAAAGTTTGATATGACAAATCAGACTCACCACAACATGAGTCATCCTCATAAATAACATCAATTGTACCCAAATCAGGAGTACCAACATCATCAACTTGTAAAACCTCTACTGTCTCATGCTGCTGCAACTACGAGTCATTGCTGTCATAAAAATCATAATTATTATGGCAAATATCTGCATCATATGGCGTACTTCTAACACTTAAATCCTGAGTGTCAACATAAGGGAACTATATGTAACCATCACCATTATGACTGCTGTCATAAAAATTAGAGCTATTGGAGTCCATATTTTCCATGCAATCCTCAAAACTAACACTCTCGTCATGTGAGTCAAAACTCATATTGATGCCAACAATGTTCTCTACATTTTCTCTGCCATCAATACCATCAAGAGCCTCAAAAATAGGACTGCTGTCATAAAACTCAGACCTTGTATGACTAACATTTTCATAGCACCAACTAATGTAAGGCTAACATCAATGGTCGTGAATAGTGCATCTTTATTTTTTTTGTTCACTAACTCCAGTCTTATCAAGATGCTAAGACTCTGTGCGGCTGTCCTATAGCAAAATGGTCATATCTACATGTCCTTGCGAAGTCACCAACATCATGTACGCAAGATGGACTAGTGACTGCCCCACTAAGCACATGATCATCTTCACGATGATCACCAATTGCTGAAAACTCATGGTGAAGACTTTTGGATGTCTCACCTATGAAAAACTACAGTTTCTCTTCCAACATTTTCTGTGAGGGAGTTTTTTTGAAAATGGAAACCTTAATATACCTAGCTGCCCTATCAATTGTCTCTGGACTTGAAAGTCTTGCATCCATCCTTTTTTATTTTGTCTAAAATTTTCCATACTATCCATTAGGGCATTTGTTTGCTTCCTAAGATTACTCTTGCTATTCAACTAGTTTTCATATTTACTAGATTTCCTATATTTGTCCATAACTGAAATAACTGCAAAGGTGCTAGTTGCTCAAATTACAACAATAAGACCAAAATAATAACTTTTCCCTACTGTACAGGTAGGAAACTGCTTTGATACCACTATAAAAACCCTACCTTGTTCTAACTTTGACAAACACTAAATTTTCTTCACTTTTTAGATGTTTGACATTTTGTCAAACACTTTGTATGAAACCTTTGTCTCACTATCTTTTATTTCAGATTGTATTTGTTTTCTTGAATAGATTCTAAATGAAATTTTAATGCTTGCAAATGATTATTAAGAAATCTAGGTAAAGAATTGGAACACAAGTGCAATCCCTTTTAATCGTTTGAATGCATAGATATGGCTTTTACATGTCAAACGTGCATCTATAGACAATAGACATTTGGCATACAATCTAACTCGCACACTAACTTCATTTTGCAATTGATCAATAACAAGTATTAACAAGGTTCACTCTTATGTGCAATAAACTTGATTACTTAAAGAACCTGGATGGTACTTTGATGTTGGTTTCGATGCAACTGTTCTAGTAGATTTTCTATGCCACATTTAAATATTAATTGTAGACTAAGCCTCCAATCGCTGTTGTAGGATGCAACGCCAAATAAGGTGACTTGGCTATTGCAAAACCACTCCCAAATGCTAAACGCAGGTATCAACAATCCCCACGAAGGAATAGGTAATCAATTGCTGCCTTAACCAGGTAGATCGCAGCACTAACAAAAACCAAGGAAGTGACATTGATTGCAGAATTAAATGCACAGTTATGCCTAAGAACTAGATTCTTCTTTTTTAAATTTGCAGCAGTAACAATTCTTCACAAACCCTTCTTTCTCAGCTTCCAACATGCGGATTAATGTTAATCAAATTGGTATATAACAATGCCAATTTAATTACAAGTTGAATTCAGACCTCAGGCACAATTCACTAGATCTTTTACCAGCTCAAAGTGCAAACCATATGGAGGAATCAATCCTTTCCCAAATTCTAATGCTGAAACGCTCAAAGCCTTCACCAAATTTATAAAAGCAAAATAACAAGAGATGAATAAATCAAAGCTAGAGGCTTGTGTGTATAACAATTAAAGCCAAAATCTTCTTGAACACACCCAACGACCAATAGCTTCTTCCATACACTTTTGACTTAAATGCAAACTTAGTTTTTGGTCGCATATTTGAATTTGTAATCATATAAAATGATAATCATTTACTCCAAAGCTTTAATTAATTCCTTGACATAGGCTTCAATGAATTAATTAAATAAATGACCCCTTCTAATGATGACTCAACCCTCAACTTAAGTGAAAATTTTAAAGTTTAATTATAACTTTATAATAAGCCATTTAATGAGCTAATAATATTCTGGCCACTAAAATAATAATAACTCCCAAAATACTTATCCTTTAAATATGTTGTCTGAAATAAGAGTAACACCTATTATTTCCCCATGTGACCAAATGCACTTTTTCTAAATTATAAAGGGTCCCTCTCAACCATCACTAGAATTTCCATAAATAGCAGGTGCATGAAACTAAGCCCAAATGAATTCCAATTTGAGTTAAACAAAGACCAAATTGGAATATATTGAATTATGAAGAAGACAAGACCATCCCATAACTGAGCCTCTTCCTCAAAAGGCCCTCTATCCACAATAATTAGCCTACAAGGATCACAATAATAGGCTAATCCCTCAAAATCTGATGCTAGCAAAAATGGGGACATTATACTAGATGGTCATTGTTCAATTAATTATGGAGGCTTTCGACAATATCTCTCCCCAATCTAAATATTGTGTACCTTGCAAAACAATTTGAATGAAGTACATCCAATCTTGGAAAAAGAAGGCCTGTTGAGTACCTTGACCTTGTGCAATAGTTTGATCAAATCCCTTATATGTGTTCTCATATATCCTTGGTAAGAGGTCTGGGTAACCTTGAACCACCCCTTTGAAATGTCAAAAACCAATTGCTTGTTCTAACACTCCTGTATTATGACTTCTTTTTAGTAAAACGACTAGCAAACACTGTGATGGTGATGTCTAAGTAGGTTTCCTTTTTAGGGATTTTCATAAGAGACACTATAGTTTCCCTATTAATTGACACTAAATGTTAGAAAGTAAAGTCCAGCAAGATAACAGAGAGAGGGGAGGGGGGTGTGAATCAGTTATTTGATTAATACAACTTTTATTAACCTTATTAATTCTCAAACATGTGATCAATATAAACAACAACCATAAGAAGATAAACAGACATAATAACACCAGATATGTTAACTAGGGAAACCCTTGATCAGAGGGAAAACTCTGGTTGGGATGGTGCCCACTAAATGATTTACTAATATATAAGTTCCTTGTAAGAGGATGGATTCTGTTAGGAGCCAATGAAATGCATTCAATACATATCAATCCTTGTTAGGAGACTTTGAATCCTTCTAAGGAGATTCCAACCCTGTTAGGAGCTGTGGAAGGCAGAAGGACCCACTGTCCAAACAGCTTTAGGGGCAAGACCACCAAACTCACTATCCAATTGGCCTCTATATTATTCCTTTCAGAACAATAGCAATTGATCAACTGTCCACTAGCACTCTCTGCCAAATATAATCACTGTGCTCATTCTCTATGCCTCTGTTGCACCAAATAATTCTCAGATCTCAATACTAGATCCGCAAACTCGCATCACAGTTATCCCTTAGATCGCATACTCATGTATAACTCACAGTTACAATTCGCCTTCTATTTTAAAGGCATATCATGCTACAATTCTCTCTTTCATCACAAGGAAAATAACTTTACTTTATACCAAGTCCTCAACATAATTCATTGAGTTGACCTTGAGGCTTTTCCAATTTACAATTACAATAGGACCTCATTAAAATAAACAATAAATGCTACATTACATCTTTTCATAATTACATAACATTGTTGGCTCACGTCTTTACAAATCTTTCACACGTGCGACTTTGAACTTTGCACACTCATTTGATGTCATCATCAGGATGTCTTCTACCTCTGTCTAACTTCGCATAACCAGATTCTATCCCTGTTAGGAGACATAACCCAATTACAAGAAACCAATTCTTAGGAACTCTATTTGTAAATTATCTTCTATAAATCTCGAATAACTGTTAAGCATTCTTCGACTTTCTGCATGTGCTCTTAGTCACATCATCAGGACACTCTATAGAACATGTCCTCAACTTCACTTGATCTCATCTTTAATCCTTGAATTTTACAGTCTCTATTTCTGTTTGCTGCCGTGTCAATCTTCACAGAATAACCAATATGTTGACGTCAATGACAAACACAGTCATGAATGCAACATGTAACCACTGTAACAATCTTTCAAGTGTTCAAGTAGTGCTAGGATACTCCCCCATAGGAATATCATCAACATTGATGTTAAAAATCTCTCAAGAACAACTCTTTATCAGTGTCGTTGCTCCCCCATTGACATAAATATTTTCTCCATCTCATGAACAAATCTCCCCCATTTGTAGGAGATACTTCTCTTCCCCATTCACAGGAAATGTTTTTCATGTATTCTATATTGACATAAATGACAAAGGCATCATTATGTCAATCTACTGCTCAATATCTTCAATCAGCTCAAGTGTCCAAAGACACTGTTGAAATACCAATTACCCGGAGTCCTTCATGAATCAGCTCAATCACAAATACTCCCCCATAGAAGAAGCATCAACATTCAGTCCAGATAAACAATAGTGCTCTGTACCACTAGACTGATGCAATCTCTGCATCATCTACTCTGAAGTAGGTAGGGGCACAACCCTAAGCATACCTCGCAAATGCTCAAATGTATCCTTAGGTAGAGACTTTGTAAAAATATCTGCTATCTGCTCCTTTGTACTAACATACTCTAGTCTAATCTCTTTCTTTGCAACCTTCTTTCTCAAAACATTATACTTAATAGATATGTGCTTCGTCTTAGAATGTAATAAAAGATTCTTAGACACTCTTACTGTACTTGTGACATTACAATGCATGACAACAGGTTCAGTAAACTCAACTCCAATATCCTTCAACATCTGTTTCATTCACATGATCTGATTGCAATTATTGATTGTTGCTACATATTTTTCTTTTGCTGTGCTTTGTGAGATATAATCTTGTTTCTTGCTTAGCTAAGAAACTAATCTTTCTCCTAAGAAAAATGCTCCACCACGTGTACACTTTGTGTCATCCATACTGCCTACCCAATCTGCATCTGTATATGCATATAGAGTAAAGTCATTTGATTTGTCATACCACAACCCAAAATCAGGTGCACCTTTCAAATATCTGAAAATTCTCTTAACTGTTGCACAATGTGCTTTCTTACGATTAGCCTGAAATCTTGCAACAATGCCAACTGCATTAGCTATGAGTGGTCTTATACGTGTCAAATATTGCAAACCTCCTCTCATGGATCTATACTTCTACTCAACGATAGGTGTCTCATCTTTGCTAGATAACTTATGACCAGTTACCATAGGTGTACCAACAGGCTTACAACTCTCTAAACCAAATCTCTTCAATAAGTCTTTCAAATACTTAGTTTGAGAAATGAAAATACCTTCACTATTTTGCACAATCTGCAAACCCAAGGGGCACTTCATCTCACCAATCATGGTCATCTTAAATTGTTTCATTTCATTAGCAAATGCTTCACTTGCTTTGTCATTTCCTCCAAAGATTATATCATCCACAAATACTTCAATAATCAGCAAACCATTCTTAATTTCTTTCAAATATAAGTTACTATCTGTAGTACCTTTAGCGAATCCCAATTTTGCCAAATAATTATCCAACCTTGCATACCAAGCTCTAGGTGCTTGCTTCAAACCATACATTGCTTGCTTCAATTTGTAGACCATATCTCCTTTTGTCAAAGGAAATCCTTCAGGCTGCTCAATATAAACTTCTTCAAGTTCTCCATTCAGAAATGCTAATTTCACATCCATCTGATACACTTTGAATTTCTTGTTAGCCACATAAGCCAAATATATCCGTACTACATCAATTCTGGCAACAGGTGCAAATGTCTTCTTTTATACCTTCTTGCTGTTAATATCCTTTGCATTCCAATCTTGCTTCGTTTCTCACAACCTCACCTTGTTCATTTATTTTATTTTTGAAAACCCATTTAGTTTCTATAATGTTCTTATCCTTAGGTCAATGAACTAATTCCCATGTATCACTCTTCACATTCTGATCTAACTCCTCTCTCATAGCTTGAATCAAAAGTCATCTTTGCTAGCTTCATCTGTACTTTTAGGCTCTACTTGAGAAATCAAGCATAACTCTTTATGTCTGTTTCTTGTCATAACTCCTCTGTCTTTGCTTCCAATAATTCGTTCAACATGGTGATTCTTTGTCAAATTCTTATTTGGTGTTACTAGTTCAACTCTTGCTTTTGCTCTAGGTTCAGATCTTGTTTCCTCTATTTGTTCCACAACTTGGATCTCATTCTGCAAATCATTGTTAGTTTCATAAAACAATTCAATATTTTCTTGGTTAGCCTTAGGATTAACTTCTTCACTAGAGTCAAAATCAAGTATCCTTTCTTGAACTCCAAACTTCTCATCCACTTTCACAATTGCGCTTTCAACAATAGTCTTAGTCCTCTAATTAAAACATCTATAAGCTTTGCTTTTCAATGAATAACCGAAGAACATACCTTCATTGCTTCTTGAATCAAACTTACCAATATCATCATCTCTTGATGTAACACATGCTTCCAAAAATTCTAAAATACTTCATTGATGGTGCATCTCCAAAACCATAATACATAAGGAGTCTTGTTTGTACTTTTTCTGATCTGTATCTTGTTCATTGTATACACTGCTTCTCTCCAGAATGTCTTTGATACATCATTTTCAAACATCATAGCTCTTGTTGCTTTTGCTACAGACTTGTTTCTTCTCTTAGCTATATCATTCTGCTCAGATGTTTTAGAGGACGAAAGCTGTCTTTTAATACCATTCACTTCACAAAAACTGTTAAACTCATTCGAGGTAAGCTCTCGACCTCTATCATCTTAAACACTTAATCTATAATCTAGATTTGTTTTCGACTCTCTTTTTAAACACCTTATACTAGTCAAATGCTTCAGACTTTTTCTTTAAGAAATGCTACCCACATCATCCTAGTAAAATCATCAACAAGAATCATAAAGTACCTTTCATCATAGAATCCTCTCATCTTTGTAGGACCACTCAAATATGTGTGAACAATCTCCAACTTTGCTCTTGTAGTGAACTTTTTGCTAGGAAAAGAGTTTTTCTTTTGTTTAGCCATAACACATTCCTTGCACAAACATTAGTAGGCTTCACAATTTTAGGCAAATCCCTAACAACAAGTGTACTACTCACTTTCACAATATTATCAAAATTAATATGACAAAACCTTTTATGCCACAACCAACTGTTGTCAACTTTAGCAACCAAGCATGTCATCTCTATAGGATTTAGCTAAAAAATATTACCTCTTGATCTTGTGCTAGTGCCAATCATCTTATGATTCTTATCCTTGATGATACATGTCTTCTCTGTGAACTGTTATTGATATCCCTTGTCAACCAATTGTCCAACACTTAGAAGATTATGTTTCAGTCCATCAACAAAATAAACATCATCTGTGTTAGTTTTACCATCAAGAGTAATAGATCCAATTCCCTTAATATGATGAGCTGCATTGTTCCCAACTCTAACAATTCCTCCATCACAACTGTTGAACTCAACAAATTTATTCACATCACCAGTCATATGATGTGAATAACTACTATCTATGATCCAATCAACTTTCTTCTCAACTTGTGATACTAGGGCTCTTTCTTCTCTAACTTCTTTTTCAGGACTTTCTTCTTTTATAGCAACATATCCTAACTCATCATCACTTTCGCTCATAACTCTTTCATCTAGTTCATCATCATCATTTGCATACAAACATTCTCTAGGCTTTCTAGACTTGAAATTCTTTTTGTACTTCTTCATTATTTTAGGACATTTAGAAGCATAATGACCAAATTCATCACACGTCCAACATTTAAAGATTTTCTTACCATCTGGTTCTGTTCTCACAAGCAGGGCAATTCCTTCTTCAATCTTTCTATCTTCTTCAGATCTTGATCTACTGCTGCTAGCATAATCTCCACTGGTGCTTGCAGTCCTAGATAGGGTAGGTCGAACACTGAGTGTGCTAAAAGCAGTATCCACTCTAGGCAAATCTTCAGACTGTTTTAAACTTATTTCTGTTGCTTCCAGACTTCCAAGAAGAGTCTCTCTAGAGAACTTCTCAGTACAAGGTATCACTTGCTCAATCATCTACACTGTCTGCTTGAATGGTGGTGTCAAAGTTTTCAAGATTTTCCATATAATCTCATCTTCTTCTTTACTTCCTTCACAAGCCCTGATTCTTGCAACAATTTCTGATATTCTGCCAATATAACTTTTTATAGATTCATCTCCATCATTTTAGCTTCTTGAAATAGACATATCAAATTTTGTAGTCTTATCCTTTTAGCATGTTTATCACCTTCAAAAGTAGATTCCAAAGCTTTCCAAATATCACTAGATAACCTCCAAATATCACTAGATAACCTCAAAGAATTTACATGATTGTACTCATTTTCAGGAAGAGCTGACAAAAGTTCTTCTCTAGCAAGCATGTTACACATGAACAAATCACTTTCAGCTTCAGTACATTCTTCAAGCTTGTTTTCTTCAACCACCGTCTTCCCATTTTTAGTGATCAGCCAATATCCTAGATCTAGGCATAACAGATGTGTCTTCATCTTCTCTTTCTAGGTGTCATAGTTAACTCCATCAAACTTAGGACTTTCTTTTCTGAAATGACTCGCCATTGATCTCCTTAAGCTATTAAGATTTTCATTCAAGGACTTGATGCTCTAATACCAATTGTTAGAAAGTAAAGTCCACCAAGATAACCGAGTGAGGGGGGCGGGGGGGGGGGGGAGTGGGGGGTGAATCAGTTATCTGATCAATACAACTTTTATTAACTTTATTAATTCTCAGACATGTGATCAATATAAACAACAACCATAAGAAGATAAACATACACAATAACACTGGATATGTTAACTAGGGAAACCCTTGATCAGAAGGAAAACCCCGGTGGGGATGGTATCCACAAAATGATGTACTAATATATAAGTTCCTTGTAAGAGAATGGACTCTATTAGGAGCCAATGAAATGCATTCAGTATATATTAGTCCCTATTAGGAGACTTTGAATCCCTGTGAGGAGATTCCAACCCTGTTAGGAGTTGTGGAAGGTAGAAGGACCCACTATCCAAACAACTTTAGGGGCAAGAGCACCGAACTCATTATCCAACTGGTCTTTGTATTATTCCTTTCAGAACAATAGCAATCGATCAACTATCCAGTAGCACACTCTGCCAAATATAATCACTGTGCTCATTCGTTGTGTCTCTACTGCACCAAATACTTCTCAAATCTTAATACTAGATCCACAAACTCGCATCACAATAATCCCTTAGATATCTTACTCGCATATAATTCGCACTTACAATTTGCCTTCTATTTTAAAGGCATCTCATGCTACAAATCTCTCTTTCATCGCAAGGAAAAAAACTTTCCTTTATACCAAGTCCTCAAAATAATTCATTGAGTCGGCCTTGAGGCTTTCCCAATTTACAATTACATTAGGACCTCATTAAGATAAAATAATACACGCTACATTACATCTTTTCATAATTACATAACACTGTTGGCTCACAGTCTTTACAAATCTTTCACATGTGTGACCTTGAACTTCGTGCGCTCACTGACATCATCATCAAGATGTCTTCTACCGCTGTGTAACTTCGCATAACTAGATTCTATTCGTGTTAGGAGATATAACCTGATTACAAGAAACCACTTCTTAGGAACTCTGTAAACTGTCTTCTGTAAATCCAAGTAACTGTTACTAGTCTTCAATTTTCTACATGTGGTCTTAGCCATGTCATCAGGACACTCTGTAGAACATGTCCTCAACTTCGCTTGATCTCATCTTTAATCCTTGAATTGTACAATCTCTATCTCTATCTACTGTTGTGTCATTTTGCATAGAATAACCGACATAATGACAAACACAATCATGAATGCAACATGTAACCACTATAACAATCTTTCAAGTGCTCCAACAATGCTAGAATACTTGCCCATAGGAATATCATCAGCATTGATGTTAACACTAAAACATCTTCATTACTTTCCTAATGCATTTGTGGTGGGAATCATATCTATTTATGCACTCATAAACTAGCCTAGGGCATAGTACTGCGGTAGGGAAGGCTGCAACTTCAACAAGGCCACTTTCTGCAGTTTTTTCCATAAAGGAGGAGTTTTTAGGGTTCCTAGCTCTTTCCTTAAAATCTAATAAAATATTGTGAATTAGAGATGTATCTTTGCACTCAAGGGATGAACAAACTAGATTGGATTCATTTTCAGAAGTTTGAAAAGCAGTCTTGATGATGGCAATTTCAACTAAATTGAACAAATGGCTGAATTTTTCAAACAACACAATTATTCCGAAATAGTAGTAGAAATGGGAATGCTAAAACTCACCTTTACTAGTTCGAATCTCCTGTAAACCCAAAACCAAAGAAACCCCTTTTACCTTCTATATTTGTGTCTTTTTAATCATCAAATAAGCCTTCAATTACTTCTTAAAAAGGACAAAACTTGGAGAATAATTACTAATCCTTCCACTCATGCCAAATTAATGCAATGAGACACTTCCTCTTCTGTAAGCATTAATTACTTGTCACTGCAGCATTCAAGCTTATTGAAAAATAATTACTTTCCCTTTTTGGAGACTTAAAAATTCGTATTTCACAAGATGCCCCAAATATTCTCTTCCATTGACTATTTCCTTTCTAAATATACCTTGCTTTTCTTCTTTACATTTTAATGATTGGTGAACTATTTGAACCATTGAACCAAATTTACTTGTATGAGAAGCTCAATAGTTCAAGTTTACTTTGGCTGCTTGTTACGTCTTTAGAAGGTCAAGACCAAATAAGGCTGAGAAGGAAAGGGCAAAGACACTAGCAACGACTTGACAAGACCGACATTGATTGAACTTTGAACCTGCTGAACACATTGAACTTTCAAAAAGGTTGAAGTTGTGTGTTCAAGACTTCACTCGTTGCAGACTTACATGACGAAAATGAAAGACTTAGGCACGACCACTGAACATTTAACTGATTGAACCTATTAAACCTTAATGACAAGTTCACGTTCAAGGTTATTTTATCATCAATTCGAGACTTAACACAAAGTTTATAAGGAAAACACATTTAAAGAGACATGATACTTGACATAAGAGATTCAACTCCAATTTTACTGGAAGATGGTTAATAGAAAATTGAATTAAAGACAAAAATTTAGAGTTGAGGTAAGATAACCACAACATATAAGTTCCTCACACGCAGATTTTAAGATAATCAGACTACTTATAAAGCAAACTAATCCTTATCAAGTAATGAAGTAGTGGCTAAAAGATGGTCTTTATACTTTTGTGATGCATAAGTATTAGCATCATGAATTGTGTTCTTGACCTCATTTTCCAAATTCAACTATGTGTCCTGCTCCTTCAGAGATCCATCTTTTTACACAACCGTGGTAAATCCCATTTTGGCTGTACTCACAAACTCCTTGTACTCTGACTCCAAATCATCTATGAATTTATCATGTTTAGATATCATCTTTATAATGCGGGCAATAGAATTTGTATTTGATCCTTGAAGTCACATCTCATGTATCTTGACATCTAGTCTATTCTTCACTCTTCTATGCTCAAGGTTTGCTAGGAAGTTCTTCTTATGTACATTCCAGAAATCATCTAAACATATTTTCAGATTTAAAAATCTCATGTAACGTGGTTGATGCTTTGTCAAATTTGATGTCTTTCATCTTTGCCAACAGCTGTTGGTGCTCCTGTAGCTCTTCATATTTGTTTTTCAGTTTTGAATCTTCTTCAACAGTGTTCCTCATGTTGGCATTTGCCAACAAAGCAATCTTTAGCAATGACTTTACATATTTCATTTGATAAGGATTCTATTCCTTTACCAAGTATCTCATTGAGCTTTATTAAATGTTGCACTATTAATTCTAATATGTGCTGTCATAATGGGATCTACCTATCCAACTTTCAAGGTCATCATGTGACTGCTTTGTCAATGTCTATTATTTTTGGTCTATTTTTGGGAGGATAAAGAGCCCAAATCATTGTGGATTCCTCGCCAGGGTAAAATCTAGACCCATTAGATATCTCCTGTACACCTTTTATTGTCAACTTATGCTCTTTGTCCTCACTGTGAAGAAAACTTTCAAAGACAAATGCAGCACTAAAGTCCCATTGAAGGAACACCGTGTAATACCCATCCTTTACTATAATGATAGACTTCATTGTTAAAGTTCTATCGAACTCTACTCTGGACATGTTAGCCCTTAACTGATATTTAAAATACGATACTTTGATATATAGGGTAATTATACTAGCTAGTAATGGTTGCTTATACTTTCATGTGTCGATTGTGATTACCTTTGTAATCCTCTTAGTGATTGTAACTACCTTCATAATGATGTCATATGATGCGCCTACAAATGATATTTACCATATCTTCATGATGATTAGTTACTTATGTTAGGATATGATGATATTTATAGTCATGCTTTATTAATTATACTTACGCCATACTTGCATGTGTATGGTGTGTGTGTCTGTTTTACATTTCTATTTGGTGTGCCTGATATGATTGAGGGAGGGAGTCGTAGTCACCTGCAAGTCGTTATCTACACGATGTACCACTGCACTCCATTGCTTGTTTAGCTTAGATATATATGCACATGTACATGCTTGTCTTTTATGCAGATTGCTGTTACCGGGCATCAACTTCTTTGAATTGCTAGGATGAACATGCCCTATGACAATAATTCAATGGTAAAAATGGGGAAATAATGTTCAAGTCTAATCCCAACCAAAGCCTAATTGCTTGTCCTGAGAAGGAGGGCATTTATCTGGTTGCCTACCCTTTTGGAACTTGTGAGTTTTTCTTTGTGTGTTGTTTGATTTTGACTTTCGTCGATTTTACTTATGTTGCTTTTATGTAGGGCTGACTATGTGATTTGCTTGATATATGAATTAATTATGATGTTTGGATTAATCTTATGATATTCAAATTATTAAATATTATCTGATTTAAAAATGAAATTATTAAAATATAATATTATTTAATTAATTAGAAATTAATTAAATCTGTACTTTAATTTTTAAAAAATAATTTAAAACTCTAAATTGAGAAATTGGATAAAGAGGAATTAAAATATTAAAGAGTAAATATTTTTTATAGGTAATATTAAAGAGTAAATATTGATTTATTATAATAATTTAATTGATAATAATTAAATTAAAGTTGCATAGAAATAATGAGCTTTGATTATTATTATTAATTAAAATAATAAATTATGATTCTAAAAGTGTCATGCAAAATAATTAAAATGAAGAAAAGAAAGAATTAAAAAAAAAAAATATTAACAGTGCTTTGAGTGTGCATGAAAAGATTTAATAAATTAAGTTATTTAATATTTAATTAAGATGAAGTGGGTTTTTATTAAATGAAAAATTAGCAAACCCTAGTTAGGGTTAGAGCTCTTTATTAGAGGCTTTTTGGTCATTTTAGAGATTGACAAGTTTTGCGAGAGCAAATAGATGGAGAGTTAGAATTAGCAGGTTTACATAGAGGTTCATGGTAATTTAACATTGAAGTTAAAGAGTAAATTTAAAGCTTAGGAGTATTTTGGATTGCGTATTTTGGGCTTGTGTTATCTTGGAAATTCCGCTAGCAGATTTGAGGTAGGGTTTGAGACCCTTAAGAATCTTTCCCTTTAAAAAGATTGTCTTCTTTGTGCCTAGCAGGTTGGGTTGTAGTCATTGTTAAAATTTATGAATAGTTTTTATTTGTAAAATTTAAAAGAGAAATTACTTCTGGGTTACATTATTTTTGAGAAATTAGAAGGAAGAAAATTTACTATTCTTGTGTAGAAAATTCTCATAAAACCTAAATCTAGAAACCCTTGTTTTAAAATTAGCAAAACCACGTTGCATGAAATCTATCAAAACCCCAGGTTCTTCTTGAGAAAACTTACATGCAAAATAATTAAAAAATAGGAATATTCATTCAATTTTGAGCTTGATTAAATGTTTTTGTAAACAATTTATAAAATTAAAATAAATTGAAAGTCAAGGATGAATTAGACATTGTCATTCAAATTAGAAGTTAAATATAATATTGGAATAAAATAAAATTGAGAAAATAATATGTCAATATATTTACATATTTTATAAATAAAATAGAATATATTTATTTTGAGAAGAATTATCTTTAAAAAATAAATATATGTATGAAGATGTGCGTGCAATTCAATGTAGTTATGCATGTAAAACCATGAGTATATATATATATATGCATGTGAAAATGAATAAATGCATGTTAGAAAAATTGATAGAATAATCATGTATGTTAAAAAGTAAACAAGCATGTGAAAATAATGTATGCAAGATTATTTTAATTTTATATATTAATTTTTGAAATTTAAAAATAAAATAAAATAATTTAATTATGAATTTCGGATTAAAAAAAAAAAAAAATTATTATTAGATGTTTATAAATGCAAGTGTAGTTATAAGTTAGTAAATATTTAATTATGGTTTAATTATATTTTAAGTGAAGTTAACTAGATAATCATTTATTAATGATGAGTATATATAATGGGTGAAATTATAAATTGTAACTATAATTATAATTGAAATTGAGCTATTTATAATAACACTATGAGCTTAATGGAAATTAAATATTAATATTGGACTTATATGGAAGTTAAAGTAATACTTTAGGAATGATATTGATATTAATATTTCATCTAATGCTTTATGTTATTACTAGTCATTTATAATCTAATGTCTTTTAAATAGTCAGAATTGATAAAATATTATAGTCAGAATTGATAAGATATTAATGTATTTAATATTTAATTAAGAGGTAATTTTTGAGTTGAACATTAAATTATTCAATAAATTATAGAAAAAAAATCATTATTATATTGATTAATCATGGTGATTAAATATATATGGAGTATTTATTTACAATTATACCATAGGTATTCATGCATGTTTTTGAACATAAACTCTTAGGGCCAAATTGAACTTTAGAATATAAATTAGTTATATTGCAAAACTAAACTTGTACTATTATTATGATTTCTTACTATATGGTTTTGTTGTATTTTTTTTTAATGATGTCTTAGGGGTTACGTAGTTGGCCAATTAGTATTTTACTCTAGAGGCTATAGGATTTTATTTTCTATGTGAAATGATATAACAATTTTTATGTCTTGATTAGTCCGTGTATGGTTTGGAGTGCGAGTGTGAGTAATCCTACTTGTTTCAATCATTATGTCTTTTAACCAAAAAGGGGTGACGGCCATTATTTTAAGTCTAATTTGTCTGGTCACCTTACATTATCATTATGTTGATCTAAGTTATGGATGGTTGCGTTGTGTAGTATGTCATTTTATGATTTATTCTATACTTTGAATGGTTATCTTTGTGTGATGTACTCTATGATGGAGATGGATGTTATTGATATTGGTTTATTGTTCTCGTGATTATGAGACTATCGATTGTTCTAGGATTATGGGATATTTATTATGAGATGGATGATTATTTGAAATGTTATATTGAGATGGACAATGAATCTTTGTGTGGATGTGATATTCTTTTCTATGCTCCATTATTTTACTTTGGTGACTTTCGTGATTATGATTTATGAGAATGTTTTTTTTTTTTTTTGTATTATTTTAATTATTTTGAATGGAGTATTAGGGTAGGTTATCTAGGTGTATAGAGGGGACGTGGCTTGCAATGGGGGTCGGGGCCTTAAGTGGCTGCTAGGGTAACTATTTGTAAGTAACTTAATTGAGTGATAACACTACACACAAAATGAGGGGTTTTAAAATGAACTAAAAAGATTAAGTGTTGCTCGTCAATGCTTTGAGCACTAGTACAAGCTAGGATGAGTGTGAGAAGATGCTTGATTGCAATCTTGCATAGTTATTTTTCCTTATTTGTACGAAAGGATTATTGATGCCACATAGAGTCACTAGGGGGTCAGAGTCCATAGAGATTGCCAAGGTAACCTTAGAGATGACTCATGTGATGAAACTTCTCCATATGCATCTTAGGTTTTCTATTTATATTTATATTTATGTTTTTGTTTTGGGTTTCCTCTGGGATAGTCTTTTCGTATGAGTAGTACCACTTGTTGTAGAAAGCTTTTAGGATCCTTGCCTAGGATTTGTATTGTTGATTTTGTGATTTGATTGTCTGTGTGTGGATCGTACATTATTTCTCCTGCACAGTGGGAGTGGGAGCCTGATTAGGTGACCATGCGGTCGGGAGGTAATGACTTCTTACTATTTGGCCCCCCCCCAGATTGACACCATTATTGGATTTTCGTTGATGCAGTTATACCATTATCCTCTTATTCTTATCTTGGAGACTTTCTATTCAGATGTTGTATCTATGTATTCACGTATTTTATGCCTTTAGATCATATGAGATGATGTATTGTTTATTGATGTACTTGTATTTTATATTACATACCTTGCAATATGTGTAGTGGATGTGGTTATTGGGATGTCCTTCATTGTATTAGTTGTACTTATGTGTCTGTTATGAGATTATGTATTTGTTATTGATTTATGATTATGGACATTGTACTTAGGATTGAAACTAATTAATAAAACTTTTTTAAACGTGACTCAATGTGAACGAACCCTTGAGGAATGGAAATTGTATTTGTAATTGCTTATGTGTATTTGATGTGTATGTGTATTTTGCTTCCACATTATTATCATATGTTGTATAAACTTTAAAAAAAACTGTTTACTAAAACATTGTAACATAGTAGGTTATCTTCTCTTGGGTTCTTGAGCAAGGCGTTACACACTATGCCTCTAGTTTCCTGTAAAAGTTGCCTGCCCCTATCTAGTGTCATCACATTAATCTCTTGATTGATACCTAGAGTGATGATGGGATTGATTATTTCAGTCTCTTTGCTTTAAAATTACACAGGAATGTTTTGAAATCATTTGATTTTACAAATTGGTCATCAGACATAAAAGCTTCATAGGCTGAAATCCTAACATCTTCTTCATCTACCTTTATCTTTGCAACCACCTTTACTTCTTTGTTGGGAATGTCCAAATAATTATCTACAACCCTGGGAAATGAAATAACTGAAGCAAACTAGTGATCTCCTCAGCGGTTTCTTCTCTAGATTATTCTACCAATTGCATCACTTTTGCTCTTTGCTCATGTTCTTGAGCATACTTCTTTGTTGCATCTTGTGCATTTGATCTTCCAAGTTTTTAAAACAATCTTTAGTGGGGAGAGGAAAATGTGTGCATCTAATAAGGTTCTGTTTTCTTTTGATAGAATTAATGTAGCCCTCTGGGTCATAGCCTGCCCTTGCATTGTATTCCTTTAGATTGTAATTATTAAACAACTTATCCCTGATCAAATCATATGCTTTAGTTGCAACAATGCAAAAATCTCCAAATTGTAGTGTTCTTGGCATGAAAGACTGCCTTTTGAATGCACTAAGTTTAGCAGTACTGAAACTCTCCAGTTGCCTCACGATTTCCAAATATGCAATCCTATCAGACATTGTTTAGGCTTTAGTTGCAACAATGCAAAAATCTCCAAACTGTAGTGTTCTTGGCATGAAAGACTGCTTTTTGAATGCACTAAGTTTAGCAGTTGTCATGTCCCCTTTTCAAATAATTAAAAAAGAAAATCTTTGCTAAGGCAGGCAGGCCCAAGAAAGTGAAGTTTCGGAAAAAGGGGGTTAATCTTTGGAAACTGTTGGACTAATAAATGAAAATTATTATTAAAATAAGTTTCATTAACCTCTCTTGGACGTGAGTTACAGTTATGCCCTCTTTTAAGGGGTTTGGAGGCATTTTGGGCTGATTCTAGAACTTGATTTTCGCTCATTCTTTGTTATTCTTCAGAGGCTGCCAAACCTGTGGAGAAGGAGACCCAAGAACGGGAGTTTGCAAGTTTCCAGGGAGACCCAAGAACGGGAGTTTGCAGGTTTCCAGGAAGGCTAAGGACGGGAGTTTGAAGCCATTCCATATGCATGCTCATACAGAGTTTGCCTTTGTGCTGAACAGTGTAGATTTGTGGGTTTTTGGGTGTGTTTTTTGCATGAGTTTGGTGTTTTCAGTTGAGCATTTCATATCAGTTTTGGTTGCTGCTGTATTTGAGACTTTAAGCTGTTAAAATAGAGCTGAATATATGTATTGGGACGTGATTAAACTTCTAAGATAGTTTATTAGTGTTTTTGTGGTGTTTCCGGGCATTTTGTGTTAATTTCGGGAGTCCGATGAGCATAGTTTTTGTCCTACATTTGTGAGCTGTTGTGTAAAGACTATATAGATTTGGAAATGTCATTTTGTAAGCTGTTATGCTGCTGAAATTTCTGTAAAAATGTCCATTTTCAGATTTATTAATAATAGGTGAAGCTGTGAAGCTTTTGGCACCATTTCTGGCATACCCGATTTGGGGTTTCTTGAGAAATTTGGAGGATCTTTGTGATATTAGTTGTTTGATCTTAAAGATCTGATTAAAGGTTGGAAATATCATGTAAAATCAGAAAAGGGACATTTCAGTGGTATCAGAGCCATGATCTTGCCAGCCTGAGGGTTTGTAGAAGTTTGCAAGTCAGTTTTGACAACTACCCAGATCTTGCATTTCAGTTTTGAGAACTACCCAAATCTTGCATGACATAATTTATGATTGCATGTTGCTTCTAATCAGCTACATGTCAAAATTTATGGTTGCATGCTACTTCTAATCATTTTCATGTTAGTTCTTGGTGAATTTGGTGGTTGTAGAAGTTTGCATTTCAGTTTTGACAAGTACCCAGATCTTGCATGTCAGTTTTGACAACTACCCAGATCTTGCATGTCATAATTTGGTGGTTGCATGTTGCTTCTAATCAGTTGCATGTCCAAATCTATGGTTTCATGCTACTTCTAATCATTTTCATGTTAGTTCTTGGTGAATTTGGTGGTTGTAGAAGTTTGCATGTCAGTTTTGACAACTACCCAGATCTTGCATATCATAATTTGATGGTTGCATGTTGCTTCTAATTAGTTGCATGTCAAAATCTATGGTTGCATGCTACTTCTAATCATTTGCATGTTAGTTCTTGGTGTTTGAAGAAGTTATATCCTATTGGGGTTACACTCTACTTATCCAGAATGGACAGGTATAGTACAGAGTCTCAGAGGGAACGATCTTGGACAATTGATAGCTAGAGTCAAAATAGTAGAAAGGATGGTTATTTAGACATTCGAGATGAACTTATGAAAATAAGCCATGATATGTCTAAACAGTTGGTTGAGCACCACCGTATAATGAATGACATGTTATCTGACCCAGCTAAGGTGGATAAGTTGACTGGATTTCTATTTGGCATATTTTCTCACAGGACAGATGACACAATTCCCAAGAAGTTGCATGAGGAGTTTGAGAAACTAGCTGATAGCCAGGTAGAGGTCTCAGATTCTACTCTGCCACAGGAGGTGGTGGGAAAGGATATTACACAGATTGATAGTAACGGTCAACTTGATACTCAGATTGAGACAATTGTTTACAGGTCGTCAAAGGGTGATGCCACATGTATTCAGGATGGTATAGTTACAACAGGCAATGACTACAGTGTAGTGGGTTCAGATGATGATTATGAGGATGTTGTTGTGCAGGATGGTGAGATACCTGGTAGAGATGAGCAGACATTGAGCATTCATGACTTTGCTAAGAAAGAGTACCAGGCACAGTTAGATGCTTCATCACATGAGGTTGAGGCTGGTAGTACTTCACATGATTTGTCCAGCCAGCTGAAGGTGAACAAAGATAGTATTGTGACTTCATTATCTCATCATGACAAGTATGTGGAGTTAGTTGGTACTGGTCATATTACTCAGGTGAGGAGTTTGCTTGAGTTACCAGTTGATTCTAGTCTACGGATATGGACTCGAGATTGTTATATTGGTGTTTGGGACTCAGTTGACTGGAGATCTTTAACACTTTTTGGTAGCAGTGTTTGTTTGGGTGCTATGATGGATTTGATTAGTAGATTACATGGTGTTGTCTTTTCTTGTGTCAGTATCTTGTCTGATGTTGGTATTAGTTTTTATACACCGATGTTGGGCTTTGTTCATATATCCGGTCGACCATACTTGCTGGAATGTGTTGATGATCTTTCATATTTGGTAGTGTGTACAGATGAGTCCCAAGATCATTTTGGCATTGATGACATACAGGAGGATGCAGTGGGCAGTTTTGAAGACTTAGTTTCCTTGGGTATAGAGGAGTTGGACAGCAATGCTAATGTTTTTGATACTCCATATATGAGCTTTAGATTTGATTCACAGGATATGGATGGTAATACTCTAGAGACTAGTAACTTTGAGGATACTCCTTTAGACAGTGCATCAGAGGAGGTTTGTAGGAGACAGTCAAGCCAGTGCCATCATGTGTCTAATCAGTTGAGAGTTAGTGACTGAGACATTGCTATCACTTGCCAGCATTTTGATGCTGCTCGTCAGTTGTTAGCAGTTTATGGATGGGGTTCTCCTACTAGTGATGAGCAGGAAGGCATTTATCTTTCCTTGACAAAGATCCACTCTTTATGGGAGGCTATTTGGATTTTGAGACAGAATTATATGCAGTTGGTAGCCGACAGAGATTATCTTATGGAGTGGGGCAGTACAGCATATGATGCATTGTTGGCCAAGGAAGATGAGGTGAGTGAGCTTACTAAGCAGCTTGAGGTGACTTCTGAGATTCTTGAGAGTACACAGTTGGCTTTCAAGGAGTCACAGTTTCATTTGGCTAAGGTGACCATGGAGTTAGAGCGACTACAGTCTTTACCTAATTCTATACAGTCACAAGCTGTGGTGTTTGGTGATCCGAGGATGTCCATGGCCGAGATTGTTAGAGACAATGGAGATGTGGATGCATCCATCCTTGATACTAACATTGGCATATCAAGTTCATTCCCACTAGAGTCAAGTTCAGTTGAGTTGGGTGTTGTAGCAGATTGTTGTATGCTTGACATGGTGGTGGCCTCTAGTACTGATGGCACAGAGACTAGAGATGTATCAAAGATCATGTGTGATGTTGGTGAGTCAGCAGTTGGCATGATTCCTGCTAGTAATACTACTCCCTTGGTGATATCTTCGGAGGTAGGAGTCAGTTCCAACATGGTTAATGATCAATTGCAATTAGTTTCATCTAGATTACAGTCTGAGCCATTGACTGAGATTGGTGCATTCTATCGGCATTATACTGTGAGGTATGCTCATCTATCTACCTTTGATGACCATGTTGATGAGATGATGATACAGAGATGTACTTTGGTTCCTAGTGCTTATCATCAGTTATGGGATAGTTTGATGCCTCGGGATGAGAGTTGTGATGGGCATGACATGGTGATAGGTCCTGTAATTGACAGGTTGATAATACATGACTTAGAGCAGGAGTTTTGGAGTGATGCTTTAGCAGGTGTTGTTATTGATTCTACTCCTTTGGCTATGACATCTCTTGACTTAGCTGGTGATCAGTCACAGTGGGTTGTATCACTTCTTCATGGTGAGCTGTTGACTGAGGTTGGTTTTTTTTATCAACATTATATTACAGGGTATGTACATCAGTTAGCATTTGATCCTTGTGCTGAGGAGTTGATGGCAGACAAATTTGGTTTGGATTCCATTTCTTACTCTTTATCTTGTAATGTCTTTTCACCATCAGCAGTGTATGGGAGTTATGGTTATGAGATAGTGGCCGATGATTTGCAGAGTTGTGTTGACTGCAGGAGTTGTACAGTGTGTGGATTCTCCATACTTGGTACAGTTTCATTCGAGAGGGCTCACCATTGTTGCAGAGTTGGATTGTACATTCCATATAGGCCAGTGGGATGCGTTGATGGTATTTACTGTGTTGGTAGTTTGATTTGTCCACTTTACTTGGGTTCTGATGTTCTAAGAGTTTGTGCGTCATGGGTTTTTGATTGTGGTAGTGGTGATTTCGGAGTTTGGTTGAGCTATAATTGTCAATTTGATTATGGATTCCTCTTGGTCATATTGCAGAGGATATTACAGGAGCCTGTGTTAATTGGTAGTAGTATAGTTCATGACTACATTTGGGATCCAGGTGGATTGATTGGTTTATTGTTCAGCTATTGCTTGAGGACAAGCAATGATTGGGAGGGGAGGACTTGTCATGTCCCCTTTTCAAATAATTAAAAAAGAAAATCTTTGCTAAGGTAGGCGGGCCCAAGAAAGTGAAGTTTCGGAAAAAGGGGGTTAATCTTTGGAAACTGTTGGACTAATAAATGAAAATTATTATTAAAATAAGTTTCATTAACCTCTCTTGGACGTGAGTTACAGTTATGCCCTCTTTTAAGGGGTTTGGAGGCATTTTGGGCTGATTCTAGAACTTGATTTTCGCTCATTCTTTGTTATTCTTCATAGGCTGCCAAACCTGTGGAGAAGGAGACCCAAGAACGGGAGTTTGCAGGTTTCCAGGGAGACCCAAGAACAGGAGTTTGCAGGTTTCCAGGAAGGCTAAGGACGGGAGTTTGAAGCCATTCCATGTGCATGCTCATACAGAGTTTGCCTTTGTGCTGAACAGTGTAGATTTGTGGGTTTTTGGGTGTGTTTTTTGCATGAGTTTGGTGTTTTCAGTTGAGCATTTCATATCAGTTTTGGTTGCTGCTGTATTTGAGACTTTAAGCTGTTAAAATAGAGCTGAATATATGTATTGGGACGTGATTAAACTTCTAAGATAGTTTATTAGTGTTTTTGTGGTGTTTCCGGGCATTTTGTGTTAATTTCGGGAGTCCGATGAGCATAGTTTTTGTCCTACATTTGTGAGCTGTTGTGTAAAGGCTATATAGATCTGGAAATGTCATTTTGTAGGCTGTTATGCTGCTGAAATTTCTGTAAAAATGTCCATTTTCAGATTTATTAATAATAGGTGAAGCTGTGAAGCTTTTGGCACCATTTCTGGCATACCCGATTTGGGGTTTCTTGAGAAATTTGGAGGATCTTTGTGATATTAGTTGTTTGATCTTAAAGATCTGATTAAAGGTTGGAAATATCATGTAAAATCAGAAAAGGGACATTTCAGCAGTACTGAAACTCTCCAGTTGCCTCACGATTTCCAAATATGCAATCCTATCAGACATTGTTTTTGGGAGTTTACAAGGTACTCCTTCAAATCCAAATATTCTGAAAATCTTGAATTCTTTGTGTATGTCCTAGTCAACCCAATTATGATCAACTTTCAATCTTTCATCAAATTCTTTGGGCCTCAAGAATTTCTTGATCTCATCTAGGTCGAGGACTCCCATGGATGGTCATACATCTTGTATGGTCTCTTTACGAAAAACTCCTCAGAGAAAACCTAGTGAGATTGACTGAACCTTGAATCCCATATGGATGTCCTTTCTTTGTCTGTTTGTTCGACTCTAAGCCCCTAAGGCATTATGCCAATCTCTTGGCCATAAAAGAGAACCACATGCATAAGAATCAACTAGTGCTTGAAGTAAATATGTTCCGGATCTCCCTTGATAGATATCAACCCAATATCTATCATCCTTGCAACATATCATCCTTGCAACATAAAAGCCCTGGTGTTATGGTATTGAACATCTGCAACTAACACCATGGCTATTATAGACAGGAAATTTGGAACCTTTGTCCTTGTTACCTGCCCTACAGAATAATGTGTATTTAATGTATGGATCAAACAAATCCATGCTGATTGGAAGGCCATCCTCATCATTGAGGGGAATCAATTTTTCTTCTGGGTTTGAGCCTATGCAAGGGAAGTCTCCACCCGTTGTATGTAGTGTCCATCTAGCATACTCACTTTCTAGGTCATGAAAATTTATGTTGTAGTCTGGAAGATCACCCAAATGAAATACTTCGTTCACCACATTCTCGGATACCCAAACGAAAGGTTCACCTTGTAGGTTGCGCATAGCCCTTTTCTCTGAATTGTAAAGCTCTGCAAGTAATTTGATGAGATTGGCATTGATGAACACATTGGGAACTTTAAATTTCCCAAGGTTTGTTTTCCATGGGTTACAAATGGGCTTGCAGTGATTTATTCTTGCAAAATGGAAGATAAATAACTCATATCCCCTCACATTTGTCCAAACATCCCATACATCCTTGTACTTGTCGTCTATCTTCTCTACTTGAGGAATGCGTTGTTTTGACTTCCTAGACTTTGGCCTAGAGCCCTCCATTTGATCAAGCATGCCCTTATGAAGCTTCCTAGTTGATGAGGTTTTTGCCTCAATTTTTTGTTTCTTGCCTCCGTTTTCGTCATTCTCCTTCTACCTCTCTCTCCCCGAGCTACTAATTTTTTCAATTACTATAATTTAAGGAATTCATAGGAAAAAAAGGCTTAGTAGAGAAACATAACACAACGTACTTGAAATTGACCACTTAATGTTGTTACCCCTTCTTTCACAAACTTTCGTTTGCTCCTCTTCTTTTCTAGATTAGCCCTCTGCAATTCTGCAATATGAGTTCTAAACTGATCGATGTCTTTGATGCAATCACTCATGTGAGCTATTTATTACTAGCACAATTGAGCATTCAATGTTTTGAAATTTGAAATGTTTAATATGACAATAATTGTCATTGTTGAGACTTGTTGTGTGATACACCAATGCATTCTAAGCTCGTGGCATTTATAAGCTTTTACATTTGATTGGTGAACCCTTTCATGTCTCTTTGATTTGTTTTATGCCACTTGGATAGTTTGCATCATCGATGAAAACTCCTTCGACCAACTATTCACATCGACGTAGCTCACTCTATTGATAAGCTCTTAAAAGACTTATTCTGAATTTATTAATTCCTTAGATGCCCTTTATTCTATTCACAACCGATCATTCAAGAAGCAAAGAATGTGTCATTCCAATGAGAAAGTCATCGGGGAAACTTATGTTGTCTTTGGGGCATTTTGTTTTTCCCTTTGATAGTTAAAGGTTGGTCAATGGACCTCTTTTGGAGACCTCTCCCAACTATCTTTCCTCTTTATTGGTGTAATTGCTGAAATCTTCCCCCGATGCCTCTTATCAGACGAACTTCTACCATCAGACCTTGAGATTATTTGTTCCACTGATAATACTAATTCCATTGATGAAACTCATTGATGGAACATTTATTGATGGAGTTTTGCCTTTTAGTATTGTATCATTGTGGTGGCATTTTCTGATGTCAGACACCCAAGTTCCTTATTCTCTTTTCTCATTGGTATAACCTATGGTGTTTCTCTCTAACATAGCATTATCGGTGTAGCATACACTATTGGAGAGTCCTTTTCTCCTAAAATTGACAGCTGTTTGTTTCTCCTTTGAAATCCATTGGTATACCTATTGCCGTAACTCTTATTTGCTTTTATTCCTCTTAGATCGGTATATCATACAAAGTGTTCCTCCAAAACATCGTTCGGCAAGTCCATTGCTGAGAACTTTCTTTTGTGAACCTCTTTCATCACTAAAACAAAAATATCCATTTGTCGATCATTGATGTGACTTGCATTATCAGTTTTGCTTCAAATTCTTCCTCTGATATTCTTTGCTTCTCTAATGACTGCCTTGCTTCCTCCGTTAGGGTACAAAATGTTCTATATCATGCCAATGTCTCCCTAAGCATCTTTACCATTTTTTTGTTTTCTCTATCGGTATAACTTTACTGCACTTTTGTCGATAGAGTAATGTAGTGAAATTGGAGGAAAATGTATGTTTCTCTCCTAATGTTGCTTTTGATATAAGAGTAACTTATGGGTAAAGGTGGACATTTCATCTAGGACAAGGCTACTATTTGTGTAGTGTCAACAAAATTTGGTTGATGAGTAGAATGGTGTGTTAGAGGAGATCATATGGAGTATCTAATGATGTTTTCTGATCAAAATTTGACAAAAAAATTTAGGTTCCAATTGTTCACATGAAACAACATATCTTCCAAAATTGATATCAAATGTAACATGTAAATAAACAATGTAGCACACATCTAGTTTGTTACATCCCAAATTTTGACTCAATTTAAAATGTTCATATAGCAGTAGAGGTTCACATGAAGTTAGTTGACAATTAAATTTGTTATAATGCTGCGAAATGGTAAGATGGTTAGTCATTATAATTTCATGTGAAGATAACATGCTAGTTGATTATTTATCATGAATTCATGGAATTGAAAAGGCGGTTAGCCGTTATGATTATTTATGATTAAATAACTTGTTATGGTAATATGATTTAAGTGTGGAGAATTTCCTTGTAGGAAGCACGTCAAAGCATTGTCAGAAAAGAATTGGGTACATGAGCATCACCATCACTGGGAAAATGGGTATGAATCGTGAATCACCGTGATTGAGGACTTAGTGACTTGAACATTAGGATACAATCGATGGAACCGCATGAGCTATTAAATAAACAATTTAAAACATTAATTAACTTAATTAAAATATAATGCGTACCTCAAAGGTTTTGATTGATCTTTCACTATGTTATTACAATATATACCTATGTACATACATAGATATAAAATAAAGTGACGCCATAATATTATTTTCTTTATAATAAAATGATGCCACATCACAAATATATCTACGTGCATGTAGATAGATATAAACCATAATTATTTTTGATTTGTAACCTTCAAATCTTCTTCCATCTTTTTATTCTTTTTCTTGCTTGAAACCAATTGAACATTTGGCACATTTATTTGGTGTCCAAGAGTCAAGATATTCATTTTATGTTTCGGCTTCTTGGAAACCAAGGAGACATGTTACCCTTTTATTGTGAAGTTGAGAGAGAGGCATATGAGATACACTCATTTTTCCCATCACCCAACTTCCCTGTTCAAGCATCTGACTTCCTTGTTTATTCACCTGACTCCATATTACCCGACTACACTTTCCTTAGCATTCGATACCTCTACAGTTACCATCTAGTAACCATTGCATTGTTTCTCCTTCCATGATTTCCCTGTTATACTTAAGTTCTGCTAAAATCGTGAGTAGTATTTATATTAGAGATTAGCGTTCAAGATCTTTCCTATTAAGAGTGATACGGGTTGTTGAGCAACCAGCAATGCTCCATTCTTTCCTACAGATTTTACCAGGTTATGTGATTAACCAAAAATCCAAACAATGCATTATAATTTCTCAATCAGTTATTATTGCAGTCTGATTTTTATAGCAGTAAGATACAATTCTGGATTATGAAGCAAATCATCTTTGTTTATAATATCATTAGTTAAGATGAATAAAAGCCAAGTATTCATTACATGATTTCATATTCATTTATGCCGTTGGAAGTCAGAATTAAATGATATTATTCTGCAATGCTAATAGCTATTTTTTTTCAGATCACAGAAATGTGATAAGCTAGAAACATATAATATTCTTTTATTAGTTGAGGATCAACAGAAAGAGCGGGTTGCTCTGAGATTCAAACACCTGGGACTCACTTGGCTATAAAGCCAAGGAAAAGGGTGAAGAGTTGAGAGAAAAGAATCTGCAATAACATGAAACAAAATCAGATGTGACATAACAATGTTTATTATTTTAAAAAGGAATCATTTAATAGCTCATGCATGATCATTTTTATTGTATTCTCCTGTTGTCAAGTCGAGTGGTGTGATTAGATACCAGAATACTCAATGGCTGACAAGGTGTTCCATGTCTATTTCGGGTAGGGAGGGCTTTTCTAGTTAAACAAAGTGTGGGGATAAGTTTAAGGTCCGCGGTTGGGAGGTTAAGCCCCTAACAATGTTTCCCCTCTCCACAAGATATTAGGACGTGCATCTAATAAAGATAAATTGAGCATTCAAACAATTATCGGTAACAAGTATTTTTACTTTTATGATATTCATACAAGTAGAAGATATCATGGATTAATTTATATCGTTGAATTCAGTTATCTCCTTTGATGTAAGCAATATTTCTCGTCAATGTAATTGGTAACTAGTTAGATCGAATGATCTTCCAATTGAATATGGAATATATCTATAGGATTGTTATTTCAGTCTTTCATTTATATTAGAATAATGATTATGAGCGTATCTTCTAGTCTTATGTTATTGCCACAGTTAGCAATGGGAAGAAAAGAATTGATGCAGTGGTATCTGATGCCCTAAGTGATACAGTGATATTTGACACCCTAAATGATACAGTGGTATCTGATGCCTTAAATGATCCAATGGTAATTGATGCCCTAATTGATACAGTGGTATCTGACTCCCTAAATGATACAGTGGTACTCGATGCCCTAATTGATACAGTGGTATCTGATGCCCTAATTGATATAGTGGTATGTGATGCCTTAAATGATCCATTGGTAATCAATGCCCTAATTGATATAAGTGGTATTTAATGGAATCGTCATTTGATTTTGATATAGTGGTATTTGATGGTAATCATCATTTGATCCTAAGTGGTATTTATGGACTAACATGGGTGTTTGCAGAAGCATCCCTAGATTGATTTCGTTTTCAAATACCATGGTATGTAAATTTTGATTTTCATAGTAAATTCATTGATGGTATTTTCAATTCTTAGTTATGAAATTTTGTTTAACTGTTTGTAACCGTTAATCTCATTCACATGGACGTAACTGATATAACTGTCTTCCTATGAAAATGAAGTAATAACTGTATTTCTTTGATATGTTAGTTGTTAATTAAGACTTGGGAAAAGTGACTGCTACATAGTTGTCCCAAAAAACTTAATCCAATGCAGATCTTCATATGCCACGATAAGACCCATAACATCTTAATTCAATCTCCAACACAAGTCCAAACCAAAAAATACAATCCAAACAAGAAAACTAAGTGAGTTGGTGGGAGGCCAACACAAGTCGCATTGTTGAGAAATATAGCATCACAAGTTCTCTTGGGGAGAAAACCAACACCCCTAAAAATTTATTTGAGATTGTGTACAAACTATTTGATTTTGAACATGTCCTCCAAGTTGGAAAACCAAAAACAACATTGTGAAGCATTTTCTAGAGTGATCCCGATAGACAACCAAGCTGTCAACAAATTGCAACTACTAACATCAGTTGCAATTCTGAGGACCTATGAACATAGGAGTGCAACATCCACAAAACATAAACATTATATCCATAATGGCAAGCCATCATTGCCAAATATGAAGGGAAGGATAGCATTCTCTCATACGGATTGAAAATATTATGATAAAATAATGAATATGTTGTAGTTGTATTAAACAAAGGAGATGGAAGCTCCTTATATAGATTTACCAAGATAATGTTTCTAAAAGAAACAATTGTGAGCTAAAGACAGAAATAGAAACTACCTAATAAACAAAAGACTAACTAAGATGACCAATAAAGAAACATTATAATATTCTAATACCCTCCCTTAATGGTCATTGTCTAACGATTGTCTTTCGGTCACAGATTCTACAAAACATTTTGCTATTGCTAAGATCCTCCCTAGATCTGCAAAATGTTAATGACTAAGAAGCCAAAATCCGCCAAAAAATGAACAGAGAAGGGTGCCCCCTTTTTCAGAATGCTTTGCAACAAGAGAAAAGAATCTGCCATTGAGATGATTCTCCTTCTAACCCTCCCATAATTAGTAAAACATTTGACTTGAAATCATCATAAAATATCCAACCTAATGTTGGATAACAAAGTTCCTAACTGTAGACAAAGACAAACAATGAGAACAACTAGCATGAGAACAATGCTAAATTGACAAACCCTCCAAAGTTTGCAAATGAGTATGATGCCTCAAAATAGACTGCAAGAAGAACAATTTTTTTGGAGAAAAATCGGAAAAACCAAATATGATTTTTGAGGTGAAAAATCAATCAAAACCAAACAGAATCCGAGACACAAATAATAGAATACAAAACTTCGTGTTTGAGGAAAAATAGTAAGACCCACTCGATAATTTTTGAGGAAAAAATTATAAACCGATAAAAGAATCTCACACAACTTTGCGAATTAGAGTCAAAAATTTTTTTGGAGGAAGAAAATATGAAAACCCAATAGATCATTTTTTTAAGGAAACAATTATGAAAACCCGTTAGAAATTTTTAAGGGCAGCAAAACGCGAGACTTTGCATGGTAAACCAGCACATGCAAGTACATGCAACAAATATGCAAGTACATGCAACCCTAAAAAATTAGACTTTTCTTGCAACCAAGAAATCGTGCGATCAAAGCCCTTAATGAGGCTTGCAATTTCCAGCAAAAATCCTCAAAGACGAACCACAAAAGTTTAATAAAATACCTCTATCGATTTTAATTTCTAAAAATTGAAAAGCAAATTTTTGGAAAAAATTCTAGATCAAAAGAGGCTCAAATTTTCCTTCAAAAATTTGCCAAATTTTATGGAATCCCATTGACCTGCTTTGATACCATATTATGATACAATAATGAATGTGTTATAGTTGTATTAAACAAAGCAAATGAAAGATCCTTATATAGATTTACAAAGACGATGTTTCTAAAAAAGAAAACCATGAACTAAAGACAGAAATAGAAACTACCTAATAAACTAAAGACTAACTAAGATGACCATTAAAGAAACATTATAATATTCTAATAGAAAATACTCTTTCCTACGTATTCCAACTTCTGATCTTGTAATATTTCTGAAACAACACAGCCTCAAGAGAAACACCAAAGATCATTGGAACATATTTAACACATATTTTTGCACCTTACAATCATTAGTGGCAACACAAACTTATATGCTAACAATCACCCCCTCTGTCATTATTGGAACAACAACGAAAAATACCATCAATACACAACTCTCTTTCAAGGTATATCTTTCCACGAGTCTTTCTCCTACTGTATCACTCTCCCCTTTGACATCAAGGAAAACAGGCGCAACTCATCAAACTTCTCCCACTTGTGGATACATCTCTTACGTCTCTCTCCTTGAAGTGTATCTCTCGTTTAAATTTATGTAAAACTAATTTGCAACTAGGAAACCACAAACATCCCACTTCCTTTGGGAGCAGCCACAACATCAATCTAGGATACAAAAGATAGACTTTGAATCTCCTCCTAAAAAGATGCACCACTTTATGCATCGAATGAGAAGTAGGTGGGACAATAACCCCTAACTTTTGCCCGAGATACCAAAAAAGTATCCTTGGATAGTGCCCTAGTGAATTTTTTTGCAATCTAGTCCTTTGTAGTCACATATTCTAATTTGACTTATTTCTCTGCAACCTTCTCCCTTAAAAAATCATACCAGATAAAAATGTGTTTATTCCTTGAATCCATTACCAGATTCATTGAAATATTAAATGCACTTGTATTATCACAAATGATTATAATAGTCTCATCATACATCACCTTGATATTCTCTTTAGTGTGTCAGCTACATCACTTGAGGTAACAAGATGCTGCAACAATATGCTTTTGTTGTTGATAATGATATTCTATTTTGCTTCTTGCTCAGCAAAGAGACTGATCTGTCTACCAAGAAAAACGCTCCACCATTGACACTTCTATCATCAACTCATACAACCCAATTAGTCTTCAGAAAGAAATCTTCCTCCTTATACTGCAAATCAAAATATATAGTCCCTTTCAAATATCTGAATATACTTGTCACCTTCTTATCATGAGATTGCTTACGATTCGCATGATATCTTGCAGCCAAACAAACTTCATCCGTAAAATCAAGTCTTGAAACAATTAAAAACCATCCATTAATTATAGAATTATATACAGTCTAATCCTCTTTTGGAGATTCCACATTTTTTCTTAACTGACAACCAGTAATCATGGGGTAACTTACTAGTTTACATCATGGCTGTAGAATCTTCTAGGACTTATCTTAGGCATACACGTAGGAAGGTTGACTGGTCACTGATATAGACTATTTCGGGCCTTACTCTTCTAGGTTCTAGTTTTTATTTTGATATATATTTTGAACTTTTGATTCCACAGATTTCATATCCATGAATATTGTAGGCATTTGATAGTGGCACTATTTATATTTCTCATTTGTTATTTAGTTTATCTTATTTCCTTCAGAATTTTGTGTTTATACTTATGTGATCAATGTAAACTTGTGTATGTGTTGAAAGTAGCTTCTATTTATCTCAGTTATTGTGTCTTTAATGTTAATTTATTAAATGATGTGTGAACAAAGTTTTAAATCCTTAAAAATCTTTAAATTTAATGGGTTTTTCAATTTGCTGAGTCTGAGACTGAGTCAACAGTCAACTTTCCAAGTTTGAGGGGAGTCTGAGTCTTGTAACACTGTTTTAACTATCAAGAGATCGACACCTCTTTGTAGACCTTTTTGAACACTATTTTTTAGCAATTGCTTTTAGCTAATGTAGGGGACATTTTAGAGGAAATTAAAGGTCTGCCACTTGCTTATTGAAGAAAAAGATATACACATTCCCTACTTGCAAAATGTAATTGCTAGCCTTCTCTTTTGTCATTTGTGTGCTGAAGCAAACAGAAAAAATGGAAGCAATGACTGAAGGGTTTGATAAGTTGAAAAAGGTTGTAATTCAGTGCGAAAAGTTACTGGATACAGTTAATGGAATGCTTTTTTCTGGCTCTGTGAAAAATATAGATTGCAGATTTTGTCAAAGATTACACTGAACTTGCTCCCCAGCAAAACGATTTGCTACTCAGTTTAAAAGCTTCATTGAAACCAATGTAAGAGGACTCTGGTTCAAGATGCTCTTCAAGCCTCCCATCTCCTCGTCTATTTCTTAAAAGCTTAAAAAATTCTTTGAGGGAAGAAGTCCTATCTGTCCTTAATGAATCTTGCTTGCAATATACTGCAGCAGCATGCTTTGTTAACTGAAACATAGTGAATCTAAAATATTAGTAAATGCTGCAATCAAACTCAGATTTTTGCATCTTTACATAGCCCAACTTACATATGCTGAACACATTTTTGTCATGCCCATAGGCCATATTTAACACTCATTGAGGGTGATTATTCTTAACTTCTCTTCTATGTTTCAGATTGTCCATTTTGTAGGAAGTGTTTCTCCTGTAGACCTTACTTTTTGCTATTAATTATCTTCGTCTTTTGGAAAATACGAGCATGTGGAGATTGGTTCCTCTCCCTGCCTCCCTTCTGTTTATTTATTTCAGATTTGTAATGTCTGCATATTGTTTTGTTGCTTTATGTAAGTTGCTTTCATTACAGGAAGTGAGTCCTTTCTTGTCAGATTTATTTCAGATTTGTAATGTCTACGAGCATGTGGAGATTGGTTCCTCTCCCTGCCTCCCTTCTGTTTATTTATTTCAGATTTGTAATGTCTGCATATTGTTTTGTTGCTTTATGTAAGTTGATTTCATTACAGGAAGTGAGTCCTTTCTTGTCAAGCGCTTATGAAGCTTTTCTCAAGGAGCCCAATCTATTAAGCATCCTCTATTCTTTGAAGGACAACACAGTATATGGAAAAGCTGATAATGCCTCAGTGGATAATGGACAAGAAAATGACGCCTTAGTTGATAATCAAGAAGAAATTGTTCCTTCTTTGATTGAATTGGGAAAGTTGTGGCAGGCTCCACTATTTGAAATATCATTCCATAGCCAAGAGAGAGAAGAATCAGTCCAAGGTAATATTTTAGTTTGTTAGGATGTTCAGTCTTACCTTCACATTTTCTGACATGTAGGATATATTATTTAGCTTCTTTCAATCAAGAATTTTCAAAGTTGTGTCCTACCATTTTATCTCACTTCTCAGTAATCATCCCTTTGTCTGTTCCAACCTTTTAATGTTCACATAACAAAATTGTTTGTTTGTGTCACATATATAGAAACATAATAATCTCATTGAAGGTACAATTGTATGCACATGAATCATGGTTTTTATATTCCATCATAAAGCACTAGGTGTAGTTTAAAACTTTAAAGAATGTTACAGACGTAGTTCAAACTATTGTTATTGGCAACTTATCTTCGAGGGCAAAAGAAAATATTGGGAAATATCAGAGATAGATTAGAACCTTATTGGGA
Source organism: Cupressus sempervirens (assembly GCA_028749045.1). Classification (NCBI taxonomy): domain Eukaryota; kingdom Viridiplantae; phylum Streptophyta; class Pinopsida; order Cupressales; family Cupressaceae; genus Cupressus; species Cupressus sempervirens. The sequence continues at coordinate 823,278,717 of CM053786.1, forward strand.
ACATAAAAATGGCTTAAATTTAATAAGAAATGCAATTTTTTGCAAAATTCGAAGGAGGTTATGCATCTAATGAGTAAACAAACCAAACAAGCTAATCCTATATATCTATGTGTGTGTGTGTGTGTATGAATAAATGGAAATAGGGTACAAAGTCGCATCCTATTGTGGAATATTTATGGCTAGTAGCCATAGTCTAATAGTTTGAACACTAAAGTAAATTAAAAATAACTAATTGTCTTTGTAAAACTATAAGCAATAACAAGTACAATATCAAAATAGTCTACATTTTTCTCTTTCCCTTTCCAATAGTTCTAGTAATAACTACTAGAGTGGTAGGGGGTCTCGCCCCTAGAAGTCCGTTGTGGCTGTGGTTGTGCCTCCTCCGTCTGCACAACTGGCTGTGATTTGACCTCCATCCTGCATGTAGATGGTGCTGGAAATGACTCCTCATTATCTGAATCCTCAATGCCCTTTACCTCCTGATTATCATCTAATCCCACTGCAAATCCACCCTCCTCCATAGCCTCCCTCTCAAAATTGCAGATCTCAGCCTCTATGAGTAATGAAGGCTGCTCCTGTAATGTCCAATCATAGTAAGGATCTATGTCATCCAAATCAAGTGGACTAGTTGGTGTTCCCTCTACCTTTCTTATGTGCAACCGAAGATTCTATTGCACAAAAACAAGGTCATTAAGGTGTTTGTGTGCTAACTTGTTCTTCTTCTTTGTGTGAATGGCCTTGAATAAGCTCCAATCACAGTCACAATTGGATGAACTACAAGGCTGGCATAAGATTTGAAGGGCAAGCCTTTGCAAGCTTGGGACTTTTCCACCCCAATTTCGCCACTAAGCATTTGCAAAATAAATATTAGAAAGTTAGAAAGTAAGGTTAAAACATATTTTAGTAACTTAGTTTTGATCTACTTATCATGCATGTGAAAGACTCCAAAAGTCCAAATATTGTACTTGGGGTTTGAGTGTTTCTTCCTCTTTGCCAAGTCCAAAGAGAATAGCTAGCCCATTGCACTCTAGTTGTAACATCCCCTACTAGTGATAAGGATTTTCTTTATTTTAAGAATTAATAAATAAATGAATTTTATTATCTGATGTATAAATAAATTGTATTCGATTATATTATTTTAGGAATTTTTAGTATTTAATAAATAAACAAGTAAATAAATAAGTGAATTATACAGGCAAACATTTATTAATAATAACCCAAGAATTATAATAATCAATATTATAATCATACTTAGGATATTAAGAGACACAAGTTACAATTACAAAGAAAGAAATTAATATGATAACAATGATTAATGAAAAATGAATTAAACTAGCGGCTAAGTGCTAGCTCTAAATAAATTATGAAACATAGATAAATTATATCTACTTCAAAACTCAATATGATAGACTACACACGAGTCAAAGTACTCCAACATGGGCGAGAGAACTAACATGTCCACGGTGGCTAATTTGATTAAGGCTAAAAAACTGATATTACCAAGTGGAAACCAAACTACATCTCACACGACTCTTCCCATCACGTCGATTAAGTCAAGACAACAAGTATATAAGAACAGATGATGGTATTTATAAAGCATCGAATAGGAAAACAATAAAATACCTCTCTAAGTTGAAACAGAATCAATAGGTTCCAAGAGCAATATTGTGGTGGTGCAGATCATTAAGTCGCAATTACTGATAGAATCCCAAACTAAAATAAGTATCGTTGCCTAGTATAAACAGACAAACTTAAGAGTATAAAAATACTTGTAATATACTAAGGTAAGCATCCCACACCCTCTGTCATTAATATTAATTTGGCGAATAATATCATACTCACTAAAATTTGGAGTTAGAAGAATAAGGATATAGTGGAGGACTGTTTAAACAAATTGATAAGTCATTCAAAGATGGGTAAGGATCAGCATCCCCGGAAGATACCTTGAGGATTGACCAAGATGGGATTAAGTTGCCTTGAGTTTATTCCAAGATGGGATTAAGGGCTTGGATCAATAGAAACCTTGAGGAAGGCCATTGATGTTGATTTCACAATCCACTATAGCCCAACATTCTTCCTAATTCATTAATATAATTGAAATACTTTAGATTCTTTAATTGACCAACAAATTAATTCTAGATTATTTCTTATTAAGTTATACATAATGGATTTACACATAGACGACTCATTAGGGGACATTACATCGGTACACTTCAATCTTAGCTACAATGAGGTCTCTCACCTAAATTTCTGGTACCATCTTTTGCATGTTAGAAGCTAGGGTTGCCATTGCACCAAAATATCGACCTGTCAATGCCTGATACAACCACTAGACTTATAGAACACAGGAGGCGGTTAAGCTATGTCACGAATCACAAAGGGAACGTTGGTGGTTAGTCCAACAATCCCCCCCTTAGCTTTGCCCGAGGAGATTCGAACCTGTGACCAAGCTCTAATACCACTTGTTAGAAGCTAGGGTTGTCGTTGCACCAAAAGATTGACCTGTAAATGCCCGATACAACCACTAGACTTATAGAACACAGGAGCCAGTTAAGCCATGTCACGAATCCCGAAGGGGAACATTGGCGCTTAGTCAAACATTACATGCATTTAATGAGGCCCCCCATGACCTCTCCACTACAACTTGCCTTGGATGGCGAGAAGCTAAAGTGAGGGTTGAGAAAGTACCCTACCACATGAATGGGTTGGTGGAGCTGATTGTTCCAGCTTTTGCCAATAATTTCCCATATGGGGTCAAACTTGAGGCTGTCCGTCTTGTTGCAATTTTTGATAGCCTCTTTGGCCCTATCCATGGCGTCATAAAGACACCCCAATGGGGTTTGATCCCAATCTACCAAGTGGAGAACTCTAACCAAGGGCTCCGCCACCTACAATTTAAAGGCAGAAAGATTATCATCAATTATTAGATACTAGAATTACAAATTCATAATGAAAGAAATTGATTCTTGAATACAAAGAAATTAAATATTCAACTCTTGAAGTTTCCAAGTTACCTTGACAATTTCTATAGCAATTTGTGCAAATTGGTTGTTGAAGATGATGTATGCAACACTTTCTCCATCAGGATTATTTGAGTACCTTGAGTCTAGCCATGCTTGATTCACAAACATTTGCTTCAAAGTGGTCAAAGAAGTAATACTTTGCAATGTTAAGAAAACTGTTACGAATCTTGTGACTTCCGCTCTAACCAACTCCTTCTCTTGGGCACGTTCTCTCATCAAACAGAAAACCCAAGGGTGATTGTAGATGTATTTTGTTATCTTTTTGGCATCCTCTACAACCGGTCTCACCCAATTCAATTTTCCTATGTCCTCCGAAAGAAGGTCAAGGACGTGTTGCACAAAGAGACCAAAACAGTGTACTATATTTTTCTTGGAGGATCCTACTCACTCCCACAAATGCCGTTGCATTATTGGTTATGATTTGCATGACATCATCAATCTCCACCTCCATCACAACTTGCTATACCGTTAGAGCCAAAGTTTTAGCTGTCTTTACCTTGTTGGAGGCATCCAAGGATTTCAAAAAGACTACTAGATCCTTGCAAGTGTTGATGTTATTGTAGCTATGGTCAAATTCCTTCAAGCTGACATAAATGTTATAAAGGTTGTGATAATATAATTATTATGGTATAATAATTGTATTGATAATATCATTATTGAGATAATATGATTATATTATAATATTATTGTGACATAATTATTTATTATAATATAATAATATAATGATGTTAAATTAACATAATATAATAATTTGAACTAATTAATTGGGCCAAGAGTGGCGACACTTGGTGAAGGGGCACCACCAACATATATAAAGGAAGATCAAATCTTCCTCTTGGCAATGAAGGGATATACACACCTGCAGACAATAGAAAATCAACACGGTATCTGAGTGGGTTCTCCTTGAGCCTATGATTTTTCATGAGCAACAGGTTATACTTGAGCCTAATTTGAAGAGTCTCTTATATAGAAGAATACGGAGAAATAAGTATTTTCAGATTCTAAAATATTTAATTTTGATATTGAATATTGCTAATCAAAGGATATTAAAAGGGAGCTTGGTATAATGAGTGAACAATCAAGGTGCTTGAAATTATTGATTATTCATCAAGAGGAACAAAGCTATGTTTTCCACAGACAAAATTTGCTAGTTTCAGCACCGGAGAATATTTGTACCATGCATTGAACTCCATATTATTTGATTAATAGTTCTTTGTGTGGGGGCCGCTGGATACTTTAATATAACCAGTTTTCAGAATATTATTTAACAAGAACTAATAAGGTTTGTATTAAAAAAAATTGTATTTCCACAGCCTTATGAAGATTATTTAAGAAAAAGTTTCTCACTTGGATTTAAAACAGACAGCTCATAGGATTTGGCTTAAATTTTATTAGAAGCAAATATTAATATTTGATGTTCGCCAAATAAATTTGCTGCAGACTTTGAAATATCACAGATCTTCATTATGTTGGCATTGGGTGATTTTATTATTAGTTTGGAAACAAATAGATTATTGACGGGAACATAAATGAAGCTATTTTTATGGTACGAGTATCATTTATGCATGAATGAATTGATGAAATGATACAGATCATGGGTATTACTGTGAGTATAATTGCTGAGTGCATTTACTTTTTGCTGTTGGCTCTTCACATCCTAGCATGATTTCTACAGAATGGCCCAGAAAATTCAATTGAATACTCTTAGTATCAGTAAAAACCTAGAATATATATCAAATCGATCTGTGGTTAAAATAAACTAAAAAACTCTTGTTAATCTCTGTGGAAGGGTAATATTCTCCATATTGATAACGTTGATGAAAACACTTTGTTCGGGCATCATATATATATATATATATATATATATATATAGAGAGAGAGAGAGAGAGAGAGAGAGAGAGAGAGAGAGAGAGAGAGAGAGAGAGAGAGAGAGAGTTGTATTTGAAATATTATATTTTAATGGTGGCCAAATAATAAAATAATATTTCTGTTTGCAAATTTGCAAATATGCTATAATGTCATGAAGTTAATAGTTGACCAAATAATTAATACCTTGACAGAGATGCATTCATCTGCAATAGTCTTTACCATTGTCGTCATTCGGATCTGAGAATAAGGAAATGTTCACCAAATTGTGTGCAGCAGTTCCTGCTTGCCATCAATCTTGCCTTTGATATTGATCAAAGGATAAGCAGCTTACATAATACCAGAATACCTCTTCAATCACAAGTTGAATATTCTGTAAGTGATCAGATAGAGTTAGATGCATCAATAATGAAATATATTGCCATGGCTAAGAGATTGGTGCACACAGTCATCCCTTTCACATCTATTGTTTGAATGTAGCGCTATATTTAAAGTTTGATTGTGTTGTACAGGTAAGAGAGCCAAGTATGAGTGTGCCATACAAGTTGAAACAAAGCTGTGATATGGAAGTTTGTTGTATGATAAGAGCCAATGTGTCATATGTTTGTGGGGAGTAAAGACTTGTTGAAAGAGGGGCTGTATGGGTACAATAGTTGTACAAAGAGAAAAACAGTGCCAAATTGTATATTGCAAATTACAAACATAAAAATAAAAAAAGTGGATGGTGATAACTTCAATTTGTCAATCAGATCTGAATGGTTAAGTGAAAAGTATCTGTCAATAATTATTGGTGGAATGGGTTGGAGAGACTACAATCTTGAATTTTTGTTTTGTTCAAGCCTTATTTGATTAGTTGTGTGGAAGAGGATAAATAAGAAGGCTGCCTATATATATAGAACAGATTGTAGAGTCTGATTTATATCAGACTTGGACAGTGGGGGTCAAGCATTGCGTAAGACCTTAATGCATACCAAAAAGATTCTTGATATTAAGATCAGTACTGGAGGAGTCTTATGTAGATCTTATGGTAAGGGCTTAATTAGCAGTCAAGGCCATCTGTGTGGATGAGAAGATGAGACTCAGCTACAAGACTAACTCAATGGGTACCAACAATAAAGAGATAAATATTTTACACTTGTATCCCTGTATAATGTCCAGGACTTTTCTTTGAGTTATTAATTCATGCCATAACATTGGGATAGTAAATCTGTTATGCATCTAGTAACTGGTATTTCCCTTCAGGATAATTTAGTTCTGTGAACTATTTGTAATCTCTCTCTGAAATGTTTTCAGAATGGATCGATGAGCTTAAGAGATTGCATTTGAAAGGGAGGAAGAACTTGATAATTGTTGCCATGAGACTAAATTGGTGGTTGAAGATGTTTCTTCAAAGAGGAGAAACTCACATTCAGAGCGAGTTTGACAAACCAATAGAGGCAACCTTGGACAAGGAGGTCCAGAGATGTATGTAAGAAATTGAGCTCCAAAGGGAGAGTACTGCAAGGGGTTTTCGTTCTAATCTCAGGATGGGCAATTCCAGTCCAGTCTAGGACTCGATGTTATGATAGTAGGTCCAAGGTGGTCTTGGATCCAACACTTTCAGCCATATGTGAATCATAATGGACGATGAGAGTCTCTTGAAGTGAGATATCTTCCATGTTTGGGATCATGTGAGTTGAGTATGCTTTCGTGACAAAGGGAGAAGCTAGAGGATCTACTTTAGTGGACTTTTAAGGATCTTGGTCAGATAAGTTCAGAGGGAGTAGACCATGTGGAGATGGTTTTTGTAGTGATCAAGAAGCTGTAGAAATCAGAGGACTATGATTCATTGGATGGAGCTCCATATGACTCCTAACTAGTGATATTCTTGATAGATGGATATGTGGTGAGCTTGGGAATCATCAAGGCATGCAGACTCCTCCCTCGTATTTCATTCAAGGCATGCAGACTCCTCCCTCGTATTTCATTCAAAGCATTTGGAGATCAATAATGACTATATTAGATATGGTGCAAATAAATGCTATTTAGTTGAGGCACATTAGCACTAATGACCAAGCGGATATTCTCACCAAGCCTCTTGTCAAAGTGAAGTTTGTACATTTTTGAGATAAGTTTGGATTTGTGGATAACAAAGCCCTTGCTAAGAGGGAGTCTTAACATCAACGATTCTTTGAGATTTACTTAATGAATTCTTCTTTGTAAATAACTTTGAGGTACGATCCTTGTATGCATTTTTCCCTTAGACAGGGAAATTTGAGATATCAACCCTTCAAGCATTTTTCTTCAAGTCAAAGAAACTTGAGGTATCGACCCTTGTAGTATTTTTCTCTAGGATGGAGAAATTTGAGGTGTCAACCTTTGTAATGCATTCTTCTTTGTGAGGGAGAAGTTTGAGGTGTCAACCCTTGTAATGCATTCTTCTCTATGCCGAAGAAGTTTTAGTTGAAAGCTCTTGTTTCGCCCTTTGAGAGTAGCTATAGTGGATCACCCTCTGAGAGTAGTCACGTTGAATGTCATATGAGTGATTCCATTACTAGACACTCATGTTGAGTCACCCTTTGAGAGTAGCTATGGTGACCGTCGTCGTAAAATGATGCCATCACATGAGCAATTCTGTAAGGAACACTTGTGTTTGCATTTTACATTCGTGGGAGCAACCATGATGAAGCCACCCTCTGGGAGTAGCCATGGTGAACATTATATGTGAGTTATTGAGAAGGTTTCCTCCCTAGCTAAGAGGTAGTGTTGATGTTATTGTAGATATGGTTGAATTTGGTGAGGCCGACATAGGTTTATAAAGGTTGTGATAATATAATTATTATGATAAAATAATTATATTGATAATTATTGACAATATAATAATATACTATATAATAATATAATATAATTATTTAAACTAATTAATTGGGTCAAGAGTGGTGACACTTGTTAAAGGGGCATCGGCAACATATACTACGGAAGATTAAATAATTCTCTTGGCAATGAAAGAATATGCACACCTACAAACAATAAAATGTCAAAAAGAAAGAACCAAAAAATTGACGATGGTATGATTTTTTCCATCCATCCATCGATATGAAAGTATGGTGCAACCAAATTATTTCCATTGTAATTTTTGTTCTTCTACCACATCTTTGGCCCTAGAAACAACATCTTTGATCAACCTACAAGCACGAAGCGAAATTAACATTTAGTACACAATTTTGATTAAAAAAAAATTACATTCAACAAAAACAAATAAATTTGTAAAGCATTTAAAAATTAAAACAAGTAAACTAGCCTCCTACTCAAGTGTGCAGGAGTAGGCACCTTGTATTCTTTTCCCGCCACATAAATTCCCGTCTTAAATTCAACCAATAGGGACTTGCTGCAACATTGAAGGGGATGTTGAAATACAAAGAATGGCACATTGAAAGCCAACTTGCTAATGCACATCATTGTTCCTGTTAGAAATAGGGAGTACTGAGATGTGTGGGTGTGGGGGTGGGGAAGGCGGGGGTTGTCGTCGGTAGAAATTGCGTATCGGCCGACGGGTCCCTTCAGCAAGGAAATTGTGTATCGGCCGACGGGTCCCTTCGGGGAAGTATTGTTATGTAGCCGACGGGTAAAACAGTTTGTAACGGGTATAATGTACTTGGCCAATGGATACCTTCGGGAAGGTTCGTCGGAAAGTATTTATAACCCCTTAGGGAAGCATTGGGAGGAGATCTATCTATGGAAGCATAATGTACTGTTGGCATATGCGAATAATAATAATAGTTATGCTATTGCTGTTCGGTGCTCGTGTCTATTTCCTGTGTGTGTTGCTTAATTAATCCATACGGTAAACAGGGGTGAATCAGTATTCCACAACTTTTTACCCAAATATGGATATCAGATATTAACCTTAAACTTGTATAAATGATTAAACTGAAAAACAATAATAAGCAAACTATAAAGAAACTCAAAACACCATAGTTTGTTAACTAGGGAAAACTTGGCCAAGGGAATACCCTGGTGGGGATAGTGCCCACAAAATGATCAAGTAATCAAAAGTACCTTGTGAAAAGTGTTGACCTTATTAGGTGTCTATTACATACATATAGTGTATTTGTCCTGTTAGAGGACTAGACCTTGTTAGAGGTGTCAAGCCTGTGAGGAGTTATATTACAAAATGGCGAGCTCGTTGTTGCTCTTACAACAATATACAACTTTACAAGTAGTATAGAGAAATACCAAAACTTTGACTATGCTGATATCTTGTATATCTTATTAGTCCTTTGTATCCAATCGTGCATATAAACCTTTTCTCTACTCTGACAATCATAATAGCATCTAACCAACATTAATAAAGTACGCATATCACAATCATAGCATAACATTACTACCTTTTTTTTCTTTGCTAAACAAAAATTTCTTCTTTTATACTATTTTTCTTGTTTAGTCGGCCTTGTACTTGCCACATATTACCAAAAACATAATATTACTTTCTGCTAGCTGAGGGTTAATATCTATGATGTCATCCCTAGCTTGTTAAGTTCTTGATTTGATAAGTTAAATCAATTCTCCTTGACCAAAATTATCATTTTGTGCCATATACTCTGTTTCTGCAATAACAAACTGCCCATAGGATTTCCTTCCAAAACTGATGTCAATCATCAAATTAAGTTAAGCGGTTTTAGACATAGCATCTAGACTGTCTATAAAATCATCACTCAAAATTGTAGCCCTATGCCAACTTTCAGTGAAGCTCGCCAAAACCGTCTGCTTGTACACTACTTTCATGTCTGATACTTTGACAATTTCTTAGATGATTATATCCCAAACTTTCTATATATATTGATTCTTAAGTGACCTTACCTCTGCATATAGTTTCTATTAATGACAACATCTACTAACTTACCTCAACCAACTTGCCAACAATCTCCCCCTTTGGCATTGATGGCAACATTGTGAAAAATTGGCTAGGTATAAGGATGTTCTTAGAAATTTCAAAACACTTGGCAAAAATTTGGCTAATCTAAATGTATGGATCATCTGTACATACGTTATGTGTGTACCTTTCCAATCTATACTGTTGTACTCCTCCTTTGGTTATATTTTCATATTACATCTGTACTCCCCCTTATTTACTGCCTTCACACCTCAAAATAGTTCATTTCTCACTGCCTTCACTCCTGCTTTGACATCAATGAAAAAGGTGAGCCAAAATTGTATAGACATGTCAAAATTTTGTTCCCAAACTGCTCTTCAAGACAAAAGTTTGGTGCAATTTGAAAAGTTTCTTTTTAAAGTCTCAAACTCCACATCCCATGTCTGCTTTACAGATTCAACAACATGAATTACTGCACATATTCCATATCCAACAACTTCTGCTCCATTTAGATACATTGGAATGAAATTTCTATATGATCTCTTTGCATCTAGTAGGTTATTCAGTTGCTTTTGTAGCATGTCAATCTGAGGAGTCAAGTGATCTGTCAACAGATTAAATCTTGCTATCATTCTCTTCCTTTCATTCTTCAATTTGTTAAGTGCATTAACCTCAATGATGCTTAACTTATTTTGCTCCACTTCACCAACAATTTGTTCTAACTTTGCCTCATCCTCTCTTATACTTTCCGTAACATATCCAGTAAACTAATTTGGTCTTGTACATAAGATATACATTTTCTTTGCTTCTGCCGTACATCCTTTTATATCCGTAATGCAGAGTCAATAATTGTTAAGTCACTCCTTATGTTTTCACATACCTTATGAAATAGTTTTGCCTCAAAATCTGTTTGAGCTTTTAATTTTGCTGATTCTTCAAGTGTAGTGAACTGATCATCAAATTATTTAATGACTTTCTCCAAGTTCTCTGCCATGTCCGTTTCTTGTAATTGAATGGGTGAAGGTCAATCTTTCTGTAACCTTTCCAAAGCCTTCTGAAGTAACAACTTCTGCTTCTTAGACTTCTTTCCTTATTTCTTTTCTGCTTTAGCATAGGCAAATAGTGTTAAAATTGCATAAAACTATGTTCATGCATGTCTTCTTTCATCAACTTGGTGATATCCTCTGCTATACTGGAACTTGCCAACAATGCTTGTATTGTAGGTGTTGGTGTAGTGGAAATATCCTCCCCTTTATCGGCTCTTCTTTAATCTGCTGTAGGGGTCTGTACTATTCTATGGATCTGACTTGTTTCTTGAGTAGCTACCTTGCCCTCTGATCAGTTAAGGTGTTCTTCTCTTCTCTCATAGTAGACTCAACTATTGTGGGAAATGAAGATCCCCCTTCATTTGTCACAGATGACACTGTATCCTTTTCTGCATTCTCATCTAGCTGAATTTTCTGCTTTGTCTACACATTCTGATCTGATCCCATAATCTGGTCTTCTTGCCTAGTGTCCTCTTGTTGCTTTGCTTGGTGGTCTGCTTGATCATTTCTAACCTTGTCCTCTTGTTCAGTTGTCTCACCATTATTGTCAATTGTGGCTTCTGCCACACTCACTGCTTCTATCATAATGTTGCCAGTTTCTCCTACGTTACCAACATCATCCATATTACCTTGATATAATCCTCTAGAATAGTATCTAAGCTTATTAGGACTCCACTTATGTAAAAGTCAGGTTGCTTGAGAGTACTCGTGAATTGTTCTGTTTCCTTGTCATTACTAGCTAGGATCTTAGGTTCATTGATAGGAATGCCAACTGATTTCTAGGTGTTGTAGACTTCAATACCTCAGCCAATGCTCTTTCTGTCTCTGCTTGTGCTTCATCATAATGTCCTGCCATCAATTTTACTCTACACATCCTGGCTCTTACCAATGGTCTCACGTTCTCTAAAACATTATTCATTGCTTTATAACTTATTTTTTCCAACTTAATCCTCTCTCATTTTCTTGTCTTCTTCAATTGCTCTGTCTCCTCTCCTCCAACTTCCCAAATAATTGATCAGGTATATTACCTTTGAGTTCTACAACATTCTTTTAGTACTTCGGTATGTTATAATTGAGTTTTCAAGTTGTCTCTGTTGTTCTTCATTATACCTCAAATATAATTTATGTATTTGATGAAGGTTCCCATCAAGCTCTATCCTTTCTGTGACTCTCTTCGAATCTGGCTTCCATTTCTTCTTCTTTGCTGGTCTTATTCAGTTCTTGCATGCTTGGTTGCCTTGCAACATGTTCCTTCATTACTTGTTTTGTGACCTCTCCTTTCTCTTCCTTATGCTTAGAACTCTTCTTCTTCTCAAGGTTTTTTGGTTTCTTGAAGCTTGGGCCATGTGCCTTTGCCTTCTGTCTCGTATACTTTCTTGGTTCCACTTGTGCATTCACCTCTGATTTTACTAATTGCCTTGAAGTCTTCTTAGTTTTTGCCTTGGGTTGTGTTAGAAATAGTGAATACTGAGTGGGGGGGGGGGGGGGGGGGTGGGGTGTGAATCAGTATTCCACAAACTTTTGCCTAGCTATGGATATCATTAACACTCTTTAAGCATGCACATATGATCAAACTGAAAAGTAAACATAACCATAACACAATGCAACTCATAACACCATTATTTGTTAATTAGGGAAACCCTAGCCAAGGGAAAACCCCGGTGGGGATGGTGCCCACAAAATGATCCACTAATCAAAAGTATTTTGTGAAAGATATTGACCTTGTTAGTCGTCTATTACATCCGTATAGTGCATTTGTCCTTGTTAGAAACCTCAACCCTGTTAGGAGTTGTTATTACAATACAAAAGTAGCAAGTTGATCCCACTGCCCAAACATGCATATACAATAGTACAATCTGTATACGAAAAGTATAGATACAAAAATCTTTTTGACTCTACTGATATCTTCAATATCTGATTTGTCCTTTGTAGCTTTCTTCACAAACTGGATCATACATCCGTAGAATACCGTACTATCAAGTTCACATCAATACTGCTTAATTCAAACATTATAACATTACATTACAATGCCACATTTATTACTAACAAAAAGTGTCTAACTTTATACCAAACTGCTTAACCAATTGGCCTTTAATAACTTGCACATTTTCCAAAAACAAAAAATAACTTTTTGCTAAGTGAGGGTTAACATTTAGGATATTGTCCCTATCTTGTTAAGTCATTGTTCTGTTAAATGAAAACAATCCCTTAACCAAAATGCCTTTACTCTGTCATCTTCTCTGTTCAGCTTGTTATTACTTGTACCTAGAAAATTGTCCATAATTGTATCCATACAACGAATTTTCTTGTGTTTTTTACCCACGTGCTCATTACATCATGTACTTTCTTCCCTCAACTGCGCATAGTCTCAAGTGCTTCCAGTAAACTGCATTAAAGAAAATGTATAATTGTTCCTTGTATTCTTGAATAATACTTAGACAATGTTCTAAGTCCAAGCATAAAAAACTTAATATCATGTTTTGCCTTCTTCATAGTAGGTATATGCTGCCATAAATGACAACCCTATATCTTCCTTAGATATACTCTTAGCCAAATTGCCAACAATCTCCCCTTTTGGCATTGATGGCAACATGTGGTAATATGGCTAAGTTACAAAATTCTTCAAAATTGTGGTGTGAAAAATTCAAAATCCATGGATCATCATCATCGTATATATAAGATGGTATACATTCATACTGTACTCCTGTACTCCCTTTTCACTATACTTTATCCTACGAATGACTCTTGAGTCCTTACAATAAAGCATACTTCAACAATTTACAATTTTCCTTAATATTATACTCTCCCCCTTTGACATCAATGGCAAAGGTGAGTCAAAAGTTATATACATGTCAAAATTTTGCTACCTCGTTTTCATCAAGCTTGCTAATTGTTAATGTGTGCCATGCACTCTCCAAAGTTCTGCTTCAAGCTGGTGAATTGTTTCTCCCAAGTATCCTTGTCTGCTTCTGATATGCTAATCAATGGTTATAAGCTATAGGACACTAATTCAACTGCATTAAGATCAGAATAAACAAATTTGGCAAAAGATTCTTTGTATCTGTACATTCCTTAAGTTGCCTCTGCACACGATCAATTTTCAATGTCAGGTATTACCTTAACAATGAAAACTTCTTTATGGTCCTTTCCTTCTGCAACTCAAGCAGCCTTAGCTAATCATGAGTGCTGCTGATTCTTCTCTCTAAATCTGTGATTTGTGTATTTGGATTTGTCAATTCATCCATAATGCTCTTCAGTTCTGTCTCCTTTTCTTTGATCTCTTTTTCAATACCTTTTGTGTACTCAAATGATAAAGCACATTTACCATATAAATCCTTGCCTTCTTGTAGGCATCTTCTCAGTACCTTGATACAAGTATCAAGAAGTGATAAATCAACAATAATGTTGTTAAAAACAGTGCTAAAAAACTTTGCATCATGTGAGGTTTCAGCCTTAACTGTTGCAACTCCCAATAGTGTAGAGAACTTCTTGTCAAATTCTTCTATTGTGTTTGCTGCTCTCTTCTCTACATCATGTTCATTGATCTAGACTTGAATTGTATTGTGCATCCTCTTTGTCATTTTCTCAAGTGTGCATAGTGCACTCTTGCTCATCTTGCCAGATTCTTTTGCTATTTTTCCAAGTGAAAATGTTGTTAACAGAATATATTTTTGAATGTCCATGTTACCACCAAACATTTTAATAACATCTTGTGGAAAATCTGTAATTAGTGCTTCAAGAGGTGATCTTGAAGTACTAGCTTGTGTAGTATCTGTTGCCTTAGCAGGTGTTTGCACAACTGTTATCTGTCTCTCCTAAACTATGGGTGCTTGAACTTCGGGTGGCTGTGATGGATGGGTGTCCATTTGATCTTTCTGTTCTTGCTCTTCATCTGTCTTCTCTTCTTCTCTTTCAGTCTTCTTCAAAGAAATGGTGTTGGATGTGGCTTTCTCTACTATGTTTGACCAATTTGCTCTATAGTCAAACTCTGTGCTGACAGGGGCAGGTATTAAGGATAATTCTATAGATGTATCTTGTTTGCGCACATCTATAGAGTCTTGTTTTCTCTTCTTATCCTCTTCTTCTTTTGAAGTGGAATAAATTTCATTGGTGGCTATCACCAAATTGCCAACCTCATAATCTTTTTGTCTTGCAAAGGGGCCATCTATAGTACTAGCAAAGGGATGTTCACTAGTGTTTATAGTAACTGTTGCTCCCCCTATCATCATGGTGTCATCTTGCACATTAGGTCCATCCTCAGTGTCCATCACTGTATCATCTTGGGGCTCATCAGTAACTATCTTTAAGCATGCATACATGATCAAACTGAAAAGTAAGCATAATCATAACACAATGCAACTCATAACACCATTATTTGTTAACTAGGGAAACCCTGGCCAAGGGAAAACCCCGGTGAGGATGGTACCCACAAAATGATCCACTAATTAAAAGTATCTTGTGAAAAATATTGACCTTGTTAGAAGTCTATTACATCCATATAATGTATCTGTCCTTGTTAGAAGCCTCAACCTTGTTAGGAGTTGTTATTACAATACAAAAGTAGCAAGCTGAGCCTATTGCTCAAATATGCATATAGAATAGTACAATCTGTATACAAAAGGTATAGATACAAAAACCTTTCTAACTGTGCTGATATCTTCAATATCTGATTTGTCCTTTGTAGCTTTCTTCACAAAACTGATCATACATCCGTACAATATCGTACTATCATCAAGTTCACATCAATACTGCTTATATAAAGTGCACATTCAAACATTCAAACATTATATTACAATGCCACACTTATTACAAACAAAAAGTGCTTCCTTTATACCAAACTACTTAACTAGTTGGCCTTCAATACCTTGCGCATTTCCCAAAAACTTAAAATAATTTTTTGCTAAGTGAGGGTTAACATCTAGGATGTCGTCCCTACCTTGTTAAGTCATTGGTAAACCAAAACAATCCTTTAACCGAAATGCCTTTACTCTATTGTCTGCTCTGTTCATCCTGCTATGACATATACCTGGAAAAATGTCCATCACTCTGTTCGTACAACAAATTTTCTTGAGCGCTTTTACCCATGTGCTCATTACATCATGTACTTCCTTCCCTCAGCCGGCATAGTCTCAAGTACTTCTAGTAAACTCCGCTGTAGCAAAATATATAATTGTTCCTTGTTTTCTTAAATAATACTAAGACAATTTTCTATGTCCAAGCCTCCAAAAATTAATATCGTGTTTTGCCTTCTTCATAGTAGGTATATGTTGCCATTAATGACAATCCTATAGCATCCTTACATATCCTCCTAGCCAAATTTCCAACAAGTTGATCTTCTTTATTTACTATAGGAGAAGATCTTGTAGATCTTCTAGGAGTAGAAACCTCTACGATTTTAATATCATCATCATCATCCTTAATTTCTTTTGCATCTGTTGCTGCTTATGTGCTAGTTCCTTCTGTGGTAGATTCTTTTCTTTGCTCACTGCTTGTTGCTTCAAGCTTAGCTTTAGCATGTAACTCAACGACCATCTTCTTAGCTTCTTGCCACTCCTTACTCATACCCCGTTCCTTGGCTATTTCTTCCACCTTGCTACTTTTGTTTTCCTAGTCCCACTATAAAATTGTTTTGTCACTTGATTTTTCTTTAAATAAATATCAAAGATTTGAGTTGAACCCGATCAATAGTCCAAAGTAAAGATTAAAGAATTTTGAGTTCCATGAGTAAGTTGGAATGTTGGGTTTCTTTCCAAGCTTCCATTTGCTTCCCAATTTCCTAAATTCTACAACCCTCCAATATCAAAAGGAATAAACATATAAATATGATCGGGGCCTTATCTGTTTTACCAATCGCAAGAATGGCTGATAAGGACTTCTCTGTCGGACCCGATAGTGCTACTATGAGATGGTCTAGAAATATTTGAGCCCGACAGTACTTCTGAGTATAGTATGAGTGATGTAATTTCTACTACACCTGCGTTGCATATCTACACCAAAGGATTTCACTTGCACTTGCTTGTTCATCATCGTTATTATTGACAAGATTAAGGTAAGACCATTAAAGCATGCCATTGCAGAGGAATATACAATGCTGACTGAAAGGCTTTCCTTGATGGAAAAGGATTGGAGGATTCATCATCGGTCATGTACCATAGTCACATATTGATCACCCATGACCTTCGATAGAGTTTCCTGAGGTTTCAATTTGGCACTTGGATGACAGTTAGCTGATGGGTCTTGCATTCAATCTTATTACTGCTTCTTGGGATCATGGACTTCTATTGCTTAAGAGGAGCCATGCCAAGAGTCATTTATTGTTGAAATGACACCGTAATAATGTTCACTATGAGTTTTGGAGATGTTAATATTGTAAGCATTGAATCTCCTATTCTAAGCATCTGTGGTTAATGGAGTGTTGTGATGGAGCCTAAGCATCTGTGGTCTCCTAATCATGCTATGCGGGTTTTTTGTTTTTCCGGTGCGCAAGGGGTGCAGGTGATTTAGACATGGTTGGGATGTATTCTTGCATCTTCCCGATGAGAAGTAAGTTATCTGTGTTCTACCATTTGCTATCTTGCCCCATCTTTCTTCTTCTTATGGATTCCAAGCAATTGAGTTGGTCTTCCCTTCAGCCAACGGAATCAAGTGCATATTTGAAGAATGAAGCCATGACAGTGATTAGCAAGCTGTATATATGAATATGTCATGATCAAAAACCCATGAAGTTGCGAACCAATGCTAGGAAGAAGCTCATTCATGTTGCAGATGTAGATTCTACCTTCAAAAGGAAAAGAGTGGATCTATGAGTTTTCTGTTGTGCACTAGTGGAAGCGAAGATGTTTTGTTTTGCTCCTGAGGCCACATTGATTTGTGTGATATCCAAGGCTTTGTATACAAGCAATAAAGGCACGATGTTGAAAGAACTATTGAGAGCTCTTCATCAATGAGGGATGCTCGAGATCTAGCTTTGAGGCCATCAGATTGAGGTTAAAGGTAAAGTGTTGTTAGCTTTGCTTCATTCTAGGAAATGTTGTTGAGAAAGGGGTTTTCTATCCCAAGGTAATAAAAAAGGTTACTTATCCGAAGGCTTTGGGAATAGAAACACAAGTGACTTTAAAGTATGAATATTCTTCGAAGATGCTTGAAAGTTACTTCCAGAAGAGTCAGTAATGAGAATGCGACCCCGATATCAAGGAAATGTAGTGTTAAATGCTTAAGGTGGAAAGTGAAAGAATGAAGTGCACAAGCTAACAAAGGATCACTCCCCGTGCTGCGATTCTGAATAGAAGGAAAGTTTGTTTGTAGAAAAGCTAAGTTTCCCTTTCTTCCCCACATAACTTAAAATTTTGTTTTGTTAAAGTGATTTTTGGTAATAGTACTTTAAGTAATAGAGCTTCCGAAAATACAAGTTTTTATGTGCAAATTAACGAAAAGTTCAAATAGTTGTTGATCATCGAATTAAATGCAAACCTTGCCATTATAATTGTTGGCCGAACTTAATTTTGTTCGTATGGTGCCAACGTTCTAATTCCTATACCTATTTTATTGGAATTGCTTGCAATTGATTTCTTCAAGTTTATTAAAATGACTATTTATCGAGAATTGTATCTCGTGCAATCATAGTGAATGGCAATCAGAGCTGCTGGTTATGATAAGTTAATAGGCTTGGAGAGTGAATTAAAAGAGCTAACAGACACATCTTTCAAATTCTACGATTTGGGTGATCTTCATAGAAGACTCAATTCTAACCCTTTCACCAAATCACTCAAAAGCTTAAAGAGAGCGGACTGGTTGAGGCACCTAGTTTTCCAATGGCAGTACACGCACCTGAGCTTGTGAGGGAATGTATTGAGCAATACGACCTAGAAACAAAGCAGATTTTGTTTTCTAACCAATCTATCCTCATCTCAATCAAGAAGGCACTGGATGTAGTCTGCGTTCGGCATTCCCGTGAAAGAGCAGTATTGTGATGTCGATTTCACTCTTCCGCATCTATGTTCAATGAGAAGAAGACTCTCAGACGGGAAGACATGCAGAGGACATGGTTCTAGACTGCTCGCTCGAAGAAGAGCAAAATGCCCAAGACCCTATTTAGCAGAAATTTGAAAAGAGAGATAGTGGATATCCTTGCTCTTCTCCTCAAACTAAAAAGAAAAGAGGAGATCTTGGAGTTCATCGAGCACCATTTCTTCCTAGTACAAACTATATGTGTTGAGGATATGCAGATTGACTGGGCACAGATTATTTGCGCCTTGGGGTTGAATTCAGCTAGAGGATTTACGCAATTTTACATGTCCTCATATCTGATTTATGCCTTGGCAACTCACCACTTGTGGCCTGACCTCCCTAGCATCCAGAACTACGACAAGCACACCAAAGTATGAGTTCTATCCACATCTGCAGCAGCAAAGAAGTTTTGAGGAGTATGTGGCTATAAATGATGCCTTCACAATGAGGCTATGTCGGGAATTGCAAGGATGCCCCGAAAGGAAATTTTAACCATAGGCAATTTTGGCCATCAGCCAATTCGGATGCTCATTCATGTAGTTTTCGAGTTTCTCTTATTTGCGGATAGGAGCTTATGATGACTTTCCTAAGAGGCTTCCAAGGTATCCAGAAGACAAGGCGGTTCTAGTCGAACTGTGTCGACAGATCCTTGAGGTAAATACCTTGTGTTCCAATGTAAAGAAGACAGCTGGGATCCCCTTTCCTATAGTGGAAGGACTGTATTTGTGTGCTTCAAGATCTGATGCTTGGAATCTAGTGAAGAGCTTCGAGAACATAATTAAATTGGTAGACTATGAGGTACTCAAGCCTCAATATGATCCAGTCAACTTTGTAAGGGATCACTTGAAGTTAGGATATTCATACAGGCATGTTCCGGATATTAAAGACTTTTGGTCCGGGTGTCTTAACGAGTACCAAACCCGGGAGAAATTTTGGTCACGATTAACAATTAATGAGATTAAATTGTATAACAATTCTATTGATGTTTCTGACCTCGTAGGTGATGGAGCCTACATGCATCCCACATCCTACGAGAAGATCAAAGGCACCCCAATTTTGTCTACCCCACCTACAAGTCCAATCATAGACACTATGGAGGTTCTTATGCAGGGAATATCAAAAGAACAAATAAGTGGGTGGAGTGGACCTGAGCAAGGAAGAAGAGGACTGGGAGCACTGGTTCTATGGGTGGAGTATCTTCTGGAGCCGTCCAGTCAACTACAGCAGCGACCACCATAGCTGCTACTTCAACATCTATAGGCCTATTACAATCCATTGGTCAAGGTGGAGACCAACCTCTAGAGAAGAATGTGCCAGTCACTCCTACCTGCAGAGCTCATTCCCTTTCGAATACCGAGAAAGTTGGGGAGAAGGTGGATGACAAGGATAAAGGGAAAGAACAAGAAAAATTAGTGGCCAAGCCATCTTCCCCTGTCCAAGTCATCAATTTGGACGACGACACCAACCCCATGGATGGCTAAGAACAACATGCATCTCAACAAGGGGTTACCTTAGCCCTTTCGGCGATTAAGGTCTTTGCCTTCCCTGTTGCTTCTCAGAGCAAGCAAACTCTCTTAATTTCAAGGAAGCTATTCGGTCCCACTGCCTTGTAGTTGGCTATCAATGTGCTCTCTACAAAGTCATGGCTCAAAGAGACCATTGATAGGAAGAAGAGGAGATATGAGGAAGCAACTCCATCGAAGGACTTGATGACACAAGTCACCTCTTCTCAGCCATCCAAGAAGACAAAGAAGCATAAGACAATTGTTGCACTGGCTACTGATTCGACAATTGGCCATATACTAGTAGAGATTACTGAGCCACAAAAGGAAGACAGATTTCATGAGCTTTCCAAAGATGACTTCCAGATCAAAACAATGGATCTTGGTATCCTTGTCCATGACTCCATGGTGAACATGTAGAAGTCCACCAACGAGAAAATTGAAGATAAGCTGGAGGAGCTTAGAGCAGAAAAGGAAATCTTAAAGGCCTCGAATAGAGAATTGGTGGAGTACGTAAGGTTTGCACTCAGGAGCACTTCGTCAAGTTAATTTGACCCGAATGCAGAGAACAAAAATCTCCTCCTAAAGCTGCAACATGAAAGGTAATTCAGGCAAATTGGTCGAGCATGGGTAGACCAGATGAAAGCTCAAGGTCCCCTATTAGTTGAAAACTTGGTAAGTCTAGTGTTGGATGCTCACAAGCTGAGGAAGGCAACTTCCAATCATTAGACCACCATACAAAAGGCAACAGACAAACTGACAGAGTAGTTGGCCCTTCTGCAAGAAGTTATTGACACAAAGACTAATGTTGCCCTTACTCATGGGATCCTCAAGACGAGCAAGGAGTCATTGTTTCACTGCAGACAATCCTTGAAATTTGTTATAGAAATCTCTATGAGGTCCGCAAATGAACTCAAGGATGTACATGACCTAGTACAAAAGGTCATTGAGAAGTTATTTCAAAATTTTAAGATATTGCACACAGAGTCCTTTGTGTCCACTAATGGAAAACTTGTGGATATTGAGAGGATGAAATCAAAGTTCTTAGCATTTGTCGATGAAGCCGTTGACCCACTCAACTTCCAAATGTCCAAGATCCAGGAACTCTCAGCAGCGGATGCAATCATAAGGAGAGAATTGGAGAAGTTCTAGTCAAGGGTTGCCAGAATAGATGAATTGACTGAGATGCATGACTACTGGATGATTCGAGCTGACAACATCATCATTCTAGATGTCGAAGAACTGGAAAAAGTAACTGAGTCCATGAAAGCTTATAGGGCCAAGGCAGTTACTCCTAAGAAGACATGATGTTTTGATGCTTTTCCAGACACCTGTCATTCTCCCTCTTCTCTTTCTTTTTGTAGCCATTCATGGCATTTTGTCAGTCTCTATAACGGACAATGATCCAAGCTTGTCCTATTTTTAGTTTATTCTGTTCAGAGATGATCTGCGAAGAAATCATCTATTGTAACCGACCATTTTGAGAAGGCCTATAAATGTAACCTTTTGAGAATTTAATAGGATTGACAAAATTACTTTTGGGCAAACCCCTGTAGCTGGGACTAATGCCTGTGACTCTGAGTTCATTTCTAGTTTTGTTGTTCATTTAGTTTCAGTATGGAGTATGAAATGAATGTGCTATTGTAGAAAATTGAATGAATGTAAATGAACTTGGTTTTGTTTCCTTCATTCAACAGATTGTATGTCTTACTTTCTTTAGCATAAGCATCTCTTTTGTTCTCTCTACTGTACGTTGTAGTTTGTGTTTAGTATATTTTGTTGCATAAGGAGGCTGGAAACTGGTGGATGGAGTAGCTGAGGAATAGACAATCCGAGTATTGTCAAAACATCAGCTAATTGTGTAGTCTGGGAATTACCTATTTTGCCATCTCTTCTTTTCCTCTTGCTGTCATAACTGGTTATGCATGTTTCCAATTATTGCATTTAGGTCAGAATAGATTGCATGTTCTGAGTTAGTCCCCCTTTAATTGTCTGAGTTGCATAAAGTGTTGGGCAACTTGGTTTTTGCCTTTTCCGCCGCTCTTTGTTTAAGAGCATACCCCCAAAACTTGAAAGACAAAATTCATTGCAAATCTTGCATGTAAAAGGGAGTTGTACTTTTCAATTTAGGGGTCTTTGATAGATAACTACACTGACCCATTCTGTTGTTAACTTCTTTGTCCTCCACAAGTCATTGGGCTGTTTAAGAGTCAAGGTATGAACGGAAAAGATAAGGAGACAAATTGTTAACCAACATAATTTCAACAGACCATATACTGAATACTTGATTTAAATAGAGGATAACAGATTTATTGAAGCAACGAATTCATTGTCTATGTGCCAGAGATTGAAGTTATTTTAATAAAGACCAAATGCTTCCCAACAATGCGGGAGCAAAAACTTACGACAATGCAAACACTATTGAGCAATGATTGTAAAGAGGATTCAATGGAATGAAACACTGGGATCTCAGTTCGAAATATTGATGTGCGGAGTATGGTCGAATCAATCGGTAGAGTAGCATTCGACAATTAGAAATCATATTATTCTGAGTTCCAAGTGGTATTCAATATGGAAGTATTGAGTGCATAGTTCCACTCTACAATTGCGCTCGAATGCATTCCAACTTTGGGTTCTCTTGTACCGTCGATTTTGTTCTTAATTCTTGAACACTGTTGAACCATGATTGCGCTATGCTATCGTTTGATTGTGGAGTAGACTTCTGGGCATCACTTGGTGTTATGACACTTTGAATGCGATCCCTCACCTCCTGTTTGGAGTGGCATTCAGAGGGTGAAATGGAGCAAGAATATGAATGCGCTATAGTATGAAGTGACAGGTTGTATATATCATGAGTTTGATCAAGCACGAATACAATGGAGCATATCTCGAGAAATATTATCGAAACTATGTAGATTTATATGGTGTGATTAAAATTGCTTATAAAAAAGTGATGTAACTATTGAACAAAAAGCTGACTTTATAAGGATTACCGTATGAAGCGATAATATTAGATCCCTTAGGAGAAATTAATAAACTTACAAACAAAGTTAATGAATCATCATCAAAGATATCAGAATATTGCCATATCATTATTGTCATTTTTTCTGATTCAGAACATTTGTGGTATACCAAACCGGTTCTAGCGGTGACCATCAGTGATTAAAGTAATTTGAAGCATTTTGATCGTGTTAGAGGAAAGTCATTATTTAAGGAGAAAAGTTTTTTAGTTTTAAAGAAATATTATTTTTTAATTTTGGAAAGATATGATTGTTCTTTTTGAAATGTCATGTCTTTTATTGAATGGGATAGTGTAATAACCCCAATAGGTTATAACTTCTTCAAACACCAAAAATCTTTATACTTCAGTTGTTTGACATTTCGTCAAACACTTTGCAAGCAAGCTCTGATACCACTGTAATAACCCTCCTCAAATCTGCTCTCAAAGATGCTGATTGAAGGCTCAAAGAATTTTGTCAAACAATTCACATGCAAGAGACATATGACTGATATAGTATTTCAGCTTGCTTTAAATGACTTTTTCCCAATTTGCATCAATGAGAATCTTGTGATAGAAGATTACAATGAACTACACAATGATCTAACATGAGTGTGCTCCTAATTTTGACAATATTTAGTGCATATATTATGATCTAAGCATGAGAAAAGAACACCTACAGCCAACTGGCATTTTTGCAAACAGTTGGTATGCAAACTATCTAACTGATAAATAATGAGATTGAATTGCTTAAATGACACCAGCAACTATTATCTTTTTGATTGCAATCAAATTTCTAATACAATGCTCATGAAATATGGCCAAGACTTTGGCATTTACATGGATTACCAAAATGACAATGCTGGTATAATGCACACTTACAGCTGAAACTTATAATACCCTAAAAAAAACAATACTAACAAGGGAACCTGGTTGTAAATGGCTGTAATAATTTTCCTTCAATGCTGCCCCTTGCTGCTTTACTTTTTCGAACTGCTTTTTCGGCTTGCTTTTTCGATTCCGCTTTTTCTGCTTGCTTTTTCGATTCCGCTTTTTCAGTTCCGCTTTTTCCGCTTGCTTTTTCGATTCCGCTTTTTCCGCCTGCTTTTTCAGTTCCGCTTTTTCAGACTGCTTTTTCGTTTCTGCTTTTTCGGATTGCTATCCTGTTGAATCTCAAGACCATATCTTTCAATGGCGTCAAGATTTTCAGCTTGAAGGGATTTCGTCCTTCAAACTATTGAGACATAACCTCCAAAAAATTCTCCAATTTCTTTGATATTTCCAACCATGCATAAAAGAAGCTCTTCCATTTCTTTTATAGTGTTCTCACATGAGCTCCATCCTTTGTTTTCTCAATGTGGGATAAAACATAACTCCCTTTATGTAACTTATGTCTCCAATGTGTTATAAAATAAAGGGGACTTTTAATTTAAATATTTCCCACAAACTATAGTCTATGCATTAATAAAGTTAAATATTTAGATTTAACTTTATAAAATAGCTTTATCAATGCATAACAAATCTTGTCAATGATAAACAAGTCTTCTTGTCGATTTTAAACAATTACCATCGACATACCGTTGCCACTGGATGTCCACCCATGCGCAAGATGACTTACTATAAATAGTAAGTATGCTCAAAGTTGCCTCTAAACCCTTCAGAAAGACTTGCAACTGAAACTATTTAGGCTAAATGGCCTCTAAGCCCCTTTAATGTCCTAGTTAGCCTACGGGACCGTGGGGAAATAGGCTAACGACAACATCATGCTATGAATGCTAAAAAGGGGACATTACAGTCCGCCCTTCCCAAAATTGCTTGTCCCCAAGCAATGGCCGAACAACAACCAATCAATCCACCTGGATCCCAGATGTAGTCATGAACTATACTGCTGTCAGTCAACATAGGCTCCTGCAACAACCTCTGAAAATTAACCAAGAGGAATCCATAATCAAATTGGCGAATACAACTCACCCGAACTCCAAAGTCAGGAACCCATGAGAAACAAGCTCTCGAAATATCAGAACCCAAGTAGAGTACATAACCCAAATTGCCAACATAGTAAATACCATCAACGCATCCCATTGGTCTATATGGAATGTACAATCCAACTCTGCAACAATGGTGACCACTCCCACATGAAACTGCACCAAATACAAAGAATCCACACACTGTACATCTACTGCAGTTAACACAACTCTGTAGATTACGGGCCACTATCTCATAACCATAACTCCCATGCACCGCTGATGGTGAAAAGACATCACAAGATAAACAGCAAGAAATGGAACCCAAACCAAATCTACCTGTCACCAACTCCTCAACACAAGGATCAAATGCTAATTGATGTACATACCCTGCAGTATAATGCTGATAAAAAGAACCAACCCCAGTCAACAGCTCACCATGAACAAGTGATACAACCCACTGTGACTGATCACTAGCTAAGTCAGGAGATGTCATAGCCAAAGGAGTAGAATCAATAACAACAACCGCTGAAGCATCACTCCCAAACTCCTGCTCTAAGTCATGTATTATCAAGCTATCAACCGCAGAACCTATTGCCATGTCATGCCCATCACAACTCTCATCCTGTGGCGTCAAACCATCCCATAACTGATGACAAGCACTAGGAATCAAAGTATATCTCCATATCATCATCTCATCAACATGGTCATCAAAGGTAAATTGATGAGCATACCTCACAGTGTAATGCCGATAGAATGCGCCAATCTTAGTCAGTGGCTCAGACTGCAACCCAGATGAAACTAACTGCAATCGATCACTAACCAAGCTGGAACTGACTACTACCTCCGAAGACATCGCCAAGGGAATAGTATCACTAGCAGGAACCATGCTAACTGCCGGCTCACCAACATCACACATGATCTTTGATACAACATCTCTAGTCTCCGAGCCATCATTACTAGAGGCCACCACCATGTCAGGTATACCACAACAATCTGCTATAGCACCCAACTCA
Organism: Cupressus sempervirens; assembly: GCA_028749045.1. Classification (NCBI taxonomy): domain Eukaryota; kingdom Viridiplantae; phylum Streptophyta; class Pinopsida; order Cupressales; family Cupressaceae; genus Cupressus; species Cupressus sempervirens. Next base: position 823,304,991 of record CM053786.1, read on the forward strand.
ACTGAACCTGACTCTAGTAGGAATGGAACCGATATGCCAATGTTAGTATCAAGGGTGGATGCATCCCCATCTCCACTGTCTCTGACAATCTCGACCATGTACATCCTCGGATCACTAGACACCACAGCTTGTGACTGTACATAATCTAGTAAAGACTGCAGTCGCTCTAACTCCATGGTCACCTTAGCCAAATGAAACTGTGACTCCTTGAAAGCCAATTGTGTACTCTCAAGAATCTCAGAAGTCACCTCGAGCTGCTGAGTAAGCTCACTCACCTCATCTTCCTTGGCCAATAATGCATCATATGCTATACTCCCCCACTCCATAAGATAATCTCTGTTGGCTACCAACTGCACATAATCCTGTCTCAGAATCCGAATAGCCTCTCATAAAGAGTGGATCTCTGTCAAAGAAAGATAACTGCCTCCCTGCTCATCACTAGTAGGACAACCCAATCCATAAACTGCTAACAACTGACGAGCAGCGTTGAAATGCTGGCAAGCGATAGAAATGTCTCGCTCACTAACTCTCAACTGACTAGACACATGATGGCACTGGCTAGACTGTCTCCTACAAACCTCCTCTGACGCACTATCTAAAGGAGCATCCTCAAAGTTACTGGTCTCTAGACTATTACCATCCATATCCTGCGAATCAACTCCAAAGCTCATATCAACATACGTAGTATCAAAAACTATAGCATCGCTGTCCAACCCCTCCGTACCATAAGAAACTGCTGAGGAAACTAAGTCCTCAAAACTATCCACAACATCCCCCTGAGTGTCGTCTGTAATAATTAGATCTTGGGACTCTCCTGTAAACTCTGTCATCTTTGAGAAATCATCAACATGTGACCTGACTGTAAAAGAAAACTGAGTCCCTGCTATAAGCGCTAACTCCCGAACTGAGCTCACCTCAAGACAAAGCTCGTCCACATGTTTCTCAGAATCCTAGAGAGCCAACTGAATACACACCAAGGAATTCCGAGTATCCTCTAGCTCATGAGAAAGCTGGTCAACCTCCTCCTCCTTCTTCTTCAATGCATCTAAATAGATCCCTGCAAGATTAAGGAGATGATCGCGATCTGAAAGTCGGTGTATGTAACTTACCTTCATTGCCTCCATGCCTTCCTTGATCTGCTGTAAGTCGTCACAAGAACCTGTTGTGACTCCTTTTTGTCTCTCCTGTAGTTGAATCATCCTAATGTGATTCTCAATCAATCCATACATCCTGTCATGATGAGATAAAGCCACGACAATATCCTTGTCCCTTGTCTTCAGTTGGCTTGCCAAACCAAGTGAAGAGCTACTAGCCTCTATCTCATGTGAAGAAGCATCCAACTGTGCTTGATACTCATTTTCTGCAAAGTCCTAAATGCTCACTTTCTGATCAACGGTACTATCCTCAAACATGACAGTCTCCTCAACTGTTGTAACTTCATCCAGCCCAACTATACTGGAATCACTATCTGTGTCAATCATGCAATCCGGTGTGCCTATGATATCACCTTTTGATGCAACTGGCTCAACCTGCACAACATTTGAAACCCCTTCTGCCTGTGAAGATGATGCAGATAAACCATTACCTGAAGATGTGCTGAAGTCTCCCTGTATCGAATCTGCATGTCTGTTAAACTCCTCATACAAGTTTCTGTCTGTCAAAGGGAAGGTATGATCCTTAGGCCTATCAAAGTGTTCAATTAGTCTCTCTGAAAACTCCACATATGAGGTAATGTGTGCATGACCCATAGTGACCATACCATGATGCCACCACTTGTGTGCTAACCCATCCAGGTGAATTGCTGCATACTTAATAGCTTCTTTCTCAGGCATAGGGTTCATTTGAAAGTATGTATCAAGCTTTTGAACCCAAGCTCTTGCTGTAGACTTCCCCGAGCCATCATAATATGGTAACTGAAGTTTTCCCTACTTTCTTCTGTAGCTCATAGCTCTGGTTCCTGTCATGTCCACGTGGCATATGCTTCATCCGCACATCTATATACTCCCTAAAGGTAATTGCAGCAATAAAATCTGGACCTCCGGCTTCCCAATCTCTCCTCAGCTGGTCCTATATATCAGTGATCTGGGGCTCTGGTATGGGCTGCTCTGGAGCTTTAGGAGGAAATATATGAATCATGGGCCACGAACTCATTGTCCTAGTTTGCTCGGGTGCATGACCGAAATTGTTCCCAACTTGTTCGCCTCCATTATGTGCCCCATCCTAATTATTACCATTCTGATTATTTCCTCCACCCACATTAGCATTCAACCCCATTTGACAAGCCATCATCTGCATCATAAGCTCAAATGTCTGACTCTGTTCCTGTGCTCTTTGCTCTGCTGATTGCTGTCCCTGTGCTAAGGTGTCTAATAATTGTAAGAATCTTTCCTTTTCCCTGATCTGGACCGGCATTCATTTTGTCAAACATTTTTCTCTTTATTTGGCTATTCCAAATTCCCTATAAGACCTCCACAGGATGGCAGGACTTATAGCTCTGATACCACTGTAATGACCCCAATAGGTTATAACTTCTTCAAACACCAAAAATCTTTATACTTCAGTTGTTTGACATTTCGTCAAACACTTTGCAAGCAAGCTCTGATACCACTGTAATAACCCTCCTCAAATCTGCTCTCAAAGATGCTGATTGAAGGCTCAAAGAATTTTGTCAAACAATTCACATGCAAGAGACATATGACTGATATAGTATTTCAGCTTGCTTTAAATGACTTTTTCCCAATTTGCATCAATGAGAATCTAGTGATAGAAGATTACAATGAACTACACAATGACCTAACATGAGTGTGCTCCTAATTTTGACAATATTCAGTGCATATATTATGATCTAAGCATGAGAAAAGAACACCTACAGCCAACTGGCATTTTTTGCAAACAGTTGGTATGCAAACTATCTAGCTGATAAATAATGAGATTGAATTGCTTAAATGACACCAGCAACTATTATCTTTTTTATTGCAATCAAATTTCTAATACAATGCTCATGAAATATGGTCAAGACTTTGGCATTTATATGGATTACCAAAATGACAATGCTGGTATAATGCACACTTACAGCTGAAACTTATAATACCCTAAAAAAAACAATACTAACAAGGGAACCTGGTTGTAGATGGCTGTAATAATTTTCCTTCAATGCTGCCCCTTGCTGCTTTACTTTTTCGAACTGCTTTTTCGGCCTGCTTTTTCGGTTCCGCTTTTTCCGCTTGCTTTTTCGATTCCGCTTTTTCCGCTTGCTTTTTCAGTTCCGCTTTTCCCGCTTGCTTTTTTGATTCCGTTTTTTCCGCCTGCTTTTTTGGTTCCGCTTTTTCGGATTGCTTTTTCGTTTCTGCTTTTTCGGATTGCTACCCTGTTGAATCTCAAGACCATATCTTTCAATGGCATCAAGATTTTCAGCTTGAAGGGATTTCGTCCTTCAAACTATTGAGACATAACCTCCAGAAAATTCTCCAATTTCTTTGATATTTCCAACCATGCATAAAAGAAGCTCTTCCATTTCTTTTATAGTGTTCTCACAAGAGCTCCATCCTTTGTTTTCTCAATGTGGGATAAAACATAACTCCCTTTATGTAACTTATGTCTCCAATGTGTTATAAAATAAAGGGGACTTTTAATTTAAATATTTCCCACAAACTATAGTCTATGCATTAATAAAGTTAAATATTTAGATTTAACTTTATAAAATAGCTTTATCAATGCATAACAAATCTTGTCAATGATAAACAAGTCTTCTTGTCGATTTTAAACAATTACCATCGACATACCGTTGCCACTGGATGTCCACCCATGCGCAAGATGACTTACTATAAATAGTAAGTATGCTCAAAGTTGCCTCTAAACCCTTCAGAAAGGCCTGCAACTGAAACTATCTAGGCCAAATGGCCTCTAAGCCCCTTTAATGTCCTAGTTAGCCTACGGGACCGTGGGGAAATAGGCTAACAACAACATCATGCTATGAATGCTAAAAAGGGGACATTACAGATAGAAATAAGGAGTATTTCATTTGTGAAAGAGGAGACATTCGAAAAAGACATTAAAAAGAAGAAACATTCATATATTCATTTGTATGGTATAAGAAGCTTTAATATGACTTTGTAATATGAATTGAAATATTTTATTTTAATAATAAAATAAAAAATCCCTATGTTTATTTTTGTTTAAGGAATTGATATTTAAAATGCAATTCATTGGTCCTTTATAATCATTTTAAAAATTCCATAAACAATTTATGTTAGATAAGTGGACGTGGTCGTTTATGGCATTTTAAACTCGATCATCGTAGATATTGTGAAATATTTAATTGTTTCCGAATCTGTGTCGAGTCTATCTCCCTGACCTTAGGAGTTAAAGCGCAATTTGGACTAGTTTAGAATTGCGTATATATATTTGATCCGTCGCATCTTGATTATTAAACTGTTTATAGTTCATGTGGGTAGAACATTATAAAGTTTTACATTAAAATCTTTATTGTAGTTGACTCTGTTGCTCGAATAAGCTAAAGCACTGGTCTTTTTATCATTAAAGTATTGGATTTATTATTTATATTTGAAGTTAGAAAATCTATAACTTCCATCTTAGAAACCTCAAATCCATTGTTAAAACCTTATACAACTCATTCAAATTCAAACACTCAACATTCATTTCATTTTGATCGAGTTTGAAAACTTTACCAACCAAAGAACTCTCCAAAGCTTGAATTCGCTATAGAAAAGCTTTGAACCAAGTGACCAAGTTTGTGGAGAAAGTCTACCCACCTAGGTCTAGCAGAGCCTGAAGTGGAGGGGAATTAAAATGATTCTTGTTCGTTGGCTAGAACTAATTGCGGAATCCTATCTTAGAAGTGGCAGGCTCTTAGATTTCCAATCTGTTGTTTTGGGAACCAACAAATTGGCGACTCTACTGAGGAGAGTTGCTCACAACAAGTGTTGTGCAGTTACGTAGAATTTCAAATTTTGTAGACCAGAATCAACAAATAATTGTATAGTTTTGTTTGGAAGCGTACTCTATTGGAAGTAGGAATCCGAAAGATCAACACATTCCTTGAAAGAGGTGGTCACTCTATATGATACAATTTCAGTTGGTAGCTCTACTGAGGGAGAAGACTCAGAAGGGGATGTGGATAGTTTTTTCAAATGTATTGATCGTTTCAAAGAAAGCCTTTTATTCCGGATGGCATCAAGCCATTGGATTTCAGCAATTTCGATTATGAACCTATCAAGTTATCCCCAAATCTTTCACAACTTTTACTAAAGTTCCATGGAGAATGGGATGAATCAACAATTCGGCATTTGAATGCATTTTATACATTCATAGAGGACTATGAGGTTTGCGTAGAGGATCAAGTTATGAAGTTGTTTGTCAGATGATTGAAGGATGATGAGAGACATGCATATGAATCATTACCTACACAATGTATCTCATCTTGGAAACAATTCAAACAAATGGTTCCTATATGAATTTCATGATCGTAGTGCGGAGGATAACGTGTGTTATGAACTAGATGAAGCCCAAAGCTGCAATATGGAAGAGGATCTTGACATGTCTCCACTTGATGCCTTTTTCAATTTAGAGAGAGTTGAAGGGGAGTCTTCGATGCATTTGTACATGAGGATGACAAACATTTATCATGAGATACCATCAGACGTCATGCCCTCGTACGTAGAATTTATAAAGAATTTTTTTGAGTTGGGAGTCTCACCAAATGATCTTGATCTAAAGCTTCTTTTTCAGATACTGGAGGAAGGTGATGGAAATAAAGAAAGATATGCTGAAGTGCTACAGGAACATAATGATCTTTCAAATGTGAAAGGAGAAGAAGTTTTTGGTCAGCCTGAAGGAGAATCTGCCCATTATAATATTCATATGCCAACAAATGACAATGGATGTAGAAATGAAGAGGATGATTCTCTCATTGTGGAAGAAATTTAAGCTTTGTTAGATTTGGAATATCATAAACATGTTGAAAGAAATCATCCAAATTTCATTTTCAATTCACCATGGTGAGCAAGTTGATGGATCAATGCATTCTCAAGTGGTACTAGATGAAGGAGATAATAATTCCCAGGAATCAAATTGTGAAGATGAAATAGAACTGCATATGGTGTATGAATGGAAGGAAGTTTTAGGAGATGATGAAGATATTAGTCTTGTTGATGAAACATTTGATGGTCTGAATGAAAGCTCTCATGAAGATATGCTTGAATTTTCTATGTTCCTGAATCCATTGTTCGAAGAGGAAGTATATAGAGATATGTCTGAGTTCTTCGTGTTCTTAAATCCATTATTTGAGGAAGATTTTCAATGCAATCAAGTCCATCAGCATCATAATGAGGATAGTATGACCAGTGACAGTTTTGAAGATGACGAAACTCAAGATTTGAGTTCAGATGTGCATTTAGAAGATGAGACATCTTTCAGTTCGTCCTATGAGCCAGAAATACATCAAACATGTGAAGCTGATACAGAATCAAATAGGTGTAATGAGGAGAGTGCAATGGGGATTAGTTCTGAAAATTTCCTAAGTGTCTTATCTAATCAAACTCTTGATGAAAGAGAGACAATAGTTTTAGAATGTGAGCTATCTTTGAAACCATCATTTAAAGAGAAACAACATATGGAGTGTGGAAATGTAGCAGATTGTGTGCAAGGAAATATTCAAAACCCTGATCTAGATGTTTATATAGCTGATCACATGCATGGTTGTGAGGATATTCCATTCAGTAGGGATCAAAGTATACCTGATAACCTTTTAAAGGCAAAACAAAAGTCAGACACCAAAGATGGCATTAACGAAGTGGATATTGTCTATAAGAATGATGAATTTAATTCAACAAGGTTCAAAGTGTTGCATGATCAAAATAGGGTGTTTGATAGAGGATACAAGCAGGGTTCATTCTTTGGGGGCCTCAGGCCACCCAATTTTTACCTTGCATCATGTTAAGCATGGATGCTCAGTCTGCTCCTCGATAGCTGGAATCTCAATATGCCCACAAGGGGCATATGTCCCCAACAAGAGCCATTGATGGAGCCTAAAATTTAGTCTCCAAATTTTAACGTTTTTCCATCCTTTACACCATTTATGTCATGACTATTGATCATTTACATTTCTATAGTTTTAGGCTTCTCAAAGTATCACAGGCGGCTGAATTTATGCAATCAAGAACATGTTGATAGTAGGTTCAAATGATGCTAATCTTAGGGTGGTACTTACTAACTATCTAAGCAACAAACATATCTTTTTCAGTCAAAGCCAGTCAAAGTGATACTAGAGTCAAGATATGATAACATCAACAATCATTGAAGCATTGTGGGCTTTATACAACACCAATCTTAAAACTCTATGCATCCACTTAAAGATTAAACTCAGTTTTCAGGAAAATACTAAGGCTTATATGGAATACATAGAGACATATAACATATATATGCAAAGAAAGACATTGCTTATGTCAAACAAAGTTGTAGAGGAAATGTAACTTCAACAGACCATATACTGAATACCTGATTTAAATAGAGGATAACAGATTTATTGAAGCAACGAATTCATTGTCTATGTGTCAAAGATTGAAGTTATTTTAATAAAGACCAAATGCTTCCTGACAACACAGGAGCAAAAACTTACGACAATGCAAATGTTGTTGAGCAATGATTGTAAGGAGGATTCGATGGAATGAAACATTGCGATCTCAGTCAGAAATATTGATGTGCAGAGTATGGTCGAATCAATTGGCAGAGTAGCATTCAACAATAAAAAATCATATTGTTTTGATTTCCAAGCGGTATGCAAATGGAAGTATCGAGTGCATGTTTCAAGCCTATAATTGTGCTCGAATGCCTTGAGCTTTGGGTTCTCCTGTACTGTCGATTCTGTTCTTAATTCTTGAACACTGTTGAACCATGACTGGGCTATGCTATCATTCGATTGTGGAGTAGACTTCTGGGCATCACCCGGTGTTATGACACTTTGAATGCGATCCCTCACCTCCTATTTGGAGTGGCATTTAGAGGGTGAAAGGGAGCAAGAATATGAATGTGCTATAATATGAAGCAATGAGTTGTATATATCATGAGTTTGATCAAGCACGAATACAATGGAGCATATCTCAGGAAATATTATCGAAACTATGGTGATTTATATGGTGTGATTAAAATCTCATATAATAAAGTGATATAACTATTGAATAACAAGCAAACTTTATAAGGAACATCGTATGAAGCAATAATATTAGATCCCTCTAGAGAAATTAATAAACTTACAAAGTTAATGAATCATCGTCAAAGATATCAGAATATTGCCACATCATTATTGTCAATTTTATCTGATTCAGAACATTTGCAGTATACCAAGTTAGTTCTAGCGGTGACCTTAAGTGATTAAAGTAATTTGAAGCTTTCTGATTGTGTTAGAGGAAAGTCATTAACGAGAAAAGTCATTTAGTTTTAAAGAAATATTATTGTTTATTTTTGGAAAGATATGGCTGTTCTTTTTGAAAAGTCACGTCTTCTATTGGATGAGATATAAATAAGGAGTATTTCATTTGTGGAAGAGGAAACATTCAAAAAAGACATTAAAAAGAAGAAACATTCATATATTCATTTGTACGGAGGGATAAGGAGCTTTAATATGGCTTTGTAATATGAATTCAAATATTTTATTTTAATAATAAAATAAAAAACCCTATGTTTATTTTTATTAAAGGCACGGAGATTTAAATTGTAATTGATTTGTCCTTTATAATTATTTTTAAAAAACTCATAAACAATTTATGTCAAATAAGTGGACATGGTCATTTATGGCATTTAAAACTCGATCATCACATATATTGTGAAATATTTAATTGTTTTTGAATATGTCTCTAGTCTCTCCCCAGCCTTAGGAGTTAAAGTGCAATCTAGACTAGTGTAGAATTGCATATATATAGTTGATCCGTCGCATCTTGATTATTAGACTGTTTGTAGTTTATGTCCGTAGAACATTGTAAAGTTGTACGATATAATCTTCATTGTAGTTGATCTTGTTTTCGAAATAATCTAAAGCACTGGTCTTTTTATCATTAAAGTATTGGATTTATATTTGAAGTTAGAAAATCTATAACTTCCTTCTTACAAACCTCAAATCCACGGTTGAAACCTTATACAATTCATTCAAATACAAACACTTAGCATTCGGTTTCATTTTGATTGAGTTTGAAGGCTTTGCCAATCGAAAACTCTCCAAAGCTTAAATTTTCTATAGAAAGGCTTTGAACCAAGTGACTAGGTTCGAGGAGAAGGTCTACCCACCTAGATGTAGCGGAGCTTGAAGTGCAGGGAAATCAAGGTGATTCTCGTTCGTTGACCATAACTGATCGCAGAATCCTATCAGAGAAGTGACATGCTCTTGGATTTCTAATCTAGGGTTTTGGTAATCAATGCCTTGAGTGGCTACTGTCTTGGTAATACTCTATTAAATGTAGGTTGTTTGAACACAATTGAATTGAATATCAACATTATTTGATGTAAATTACGCTAAAACTAAGCAAGTTATAATTAAGGCACCATAGGGATGCAATTTACATCAAAGACTATAAGTGAAAGTGACGCAAGGATAGTTGGAAAATTAGGGCCAGAGGCACACTGAACAATCCAAACACCTTGCAGAGTTAACACAACGGAAGAAAATAACAGATAACATCACCAAGGAGAGAAGAATCAACAAATATCTTTAATGATTCATCAAATTATCCGCAAACATGACCTGCTGTGAGGCCTTCCGAGTTGTGGCAAATACAAGACGATTACAAATCTCAACTTCAAGATCCACGATCTCTGTAAATTCTAACTCTAGACTTGCTCCTCTATGATCATTCACATTGCTTTCCCAACTCTCTAAGCCCTCTGTAACCTAAGCCTAGACACCTCTACTTATGCTTGCCAAAATGGCTTACAAAAGATTCTAGATCTTTACATAAGAGAAGGTTGAACTCATAACGGTCTTCACCTATCCCAATGCATGATCCTTACACTAATCTATGACTTGAAATAAATGAACAAGTCAGCTCACAATAGGAACAAAACACAAAAAAACTTGGTCAAAGAAGGAACCATGTATCAACAAACCAACTAGCTCACTTGGCACATGAAGGAGCTTGACAATAAGAGGAACTCGACCAACACTACAAGAAGTTGACCAAAATAGGAACTAGACCAACACTGTAGGAACTCGGCCAAAATAGGAATTTGGCCAAACAAGAACTTAGCAAGAACTGCAACTCGACAATAACTGACAGAATGCACAATGATGAGCATGATGGCAAGGCAACCCAGGATGCACCTACATCAAACAACCGGGTTTGAAAGAAATAATTCTTTTGAATCATGAAAGTATCACAACCCAAGCTGAATCCAACTTAGATTGAGAAATCCATGTAGCATTTTCAACTGGTCTATCCTTCCACTTCACCAAATATTCATAGTAATCTTTTCCTCTTGTACTCTTACCAACTTTCTGATCCAATATTTGTTCAACCTCTTCCATTTGCTTCTTAGGATAATCATCTGGTATAACAACTTCATAATCTAACTCGTGATACTCATACAAATCAGAAACAATGAATATAGGAGATATATCCATGTGATCAGGTAACTCAACTTCATAAACATTACCACTGCCGAACTTTGTCAAGATTTTATAAGAACCAAACTTCTTCTTTTTGAGCTTATTGTAATAGGAAATCTACCTTTCTTCAAATGAACCATCACCTCATATCCAACTTCAAAAACATGATGTCTCCTAGACTTGTCTGCATTCTCCTTATACTTCTAATTACTTTGTTCCAATCTCAACTTTACTTCTTTATGCAAAAAAATTTCATAAAATCAGTAGACACTTATCTTCTCTTCACCAACAACATCCCTCAAATTTGATATACCTCTGCTAGATTCCAATAACAATCTGAAAATGTGTTTTCTTAGTACTTCTATTCACATAATTATTATATGCAAACTCAACTTGTACCAATACCCAATTACTCGACTTATCTCCAAGTAAGCATCTCAACAAATTACCAAAGCTTCTATTCACAACCTTTGTCTACCCATCTATTTGTGGATGGAATGTAGAACTAAACTTCAACTTAGTATCCATCTTCTTCCACAAAGTCCTCCAGAAATAACCAACAATCTTGTTGTCTCTGTCAGAGATAATACTTCTTGGTAATCCATGCAATCTAACAACCTCTTTGAAGAAAAGCTCTGCAACATGCTCTACATCAAATGTCTTCTTACATGGTATGAAATGTGTCATTTTAGAAAGTCTATCCACAACAACAAATATGAAATCATACCCTCTTGTTGTCTTAGGTAATCCAAGAACAAAATCCATACCAATGTCACTCCAAGGTTTCTCAGGATCATAAATAGGTTTATACAATCCAATATTCTGACTTAGTCCTTTTGCAACTTGACAAATTCCACAACTCTTTACAAACTTCTGAACATCCTTATACATCTGTGGCCAATAATACTTATCCTTAAGAAAACTCAATGTTTTATCAATACCAAAAGTGTCCAGCTAATCCACCACAATGTTTTTCCTTAATCAAATTAGTCCTCATAGAACTTCTTGGTATACACAATTGAATTCCTTTGAACAACATACCTTGTTGAATGAAATACTCATCACGCTTACTCGAATCTGATAGATTCGGTGCTCTGCACTCTCTCCATGTCTCAGAAAAATCAGGGTCCCATACAACTCCTCCCTCTAATCAAAACCAAGAACTTCAACCTTCATCTTGGTCATCAAAGAATGTCTTTTGCTCAATGCATCAGCAACACGGTTAGTAACTCCACTTTTATGCTTGATCACAAATGTGAAACTTTTGCAAGTACTCAACCCACTTCATATGTCTCTGATTCAATCTATGTTGACTTCCCAAATACTTAAAAGCTTTATGATCAGTATACAACACAAATTCCTTAAGAATCAAGTAATGTCTCCACTTCTTCAAAGCTTGGACAATAGCATATAAATCTTGATCATACATAGAATACTTCCTTTTAGCATCATTCAACTGCTCACTAAAGAAAGCATTAGGTTTACCATCTTGACTTAGCACAACTCCTATTGCACTACCACTTGCATCGCTATCAACTTGAAATACCTTATGGAAATGAGGTAAAGCCAATACAGGTAACTCAACAACCTTTTGCTTCAAAATCTCAAAACTCTTATCAGCTCCATGTGTCCACTTGAAATCTTTTTTTATCTCCTCTCATAGTTTCAGTTATAGCATTACAAACAAAACTGAAATTCATTATAAACTTTCTGTAGAAACTAGCCAAACTATGAAATGATCTTACCTCACCCACATTTTCAGGTGTAGGCCATTCCAGAATTGCTTTATCCTTAGTCTTATTGAATATCAAAATATCATCCAAGTAAACAATCACAATTTCCCAAAAATATCTTTAGGACCTCATTCATTAACCTCATGAAAGCACTCAACGCATTAGTCAAACCAAAAGGCATAACCAGTCACTCATACAAACCATCTTTTGTTTTGAAAGCATTCTTCCACTCATCATCTGCTTTGATGATAAACACTATTCAAATCAATCTTGGTAAAATACTTTGCTCCACTTAAACAATCCATTATGTCATTCATCCCCGACATTGGAAACCTATACTTTACTGTTATCTTGTTAATGGCTCTGGAGTCATTACACATTCTCCATTCTCCATTCTTCTTAGGTGCCACTACAATAGGTACAACACATGGACTCAAACTTTCTTTGATCAAACGTTTTCGCAACAACTCCTGTACTTGTCTATTAAGTTCTTCATTCTCAGTAGGTGTCAATCTATATGGTGCTTTATTTAGCAAATTAGCTCCAGAATTAGATCCATACAATCACTTATACTTCTTACTGGTGGTAAACCATCAGGGATATCTTCTACAACAATCTCCTTGTACTCATTCAACGAGTTTTCAATTTTCGCTGGCACTCAGCTAACACTGTCAGCTTTTGCTGTTAGTTGGTCTCTACTGTCTTCTGTTACTCGGCCATTACTATTTTGTCACTTGTCCATTACTATTGTGTGTCACTCAGCCATTACTATTACAACTCGACCCTCTAGGGATTACAACAAAACAAACTTGGTTGTTCTTCATCTCCTTCTCAAATTGTTTCCCATTGACCATGCAAATTCTAACAGTAGTATAATTTACCTCATCTTTTAACTCAAGAGGAAATAATGTTTTCTTCACTCCATTCACCCAAAGAGTATATTGATTCAATCTACCATCATGCACAACATGTCTATCATACTGCCAAGGTTTACCGAACATAATATGTCAACAATCTATAGGCATAATATCACACAAGACTTCATCAAAGTAGTTTCCAATCTTGAATTTCACAACACATTGCTCACTTACCAACAATTTATGCTCATCCTTAATCCATGAAACATAATAGGGTTTAGGGTGTCTCAACCTCTGCAACTACAAATTTGTAACCAACTCCTATGATGCCAAATTAGCTGAACTGCCACTGTCAACGAACACCTTGCAACATTTTTTTGTCATTTTACATTTGGTCTTGAAATGACTTCTCCTCAGGACAGATTCTTCATCAATTCTTTCACTACACAAAGTTCTCCTTACCATCAGGTTTTCTCCAATTTGAGGTCCACTTGGTGAACCCTCAAGATCCCCATGAATCGCAACATTTCTGTTACCATTTTCACTCTATTGTCCTCAATTTTGACATCATAAAATTGAGGCAACCCTATGCAATTTTATGGTTTCATAGGTGCATCCTCTTTGTTTAACGCACTCATGAGGCATCATGAAAACAATTCATTTGTGTTATTTTGAAAGTTCTCCGTTGAGCTTATCTCCAATTGTTTGTAGGTAAAAGTCTTCCTTCTCGCATTGCAAACACTCTATTTTTGGTTAACTTTCTTGTCTTTTCTTTATTTTTCTTTATGTTGTAAATAGTTTGTGGTCTTGTTTTTGCCTTAGGTGAATAGCCCTTGAAATTCCACTCGATTCGAGCTAACTTAGGTCCAAATCGGAGTTCTCTAGCTCAAGTTATGAAAGAAAAAGTGAGAATTTTCAGGTGAATTGTGTATTTTTATTGAAAACCTAATAAAATTAGCTTTTTTATTGACAATTGCACGGTATAAAGTTATATTTGATATTTAAAGTGGATTTTGTGGTCCATTTTAAGGTTTCAACTCATTCTGAGTTGATTTAGCCACAAATTTTTATGTTTTATGAAAATAACTTATTTTTCACGTTACTTCATTAAAACTATAGTTAAATATTAAATATAATCACATGAGTCAACTTAAGTGTATAAGTGGGATTTTATTCAATATTGCATATATCCTCATGAAAATCCACTTTCAATAAATTTTCAGTTCCAACATCATTAAGAGTCCGGTTTTTAAATGCAATTGCATATGTTATTGTATTTAAAGTTCATTTTTAATAATTAAATGCATGTGTTTTTAAATCATCATTTAAAATGTAGAATTAAAATGAGTTCTCTATTCATTTTAGTTCAAAGTGGTGATTTTGGTCCCAAATACATATGTTTTGGATTAAACAAAATTCTTTCCTTTAAGTCTAAGGCAAGAGTGGCGATTTTTAAGCCAACTCCATATCATTTGTACATATGCAAATGCTCATAAGAAATGTGTTTTGACTTATAAATTCCACTTAGAGCAAAAGTGGTGATTTTATATCCTATTACATATATTTCTCAATTACATATATTTCTCAATTTGCACGTGTCCAAAAAATGCATTCAAGACTTAAGTAGTGATTTTCAACCATTTTACGTATACAAGAGTCCACGTGTTTGCCTTCAAAAGGTACGTTTTGGTCTTCATTTTATATCGTGGCGATTTTTCTTGACTTTGAACATGTTTTTATACATGTCATTTCCCTTTAAAGTTGTGTTTTTCTTTATCTAGGGCTGAGTGGCGATTGGCCATTTTCAAAGGGAATGCATATATTTCAAACTGTGTTACAAGTTCCAAAAAAAGCCTTTTGGCTTGACAACACCATACCTTTTCTAGGCAGCAATTTTTGGGAGGAATGCATGCTTTTTGTAACATATTAATGCCTTCTTGAAACCCGTTTGAAACTTGCGTTTCCTCTATAAGGCACAGGCGGCTATTTTAGGAGCTTTTGCATATGTTTTTACGTATGCATTTGGGCAAAAACAGCCTGTTTTGGGCATGATTTTCACCACATATATGCTCCATTTTGAGGCGTTTTTGCATTGAATCTTTTCAAAAGGCTTTTAAAGGTAAGGTTTTTTAATTCCAAGCTTGTTCTTCATCATTTTGCAAGCTAGTCTTTGCCTAAACACCATTTTTGTGTGCCTTTGTATTTGAAGTTTGTCAATGAATAGTGTCGGTCAGATCTCCCAAGACTGCAAATTATATATATCTATATTTATATGTGTGTGTGTGTGTGTGTGTGTATAATCAGATACCGACCAAGCACAACTAAGATGAAACACAATGTATTTATGTATTGCAGATCGATCAATTTGAATATATAAAACAGTCAGAATTAGTTAGTATTAACTAACTTATCGGATCTTGTATGAGATCGGATTAGTTAGTTAATACTAACTAAATCAGTAAACAAATCGTGACTCTTGTATTGAAAGATCATGACCGATCTTGAGAGGCATCTATTGAAGACAATATATATGTGCATCATTTATTGTGGTATTGACATCGAACTCAATAAATGATCAATACCTACAGCAGATCGATAACCAATATCATCACTTATTCTCAGCAAGTTGTTATCCAATTTATATTTGCATTTACAGGTCACAATTCAGTGTGTTCTTACAGGTCGAGATTCAGAATTAGAGATTGACATTATCACAGATCAGATTCATCACTGCAAATTGAGAGTAAGACTTGAAGTCTATATTAACAGCAGATCGTGCTTCAACATAGACTTGAAGTCTATATTACCAGCAGATCGTGCTTCAACATACAGTGCGAATTACATCTATTGCAGACATTAAAGATTGATCAAAACAAATAAAAGAACATACAATCTGATATAAGTTTAATTCATTTACATGGTATTAGAGCTACGGTTATAATAAACCCAAAGTTAAACTTGAGAATTCAGATTGCATACCTTTAACTTATCAAATTCATTCATCTCAAAATGACAAGTGCAATAAGACTCAAAAATCATCTTGAGGGAACCAATAACTTCACAGCATGGAAGCTACAAATCATGATGGTATCAGATGAAAACAAGGTAGACTCATTTGTTAAAAATAAAAGTACTGAGCTTGAGAATGAGCCAGAAAAATCACAATGGATTGAAAACAATAAGAAAGCTATGAAATTAATAGTGGATTCCGTAAGGAATCACATTATGCCTATTCTAGCAAAACAAACAACTGCATACCTCATGCTCAAATCCTTAGAAAACACATTTGAGGTAAATAATACTGGAAGAAATCTTGCACTAAAAACACAACTGAATCACATAAGCATGAACAAAGGTGAATCCGTAAATGCCTACTTTATGAGAATTATAGAATTAAGGAATCAATTGTCTAATGTTGGGCATGAAATAGACAGTAAGGAATTATCTCTAACAGCACTAAGTGGCTTCCCAAGTTCATGGAAACCATTCAAACAAGGCATTAGTGCAAGATCAAAACTCCCAAAACTAGACTGACTAAGATCTGACTATCCACAAGAAGAAGCCAGGTTATTACCAGAAGGAATCAAACAAAAATCCTTAGATGAAGACATACAAGTTCTTAATACAAATACGAAGAAGAAAGGAAGGAAGAACTCCAAAAGAAAGGAAAGAACTGCAAAAGAAAGAAGAATTCTCATGGGAAAGGAAAATATAGAAAAGATACTTCACAACTCGAATTTTTAGCTGTGAACAATATGGGCACTATGCTGTAAACTGTCTTGACAGAACAAAGAAACAAGCATCTTATGCCCATGTTGGAAAAGTAAACTCACAAGAAGAATTTGAGAAGGTTTTATTTTATTCAACACTATCAAATCAAGTATCAAACGAATCAAGCACTTGGGTAATTGATAGCGGATCATCCAGACATACTACGAGATTTTGAGAAAAGATGGAAACTATGGTAGAAGAAACTTATGAAGAAGTGACCATCGAAGATGATTCTTCACATCCTATAAAAGGTGTAGGGACCTGTACCATCAAACTAGAATCAGACATGGAAATTCAACTAAAGGATGTACTATACGTACCTGAAATCAAAAGAAACTTAAATCTATATTGGCTCTTGAAGACAATGGATATCGAATCACATTCATGAATGGGAGAGTTTTGGCATGGCATCAATCCACCACATTTAAGAAAGCTAAACCTGTAGGAATATGGCAAGGTTATCTATATAAACTGTGTACCGAACCTAAACAAGCTCTCATTCTTGAATCTCCCGACATAAATGAAATTTGGTACAAAAGATTAGGGCACATACACTTTCAAGCCTCAAATTCAATGGATAAATTGGTGACCGAACTACCCAAACTAAACTCCTCACATTATGGAACATGCAAAGGATGTACTCTAGGTAAAAACACCAAAGGATCATTCCACACTAGTTCAAGCAAAACCAAAAATATATTGGAACTAGTCCACTTTGACCTATGCGGACCTATGTCAACACCCTCCAAAGGAGGAGCCCTATACTATGTAATCTTCATAGATGATTTCTCAAGGAAAACATGGATATATTTCCTAAAATGTAAAGAATCTGAGGAAATCCTAAATAGATTCAAAGTGTTCAAAGCTCTAACTGAAAATTTCTCCGGAAAGAAAATTAAGACCTTGAGAACTGACAATGGGATAGAATACACTTTAGAATTGTTCAAAGAATATTGTGTTAGTTCAAGGATTAAGAGGGAGTTCACTATACCCTACAACCCTCAACAAAACGGGGCAGCTAAAAGGAAAAATAGAACTATTGTGGATGCAGCAAAATCCATGATGTTTGATCAAAATCTAGATTGGCAGAAGCATCTAGAGCATTTGTTATTTTCAAAATAGATGTCCAGATTCTCATCTTGATAACTAAACACCTAAGGAGACATTTACCAGACAGAAACCTGACATAAGCCATCTAAGGATCTCTGGCTGGTGAGTGTACATTCATGTACCCAAAGAGAAGAGAACAAAATTAGAACCCTTCGGAAGAAACTGAATCTTTGTGGGATATAGTGAAACTTCAAAGGCATATAGAAAATTCATTCCTAGACAAAGGCAAATAAAACTTAGTCGAGATGTAATATTTGAGGAAGATATTGCCCTTTAAAAGGGCAAAGAATTATGATGAGTTATACAATCAAAGTCAAATCATAAACAGGGATATACATTCTACTTCTGAAATTCAGTTAGAATGTCCTAAAGACACCTTGTGTGAAAATCCACTTGAATCTGAGATTTAGAATGAGTATCATGATGAAAATCAAAATTTCTACAAAAGAAAACAACTACTTTGAGCTAGGAAAATTGTGAAGGAAGCTGAAAACTTTGCAGTGCTTGATGGTACATTCAAAGAAAGCAAAAGACCCCACAAACTAACATATAATGCATTAATGAGTGAAATTCCTAACTCTGAACCAGCCAATGTTGATGAAGCCCTCAAACAAGAAGCCTCGAAAGATACTATGACAAAGGAATACCACTCCGTTTTAAAGAATGATGTTTGGGATATAGTTCCTAGACCAAAGGGAAAATCAGTTGTTTCCTCCAAATGGTTGTTCAAAATTAAGCATACTGCAAATGGTAGCATAGAAAAATACAAAGTACGTTTTGTTGCCCAAGGATTCTCTCAGAAGGAAGGCATTGACTATGAGGAAACTTTTGCACTTGTTGCTTGATATACCTCTGTTCGAGCTGTGTTAGCCATTGCAGGAGCCAAAGGTTGGACGGTTCACCAAATGGATGTTAAGACTGCATTTTTAAATGGAACAATAGAAGAAGTCTATTTGGAATAACCTGAAGGATTTGTAGTTCATAATACAAAATTTCATGTATGCAAATTAAAGAAGGCAGATATGGACTTAAACAGGCTCCCCGAGCCTAGTATGAAAGAATTGACAAGTACCTTATGAGATTAAAATTCATTAAGAATGTTGTTGATCCAAATCCCTATTTTAAATGTATTAATGGTGATGTGCTCATTTTAATTTTTTTATGTTGATGACCTATTACTTACAGGAGAAGATCATCTTATTGCTCAACGCAAAAGAGATTTAACTTAAGAATTTGAAATGAAAGATTTGGGTATTCTACACTATTTTCTAGGACTGGAAGTATGGTAGAAACTTGATGGTATCTTTCTAAATCAGGGAAAATACATTGTTGATATACTTAAGAGATTTGGAATGTTAAATTGCAGACCTATGTCCACTCCCATGAAGACAAACTTGCACAAATTAAAAGACTACATCAAAATCTAGATTTGCCAATCCTACACTTTATAGATAGATTATTGGGTCACTCAAGTATTTGGTTAACACTAGACCTGATATATGCTACGCAGTGAATGCTTTAAGTCAGTTCATGTGTGAGCCTCATGAAATTCATCTTGTTGTTGCTAAACATATTTTGAGATACCCACAAGGTACTATTGGATATGGCCTTAAATACAAGAAGACT
Source organism: Cupressus sempervirens (assembly GCA_028749045.1). Taxonomy (NCBI): domain Eukaryota; kingdom Viridiplantae; phylum Streptophyta; class Pinopsida; order Cupressales; family Cupressaceae; genus Cupressus; species Cupressus sempervirens. The sequence continues at coordinate 823,324,700 of CM053786.1, forward strand.
GATCTTGATCTCAATGGATTCACAGATTCAGATTGGGTTGGCAGTGTGGTAGATTAGAAGAGCACATCTGGGTATTGATTCAGTTTAGGATCCGCTATGATCTCTTGGACAAGGAGAAAACAATCCTCCATTGCACAAAGCTCTACTGAAGCAGAATATATTGCAGCAATTATGGGAGCCAGTGAAGCTATATGAATTAGGAAGTTGATTGTGAGACTATTTGGAAAACCTCTAAAGCCTACTACTATTCTATGTGATAATCAAAGTTGTATCAAGTTGTCAGAAAATCCAGTGGTCCATGATCCATCGAAGCATATTGGAATTCCTTTTCGCTATGTCAGAGATATGGTAGAGAGGGAAGTAATTCAGTTAGAGTACATTAATACTAGTGATCAAACTGCAAACATTCTCACCAAGCCTCTTTCCAGAGTTAAAGTGGAGCACTTCAGAAAGAAACTTGGTATGATTGAAATATAATCGAGACCCAGTCTCTAAATTTATTTTATTTGTAAAATTATATATTAAAGATGTTTAATGTGTAAACTCTTTTTGTCATATGTGTGACTCTATGACTATGGGCCTTCTTCTTGTGTACATTACATTAAGGTGACGATCTTTCTGATGATGTACACTTGTATTAAACATTGTGAGGTGATGATTTTACAATGTTTCCTATCACGTGACATGATATCTATATGTAGATCATGATAGTAGTATCTCTAGAACATTTTGGATATCATGAAATGTGATACCTTTACACATCATCATGTTCTTTATGAGATAATCATGGTGAGACACCATGATGAGTTATGGTAGACATCATGTGACGTGATGTCACCGCACATACCATAACTAGGGTATATGAATGTCATGAGATGTGATATTCTAAATATACTTCTTGATGTCACGAGTAAGGTGATATCTAAAATTCATTCATCTTAGTTATCTTCCCTAGCTAAGAGGGAGTGTTAATGAATAGCATAGGTCAAATCTCCTAAGATTGCAAATCATATATATTTATGTATTGCAGATCGATCAATTTGAATATATAAAACAATCACAATTAGTTAGTATTAACTAACTAATCAGATCTTGTACGAGATCAGATTAGTTAGTTAATACTAACTAAATCAGTAAACAAATCGTGACTCTTGTATTGAAAGATCATGACCGATCTTGAGAGACATCTATTGAAGACAATATATGTGTATCGTTTATTGTGGTATTAGCATCAAACTCAATATATGATCAATACCTACAGCAGATCGATAACCAATATCGTCACTTATTCTCAACAAGTTGTTATCCAATTTATATTCACATTTGCAGGTCACAATTCAGTGTGTTCTTACAGGTCGAGATTCAGAATTAGAGATTGACATTATCACAGATCGGATTCATCCCTACAGATTGAGAGCAAGATTTGAAGTCTATATTACCAGTAGATCGTGCTTCTACATATAATGCAAATTACATCTATTGTAGACATTAAAGATTGATCAAAATAAATAAAAGAGCATATAGTCTGATATAAGTTTAATTCATTTACAAAGTTGCTAGGTCAAAGTTTGTTCCACATTTTGGGCATTGCATTTCTCTAACCATTTCCACATGTCCAAATTTGAACCATGCTATGAGGATTTTGAAATCTATTTAAGTCTTAGCTTTGGACAAATCTAAAATCTGAAATCTCTTGGATTCTTTTCAGATTTTCTCAAGATTTGGATAAGGATTTATTTTTCTCATCCTTGGTGGAGTAGAGGTAATTTCCTTTGGTGATTTTCTAAGGCATTTGTATATATTTGTTTGAATGCAAATATTTGTCATTTCTGTTTTCAGATTTGCATATTTTTGTGTTCATGAAGTTGCTCCTTCTATCTTCTGTCTTCTTCTCCAGTTTGCATATGCAAGATCTCATCTTACTTGCATATGCATTCGGGTGTAAAATCCCTTTCTTAAAAGAAAGATAAATTGGCTCACACTAGGAACCAATATCACAAGAAAGAAGGCTATGGAGCGGTGGAATGAGGATACTCCCTATTGTACCAAATTTGTTAATGACAACTAGCTGATCACCAAGAGGCCAAATCTTGTCAGATGGCTAGTCAAGGGAGTGCACCGATGTGATTTCAAGGAAGAAATCAATGACCTCATCACACTTCTTAGTCACTTGGCAGGGTTCAAGGATTCAAACATCTTCAAACCTTGGATGTATAAGTATATTGCACTCATAGTAAGGTCAAAAAAGAGTGTGTTTTGGGCTGAGTTGGTGAGTGATTCGATATGTGAGCAATTGGTGAACGCACTATCTATTGGTGTGTTCAACATGAACTCCTAGATGGTATACATTACTGCTGCTCTGGGCACCTTTTTTGGTTTATCAACAAGACATGATAGGTCTACAATTCATGTGTGCGAGTACTATGAGCAATTTCCTTTAAAGCAAAGTCAGATACACTTCAAAAGGGTTCAGGATGCCTTCTATGGGTATTTTATGTGCTTATTCGATAAAGAACTTCCTAATAGGAGAGTATCTAATGATTAACAAGGAACAAATTGTACACCAACTTATGAAAGATGTAGAGGTAACAATATTGAAGATTTGTGAGCAAGAACATATGATCCATGAATGCTTCAAGAAGCTGTCATGTGGAGATATCACTAAGAACGAGGAACTCAAGAAAGAAGAGGATATTTTGACAGGGTTCACTAAAGCAATTTGCTTGCAGCTTGAAGCAGATGATTTCAATCTCAATGTAATGAATACATTTGCAAACTAAAAGTGTTGATTAGATGAACTGCAAAGCAAAAATGAGGTTTTTGTCGAGGAGATTCCAGAGGCATCCAACATATATTGAAGGATCATAATGGTTGCTGAGTACACCAGTGAGCCCAATGTCGAGGTTGTGCGGAATTCACTACAAAAATTTGCAAAGATTGTTGAGACCCTATGAACATTTCAAATTTTCATATGCTGTAAGCAAAATAGTTGTAGGAAGACTACATGTAAAGAGCATTCATGTTGTAAGTATAGGATAACATGTACCTATATAATCAACTCATGCAGTTTAGTTGGAATCACATTAGGTGTGCAACTTTGAATAAAGTCAAAGTAGTTAGTTAGGATAAGTATGGGAGGTTGAGTTTTTTCCTCTTTTTCCTCCACCTTTCTCTCTTCATTTTTCCTATATAAAGAGGAGAGTTCACTGTCAATAATCATCTTTTTCTTATAGGAGAAAGTTGGGCTTGTGACTAGAAGGCTTTTTATTTATTGTTGCAAATCTCTGAAGTGAATAAAGAAGCAAGTTTTTCCCAAACTTTGTGTTGAGATACTTGGAATTGATCATTGTCTCTTATGTTGCATTGGTTCATATATCTTTGTTACTTCTCTCTTTGGAAGCATTTGAGTGTTTGATGTTGTTTTTGAAAGACTTTGAGCTTTCATAAACGTGATTAATCTAGTTGGATAGTGGCTGCAAGTAGTAGGATTTGAAGACTTTGATCTTTATTTCTTAGTATATTATTTGACATTTGGATAGTTGATCAAAGACTTTGAGCTTTATTAGCTGTTTTCCCTTTTGTTTCAAGAAGGTTGCTTGTAGGAGACTTTGGGTTCTTGCTATCAACCACACAAGTCAAGATATAACTATTGTTTTAAGGTTATTCTTATGTCAATACTTAAGCTACTAGTATTATGATAGCAATAGATTCTTTTTGTTTAATAGCAAATAGTAGTTGGTAATGTAAAATCATTCCTCTAATAAGAGGAATTGATTCAGTAAACCACCCTTTTGTTAATTCTAGTTAGGTCTTTGTTGTAGCCACCTATAGTAAGAAGAGAGCCTCCCTTATTGTTGAGAGGAGAGATTTATCTCACTACACCGTTGCCTAAAGTTCCCATTTTGTAAGCTATGGTTAGAGCTTACAAAATATTTAGCCAAAACACTTTCACCAGAGTATCTACACTCAAAAGATCTATGCCCTTCTTTACCACATCTGAAACAATTACCACGAAAATCACCTCTAGGGTAAGAATTACCTCTTCCTCAGTAAGAACTAGTACCTCGATAAGAATTACCATCTTTCCATTTGATCTTGCCTTTCTCATCACCTTTCCATTCAGATTTGCCCTTATCTTGTGCAAAACTGTTAGATCTGCCGCTTTCTCCATAAGATCTATCTCTGCCTCAGTGAAATCTACCACCTCTACCTCTCTGTCTTTGCCTATGCTTCTTTGTCAAGATCTCCTCAGCTTTCAAGGCATATTGATATGCTTCTTCCGCATTATCCAATTTTACAAAACTTATTTCATCTTGAATTCTAGATCTCAATCCGTTTAGGTATCTTGCAACTTTCTCCACTTCATCATCCACATGTCTAGATTTGATGTCTAACCTATAGAACTCATCAATGTACTCCTTCACAATCATGTCCTTTTGTCTCAAATTTTGTATCTTTCTCAACAAACTGACTTAGTAATTAGTAGGATGGAGCTTCTTCTTCACCTTGTTCACCATTTTCAACCAGATGTTGATCTTTTCTTTTCCTCTTCTCTATCTATCAGTTTGTAAATGCCCCCACCACAATGAGGCATGACCTTTCAACCTAGTGACTGCAATCTTTACCTTCCTATTATCAGGAGTATTTTCAAACTTAAAGAATCTCTCCATATCAGAGATCCAATCCAACCCAACATTGGTATCCAACTTCCCATAATAAGGAACAACTTCGACAACAGGCTTTGAATGTGTTCTAGACAACACTCTCAACAGTCTTTCCCCATCTTGATCTTCCGCAGGTTCAGGATTAGGGTTTGGTGCCATTACTTCATCATCGCTCACATCATCAAGATGCGCTCCTCTCCTCTAGGCTGTCTCCATAGCATCTAATTTAGCTACGATCTGTCTCAACATGTCCAATATGACATTTATTAGAATTTCCTTTACCTTGAACCATTTTAACAAACAGGTTCTGCAAGATCGTAACCCTCTATCAATTATAGGTAAAATCTGTAATCTGCCACCCTACAACCATAACCAATCAGGGTTCTACATGACCCAATCTCCTCAAGGACAAACATTAGCTCTGATATGACTTGATGCAAGGATGGTTGGAAAATTAGGGCCAGAGGCACACCTAACATTCCAAACACCCTGCAGAGTTAATGCAATGGAAGCAAATAATAGAGAACAACACCAAGGAGAGAAGAATCAACAAATATCTTTATTGATTCATCAAATTATCTGCAAACATGACCTGTTGTGAGGCCTTCTGGGTTGCAACCAATACAAGATTATTACACATCACAACTTCAAGATCCACGATCTTGACAAATTCTAACTCTAGACTTGCTCCTCTATGACCATTTGCATTTCTTTCCCAACTCTCTAAGCCCTCCTTAACCTAAGCCTTGACACCTCTACTTATACTTGCCAAAATGACTTACAAAAGATTCTAGATCTTTACATAAGAGAAAGCCGACCTCATAATGGTCTACACGTATCCCAATGCATGATCCTTACATTAAATCCACAACTTGAAATAAATGAACAAGTCGGCTCACACTAGGAAGCAACCACAGAAAAACTCGGTCAAAGAAAGAATCGAGTATCAACAAACCAACAAGCTCACTCGGCACATGAAGGAGCTTGGCAATCATAGGAACTTGACCAAAGCATGAACTCGACCAACACTCCAGGAACTCGGCCAAAATAGGAACTCAGCCAACACTGTGGGAACTCGGCCAAAATAGGAACTCGGCCAAAATAGGAACTCGACAACAACTGCAACTTGGCAATAACTGACAGAATGCACAAAGATGAGCAAGATAGCATGACAACCTATGATGCTCTTGCATCACAAAGGGTGCCAATAGGGAAATAAATACAGTTTCATACCATTACTTTGATTAGTAGGCTTTTTACAGTAACATGAATTTATTAAACCAACATTGGAATTGTTGAGTGTGAGATTGATTATATTCTAGATCATTTCAAAGAGATTTACCTATCTAATTTTTTTTTAAAAAGGAAGAGTTGAAAGCAACAAAGTAATCTTACTTCCCATGAATGGAAAAACAATAATTGGAGACATACCTGAACATTAATAGTTTTATTCCTTGCTGGTCTCACTATGTGTTGAGTGCAAAGATTGCATGATAAAACTTATTGCTGATTGCTTCCTACTTAGTTTGAATACACTCATCCTGATTACATTTGTGGAAGCGTGTTTTCATCTACAACAATAAATTTAAACAATATAAAAGTAAGATAGATCGAGGAAATGGGTGTTAATGAGCTTTTTCTCTAGAATAGAGAGATAAGTATTCTCTTGAGTACAATTTCTTATATTTTGTAGTTAGTCTCTTTATATTTCTATACCTACTACAAGAGCTAGTTGCTTTGATCTTTCTATTTCTCACTAGGGATGTTTTTGCATTAAAAGAAGAGGGATGTTTTTGCATTAAAAGAAGATTGGTATATTAGGCATGCTACCAAATAATGTGCAAGACTCAATCTTATGACAGCAGCTCCAAGGAAGTTTTAATCTCGAATTCATTAGTCATTTGATGATCATGCTGGATAATATGAGGTTGCTGAAGCGAATATCTTTGATGATTAAGATTATGAAGTATCTTTCTATATTAAGAGGGAGTCTGACAGTTCATTAGAGGCAACCTTGGACAAAGACAAGGACCAGATAGATGATATGCTTTAGTCAAACTTTTGATGATCTTGTTCGTGCTGATTTAGAGGGAGTAAACTATGTTGAGATGGATTCTCCAATGATCTTAAATTGTAGTAGTCAAGAGAACTAGGATTCATGAATATACCTCGTGTCTATAATTTTAATGGACCTACCCCCCTATGTACATCATGAGGAAGTGATGACTTCCAAATGATGTCACTTGTATATGCAGAAGTTATTGAAAGGTGAGCTTAATTTTCTATTATGACGGATATCTTACGATGTCTATGCAAATCATGATAGATTATACTTTACATGGTGGATGTTTATATAGTAAGCATTATGAGAATGCATGTGCACATACCTTATAAACATTTTTCTTGAGTACATGGTGAATGTTAAATGCAAATTAATGTTTTGGAGGGTTATTGCACAAAGTACTTGGTGAATATCATGTGACTTGATGTTCTAGAAGGCCATTACTCATAGTACTTGGTGAATATCTTGCATCTCAACATTCTAGACGGCCATTACTCAAAGAGTATTTGATGAATATCATTGATATTCTAGGAGACCAATACCCATGATATCAGATGTGATATCGAACATTTATGAGTAATTGGTGAATATCATGTATTCTGGGAGACCAATACTCATGATATAAGATGTGATATCAAATTTTTTTGAGTACTTGGTGAATATTAAATGTCAATATTCTGTGAGACGAATACTCACGATAGTAGAGGTTATATCAAACCTTATTTATATATTGGTGAATATCATGTGTCAATATTTTGGAAGACCAATGCTCGTGATTTCAAACATGATACCAAAATGTAGAATATCTTCTTATCAAATATATTATTATATTACATTGAGGTAATAAATGGTCATGTGTTTATCCTCTCTAGCTAAGAGGGAATGTTGATGTTTTGTAGCTTTACTTAGATAAATTACACCAAGATATGTATATATATATACATACATACATATACATATACATATACATATATAAGAGTATAATTATGATAATGAATAGACATGTCTATTCTCTCACTCTCTTATAAATACATACTCTTTTATAAATATAATGGGACGCTGTAGTTGGAAAACACGTACCAAATACATGGCAGTGCTTAGTATATTTGCAACGATCCTGAAAAACCAACACGCCCAACTGTCATCCAAGATCAATGTCTCAGCATTTTGGGCCCTTGTTGAATTCGAAGTCTTCCATACATCCCACATTTTGAAAATATCCATTTGGCTTAATGCCTCTTGCACCTTGACAAGTCTCATAAGAGTAGTATGAGATGCAAATTGGGTCTCAACAACCTAAGTAAGTTAATGACAATATGGTCAATAAATATTAAGCAAATTTTTATACAATTTGATAATTGAACATGTCATGCCCAAAATACGTGGGCAAAAACACACCAATTTTTTTTTGAAAGATAAAAATAACTAAGCTCATTAGGGTTTAAGAGTTGATTTGCCAAAATAGATTTACTACGTTCATCTTAAGTTTATCATCATGAGAAGGAATCCATTTCAATAGTGAAATACTCGTTATTGAATTTGTATCAACTTTTGATTATGTTATTTCATTAAGGTTACAATGATGCTATGAAATTGTTTATAATAACAATACAAATTAGATCAGGAATCATAATCTATTACTCTAACATTAAATTTACTAAGGTTTTAAAATTCTAATACTTACTAACACTATAACAAAAAGAAAAACAAACATATATATACTTACTCAATAAACACTTAACTATCAATCAAATATTCGACTATAAAACAATTTAATCATTTAAACATTAATCTTAATCAAACTTAAAAAAATCTTTAAATAAAAACTAAACTATCAAAAATTCAAGTATCATAAATTCTAACTCATCATAATTTATAACTAACCTTACAATTAAATAACCAAATCAACTAAATTAAATACTAACTATCCTAACATAATACTAACCTAAACTAAATCTAACAAAATCTTAAACTAAATTAAATTATAAATTAACATAATACTAAACTAAACTAACCCATCCCAAATCCTTAACACTAATTCACTAACTCACCCATCTAATCCTACCTTATTCCCCCTAACACTCTAACTTAATCCTTAACCTCCCTAACAATCTACTCCCCACCCCTTACTCCACATGGCACTGCACTTACCCCAACTTGGGGCGCATTCCCAAGCGCACACCCAAGTGGGGTGTGCTGTACGTGGCACTCAAGGTCAGCATTTTGTTTGCTGACAATTTCGTATGGGGAAGAGGTGATGAGGGGTTAAGATCCTTGTCATAACAAAAATTTAAACAAGACCCCAAATCCAGACGCATTAAAGAGGACGGCGCACTGACCAAACACAGCACAAACTCTCCCCTAAGCTCAGCATGTGGTCCAAGGAAGGATAAAATCGCAGGCCAAGGGGAGAATTTAATATTAATAATGTCGGACTTGCCTTGCCAATCCTAACTAGTATGTCAGACCACTTGATCTCCAAGGGCTGTGAAATTCTAAGGGATGTACAGAGGTGATGTCACCCACTGAATGATAGCATTGGCTTTGCTTTAAAACTTTTTCAAACCCATGCAAGAGCTGGCGCCTAGTAAGTAGATGGATTAAATGTATAAAGTAAAGTTGGTAAGAATGGATATTTAGGATAGTAAGTTATATAAGTTATTAATTTATGCAATTTCTTGTTATTATAAACATATATATATATATATGTATATATATATATATATATGTATATATACATATATATATGTATATATATATATATATGTGTATATATATATATATATGTATATATACATATATATATGTATATATATATATATATGTATATATATATATATATATTTTTTTTTTAATTTTTTTTTTCGTTTTTCTTCTAATTTTAAATTTAAGAATATTCTCTGTTGCAATGTGACAACTAAACTCAAGCTCATACAAAATCCAGAGGGCATTTGCTCTAGGAATGTATTATTTTTTTTTGTGTCATATTTTTCTAAGTGTTGAAAATTTTAAGAACAAAAGACATAAAGGTAAATAATTGTCTAAGTATGAAAACCAATTTTATCTATTATTCAAAGGAGGATATATATATTTTTTAATGCTATTGAATTTTGCTAAAACATAGTTAAGCCAAGAATTGAATAACTTCTTTAAACAACATTGCAAGATTAATTTTTGATTTCAATAATCACGAAAGTGAATCTACGTTCACCACATAATTTTCGTCTCAACATATATGAAAATTGAATTTTGCCTATAACATCGTCATCATTTCATCTTATTTTGGATATGTACCCATATAGCCAAAAAATACAAAAAAACTCATGAGAAGCAATAATACTCAATTACCATTTTATTGGCAACCTGATTCAAAGGCTCTGCCGAGAAAGAACCAGGAAGAAAACCCAACATCGTTGCCATTACAACAAAGTTTTTAAATACAATTTACATGGGATTCCAATCCCAAAATTATAAGAATCAAATAAATTTCTTTCATGACCCTTATCAAGGGATCCATATCATTTTCTGCAATACATTGCTAAGATCGTGGAGGGAATGAAATCTGACCAGGTGACAAACAAGCATAACAAGGAGACAAAATCAAACATTTATATCCATACTAGGTTTTCACAACAGGGAATTCAACAATGAATCAAAACTAGGGAAAGGTGGATTTTTCCAACAAGAGATGTCAGACACAACACCAAATCAGGTGCCCAATCAGGGCTATAATTCAAGAACTTCCGTTCTTCCATTCTTACATGCCAAAAACTCATACATGGTTTGTGCTAATAGGTAGGGGCCCATAACACCCTACCCTCTCTCCCTCTTCTCGTCTTGAGAAAAGACTCTACACTGTTGGAGTCCAACTAAAAAGACCTTTTCCGAAATTGGCCACTTCTGCCCTATCCAAGGGTGAGTAATGCCAAAACACCCATACAAGGAAACTTCAAAATTCAAACAAAAACATGAAAGAAAAGCATTCAAGAAACATGGTTTCAATCCTTCCCAACATACCCAACATACATACAAGCATACAAATAAACTATCCCAATAGCATAAGCATGAAACAAGCATGAACAATCTGAACAAAGGAGATGAAGAACTCCTACCTTCACAAGAGGTTATGGTAAAATGAACAATTTTGAGAAGAGCTTTTCCTTCCTTCCTTCAATCTTCCAAGACTTCTCTCTAAAAGTAGAGATTGGGTAACAACCAAAACTACTCCAAAAAGGGCAATAATTTCCCCCACTCACTTAAAAATCTAGAAGTTTCTAACTCAATCAAACCAAAGGTTAACCTCCAAGTAGAGTTGAGGTTATGTAACTCATGGTAACCACTTTCAATTTTCGCACAAAGGCAAAAATAGACTTTTTGAGTAACCTCAAAAGTCAACAAAAGGGGCTTAGGGGGTGGAGAATGCCCCCAACCCATACCCATACCCCTTGGGTATAAAGATTTCATGATTTAAGGCCTTAGGAATAGATTTGGGACCTAACAATTGCTAGGAATAATTTAGGACCATCTAACAATTCCAAAATGCAGATTAAGCACTAATCCGAATTAGGGGTAACTAAGTTTTGATTAAAAACCGATTAACAAAAAGGGCACTAACTTAGCCAACTTAGGTCCATAGGTTACACAGTAAACCCTAACTAGCATGCTGGAAAGCACATACAATTCACGAGTGTCAAGTGACACTATAGGAACATAATTACGAAACATTAACATTTACAGATCATGGGAAGATACGTTCATACATCTCACAATACAATTAAGATACGAACAGTGTATGGTTTCCACAAATGGCACATAGGGATCAATTGCATTCCTCCGTCGGGTTTCTCGACTAAAATATCCTGCACACTCATTGCACACATCAGTAGCCCCATAAAATCACATGCACATATGTATATACGTATCAGGGAATCACATAAATTAAAACATGCATCTTTCAATCAATCAGGGTTTCTCTCATCCTACTCATATTCTTAATCATTAAAATTTGATAATCAAAGTGTTAATTTTGCATTCACTTATTTAAATGCACATGTTCATAAAGCATTAAATGACGAAACCAAATATTTGAAAGTAAACATCACACAACATGAAATAACATAACATAATATGTTCAGTGTATCCGATAGTGTTTCGACATATCGAGTCATAAGTATCAAAATAATAAGGTATCAACTATGCTACAAAGGGTCGAGGCGAGGCCTCACAGAACATGGCATAATTTTTATTAAATTATATAAATAAATTAAATTTAGCAATTACAATTTACCTTTAACAACTCCAATTTGAAGAAAGATTTGAATATTGATTGTGACATTTGGTTGTCCATCACAAACATCTGAATGCTCCCCCTCTTGTTATATTTGTTTCACCCAATCTATTTGAGTGCTAGCTTGTTGCATCACCAAGTTGATGGAGTATACAGTGCATGGTGTTCAAAAAATGTGTTCATATTGGCCCTCAACCAAAGCACCTGCTCCCTTACAATTTTTTGCATTGTCCGTGATTACCTAGACCACACTCTCACTACCCACCATCTTTATAGCCTCAATGAGAACTCTACAAATGAACTGTGCATCTTTCACTTCCCATTCACAATCATCTGCCCTAAAAAACATTGCTCCTTTGGGGGATAATACAATCACATTAATCAATGGATGATTTCTTATATCTTTCCATCTATTGGAAATGATAGAAACACCTAAAGTTTTTTGAGAATCTTTAATTGGTTGAAGTGATCTCTCTATAGAAGTGCTCTCTTTTTACAATAGGCCACTTCTTCATATCTAGGACTTGTGTAACCAATCGCTGCACTATTGATGGCTGCCATCATCTTCTTCTATTATGGCAATCTCACCAAGTTGAAAGGAAGCCATTGACATAGAGGCAATGTATAATAGCTTGATCAACAAACTCTTTTGTCTCCACTATAAATGTCGTGTCCAATGGACCTCTTTTGTGGACGGCAATTTGTACTTCTTCCTCTTCCACTTCCATTGCTTGCAACAATGGATGTTTGGATGATAGAACTGGTTCAATTGGTAATTGACTTATTTTTCCCCAATGGACCACCATAAGAATTTCGATTTGATCTTCTAACCAATCTATTAGCCTCTTCTTGTTCTTTTACATATCCTTCTATTTGTGCATTAAGCAACCCCTTCTTATGTTTGCCTTTGCATATTCTCATTCCTTTACCTGAAGGGCTCATAAAATGAAGTTTAACTCAAGAATATGAGCTAATGAATGGTTTACTATCACATATATTTCACTTCCAAATATATGACCCACCTCCTATGACCTATGATATTCTTTTGGTATGTCTTGATAAAGGAGATCCTATCTCAATTTTGTATTTATTGACTCTTTTCTCTCCCATTGAAATTTCACTATTGGTGGTAAGTGTAATGATTCATGACATAGAGGCAATGTGTAATAGCTTGATCAACGAACTCTTTTGTCTCCACTATAAATGTTGTGTGCAATGGACCTCTTTTGTGGACGGTAATTTCTACGTCTTCCTGTTCCACTTCCAGTACTTGCAAGAATGGATGTTTGGACGATACAACTGGTTCAATTGGTAATAGATTTGTTTTTCCCCAATAGACCACCATAAGAATTTCGATTTGATCTTCTAACCAATCTATTAGCCTCTTCTTGTTCTTTTACCTATCCTTCTATTTGCGCATTAAGTAGCCCCTTCTTATGTTTGCCTTTGCATAATCCCATTCCTTTACCTGAAGGGCTCATAAAATGAAGTTTAACTCAAGAATATGAGCTATTGAATGGCTTACTATCACATACATTTCACTTCCAAATATATGACCCACCTCCTATAATCTATGATATTCTTTTGGTATGTCTCGATAAAGGAGATCCTATCTCAATTTTGTATTTATTGACTCTTTTCCCTTCCATTGAAATTTCGCTATTGGTGGTAACGATTCGTGCACGGTGCAATCTGATTTCTTGCTGTTATAAGAAACGAAATAAATTTAAATTAGAAAAAAAGCTATGAGCACCAAATATAGAAGTACAAAAATATTAAAATAGACAGCTAAAATTGTTTCTATATTTCTTTAAAAGAAAAATGAAAATACCAAAAAAAAAAAACTTCTCAAACATGAAAAATTTCATCAAAATCTCAAAAAAAATTTATTAAAAGACTCGGGATCAAATGCTTACCTTAGATGCTTAGATCTCCTTTGTGGAAGCTCATCCCATGAACAATCCTCTTCGAAAATAATCAGCTGCCCTTCATAATTCTAAAATGGAGACCAAATGAGAAGAGAACAAAATTGCAAGCACAATGATGTGATAAAATATTGAATGGCCTCTTCTAGGGTCGTTATAGGGTTGAGTGGGGGAAAAAATAATATTTTAAAAGTGCTTTTAGGTCTACCTAAGTCTGCCCTGGTTTGACCCTAATGATCTAGCTTGTTTGGGTTCAATCCCACAGGTGAAATGGACCTCGACCAAGAACCAATTTGAACCCTAGCCGAACCAAGGTCCCCAACAGGTGAATCAAACTCGTAGCAAAAAATCACTGAAACCCATTTTTAGTAAAAACTCTCAATCTCCAACAGAAAAAACCCACAATTACTGTTAAAAAACTCATCCAAAAAATGAATTCTATCAAGAAAACCAATCAAAAACTTAAGATTTTCTATAAATGAACATCTGTGATTTTTAATCAAAGAACCTTACATTGCCAAATGCTCTATGCCAATGCACATTGATAATCAATTAGATGATTGAGACTTAGAATAGAGTTCCAATTGTTGAAAGCCAAAACAATGATACTTGAACTCAATATTATCATTTTAGTATTTTGATTAATGTTATGATTACATGTTTATAGTGTTTTTGTTGTTTTTATGATACTATGTGATTCTAATCCTGATTCATGCTTCTACGTTGCATACTTGTGTGTATATATAAACACACACACACACACATATAAATATATCTACATATATTATGTGTATATATATAGATATATAGAATTTATACATTTATTTAATTACCGGACCCAAATGAACCCAAATCCCTTTTCAAGGCTTTTTGTCGTACATGGAAAATTGTTCTTTGAATCTAAACCTGAACTTAAACCCAAACCGACAATTTAGTTAAACAATGTGGGATATTCTTCTTTGAATATTACTATTAGTTTTTGATTGATTCTTCTTCAATAAAATCAAGGTTGTGCAACACAACATGGGTTTTCATTTTTTGATGATTTTCTTCCCACAAAAATCGTAATTTCTATCACTGTGACATATGTACATGTATGTATGTACACACACACACATATATGTATATGATACATATGTATACATATATGTAAATGGATGTATACATATATGTACACACACATATTATGTTTTTGTACTAAAGAACCCAAATCCCTTTTCAAAACTTTGTCATATGGGAAACCCAATTCTTCGAACTTGAACTTGAACCTAAACTTAGTTGTCGGGTATAATCACGTGTCATCAAATGTGTTAGTAAGTGTTAATTATGTCGTCAATCATTACTATGGCCAAGGGTTATGTAGTTATGGTCGTGACGATTCATGTTGCATCCCCTTAAGGGTTATATGTACACTCTCTCGGATAAAAGAGATCAATATCATTGGTATCACTAGTGTTGTGCTTATCACTTGATGTAACCTTGATTGAGATTAATGAAAGATATGGCAGTTCTCTGATGTTACCTTGCACTTACTTGTATTTGTTATAACTCTTTATTAGTAGTATGTATTAAATTACCTTTAACCATAGGTAGTAAACATTTAGCATCATTGTCTCTATGACCTTGGGAAGCAACAGTGTGTCAGTGGTGAACGAAAAGCAATGGGGCAACCGATAAACTATGGCGAAAGTAGCCATCAGGAGCAAGAAGACAAGGACCTAAAAATCTATGAAGGCGAACGGGCATTGACAACCAACTTCATCTTATTACTCTAGGCATCTATTGAAACCCACGTGAGGACAGAAGTTGCACAAGAAGAAGTACTAGAGAGTGCCATGTGGAGTGTCGTCAAAGTGAGTCCGAGGGTGCATTGTTTGATGTCCCATCACCCTCAATTGTTGGCACAAACATTCTTTGTTCTTCAGAACTGACAAGAGGAAGTCAATTGGGAGAATTGAAGGCAATCGAGAAGCAATGGTGTGTGAATGGTGAACAAAAAGCAATGGAGCAACCAATAAACTATGGTGAAAGTAGCCGTTAGGAGCAAAAAGACGAGGACCTAAAACTCTACAGAGGCGAATGGGCTTTGACAACCAACTTCATCTCACTACTCTAGGCATCCATAAAACCCATGTGAGGAGTGAAGCTGCATGAGAAGAAGTACTAGAGAGTGTCGTGCAGAGTGTCGTCAGAGTGAGTCCAAGGGTGGATTGTTTGATGTGCCATCTCCCTTAATTGTTGGCACAAACACTGACAAGAGGAAGTCAATTGGGAGAATCTAAGGCAACAAATCCTGCAAAACTACCATTGTTGAAGGGAGGAACAAGATGAAACACACCGGAAACAAACCATGAACTAGACTCTCTGAAGGGAAATTGAATAAAGAGAACACAACAATGTCATGATTATGTCATGCTGGTGACATGTATTTTATTCAAATAATGAAGTAATAGTGTTCTTGTTTATGTCATGTGTTTTTTCATTTTCATACATGAGAAGAATTCATGCCAAACTAGTTAAATAAAGATAAAAGTAGAAATGAATATATAAAGAAGAGTGAGGCTATTCAGAGGGCTAAATCAGTACTACAATAGGTAGAATGAAGGAGATAGTTGAAGAGACTTCACAAAGGACTACTGGAAGGGTTGGTGGAAGGAAACCATGCTGGTGACGCCGAAGGTGAAGAAGCCAAAGGAGAACAGTATGGTAGGCAAGAATACTGCCAGGAGTACAGTAGACAACGCTAGTAAGGCAGCGACGACTTGAAGAGGAGACAAGGAGCTGATGGGAATTTAACCCTTATACCGCACATTGAGGCAAGCGAACGCTGAAGGAAGGGGGAAGAAGAGGCCAGGGACGTCAAAGAAGCTAGGGCGGCAAGGAGTGTCAGAAGGACCATATAGTAGTCAACAGAACCTGTTAGGCTCCAACCCAACCAATTCAAGAGTACAACAAAATAGAGGTAACATAAGTAGAAACCTATCACAAAAGCAAAACTACCAATATTTACTGGCAATGGCAAGGAAGATCTTGTAAGGCATTGCGGGACCTACGAAACAATTTGTAGGACAAATGGAGTCATAGACAAGGATGAATAGGTCCACTAGTTTCCAACGACCCTAAGAGTAGCTTTTGTTGATTAGTATTCCAATATGGACAAAGCGAAAATAAACTCATGGGATGACCTAAGAAAGGAATTTCAGATTGAGTTTTGATTGCTTCAGAACCACAATAAAATAGTTTCTGAAATCTATAGTGAAAAGCAAGGGAAGAAGGTAAATTATAAGGGCATACGATCGGAGGCTCAAAGAGCTTCTCAGAAAGATGTAGAGTCAATTGGACAATGAGTTCAAAAAGCGATGGTTTGTGGAGGGATTAAACCCTTTCCTCAGGAAGAAAATGAAGATAGTACCACCCATGTCATATGCAAATGCCTATAACACAGCCATGCACCTTGAGAGTGAAGAAAAAACTTCTAATAAGGAGAGGAGCAAGTCCTCGTCGGAGAGTGATGACAAATCCAGAGAGAGCAACAATGAGGACTAGTCGAATAAGGTGTAGGCTCTCCAAAAGGATATGGAATGAATGTTGAAGAAATTTAAAGTGATGAAAGGGAACACGAGACAAACTAATGAGGGAGAACTGGTGTATACTAAGTGTATGGAGAACGAACACAAAGGGTTTGTGCCCTAGAAAAGAATTTTGTGACATTTGCCAGGTTATGGGCCAACAAGTGCTCTTTATATAGGAACCGTCTACCTCTAGGGCAAAAAACACTACATAATAGGCAAACAATAATGCATCATCTAGTGGGTTTTGAAATAATTGACATGGAAGGAGAGGAAGTAATAACAATTGCAATAGGAGTCAAATACAATATGATTCTAAGGGACGACTGATGATTCAGTGTTGGTTGTGCAATCAGTGGGGTTACTTTGCCCAAGATTGCCAAAACGAAGACACACCACAAAAGTTGTACAAATGGTGCGGCCTTGGAGATCATGAGGATGCTAACTATCCGTAACATGGTGTTAACCTTCTCAACATCGAGGGAGAGATGGGTGAAGAGAAAGTGCTTACCGTTCCTCGAACCCAAGCTATACAAGCCACATACCCTGATTCTCATACTGAGAAACAGAGGGTGTGAGAGGCTAGAGAGGAGATTGAGAAAGCAATGAAGGTACGAAAGGATACACATGACAAGGTAGGCACTTCTAGGAAAACAAAAGTGGATAGTAATATATTAAGGCAAATGTTACAAATGTAGGTACTGGTCAAAATCCAAGATCTCCTTCATACCATGCCTCAATCAAGGATAACACTATTGTGTACCTTGTTCCTACAACCTAGCACCACTGCACAAACCAACAACATACAACCATTACATGCTTCTGGTGGGTTTGTAATGGATCCTATGTTAGTGGCAGTATATAATGGCTGACAACTTGCGATTGTAGAGATGAGCATCCTCAAAACTATTTTGATGAACATCATCATGGATGATTGGTCTAGGGTAAATGTCCTTTCGGAGGAGATGTCTAAGAAATTTAGGAAACCTACCATGTGGCCCTTGGCATTCAAGTTACCGAGTATTGATCAATAGGGAATCAAATCCCTCGGGACAATAATGGCCCAACAGGTTACCATATGAATGCAACTGTTTGTGTTGAATTTGTTTATGATTCCGCTAAAAAAGAAGGGATATGACACCATTCTTGGTAGGGCATGCTTAGTGACGATGAAGGTCAATCACAATTGGAAGAAAACCACTCTCTTGATGGAAAGTGACAGGCAGAAGTTTTTCATTCACCTTTGTACCCAGATGGTTAGTGAAGAGATTGCATCTTTTTCAGGGTTGAAGTCTGACAGAGTGGATGAAAGAGGAAATCGAATGGAGCCTAATGATGAAGATGTTCTAGAGCTGGGGGAATGTTCAAGGATGAATCAAGCTCGATAATTAGACTCTTCCATTGGCAGATGGAAGAATACGAGCTCTTTTATAGTTAGATGTTAGGGGTGGAGGAAATAGAACAAGTTTTGGAGAAAGATGTGTTCCTGATATAGGGGAATACAAGAAGGGGGGGGGGGGGGGGGGACGACAAAGTCTAGCCCATAAATTTGATGTAGGAAAACCAATTAATAATGAAGAACTATCCTTGCAGATTACCAATCTCAGGAATGAGGGAAATCCACAAAATATACTAGTAGGGGATTATTGGAATCCCATGATAAAGGTTGTGGCATTTAAAATCTTTCTGGAATACAAGGATGTACTTCATGGACTTATAAAGACCTTAAGGGTGTACCACAAAATCTCTCTGTTCACTGTATTACTTTGCTACCAAGCACAATACCTATGCGAAAAAGCTTGTATAGGATGAACAAAAACTATGCAACAAAGGTAAATGAGGAAATCTAGCATATGCTTGAAGCAGTAATTATCTTTAGGTTGGGGAAGGGAGCCTTTATGGTGACGGCATTGAGGTATTTGAAGTCAACACAAATTTTGATTTGGTTGGCTTCTTTCTTCAGTGATATTCACTATCAAGGGTAGAGAAGAATTACGGTACGATGGAGCAGGAGGACCTCATAATGGTTTACGTTGTACAATAGTTTAGGCATTACATGTTGGCAATGTTGGTCATGTTCTATGTGGACCACCAGGCGCTGATGTACCTGGTGAATAAACCAATTATACAAGGGAGGGTGTAACATCCAGTTTTCCCAGGTCTAAATTAACATCAATCATATTCAAGGAAATACAGTTGCTACTTCGTTTCATATGAAGACAATTATATCATTCATGTTCATGTGAATAAGATTTACCGTTAAAAACAGTAATACAAAATTTCTTAACTAAAAACTTGATTTACCATCAAATGAAATTACTACAAAAATTGGAAACCACATACCTCGGAAAAACTGAGTTCGAATCAAACTAGGAATGCTTCTACAACCACCCGAGTTAGTCCACAAATACACTATAACAATTTCATATGACAATTATCTTCTAAAAACCACTATCTTAAAATCAAATTAAATACTTCTATTATTTTAAATTAGGGCATCACATATCACTGTATCAATTAGGGCATTGTTTACCTTCGGTTCATTTAGGGCTTCTGATACCACTATCTCAGTTAGGGCTTCCAATACAATGGATTCATTTTAGAGCTTCCGCGACCACAAATTCAATTTAGGGCTTCCGCAATGACGGATTCAATTTAGGGCTTTTGCGACCACGGATTCAACTAGGGCTTCCAATACCACTGTATCATTTAAGGTTCCAGCTGTCACCCAATCAATTAGGGCTTCGGATTTCTTTTCCTTCCGATTACTTTACTATGACTGTATCTCAAGATTAGAAAATATACTTATATTCATTAATCATATATATATGAAAGTAATATGATGATAACAATGAATTACTTCAGTTTAATCTTACCTCCACATAAATAAAAATGATAATACCTGTTTTCCGATAAAACAATTGAATGCATGGCTTATCTCTGTCCGACGCACATTTGACATCTTGAGAGGGGTGAAACATTGTCAGGGGCTTAACCACCCAACCTCGGACCACAATATATCCCCACACGATCTCTAATGAGAAAGGCCCTCCCTACCCAGAATTGATAGGGAACATCATTCCATCCACTGGGCATCATGATATATAACGCGCCATAGGAGTTGGCAGCAGGAGATCAACATAATAGGAATATGTATGAGCTATTATTTAATTCATATTAAATGAAATATATTAAAATGTCATAACTGATAATACTGGTTCATATTATTGATGATTCTTTCCTCACCTCCTCACCCTCTTCAGGCCTCCTAGCCAGTGATTCCTAGGTGTTATCATGTTAAAGATCACAATGATATTTTACAACTTCTTCACTACATTCTGACATCTTACTTGGTGATTTCCTTCTGGTTTCATTATCTCATTCTTAGTTAATTATATTTTTCAGGATGGACCTGATTTTAAACTGGGTTGATTTACTTCCTTATCATGGATCCGAAAATATTCAAGAAGCTTCTACATATTCGGATATATATATATATAAAAGAAAGATTAAGAGAACAGACTTTTTAATTTCAATGTCATATCAAATTTGGATGTATTTCGATTTAAACACCTTTATCTGAGTTTACAGCATGATACTCAAATGAATAATACAAATGGTGTAAACACATCTATCCTTTCCTAACATCCTTAACATTGAATATTAGCCTATCTCAGTTATAAACATTATTTCTATTTGCATAATAAATTTGATCAGAAAGAGAAAAGCCATCCCAGGACGAATTACAACATTATTGCATATTCTGAAAATATATAGATGATACAGACTCATATTGAAATTCACTATGGCAGTCAAATTGATCTTGCATGATTTAAATGTACTATAGCAGATGGCTTCCATTATTACTTTCCTATTATATAAAAGTCAGATGGAATACATAATTCATATGCGTAGTTCGGTTATGGAATTCATATGCACAGTTCGGGTTCTCATTATGAGAAGATGAATGATACATAATATCTACCAGGAATAAATTACATATGTATTTGTTTGATTCAGCTCCTATGCAAACTTAGCATTCTTATTGGCAAGGAAAAATAACATAATCAATCCTTACGTGACTCCTTTGGCAATGCACTCTGGAAGGCCGACACCTGAGAAAGTCCACCTACCTAGCTCTAAGTCTTCACACTTGAGATCTTTAGTGTGTAGTACTGGTTTTTGGATTGTTCAAAGAGGAAGAACTTCTATCTTAAGAAGTTCCGGAATTCTGGAATAAGAAACTTGGCCAGAGATGTAAGGAGATAGCTGAAGGTAGAGATGAATCCAAGATACGACAAAAGTTGCATAAATAAAGTTGTGCTGACCATATGGCTACCCAACAGTTACCAAGATTATGCTTGAAATCTTTAATCAATCGGCTAAAGGAAAAGAAAGAAAGAAAAGAAGATAAAAGGTTTTTAAAAGTTATTTTAATTATTAAAAACTAATAAGCAACATCACTTAATTAATAAATAATAAGAGCCCAACTCTACGGCTTCCATCCGTTACAATAAACCTTACGAATTCCAATCATAAATTCGACTTAGATTCCTAAGTAATAAATCTATTAAAAACATAAAAGAGAAGAAACAATTAAAAAGGGAAAAGATTATAAAATAGTTCCAAATGCCAAATATTAAATTGATTCCAAATCAAGTGCTAATTGGCTTAAAGCAAGGAATTATAAAATAGAGTTATAATCCAAACGTTATTAAATTATGAATATTATTATAATCTTATAGGTTCATATAAACATCATTTTATTAAATTATAATGGTGCCAAATCATTTATATATTATATGCATGTTTATAAATATTAATTAAAATAATATAATGAAAGATATATATTAAAATCCTTTAAGATAAATTTTATAATTTAACTCAATTATTTAAATCATTTATTTAAATAGCTCATGCAGTTCCACTGATGTATCCTATTTTAAATCGCTAGGTACTCTACTTGTCTGCCCAGTGATGGTGATGGTGATGCCCTGCCTAATTCTTTTCTAACAATGCTTCCACCCCTTCGACATGCTCCCTACAAAGAATTTCTCTGTAGTTAAATTATAAATTAGAAAATCATAAATAATCATAACAATTAACCTTTCATCTTAATTCCATGAATTCGCAATTAACGATCAACTAACATGTCATCTGCACTAGAAATCATAACGACCAACTATCTTACCATTTCGCCAGATTATATCAAATTAAACTGCCAACTGACTTCATGCGAACCTCAACGACTATATTTCAAGCTAGATCAAAAATTGGGATGTAACATACCATTCCCCTTGTGGTTCATCATCCTCGATGAACTGGAAATTGCAATGAACATTATAAAGGAGTATTTTAAAATTGGAATGTAACGTACCATTCCCCTTGTGGTTCATCGTCCTCGATGACCTCTGCAATTTAAGCACTAAAAGGATATTCCAAATATGAGATATATATGTGTGTGTATATATATATATATAACATTGTGATATCATTTCTTTTCTCAATTGGGTCAGAATGAAAATCATAATCGAAACTCAAGATCCATTTTTACTTTACAGTTTCTAGAAAGATACTTGCATGGTAACATAAAATTGAACACACACTCACCTGAGTTTACTTTACTATAATGGTGGTCATCAATTGAGTTGTTTCTATTTCATTTTCCTATCATACTCATGTAGACACTCACCATATCATTAGTTTTGATTTCATATTGATATGTTCATTTTAAGAGGAATTTCAAGGTTCACCTATTGAAAGTAAGATAAGTATTCAAAAATAGAAGTTCTTCAACCAGCAAGTTCTAGATCATAACTTGATCATAATTTAAATCACACATATGTACCATCTGGCATATGGCCCTCATTAATGGATAGATCTTTCATGCAAACTTACAGATTACCTGTAATAGGTTAGTGAATCCATGTTTTTCCATTGCAACCTTGGCCTTCAAGCCCAATATTTCATTAGAATAACCATTTCATGATAGGATATCTCCAAAACAATATACAACAGCTCAATAATACATCGCATGTGTATTATACATGTATAACAATGTGTCAAAGGGTAAAATCATGATATACTATGCAAGATCATCATAAATCTAATCAAGATCATAGGCATCTGAAACAATTCATAAGATTCTCATCATTTATTTGTAAATACTTGGAAATTCATCTTTCCCATTTCTGTGATTTAGGCTTCCATGCCCATCTCATCAAAAGTTTACATCTGTAAACAAGCATTGTAAGTGTTTACTCCTTACTAGAGCACATAATGATCTTGTCGTTTAACCAACATCAGAAAGGATCATGGTTCACAGTTTTGTTTTCCTTCAGTTCAAGTTCAAATAGGTAACAATTTATTTTTGTCATTAATTTGGGTCGACAAACCCGTTCATGATGAATTTAGATAACATTTTATCAAGATTATAAACTGTATTTGAATTGCGCAAGTCTCGGCATTGGGACCCTTTTTAATCTTCTCATTCTCGACAAAGAATGGCCCTCCCACCAGGGATAAGGCATATGTAACATTCTGGTCCTGCCATCTGAGTAATCAGGTGGGTTGAAGTCCCAACAGTTATTCGACAAAATAACTGAAGTGTCTGGACAATCAACAAGATCAATTGTTCCGGCAAATCTGCCTAATTAAAGTCCCAACAGTTATTCGACAAAATAACTGAAGCGTATGGACAATCCACCTTGGCCAAGGATTTCAAATTTTGGGTCGTCAAACCCAATCTCCACCACTCAGCTTGCCAATCCTTTTACTTTTTAATTAGGTTTCGACTCTATGCTATCATATAATTAGGTTTTGACTCTGTGCTATCATAGTTTATACATTTGTCCATTTCATATCATTTCAGCCTTCCTGGCTATTCTGAATGATTTTCCATTGTGTTTTTCCAGTTTTGATTGCAGTATCTAGATATGCAAAAATAAATCCTTTTTTAACATTTACATTTTCAGTTTTTCAAAAATAGTGCTAGACCCTAGGTTTCAGTGTTGAACCCAGTGCTCTGATAACTGAGACCATTACTTGGCACATTCTCTTCCACTAATAGAGCCACCACTGGACTACCGTTGGGTGTGAAAATTGCAGGAAAAATGGATAGTGGGAGGATTAAAACAAAGAAGGTTAAGACGCGGCCAAGGGTGCAACTTGTACGTGCAAACAACAAAGGAAGATAATACTGTGGATACCATCACATTTGAAGGGTTGAATAGAGTTGAATGCAGGAAATGGTGGATGGGTACACCCCAAAATGACCACATCAAGGAACACCTGAGGCACATGCAAGTTTGTTGAGAAATTCAAATGCTCATCTTTTGCATACAAGACATTGAGGGGGTCCTATGTGCTATAATCAGTGCCTATGATAGGTTCCAACGCCAGTCGATATTTGTTTACTAGCATCATGAGATTACTATATCATTTGGGGTAGGGAAATTCACTAAGTTTTTGGTATCCCAAGAAAGAAAGGGAAAAAGATTCATAAGGCACAAAAGTAGCACCAGACATGTGCAACACACTTCTCCAGTTGATATGCCGAGACAACCTCATGGCAACAGAATGGGAAAGTTTGATTCATGCAAGTAAGTGGAGGGGTGTGAAGAAGTCATATCTTCAGCAAGGTGAGTGGCAATGTCTTTTCAAGAGTTGTTTGATAGGGGCCATATGCACCTTCGATATTGCTATTGCTCCAATTGCCCTAATGAATGGACTTCGGAATGGCATAGTATATGATTGGGTGACTGTTTTGGCTAAGGATGGAGGAGTTCACGACACTTCAATACTAGATATTTTATGTATCACACCATGCCCAGAGGAAGTTCAACCAAGAAGCAAAAGAAGTAGATGGTAGAATTTGAAAGCAAGTATGAGACAGAGGGCGAAGAGGATGATGATAGTAGTGAATAGGATTAAGAGGAGACATCGCAGGTCACTGAGGGTAGAAGAGAGGGGCACTTGGTGTCAGATGTGGCTATTGAGGTGGAGGTTGCTGAGGAGACTTGTGTGGTGAGTACCACCACATTAGTCGACTTTGCACCCTGTTGCCTGGCTATAAAATTCTTTCAATTTTATAAGCCATGATTAATTTTTGAAACTTGCCTGGTTTTAAGCTTTAAAATGGCCATTCTATTTTTTTGAATTCTTTTGAGTTTCTAAATCTTCATGTCACTGGCTCGTCCCCAGCTCCGCACAGCACTTGAAATTTTTAAAATCTGACTTCTGAGCCTCAAGTTATTGCAGGTTAATGATAGCCTCGAAAAACATGTTTTCATTAACCTCTCAAAGGTTAATGATAATGTCCAAAAACATGTTTTCATTAACCTCTTAAAAGGTTAATGATAACCTCCAAAAACATGTTTTTCTTAACCTCCCAAATAGGTTAATGATTGCGCATTTTGGAGTAGGTTAATTAACCTCTCCAAAAATGCATTTTTCTTAACCTCTTCAAAAGGTTAATAAAAGCCACCAAAAACATGTTTTTCTTAACCTATATACAGCAGTTATTAACTTGTTAAAAACTCTCCCATAAGAAGTCAGATATGTACACGAGAGCAATGGGCAATAATAATGGAAATGATCAGGGATGTCCCTGAAACACAGTACCTCCGTTTGAAGGAGCTTTCTGAGGCTGATCACAAATCCAATACCGAATTGCTTCGAGTTTTGTTGCTCACCAAGGAAATAAACTTTCTCATCACTAGCACGGCTTAGGTGAAAATCAAAGACCTAGAGGGTAAATTCATCTTCCTCTTATTCTCATGGCCTGATAATATTGAAGCAGAATCCAAGACATTCAATGAGGCGTATGAGAAGCTCAAGAAAAAGGTGGAAGACAAAGTTATTGAAAACGGAATCCTCCTTAAAGAAGAACCCATGACTTTTAGTGAGGTGCATGACAAGCGGAAGAAGAATGAGGGCAAAGTTGTTCAAAGTATTCTCGACTTTGAAGTGGTATGGATTCAAATAATAATTCATGGTAGAGGCACACAAGGTAGTCACACGGAGTGGGTTAAGAAAATTAAGTGGCCATCTATTGCAGGAAGGGTGCCTTCGGAAAAGAAACATGGCCAAGGGACTGATTGACAAAGAGAGAGAAATAGGAAAGAAGTGGGTGACAAAAGCAGTGCATGGAAGGGAAATGATGCTGGCAAAAATGGAAAGGCAGACGTGGAATGTGTGAATTGTTGCAACCACAGATAAGGCCTGTTCTTTTAATATTATGATTCATGAACTTAGAACAGGCAACATTACTTGCACCCTGAACCTAATACTTCAAATCGAATAACAAGGTAGTTTGCACAGTATATTGATGATTTCCTTAGAGTATCTTTTGTTGATGAAGACTGGGGCAAGCTCCATTCGACCACTTTAACTACTAAAACTGAATGTGGGTTCCTAGTGAGGCAACAAAAAAAAAAGAAAAGAAAGAAATATATAATAGGATATTGACTATTCTGAAAGAGGGCATTGTTATAGGCAACAAAAGGTTTGAATTTCTAGCTTTCTCAGCTAGTCAATTGAGGGAAAATTCAGTCTGGATATTTACTTCCAATGACAACATTAGTGCCGAAAACAACAAAAATTGGATGGACGAATTCAAGCATATCAAGAATGTAGCCAAGTGTGCAGCAAGAATGGGGCAATCATTTAGCTCTTCCAGGAAGTCACTAAATGTTCATGAGCACGAGCTTGTCCTTATTCCTAATATCGAGGTCTCTATTGATGGCATCAGATACTGTTTTTCAGATGGAATTGGGAAGATTTTTTTAAGTTTAGCAAAACAGATTGCCAATATATGTGAATTTGGTCTTTTCCCACCTTCAGTTTTCCAAATAAGGTATGGTGGCTATAAAGGTGTTGTAGCTTGATCCTACTTCATTTCACAAGTTATCTCTGCGACTGAGTATGCTCGAGTTCAATTCAAAGAATACAACATTGGATATTTTTTAATTGGAACAGATTTTTGCCTGTCTTTCTTAACCGTTGAAATAATCATGCTACTGTCAACTTTGGGTGTTTCAGATGAGAACTTTGAATGCATGCAGAAAAGGCAATGGTCCATTTAGATCAAATGCTGGTCAGCAAAGAAATGCCTACAAAATACTTTGCAGATGATGTTCTCTGGTGATGATCATGTGTCTGATTGAGATGCTAATGGGTTAATACAGTCCGAATATTGAACCTTATCTTTCAATGATTCTCCAAGCATTTAGAGAATGTCAAATGGCAGAGTTAAGAACCAAGAGCCGAATATATGTCTCAAAAGGCCGAACCTTGATGGGATGTTTGGACGAAACTAGGACCTTAAACTATGGTCAGGTATTTATTCAAGTATCTAGGGCCAACACCAAGCTTTTAGATGATGGGATTTTTGATTCTGGATCCAAAGAAATGGACAAGAATTGTATATTACAAGGCAAAGTTATTGTTGCAAAAAATCCATGCCTAAACCCGGGTGACATAAGAGTATTACATGCTGTTGATGTTCCTACGCTTCATCATATGATGGACTGCTTAGTTTTCCCGCAAAAGGAAGAAAGGCCTCATCCAAATGAATGTTTTGGGAATGACTTGGATGGCAACTTATACTTTATAAGTTGGGATGAATTGCTCATTCCACCTGAGCAAGATCCTCCAATAGATTATGTTGGTTGACCACCTGTTCAACTAGATCATGAAGGGACGAATTGAGAATGGTGGAACACCATGGGAGAAGTCAATTGGTTGTGGAAGATAAAGAATTTGTTCATGGAGAAACTGGGATTGAATCCAGGGATTGCTTTGTTAGATTCTTGGTGGGAAAATTGAAAGAAATTAAAAGAGCAATTTTGCAGCGGGAGCCTAACATAAAATGTACTCTTTTATGCTCCAAATTACCACCAAAACTTATTATTGAAGCGGCTGAGAGATTCTCATGAGATCCGTGACAAAGCTGTTCCATTATCCATAGATGTCACTGCAATGGGTTTCCATGATCTTCCAATAAGATGAATCATTTTCACAGAGACTGAGAAATAAGACAGCCAAGAATTCTCCAATCGTTAGGTGAAAATTAAGTTAATGAAACGTATCGCAGGAAGAGAGGATTATTTCAGCGCACTCGTACACACCACATGCTCTTGATCTCTTCATGAGGAGGATATACATTCATTAATAAAGTAATGTAACTTGAATGAATCATTCAAATATCAAAAGGAGATCAGCAAAGATTACTTATTCAGTCTTCCTCTTAGAAGGTGTGAGGTCTAAGTATCAAGTCATTCTTGGTTAATTTTGTTGAGGTTAATTAACCTCACCCAAATCACATATTTGGGAGGCGGTTATTAACCACGAAGAGGTAGTTATTAACCTCTATATCTATATAAGGGCTCTTTTGGGTTTTGTAAAGGGACTTTTGGGCTAGAGAATAAGGGAACACCATGCTGAAATTTTGATTAAAAGATGATATTTGGAAAGTATGTATAGATTTTGTCTTTATAATCAGAAATTCCTCTTAAGTTCTTGGTGCAAGAAAATAATGGAATGTGTAGTTTGAGTTCCCTCTTTTCGAATCTAAATTGTTACAAATGTTGATCCTCATTGTAGTGAGTATTCTCACGGAATGGTGTAGATGTTTATGAATATGTGGATCAGCGTTGTGCTAGTAATAGTTTTCGAGCGTAGATCTTGATCATTGGTATTAGCAGTTTTAAGTTAGTAGTTCGGAAAAGCTTTGAAGTCATGTGGTGCATTCGCCATCATGAGCTTTCTCATCTTTTAAAGTTTGATTTCATCTTTTATTTGAAAAACTTCAAAATTATATCATACGAGGGAGCTGCCCCTCTAAACGTAGAGGAAGGCCGCATACCAAGGGCCTCTCCAACTGTTGTGAACGGTTTGCCACACACACTCCGTTGGGCAAATTCTATTGTGACAAATCTATTTACCAACACACCCACCCTTGCTAGTTCGAGTTTAGTCCAACCCATCTCAATGGGGATACTAGGATTGGGAGAGACAAGGAAGCCTATTGTCCTAACCCCACAACCCATTCCAGTGACAAAGGCCAACTAGATGGAGGGGCATTAGTAGGAGTAACCCCTACTAGGGAGATTGGTGGAACCAGGGTAGTGAGAGTAGACAACCTAGTGGAGAGGAGTTCATGAGAGATGCGGTTGTAGAGATGATTTCCATTGCGAGCACCGTGTCAAAAGCTGCTGTGGCACTTGATTGGACCAATTTAATCTCATGCCACGAGTCCCAGTGATCTCTACGGTCTTTTCACCTCAAGGGTAGTTGCTTCCACCTAAGGCCATCATAGATTTGGAGGCTGAGCATACATCGAAGACAAAGATAGTTCCACAGTCGGTGCTTCGGGAGGACATCATCATTGTTGGGTAGGAGGAGATACATAAGGGCAGAGAGGCTCTACCCCTTGAGCCACCTTTACAATAACTAGTAGGGCCTCAAGAGAAGATGATTGATTCTGAGTTGGAGTACTTGGTAGATATAGTTGCTAGTGCCTGACGGGTAGTGGCATCAATACGATCGCAGGTTCATGATTTAGTAGAGGAGTAGATCGAGGAGCTCTTAGCTTTTGTCATTGGCAGGCATGCTACAGAGTTTTGTTAGTGTTTGCAAGCTAGGCGATGGCCCACTACAGAGACACTCAAGATGTTGGATGACTAGAGTGTCTCTGATAGATTGTAGGATAGCCACACTCAGGCCATGCTCAAGAAGATTGAGCAGATCTTCAGAGATGGATATTATGAGATCCAAAGGACTCAGTATGTGGTAGATAGGGCTGAGGTGCAAAGGTTGGCAGTGGTAGAGGCTAGAGAGAGGATAACTACTTAGTTCCAATAGATGTAGAGGCTGGCATAGGAGGGAGAGTTATCCCATAACCGGGATATGTTGGCCAAGCTAGAAGCTTGGTTAGCCCAGGAGAGGAGCGAGAGGGCAGCGATTATGTTTTTGTTGGAGGAACAATTGTAGCAAGGCACGGAGCCTTGTTTGGTGAGTACTATGGAGTTGGTGGAGAAAAGGATAAGGAGATCTTCGAGGCTGCTATAATGGTGAAGTCAGCCTGAGAGCGGTAGATGATGGCAGAGAGCAACCTCAAGTTCCAGGCAGAGCAAGTGTATCGGCTGAGGGCACAATTGGCAACTTCTCCTTCTTCATAGACACTTCCGCTACCCACACCTTCATGATTTGTTATTGTATATGGTTGTCTCATTTTTGTTGTGTGTCGTCAAAGATGACTTCCTTTTTTGGGGGGAATGATATTGTCGGGTATAATCATAGGTGTTGTCAAATGTGTTAGTAAGTGTTAACTATGTCGTCTTTCATGACCATGGCTGAGGGGTAGGTAGTTAGGGGCACGATGGTTCATGTCGCACTCCCTCACGGGTTATATGTACACATTCTTGGACGAAAGAGATCATTATCATTTGTATCATTGGTGTTGTGCTTATCTCTTGATGTAACCTGATTGAGATTAATGGAAGATATGGCAGTTTTCTGATGTTGCCTTGCACTTACTTATATCTGTTATAACTCTTTATCAGTAGTATGCATTAAATTACCTTTACTCGTAGGCATTAAACAAACCCAAACTGTTAACTCAATATTTTTGATTAAAAATGTGGAATTTTCTTCTCTGAATATTGCAACCAGTTTTTGTTTCATTTTTCCTGAATAAAATCAAGGGTGTGCTACACAACATGGGTTTTTCGTTGTTTGATGATATTTTTCCCCAAAAAGACGTGGTTTCTAGCACTATGACCATCTTCCAGCCTGCAAGGGTTTCTGCTAGCATGAAGAAGGGTAAATTCAGCACTGGTTTTTTTTGGCAATTTATTGTAAAACTAGTGTGTGTTTTCTGCTCGGCTGCACCTCAGGTTTCTAAGTTTAATGATGTCTTTAGCAAAAGTACTGAGTTTTTACTTGATTTATTTACAAAATTCTGTGTGGCTATTTTTTTTATGCAATGGAGGGTTTTTGATCTGGTGTTTTGACAATTTTTGGCATAACTATGAATTTTTAGAAATGTGAAGGTTTAGAGGGACTTAATCATGGGTATTCAGAATTTTTGCACGATATTTTTAAACAAATTGTGGTTTTCAGAATTTTGCATGATATTTTTAAACAAATTGTGGTTTTCAGAATTTGTTACCTGATTTTTTTATCAACCAAAATCAAAGGTAATGGAAAAGCTGATTTTAATCTCATTTTATGTGTCTTACAATAGTGGGAGAGATGGCTTTGTTACCCAATGTCATATTGGAAGGTAACTAGCATATACTCACCATTTTTATTTCTCAAGATCTTGCATTGGCTGTAGAGTTCATCTATCAGTGCTTTTTGACAGAAATTTGTAAAATTTTGGGACAAACTTGGTGTGGTTAATATAATGACCATTAAATAAGGCCCGAGGGTATTAAAGTAATATTTTTATTTTTAGCTTAAAATGGTCATTTAATTACTTTAGTTAGTAACTTTCTATTTTGTCTTCAGTTCTTGATCATTTCTGTTGTAGAAAGATTTGTGATTGCTTATGTAAGGAGCATTCCTCTCCTTTGTTTAACACAATAATTAATTATCATTTCATTAAGACGATATGGTCAGACGTTGAAGTTGGTCTTTTCAATGTTATGAGATTATGTGCAACTAGAGAGCAAGTTAGGTACAGCAGTGGCAATAATTTTTTTTGTCATAATGTTGGTTCTGAATTGAGGGAGTTACATTTGATGAAGATACAAGGAATCTAGACTGGCTTTAGATGGTCTTGTTTAAATATAGAAACCTTCTTGCACAAAATATTTAATTCAATGTAATATTGATTGTCCTCTGTTTTAATTGGGTAATTGTTATTAATATGTTATGAATCCTCTTTCACAATTTGTATTTATATACGAATCCATCATAGATAAGGGACAGTGGTGCCGATCAAATTTATTATCTCACAGCTAGATTGGTTACATTTTTTATGTCTTTGTTTATAGGGATGATGAGCAGCTAAGGTCCTCTGTACCATTTCATTATTTTACATCTCTGGTTTTTGTTTTTAGTAATTGGGGTTAAAATTTGTTCTAGACAAGGTCATTTGAATTTATAACATGTATGCATACATACATGACATAGGTGTCTGTATCGATACTATTTGCTTGTTTCTTGCTTATTATTATTCCTATGAAGAATATTCCAGTGTATACATAACAGTTGTTAACTGTGCAAATGATATACACAGTGCACATAATCAGAATGCCAAGTTTGATGCCTATGCTTTAATTATTCAGGTGAGATTGCACTAAAAGAAGATAAAAATGCTACATGCTCACTTTTCAACACTCTAGTTGAAAACGAGAGCAATGATGATGCAATTGCTGAATGTCTCAGCAGCCGCTATATACTACCACGACATAGCTCATTTTTGATGGTATAGCAGTAGTTCAGAACTAAAACTTTCTTCTTTTAGTTTTAGAAAGAAAAGGTGGAAAATTATACACAGGATGCAGTTCTCTTTTCCACCTTATTTGAATTTAATGTCTCAATTTCATGTATGTTGCATCTACCAACAACTTTCCCTGATTGTATTTTTTTTCTTCATGCAATAACGGAATCATTTATCATGCGATTTGAAATTCATAAAGCCATACTGACACGATTGTTGGCCTATATTGTTGGCTGTTAACATGGTGGAAGTCTGACATGAATCAGATTCATCGACTTATTCCAGGTGAAGATTTCAGGAATAGCTCTTTTTTTTTGTAATATTTATTTGTTGTCTTGTTCCTTCTGGTATGGCTTTTTTACCTTTAAGATTAACTTCCCTGGAGTATCAATTCATTATGTCATTAGCTATTTTCCTTACAAAGGAAAATGACAAATAATTTACAGAAGCCATTTGAATGTATATTTCTATTTTATTTGGGGAAAGATTATCCTAGCTTCAAATAAAACTCAAGATGCAATGCATATTTACTACAATATCTGTGGCATTGTGCAGCTTATCCTCATCATAGATTCAACCTTATACTTGTTGACCCACCTTGGGAGAACAAAAGTGTGCACAGGCGGTCAGTGTATGTATTGTTTTCTCAAATGGTTTGACCTTTTCATCTCCCTGGTTTGACTTTTAAAGCAGAATTTGATTTTACTGTTGTCTTGAATTGGCAACTGTACAGATACTGTGTACTCTGTTACTTTTGTGATAATTTTCAGTACACAAACTTGATAAATTTTCTACTTGCATTTTGATTCTCATGTATACATCTGTTGCAGTCTCTTTTTGTAGAAGGCACATGAACAGAAGCCTATGACAATGAAAAAAAATGCAAAGTGTAAGTTTTACCTGGCATCACTCAAAAAATTATGACATCATTCTTGACTATAGAAGTTTAGAAAGACTTCATTTTAGGCTTGAAGGTGATCTACTCTATATCTAGCGACATGAAAAATAAGTGTATTAACGAATTTAAGTGGATTCTGCAAGTGCCCAGTTATTTCATAAATCTAGTAATAAAAATAGTACACAATAGCTTGGTGAAGAGATTGTACACAGACAAACCAACCCTAATGTGGTAAAAATGTGAACAGGATAACCTGAAATAATTAAAAGCATGTTGTATAGCACTCAAGGCCACAAGTCAGTCACTAAGTGCAAGTTGCAACAAAGAAATAACAATCCTCTAAATAATTATTTCACGGGCATCCCCAGTTTGATCACATCTTTGAAGCCTAACATATCTTTGTTCTTAACAACTTGGTCTTTATCA
Organism: Cupressus sempervirens; assembly: GCA_028749045.1. NCBI lineage: Eukaryota > Viridiplantae > Streptophyta > Pinopsida > Cupressales > Cupressaceae > Cupressus > Cupressus sempervirens. Next base: position 823,358,982 of record CM053786.1, read on the forward strand.
AGATGTTCATGAATATGTCTATGACATAGTTCTCAGCCCTGTATTTGCTTAAGTAAACAACAAGAATTTGGATCAAGTATTATATGAATTGATGATACACCTTATATGCTTGGTGATTTGTGAAACGCTACAATATTGGTCAGTAATATATCATTTTCTTGCATTTCAACATTGTGAGATACTCTTCTCAATGATCTAACTCTATATATTTTGGAGGTAGCCATCCAAATGTAGCCTCCCACAACAGTCTAGTCCACTTAGTGGAACTACTGATCTGAAATAAGCCAGGAATCCTTGGAATGAATGGACTACACGTGGGATGGATAAGCTTGATCAATCAAAAGGACATATTTGATGAGGGAAACATGGATGGCAAACTAAACAAAATTTGAAAACAATATACTTTTCCGTTTGTTGACATATTTATAGTTAGCTATCTAAACTATAACTATAATTGTGATGAAGGGCTAATCTACCCTACAACAACAACGCAACGACACAAGAAATGCAAGAGAAAATTCTTGCTTCATACTAGTCCAAGGAGATAGAAAATTACAATACTCTCAAAATGTTAGCCAGAATTGGATTTAAATTTTATATTGCTGCAAGCTGGAGCTACAAGCCTTGCTACTTAAGCTCTATATTGAACAACTCAACTCTGAATGCCTAAGTCTGTATCCCAAGCCCCCATTTATAGTGTCATCATGCCTCTTGCAACTCCCATGTCCCCTTTAGCTGATCTTTACATGCAATCAAGAAATGTAACACATGGCCAATAGATGACTCTTCCTCTTCTTGAAGAGGGCACCTAAGGTGTTGTCTCTTCAATTTCCTAAAGCAGGCATTCAAAGAGGTGTTTTCCCTTTTTCTACTCTACGAATCAATACACTAAGAGTGCATCATGCACTCAAAGAGGTATCGTTCCCTTTTTCTATTTGACCAATCAATACATGTATGTGCATGACTCTTCCCTTTCTCCATTTCCTCGCCAAGATGGGAATATTTATGATTTTAATATTATAACAGGAAACTGTGTTTTTTCTTGAAAATTACATTTGCCTTTACACAGCCTACAAATATTAGATCATTTCCCTCCAAAGCAGGCCTTCGGCTCTAAAAAGACTTTAGGAATAGTTTTTCTAATTAAGTGTTTAAAAACACTTTTTAAATTAATTAAAATCATATTATTAAGTTGACCCCCCTAAATTTAAAATTGCCAAGCCCGACTTAAAATAACATACATGTGGCACTATAAGGCAGGCTTTTTTCCATATCTGTTTGAATTAGAAATATGCAGTCCTCATCAACTAATTGCAATTTATTGGTTGATAATGCCCAAGCAGGACATTTTGTGATAAGCTCAAGTTGAATCAATACAGCAGTGCAATAAGTATATCTTTCAGGTGATATAACCTTATTTTAATACAGAACTTTATCCAAAATACTAAGTAATCCATGTATAACAATAGTGAATGTTATATATGCATTTTGATCTTTGTTCTTGGTACCTTCTACTATGTGAATATTTTGAATACTCACTTACAGCATGTTGATGTCCGTTTTGTACCACTACATAACATATAGCAATTGAATACTTGATATGGAATATCAAACATTCAATTCCTCTCTTGAAAAGTAAATACTCATGAAGACATGAGAAGAACTCCAATGTTTCTTACACCTATGGATACTAACTCAGTTATATTAATGTGATTTGTTGGTTAATCATGTAGGCGGCCTTACGTTGTTCATTCAAGAATTGTCGGACTCTCGTTGTGATGATGATGATGTCTGGCTTGGTAAAGTATATGAGCGCCAAATAATGTTGATGGCGATGATGATGGAGGGTGTGTCTGCAAATGATGCTTCTCCTTTCTAACATTTTTTTTTATTTTAAATTTTCACTTTAAAAGAGATCTCTCATCTCAAATCTAACTTTGAAAGCTCATTCCTTGTCAATTTCTGCTCTGAATTTCCAAGTTAATCCAAGAATGAAAATCATCCAAGCCCTCCTAGTGCCAAATAATGTTGATGGCACGACGATGGAGGCAATAATGCTCCAATGACTTTTACCTTTGATGATTCTTGTTGAATGAACTTCAATTCAGCCCTCCTAGCGCCAGATAATGTTGATGTCAGTTTTGTACCACTACATAACATATAGCAATTGAATACTTGATATGGAATATCAAACATTCAATTTCTCTCTTGAAAAGTAAATACTCATGAAGACATGAGAAGAACTCCAATTTTCCTTACACCTGTGGATACTAACTCAGTTATATTAATGTGATTTGTTGGTTAATCACGTAGGCGGCCTTACGTTGTTCATTCAAGAATTGTCGGACTCTCATTGTGATGATGATGATGTCTAGCTTGGTAAAGTATATGAGCGCCAAATAATGTTGATGGTGATGATGATGGAGGGTGTGTCTGCCAATGATGCTTCTCCTTTCTAACTTTCTTCTTCAGAACTCCAACTACTAAACTACTTGCTACTCTACTCCTACTCCTATGAATTGAAAGATTATGAAATGGACGGGGATTGAATCTGATGAAAGCTTACCAGCGGCTCTACCTCCATAGATGCAATGATTCAAGGGAAAAAGACTAGTTTACCACACAAGGCTTCCTAACTAGCTGCTAGGATGCTAGTGGCCTAGTTTATAGATCCCTATCAAATATCACCATGCAACTATCCATCTACTCTTACTCTTAACAACTTCTTGAAATAAACTCTACTTTAGCAACTTCAAAAAAATTTAACTTAACTATTGGAAGTAGAAACCATGCAATAACACCAAATGTTCTTAATTAGCATGCAAGTCACAACAATGATAAAGAGAGGCAATTTTGGTATTATCTTAAGCAACAATTTTCTTCAACCCTTTACAAGTGAGAGCAAATGGCCTTATATAGGGGCCAAAATTACAACCAATGGTAGAGATTAAGAGGCAAAATCAACGATCCACATTAGATCCCAGAAACCCTGATTAGGGTTGCCACCCCATCAGCCAATGAGAAGATGCCACCTCATCAATGGATCAATGAAAAAAAGAAAAAGTGGCAACCAATGAGAAGGCACCAAAATAGTAGCCAATCAGAATCAGACACCTATCCTACCAAGAAGAAGGGGAAATTGCCACTTGGGCTTACATCAAATGATCTTCTAATATAATTCTACCCTTTTCTTTCATCTTTTTAACCAAGGCAATGAACTTGGCTAGCCTTTTATTGATTTCCTTCATCGGAGAACAAAACATGTGCTTCATCTTGAGCTCAGCTGAATTCATCATGTTGCTTGTAGCTTGCAGTGTCTTCTCATGATCCTTCTCATATTTTTTTGCGTATCCAATAAAGGCATTAAGGGAGGCAAGAGTGCCCAAATGTTTCTTCTTGATGACAACTTTTCCCAACTCATCCAATCTTGATCCAAATTTTGTCTCATTGATATTCTCCTCTTTCATATCTTCAAAATCAAGTGCAACCCCAACATCGCTCATCATGGTTGAAATGGAAGTGTCAATGCCTAGGCTGTGCTATGCAATTTCATTTCGTATTTCTTCAAGTATCCTCAATCTGATGGTCAAGGCAACAAACCAAGAGTCCACCGTACTCATTCCTCCTTCATCTACCAACTTTGTTCTCTCCAAATATCTTTTCGGTAACTCAATAAATGCCTATAGTGTGGGAATGGCTAAGTCCTTGACTGGGAGAAAATCCTTCCACTCCCCTTCAAATGTTCTGAATTTGTCTCTAATAGCCACCAATGACCTGAATGTGAAGATAAAGGAAGACAAGAAATTTTGCCCATCTTGAATTTTATCATGGATCCAATCCTTGACTTCATGCAGTTGAGCCGATATCTCTTCTATATTGCTCCTGCTGTCTTGTGGAAGAGTTGCCTGATGCAACAGAAGGATAGGCTGGCAATCTCTCCAATACTTGTTTTCGGCCTCCAACTTTACAATCCTCTTGTTTGCCTTTCTCAATCTTTCTGTAATTGAAACCATGCCTTCCTGGATCTCCTCACATTCCATGTCATCTATGATTCTTCCCAAGATATGCTCTACTATTTCATACTCCTGAGCTACAATCTCATCTACTACCTTGCTAACCTTTGGTATAGCAATCTGAACCTTTCGGTGACCCTCATCATCGCTTTTGATTACCTTTGCCATCATTTTTGCAATTTGTCTTTGTTTCTCGCTATCATCCTTTTCCACTAATCCTTGAATATCTTCAACTGTTCAGACAATCACCACCTCGCCTCTTGGCATAAACATTTGCCTTAACCATAGTGGTGCAGTGCATCTCCCCAAATCTAGATTTGATTCGACTAGCAAAGCATTACCAATGGCCTCGGGCGCCTGGCTTATTTCCTCAATATTAATTGGCCTATTCTCTGCATCAGTAGTGATTTTCATATCACCTCCATGTTGGTTCTCCGAGAGAGGAGAGTACTCGATACTGTTGTTGTAACCACTCGATTCTAAATCAGAGCTCACTTCTACCACGACCCCTTGTCCACTTGCATTATCCTCTTAGTCTCTAGCCTCAATTATGCTCTCCCTTCACTATGCTACATTCTATCTCTTTGCTGGAGGTTCCTGATGTTCTTTACTTTTCTCAACCTCCAAATTTCTTTTCTTGCTCTTAACCGCTCTAGGTTGCTGGTTACTGCCTTCACCTTTCTGTCCAATTGACTCCGCTTGACCTTCCTCTGGTTTCATCTTCTCATAAGTAAGGCGTACCTTCTAACTTTGTAATTGTTTTAACTTCTCATTGTACCACGACTCAGTGTGTAGATCAACTGTCCTTGTAACTACCTCTAAGGAAGGATCTTGATGATCATCCCAATCCACTGGACCCAATTTTGTTCCATCTACTGTATCATAATCTTCTCTTAGCACATTTTCATCATCTTCTAGTTGATCGGGAATATCAAGGCCTCTCCATTTGATTGCCCTCATAATGCCCACCGACAATCTTGAGAAAGCTAGCTTCTTCACATGAAAGTCATCCTGTGCATTGGCCCAAAAATCTTCTATAGTAGGAATATGTTTGAATGTGTTTTCGTGAGATGCCTTGATAAGACCATTAGGATCGAATCCCTATCTTGCTCTATACCATCCTAGATGATACCATTCTAATTCTTTCTCTGCAAGTGCAAAGGCGATAGGATTGGGGCAAGTATTATTGCCTATTCCAAATGAGAAGGTAATCCCTGTCTCACCTTTAAGTTTCATTATTTTGTCATAATGCTCAAGTTGCCTAGCCAGCTCCATCAAAACTACCTTATCAGGTGGGTACCTTGGAAGTCTCTTGGGACAAACTGTACTTCCTACTATAATATATGTAAATTGCAAAAACTGGATGAACCAACTTCCATACTTCTTAACTTTTGCTTCCGCTTTCGATGAGAGCTTCTTAGCAGGTGTCCCTTGTAATATCTTTATCGTCTTCATGGAAAAGGCGTCATAAAACATCTTATAATCTTTGGTGTTGTGCAAATGAAGCTGTGGATAGCACTCATGCACCAAACATTGCCCCAACCCATTGCTGATCACTCCTAAGGCCTTAAGTCCAGATTTTCATATGGTCTCAGAATCAGATAGAAAAGATAGGACTCCACATAGAATTGCTTTTGATTTTGTACTGTCCTAAGTTGCAACTCTAAATTTTCACTTATGATTCTAGCCCAATCAAATTTTCTCTTTCCATTTTCAATTTCATCAATAAAGAAGTACATCCAGTTCTCGAATTGCATACCTTGAGCCATGCTCATGATTCGGCTGAGAAGCAAAATAAGATCGCTGTACTCCATTTTGAAATCTAACTTGGCGAGCTTTGATGACTTGGTGACTCCCTTCTTGCCTTCATGTAACAAATTCTGCTTTAGATGAATGAAGTAAGCCTCTTGATTATCTTGAAATAACTTGGCCGCTTGATCCATCATTACCACTGTCATGCCTTTATACTAGGGAATATTAAATACTTCTTCGACCACTTGTCCACTGATGTTGGCTAACACTCTTTCCTTCATAAAAAATGATGGACTTGGTAACAATATCAAATCGGGATGCACACTCCATTACCAATTCTGGACAAGGCAAGGTAGGAGGGAAAGCCGCTGCATGTACAATTTCGTTATTGTAGATCTTCTTCGCCATGGGGGATTGTCCTTCCTTCAATCTATCCTTCAACTGTACCATTTCATTGTACCAATATTGGTATCACTTATTCGCCTCACTTTTGAGAAGGTGGTCTTAGGCATTATGTCTTCCTTGTCTTTTTTGGTATTCGTTCCCTTTGAGTTCTTGCTTGAACTAACATTTACCATCCTAAACACTTATTTCTGCCCTTTCATTCTAAATGATATGGACTACACTTATCAATCTCCAACCTTCTTTCTATTGATGAAATCTAGCTTATTTCTGCCTCTCTAAGTCATATCTCTACACTTATCAATCTCCAACTTTCTTTTCTAGGGATGGGACTACCACTTATTTCTTTTTCATTACCTTAGGATGGACTACACTTATATCTCCCAACTTCAATCTTAGGGTGGTCTAGCTTATTTCTGCCTCTCCAAATGTCCTATCATGAAGTCTACACTTATATCTCCCAACTTCAGCCTATCAATGGAATGATGAAGTGGTGGATGATGAGTGCAAGAAGAAAATCAAGGAAACGAACCAAGCAAGAATAAGGAATAGAATCCGCCTTTAAAACCAATCTTCACCTCTAAAAATGAATAGAATTTTACCTTAAATTTGCCTTTACCAATAATCGGGCCCTCTTCAAGTTCGGATCAGATTTTGAAAATTTCAAACCTCTTTCAAATAATGATGCCCTAGCAAAAATCAGAATTTTGACTTCCTTGAAATTGCCCACACTTGCCAAAAATCAGACCTTAAATCAGATTGCCCTCTTCACCAAATAAAATCTCCCAATTCTGGAAGAGAAATTGCTGCGAAAGATGGAGAAATCAGACTCAACAAAAATCGCCCAATTTTGGAAGAGAAATTGTTGCTAAAGATGGAGAAATTGGACTCAACAAAAATCGCCCAAGCTGGAAAAAAATCAGATCTGCACCAAAAATCGCCCTAGGGCAGAAATTTGCCCAAGCAAGCAGAAAAATGCCGCCAAAAAGAGGAAAAAATCTGCCCCAAAAATTGCCCAAGCTGAAATTCGCCTCCCTTTGAAGAAAATTGCACACCCAAGGAGGAAAAAGGAATGAGAAAATAAGAGGGGAAGCCCCTCTTATACCACACTTTTTGCCTCTCCAAGTGAGCTGACTTGCTTGGAGGAAAAAACAAAATTAGATTATCCTCTTAATTAATTGCCTAGATTTAAATGCAACATTAAAATTACTTAGCCCATAGTGAAATTGGCTCATTTAATTGCCAGTTTTGATCAAAAATTGCAAAATAGAAACAAGGTAAGCCTAGGAGATATCAAAATTTTCATTTAATAACGTTTTGGCAATTAAAATATCATTAGAATCAAATTTAGCAAGCCAAAATCAATTTTCAATTCCAATTTACCAATTTCCTTTAATATTTCTAAAATCTTCTAGGCTAAATTTTGTTAGAATCTGATAAGATTAATAACCCAGAAAACTAGTGCAAAGAGTAAATATCTAAACTATGAATGCAAATGATACAAAATCAAAATAGCATCATAGAGTTAGTCTCCAAGAGAGTAATGCAAATGCTGGAAGCAAAATAGCATTAAGAGGATGCAAAAACAAGAGATACAAATACAAGTCAGGTAGCATGCTTATATAGGCTAGGAAGAGGGAGGAGGTGGCAACACCAACCAATGAAGAGCAACCATCTATCGGACTAAAGATAGCAAAGTATCTTCCTAAGATAGCTAATGGATGCTCACATGTAGGAAGGTGACACCTCACAACCATTCACCTAATAAGACATGCTTTATTAACCTAAGCGAGATTATTAAAAGCGTAGGAAAAACCTAGCAAAATAGGAAAAATAAAAAAACTACACTAACAAATTTCAACCAATTTAATGCGATTTTGCAATTTAATCCAATTTCAATTTTGCAATACACTTTCAAATTTTTTTTTTTTAACAAAATAAATCTTTTTCCTAGCAGTCAAAATTCAAACTCCAAATCCAATTCCACTATCAAAAATTTCCTTTTTCACAAAAAAAATTCAAGATTTTCCGAAACGATTAAATCTAACAAATTCATTTTGAAAATGCTCAAGCCTATACAATTATTTCAAATTTTCAAAATCCATCTAAGTCCAAACTTTGCAAATTTATCTTGCCAGATATCGTTTTAACTATTGAAAAAAAAAAATTGCTTTTGAAACCTATTTGGTCTAAGGATAAAATTACATGTTCCGGAAAATCAAGTTTCGCACCGGGTGAAAAATAAACCAAATCAAATCCCTCCTAGCTCAAAGGCGTCCAAGGTGTAAAAATGCCAAATCGAAAACCTCTAGACCACTCCAAATTTGCTAAGGCAACAAAGACTTACAATACCTGCGAGAATTGCCAAGGCCTGCCCGAAAAAGGGGTTCCCCAAAAATTTTGGGGCGATGGTGTGAAAACTTCACAACACAGCATAACTTCATAAATGATACAAATATTTAACAAATACTCAGTAAAGAAGACAAATATATGGATGATGACTTTGAAATTGGGCTTTAATTGGGGAAAAAATGCATCTAGTATCTTTGGTAATTTTTTATAGTCTAGGAAAGGAAGAAATTCTTGACAGGCAATGCATCTTTTAAAATCACAGGTCCAAATTCTTATCATGATAAGAAATTTTAGTCATTTAGGATGATGCAATGGATCATCAAAACTACTACAAGAAAAAATTATGATTTCCTTGAAACTAATAGGACAACCAGATTCATGTGCCAAACCTTAAGAGTTGCTTTAACATTTGAAATGGTTGCACAACGCATACACAAAAGTTTGTCTTTGAAGGTGGTCAATCAGAAATCTTTTGGCTGAATGTGGATTTCACAGTTCATTTAAAGCAGCCTGTATTGTTCATTCAAGTTGAGGTTATTGTTACTTAATTTTAACACATGTTAAAATTCAGTCCTGAAAATTCAAAAATTTTATTTGTTGAAAGCTATGTCACAAGGTTCGTCGAATTTTTGGCTTCAGGTTCGAAATTCAACAAACCTATAAAAAATGCAAAAATATCGCTCAAGTTTGTAAAAAAATTCGTACAAAATTGTTTTCTAGTTTTTTTTAGGAAAAATGCAACCAACTAAAGCTCGGCTAGGGCAAAATGATTGTCTCAAGGTCGCGTCTGCAGAATGTTTGAAGGTCACGTCAGCTCCATTTTCATCATCAGTAGGTCACGTCTGCTCCATTCTCATTGTCTGGCGTTTGAAGATTCTGGCATCTGAAGGTCATGCCTTGCGTCTGCTACTCCATTTTCATTAGCCGACTCCTCTCCATTTTCATCCGCAACGGCCCTTGCATTTTCCTACGACAGTATCTCCATTTTTGCGTGTTTTTGTCCTCGTCTCTGGTGCCGATCAGTAGTATTATAAATGTTTGATAAGATTATTAAAATAAATGTTATTTTTATTATTTTTTATCAATAAATTTACTATAGGAAAATATTTATATTTTATACATATTTATTTATTTTTAATCTGTACAATTTTAATGTTTTCTACGTTTATTTAAATAATTAATTATTTATTATTATTTATTAATTCTGTAATATTGTTTTATTTAGTTAAGATTATATTTTATTATCATTTATTTTATTAATAAAGATTATAAATAACAATATACTTTTTTTTTAAAAAATTACATAAGGCGAATTTAATGTTGAATTTTTTTCGATTATTTTTACTCGTCAAATTTCATCCGAACTTCATAGTTTTCGAACTCGAACTCGAACTCAAACCTTGTGACTTAGGCTGAAAGCACTTTTCATTTGATATTTGCAAATGAATATAAATGTCCTTGTATCATTCATTTCTTGAATACACAATTGATATTTTACAAAAGATGAAATGAAACTCAAACCTTGTGACTTAGGCTGAAAGCACTTTTCATTTGATATTTGCAAATGAATATAAATGTCCTTGTATCATTCATTTCTTGAATACACAATTGATATTTTACAAAAGATGAAATGAATTAAAATGCTGGAAATGAAATATCTCACACAAGCCGTGAGTCTAACTACTGCTTTTATACATATCGAGGATGAAAGAAAAGTATAATATATGAGAGAATAGTCAGGGGTAACCAATCATTGCCTTTTCAAGCCTTTGACTGGTTAAAGTGTTCTTTGTTGCCGTTTCTGGTCCAGCCCTCAACTTGGTAGCTCCTGGTTTTCATTCTCTTGCATAAAAAAGAGTGGAGTTAGATCTTTAAAGATCTAAGCAATGACTGATTATCTACAACTATGTACCCGCACATGTTATATTTCTCTTATTCTGAATACATACAAAAACAGTAAGTGTATTCTAAGTGCTCAAATGCAAAAAACAGAAAGTATAATGTTAAAGGGACATATTATTTTTGATATGAAACCTTTCGTTATAATCAAGAGCAAGCATATTGATTTCATAAGAAATAGTTGTAGATTACAGAAAGGTAGTTTATGAGTGTCATGAGCCCATGCTCGAACCTCATAGAATACTCATTAAAATATCACAGAATGAGATAATTCAGCACTCAGGGAGTTGTTTCAGAATATGATGAAAAAATTGCATAACTTGCTGCAGAAAGGATCAAATATGGAGACAACACAGAACATTACTACAGTAAAAGAGCTATTTTCAAGTACAAGCAAAAGTATGCTGAAGATTGAGAACAGAATTAATGAGATAATGCACAGAAATGCATACTGGACAAGTGTTAAGAGTGTAATTTGGTATGGCTGGTTCCTCTAGAACTTCATGGGATAGAACTCATTTTAGGATTTGAAAGATATCATACTCATGGAATTTCTTGTCCTACTAATCACTTGTGCTGTTTGGGTAATTCATTCCAAATAGATACAGTTGCATATCATTTATCAGTTTTAAAAGCATTCTATCTTGATGGCATCAGAGTATTCTCTTCTTCTTAACAAATAGGTAGGAAACCTTGGTAATCCTGTGCTGCAACTATTTTTTGTAACAGTTTGAGAATGAGGGTAGAAAAATAAGCCTCTGGAATATGGACTATGAGCCAGCTCTCTTGGGACAATAAATATTCAGGGCTCCAAGTACTTGCATCCATGTTCCTCATGCAAGCTGGAAAGAATCTGCAATGTACCTATGGAAATGCTGATGACAATCAGCAATAACAAGAATATTGCAATCAGTATATGAACAGGAATTCAGAAAAATTGTTTCTGGTTTGGTCTCAACTCCAATCAAACTACCAGGAATGAAGTTTTACAAGTCCTTACAGGTAAAGACAAACATGGTCAAGATGGTGCATAGAATCATGGGAATAATGGAGTATAACTTTCGAGAAAACAAAACCCTTATGTAAATTTAAAACAGCAAACACTTCATTCAGCAAAGAGCAATCTTCAAGAAACTCTTAACTTGCAAATTCATGAACAGCAACAAATATGAGAGCAAATGCTACAGGAAATTTCCACTAAAAATGCAAGGAAACTGCTGTTGCAGCAAGACCTCCCAGTATGGTCATCATATATTTTAAAATGAGGAATAAATATAACAGCACATGATAGAGGAAACAATGAAAAATTGAGCTCCCAGCTTAAATATCAAACATAACCCTCCAGAAATATCATCTACAGCTGCAAATGAAAGAAGATGCTCACATAAAAATCAGTAATGAGCAGCTACAGGCGAGATTACAAGAGAAAATCAGAACAAACACCAAATTTCCTTCATCGAATGGTGGCATAAACACGAAAATATGCCCAGATTACTTCTATAACAGCACTGGCGTATATATTCAGAAATATACCCGACTTCCATACGGAAATAGTAAAACTCTCAACAATGGCGACTCAAGCAGCAGTGAAAACTAATATAATGAACAATATTATCTGTCATATGGCGGGAATTTCAAGTGGAGGAGGTAGAAAAATAAAATCAAATGTATTATACCTCTTTTTTCATGCAATGCATAAGAACCCTCAACAATGGCGGCTCGAAATGAACAATCAGCAAGAAAGTAATCGCCAATATGACCTTCAGACATGGTGGCTGCACCAAAAACGTGCCCAGCAGGAAGGAAAAAACGCAGACCTCAAGCTGACTGGCAAACCCTAGCCACAAGTCCATTTCTCCAAGCAATTGCAAATGTGAAATGAATAAGTTTTAGGGTTAAGACATGATTTATCTTGCCCTTAATCGTTTTTTATAAACTTTTGGAGTCCAATGCATTGAGTGGGTTTTATTTCTCATTTTTTTTCCATGTCTTATACATGTCACGGGTTATGAGTTTATCTTTTTGCAAATCTTATGTAAAGTAAAAATATATAATAGTGCTCTTATAAACTATTTTATATTTTTATTAAATTTGCAAACCTTTACAAATGTGTTCCTTATATAATTCATTGTTTTACTATGTCTAGCACTTAGGATAAATGTGACATGTGTTTAAAGGAGGAGGAGGAGAAATATTAGGTGAAGACTTAGTACTTCAAATCTTTTTGAATCATGAGGAGGGATTATAGGAATTCAACTTGGGTCGGATTTGGTTTGACTAGTTATTTTTGGAGGTCTTTATGATCAGTTAGAGATTTATAAGGGCGGCTAAAAGTGAGTCATAGGTTCTATTTTGACTTAGTAGGGTTATGAGGCAGTGAGTCATCTTTTTTTATAAGATTTGACTCCTTTTTTATAGCCTTGTTTCCTGAATTCGACCCCCAAGAGATTTGTATTTAGCATTTTGAAATTGTCAGACCTAGGGGATGGAGAGAAGCAGTTTTGAAAGGAGAGAAGGCTATTGTGATTTTTTATTGTCCTTTGTATGCTCATTTTTTCTGAGTTGTATCTTTGAAGTTGATGTTCTTTGACCTTTGAAGGCATAATACAGTTAGCTTGATCTACTTTGGGACTCATTTTCTATGTGCAAGGCTGGTGATTGATGTTTATTTTTTGTGTTTTCTCAAGAACCTTTAAATTTATGTCTCATTTTTGCACCTATCTGTGTTAAGAAAATTGTTATGCATAGGTCATAAGTTGTGCAGTTTAACAAAATAATATTGATTATGGTTTATCTTTTGATATTATTCATTAAAGCCTTCTTTTGAAACACTTTATATGCAGAGATATTCATCAAAGTTGTATCTCATAGTTGATTGTATGTCCCATCATTGTGTTATTAAAATATCAAATCCTTCATCTTGTTCTGGTGCATCACCTTTTAGGTTTAAATAATCCTCCTTTTTTACTTCCTACCTTTTTTCCTCGTAAGTTCGTAGTATAGGTGGAGCATCACATAGCATCAAATAGGAACCGGCCTAGAATCCGGAGGTTCAGTCACGTACATAGTTTACCCACAAACTTGTGATTGTTCCCATGTTCACCAGAATTTCTAAGTATTTAGGTGCTTAGTTTTAGGGTGCAAATTCTAGTGTTAACAGTTATCAAGGCATCTCAGTAACATATATCATTGTAGCATTATACTAAAAAAATCCTTTGATTGATACTGATCCTGAGTAATACTTACCTGCTGCATTTGCTGTAGAATTCCCTGAGTTTTTCAAAAACTAATTTTTTATGTACCATTGCTTGATATATCATTGTAGCATCTCAGTCCCATGTATCATTGTAGCATTATACATAAAAGATTTGTTGATTGATCCTGATTCCTGAGTAATACTGATCTGCTGCATTTGGTATACCATTCCCTGAGTTTTTCGAAAACTAATTTTTTATGTACCATTTCTTAATTCATTTTACAGTTAGGGAGACCCGCTCCCCGCCCCCCCAACAGCCCCTTACAGTTAGGGAGACCACCACCCCGCCACCCCCACCCCAACCTGCTCCTCCCTCCAGTTAAAAGAAAAAGGGCCAAGGCCAAAGAGCTGACTTGACTTTTTTCGAACTAGGGTAATATTAGGATTTTAAATTCTTTTTTTATAGATTTTACCTTGAAACAATATCTTCTCTATGATTTTAAAGCACTCGAGTTATTTTTTGTTTAAATTTATACCATAGTGAGGTTTCAGGTAAGCATCTTAGATGGTAGGTCATGCTTCATAGCAAAACCACCCACTGTTTTAGTAAACATGCACTTTTTATATTAACCCTGTGCATGATGAATTGTTATAATCCATAAGTATGTTTTATGCAAACATTATATCTGACATGAAATAAACTTTTCTGTTTTTATAATCAGTACATTGTTATTTATTACTCAATTTTTTGCTGAGTTTTTCTTGACTTAAATCAAGGTAATTGAATTTTTTTTATATTTCTCCATGGCCCTGTCAGTTTTTTTAAATAGAATGTTATGATGCCATATACTGCAGTGTTCAGGCTCTGTAATTGTTGTGTTCCATCTCTATCTGCAGATATCCAACTTTGCCAAATAGATACTTATTTTCTATTCCTATGAGGCAATTGGCACATCCAGAAGGGGCACTTGTGGCTCTCTGGGTAACAAATAGAGAGAAATTGCGAACATTTGTTGAGAAGGATCTTTTTCCTGCATGGGGAGTCACGTATGCTGCTACTTTGTTTTGGTTGAAGGTTGTGTATATTCATAATAGCTCCTGTGATTTGCACACCATCTGCACAGATGAATGCTGATTTGCTTAGGAACTTAAGATAAATGAAGTGAAATCCTGTTGTTTCTTGTAACTCTTTGAATTCATGGATCTGTCTTAATAGGTGAGAGAAGATGGGCACATGATCAGTGAGTTGGATCTGACTCACCATAAGCCTTACGAATGCATTCTTGTTGGTTATATTCATAGGCAGGTCAGAAGGTGAAACTTGAAATGAGGCTATGGCAATTTTTTCTAATAGATGTTTTCAATCACTATTTTGATAAACTAAGTTTTACACAAGCGTTCATTGCCACCTCCACAAGTCAAGTAAAAGTGATTGGATTGTCTTTGAGAAAATCTTTAGTAGTTTTTGAGTTTTAGAAAATGCAGTTTTTCTCATGGCTCAATTTTAGGCATTTTATTTTGTTGACAATCTAACATACATGTTTTTATCACAGGAAAGTGATGTGAGCCACAAACTGATTGCAAAGATGCCTCCGGAGAAGCTTGTTGCAATTAGTGTTCCTGGTGACCACTCAAGAAAGCCACCAATAGGAAGTATCCATTTTTCACAGGGATACGCTTTGCTTGATTTTGTTGCTCTAAAAATTTTCATTACATAACTAATTCTAAGTTTTTCCCTCAGAAAAACAAAGGGAACAAATTATGGTAGCTAAGATACATGATCCTTCTCTCTTAAATGCATACAAGTCCAAATCTCATGTTTTCCTTCACTTGAACATAGACTTGCTTTTGGACTATGTACCAGGACCCAAACCTGTTAGGAGTCTAGAACTTTTTGCGAGGGAGTTATCTGCTGGATGGACTTCATGGGGGAATGAACCTCTTTTTTTTCAACATTCGAGATATTTCTTGGAATCAAGGCTGTAGAGCATTGAATGGTGATTTTATCTTTATCCCTGCAGTAAGCACAGCAGAAGAATTTGTTATATATAGCCCAAGCTGAACATATCTTCATTTGCAAGACGAGAACATGGAAAATGATATCACAGAATTATCAGGAACTTGTGAAACACAAGTGCTTGTGTATAGATGGGTCATTGTTCATGAAGTCAGACACTTGTTTTGTTCAACTTCTAATTTTTTTATCAAATTATGTAACAGTGAAAGAGCCAACAATATAATTAAAATCATGATACTTTCCCTCCATAATATATATAAATTGTCAAATTGGAAAGCAATTAACGACAATAAAAGATATGATAGTTTAACGGTGCTTCTGAATGTAAATTGTGTCGAGATTTTTACTATCAACATATCAGATGACAGTGTGATCCATCATCAGGAAGAGGATAATACTAATGACAGATTGCAAACTCTCTCCATAAGGAAGGTAAAGGCAGTGGGATTAATAACTAAGATTAAAAGAGGGAGGATCATAAGGAGTCCAAAGATAAGAAAATACAATGAAAAAATAATTATGAAACCCACAGTAATGGTATATCTTGAAAAACAATATTAAGGTCACTCTAAATTTAAGACTTTCTCAATAGTGTCGATGATTTTGTGATCATATATAATATAATTCCATAGATTATTGTGATGATGGATGGAACCAAGGGCTTAAATTTGGGGACGATGAGGAGACGATTGGCGGATAGTGGTGCTAGTATACATATGATTTTTGGAAACAATTTTATAAAATTATTTATAAAAAATAACAAACGAAGGTTTCACAAATTAGTGAACTTAAAAACTACTAAACATTGAGGTCTGAATTGAACAATAACAATTTTATAATGAACAATGAAAATGTCGAATTCAAAATTTATATTATATTCAAACTTTCACAATAAGGATCACAAGTATAATGATATTACAAATGTTCAAATAAAAAAGTGGAATAAAGTAAGACCTCTAGTTATCCCAAAACTAATCATCACTAGAATTAGTAGACTCCACATGGTCGAGCTTTTCAACATTGATACCAACTTTGTTCGTGTAATTGTAGCATCCTCATCAATCTATGTTGGCTCATTGGGCTCCTTAACCTTTCCAAGCCAAGCTATGTGAGAACAACATATAATGAAAGTAATGCGTGACACGTTTAATAAGTTCAAAACAAATTTAGACCAACAATTGGAGGATGGCCTTTACAAGATAGGAAGACTATATGTGGATATTCATAAGCATAAACTATACTATTATTTACAATATTGTGTACCATGTACTAAACATATAGTTTATTAGCAGGATCTTAATTCAACTCATATTTAACCTATGATATTCTGTCGAATTCATTTTCAAGCAGATAACTTGACAAGTAAATATCTATTTTTCTATGGTATATTCATAATTCAATGGCCTAGAGAAGGCTAATATGGTTTCTAGCTAAGTAGTTGATCTTGGTTCTGGTTTGAATTTGTGTTTGCATTTGCATTTAGATTTCAAGGGTTGGCAAAAAAAATAATTGTGTAGATATTGTGTGCACGCGCGTGTGTGCATGCATGCATGCACATGTATGTGCGCGTATTTTGCACATGCATGAGTATATTTGTAGATTCATACATGTAATGCGCCCATGTTCATTCATCATTGGTTCAAATATTCAAACATATACTAATGACAGATCTGTAGGTGGAAATAAAATGTCTTGATCAAACAATATGTCATGAGGTCAAGGATAATGTTAAGGAAAAATTAGAACATATATTGGACAATGACCTTATTGACTAAAAAAGAAAAAATATTAGATGTTGGTTTTTGTAAAGATGACAAAGAAGTTGTTATTGCCTTTGATAAACGACAAGCAAATGGAAGCTATGTGTCAAAATTTAATAGAGTTGAAGAGCCCAAGAAAAATAAGTTAAAGATTGATAAAAGAATGAAAAACCTTTAGTTGTTCATTATGATCAACAAACATAGAATCCAATAATGAAGACAAATGATTGGAATAAGATGCAAAAGATTTCTAGCCCTAAGAAGAAGATTCCTCAACTAAAGCAAATGAATTTGAATATGTGCAAAACATATACCAAGGTTTCTACCCAGTTAGAAACAAAATCTAGTGCCAAAGTAGAAGTTGACAAAGTTTAGCTAGAGATGGAAAAAATGAAACTACAAAAAAAGATGAAAAATATTTGTCCATTGCTAGGATGGGTGACCTCCTGGGAAGTCTTAGTGTTTCACCTCTATGAGCATCACCTAGATCCAATGAGTGCGAAGTGTTCCATTTATTCTCATGAAAGATGGATTCGTTTGAATTGCTACTCATGAAAAATGGGTCAATGAGTTGACTCAAAAACTACATATTTAAATCTTGATAGCAATATCACAATTTGACTTGCTATGGAAAATATCTCCTACTTTTCAATTATATGTACAATATTAATTGGATTGCAAAATTAATATAGATTAAATACACAAATTCTTATGAAATTCTTTTATTTAAAGAAAAATATAAGAATAAAAAGGAAAATTATTTCTTTTATATAAAAGAACTCTCTATGTGCTAGAATTTCTCTCAATCTCATTTCAAAATAAATAAATAAATTCTCATACCTTTTCCATTTCAAAATATTCTTTAGCTATTATTATTTTCACACAGTAGAGAATTTAATGTCAAAAGAATGGATTCATCTCTCTCTCTCTCTCTCTCTCTCTCACACACACACACACACACACACACACACACCCACCCACGCATACACACACAAGAAATGACTTACATATTTAGGACATTAGCATTGAAAGGAAAATACTTGTGACTCAAAATTTTATATATATTCAATGTAAGAATATTATAAAGCTAGAGGGGTATGAATAAGATACGAGAAAAAATATGAGATAAGGAGGCACTTTTGTGGGGAATTTTTTGTTTTTGGCTTTTGTTTCTAGTGAGAACATTTATATGGTGGGTAAAGGGAAGGGGGAATTACCTTTTGTAATTCATGTATTCTTTGGTTTGTGGAATAGTAGAAATCGAGATTTCTACAAATCTTGAATCAACCAAATCAAGAATTTGCAATTTTTCAAAATGTATTTTGGAGTTTTAGTAGGATAGTTTGGTTGACATGGAAGATGAATGGGAAGATCCTTTTTCCTTCAGAATAGAAGATGGAAGGTAAAATATGATAAACTTAGTTTTTTTTGCTTTTATTGTCATGGATTTGATACAATCTTATGGTTGAATCTCTGGTGCATAAATGTGTTTCTTTAAGTGTAATTACTACAAACTCAAGATTCTCACTTGCCTTGCTCTACTTCTAGAACATTTAATACCATTGAGTGCCCATTCACTGACTAGTCATGACCATTTTGAAAGAAAAATTGAAGACATATACCACCCCTTCAGCACCCAAATCAAAATTCAAACCTGCTCACTATCTTTCTAAGTTATTGACCCATTTGGAAGTTTTTTTGTATTCATAAAAGCTCCTAAGTAATGGAGTCCCTGTAGGTACGTTTAATAGCTTTGACCATGTACATTATGTCTTTTATATGTTGCTTGGAATAAATGATTTTCACAACCATCCGTTACTTATGAACATAAACACCACCAATGATTCAGCTTAAATATCATGCTTCAGTAGTCAATAATGCATTTTCCCTCACCTACGTCATGGCAGCAGACATACTTCAAAAAATAATAAAATGTTATGTTTTGCACTCCTTAAAAAGGTAGAACCCAAATATAATTATTCAATTCTAGGTCTGTAGAGGGAAGATTGGCAACCCGATTTTGAGGCAAAATTACAATTCTGAAATTCTAATTGCATTTTTTCTTTTTGACACAAACACAATTTTTTTTCAAATCTAGAATATGCAAATGTCAATTCCAATCTACATCCATGAACCAAACAGACCCTAATATAATTTCTTATGAATGAATCTTTGAAGAATACATTAAATAAAAGATGGAAAATTTTGATTGTCTAGTAAAATTTTTTCAATGCAAAAGAATAGATGTCCTAAATTTCTTTTTTATTTTCGTTTTATAGTATTAAATACTTTTTTTAGAAAGATCTTTTGTTGAGAAGGAAAAACTTATTTTAATAGAGTAAAAAATTCTTAAAATAAAATAAAATAAAGTAAAAGGTTGATTTTTTTTAATATAATGTACATCCTACAAACTATAACCAATTAATTATTTTATCTCCATTTAAAATAAATGGAATATAATTTTTCTATTTTTAAAATTAATTAAAATATTTATATTAGAAAGTATTATATGCTTTTTTTTCTAAATTTTGTACGTGTCAAAATTACACCTTATGTTCTAACTTTAATTATGGAAGATTATTGTGTTTTAATGTTAGAAATTATTGGTTTGAACTTAGGGAGAATCAATTATATTTAAATGATGAAAATGTAATTTTTTTCTTATTATTTTTTTCTTTAGGTAGTTATGCTATAATTAAATAATCATTGTGGTCTTAGAACATTTTACATGTGTTATATTTTGAGTAAATATGAAAAAAGTATAATTAGTTAAATAGAGATTTTCAATGGGTTTTGATATAAAAATATATTTGTTGATAGATAAAAAAAAATCATTTAAATAATCTATAAAAAATGATCATGGAACCTTTTTATACAACTTTGATACTCATCAAGTTAGTTAATCAAAGAATTTATACATTGGGAAAGTATTAAAGCTTTAAATTGTACCATATATTTATTTTCTAAGAATTCAATGTGATTGAGTAGAAAAATATAATTATTATATTCTTACTTAAAATCAGTTATAAAGTGAATAATGATTATCTATAAAATTACATAAATATTATAAATATTTAAAAAAGATATTATGTAATTCCTTTTATATATACGTAGAAGGATATTCCTTAATTTAAAACAAAAAATAATCTAGAAGAGATTCCTTAATTGTATGTAAAACTTGTTTTACAGTAGAGATTCCTTAATAATAGGAAAAAGATATTTTCTTGAGATCCATAATTATGGGAGAAAATATATCTCTCTCATCTATCTATCAATAGAAGACAATCTTGTTCATAAGATATTTTCACTACTGATGGCTAGTTACTGTTGTTCATTTTTCACACATGTTTAAATGAAGGAAAATACATGCTTATTACTTTCAAGTAATTTTCAGAAAATGCATCAAAGAAAAGTATTTTATTCATCTTGAAATAATGTTCAATATTTGAATGATGGAGCAAATCATGATAGAAATTAAATGCTGAAAGTAAATTTCTCCCACACATCTGACTATGAGAGTAGTCTCTACGTGCTGACATAAATCTATACCCTACTAAAATCAACAACTGAATAGAAGAGTAAAAGGAGAAAGGTTCATGGGCACCAGTCATTTCCTGTAATGACTGGTGATGTGGCATCCAACTACATCCATCCTCTCGCTGCTCTAGACATCGCTCGTTCCGTGCTTCCAATTCCTGTATTCACAAAGAAGAGAATGGGTTAGATCCAATGGATCTAAGCAATGTTGATGACTCACTCAATCTTGCATTTACCATCCTACATGCTATTCATCTCAATAAGATATAGACATATATAGTATATAGAGAGATCGATAATAGAAAAATAAAGTATTAAAGGGACAATTCATCTTTGTTTTGAAACCTTTTACTTTAAAAGCTAGTGAAAATAGAATAGATCGGTAGATAGAGATTGATATGCAGATCAATAGCAAAAAAATAAAAGTATAAAGGAACAAACTAGTTTTAGTTTTTGAAACCTTTTACTTTGAGCAAGCAGTAAAGCATATGAAATCAAACAATCGATTGAACAAAAACAAAAGAGATGCGTACAAAGAACAGGCAAAGTCCAACATGAAGGAGATATAGCTACATTCCAAAAGTTTAATGGAAATATCAAGCATATTTACAACTTTCAGCAATAAAAGTAGAAGCTAATACAGAGAAAATCATATTCAAGTCAAAGATACAAATCAAGTTAGCATAACATTACACGAATGTTGTAATCCAGGTATCAGAAGCAAAGAACAGTTGCAGAGATCAGTGTATGTTATGACTTTTGGTAAAGAATCACTTCTACAACGGTTCTTTGGCAAACATCAAATAAAGATTTCATATATAGCGAAAAGACAAAACATCGATTCTGATACAACAGTAAATGTGATCCCATGACAACTTCAAGCAAAGAGCCAGTGACAGAGAGATCTGGTATTAGAGTTATTTTTAGCAAGGTAATCAAACTAATTGTTTATATCAGTTCTTGCAAATATCTGGGAATGATTAACATACATCAGATCATTGAAATGACAAAACAAAAACAATGCCTATATATATGATACTTCTAGCTAAAGCAAATGGTGAAAGGAGAATAAGGGTTAGCATGCAAACAGAGAAGCCTTACAAAAGCATGGCACATATTTGAGGAAGAGATAAATCTATACTAGCAGCCTGCTGCAATAAGAAGTTATCATGTATTTTCTTTTCATAGCCTTCCAAAGATCACAGATCTAAGTCTAGATTCATAAATGGAGGTATTAATATAGATCAAACCCTATGGATAAAAGTAGCACAACATGTAGCCACGATAATGGAGTGCAATATTTTCAAGCAAAATCCTCATAATAAGACACCGATCTGAGCTATATATGGTGTCTTTCAGCATTAAAAAGTTCCAGCAAAAGGATAAAAAAACAAGCAGAAGAACTTCAAAAGAAACCACAGATCTGAGTCCAAGTTCGTAAATGGAGGTCTCAACAGATCGGAAGGGATCACGGCATCCAAAATTCAAACCCAAGGAGAGTAGATATAAACAGAGATCAATTTTTAATGACTTTCAACAAGGAGTTACTATTGTCAAGAATAGTTTTGCAAATATCTCTTTGAAAATTTCACGTATAGCAGAATGGAAACTTATTTATAGCTTTAACAAAAGCTATATGAAAAGTCAAAATAGAGAAAAGGTCTCTACCTTCATACCAGCGTAAAAACATGAGAATCCAGCTAAGGAAAAGAACTCCATGACAGCTGGATGTAAAATTTCCAAAGAAAAACCACAGATCTGGGGTGGTTTTTATTTAATATTTTTTCTAGTTCTAAAAACCCACATGGCCAGCAAGCTCACAAATGTAGCACAGAAAGAGAAGAATGACAAATATATTTTTAGAAAACAATGGCTAAAACAACCAGTCAGCCTAATGTTGAATCATGATGTAACAAGGAAAATGGAGAATATATTGTCACTTACAGCAGAGAAAAACAAGAACCACGTCTTTTCTATAGAAGAAGATGCCATTTTCAGTTTGCTCTCAGAGTTCATGGCTAGTTGTAACAGCATGGAAAATAAAGGCAAACCTAATGGTGGACACCTGGCAAGTAATGAGAAGCCCGTAATCAAAAAATGCAGACCCAACTTTGAACGACTACAGAACACCAGTCAGTAGCCAAAGAAACAGCACATTTTCACACTCGTAGTCATAGATAAGCCATAAACAAGAACACCAGGGAAGCTACACCAAAAATGGCGTCCAAACAACAAGAGAAATAGCAGATCTGAGCTTTAGTCGGATAGGGTTTCACAATAACCCTATTTTGGTGCTTGCAAAGTTTCACAACTCCAAATGACAACATAATACTCTCAAATCTGTCTTTTTATGAATCCCTTAATTCCATTTGAGAAAATTTTGGGTCCATTGCATATTAAAGAAGTTGGATATTTTAGTAATGCATGGTTTTGTCATAACACATAATGAATAATGTTTTTATTTTTATTTTTATTTTTAATTGCATTCACATGCACATTCAAAAAAAATATCATTATCCTTTAGTTGATGAATTATAATCAATTTAAAGATAATAATAATTTTTGAATGCAATTAAAATAATAATAATAATAATAATAATAATAATGCAAGTAAAAGGGAAAGACTACTTTATTTATTTTCTTAATTGCATAAGTATTAAAAAATTGTAATTATTATTTTTATAATTGATGTTCTATAAAATCAATTATTAAAATAATAATATTCATGCAATTAAGGAAATAAATAATAAAGTCTAAAGGTCAAAGCGAGTTCAAGAAGGAGTTGGCATTTTGCAAATGCAAAAATTCAAGGGGACAGCTTTAGTTAATATTTTTAGAGGCCCAGTTCAGACTGAAGACTTCAGAGTGCATTATGGAGTTATTTATGGCATTTTTGAAGACTTTTGTACACTTTTCTTATGCATGGTTGGTGGAACTTCAGTTCGGGATATTTTGAACATGTTTTTGAAGTTTTCAGAGGTTCTTAATAATGAGTTAACTCATTATTTCGACCCAATTCTCCTGCTTTGAGACAGTTGTATTGTTGATATATACTCCTCTGATTTTTGAGGAAGGGGTTCATATTTTGAGGGAGGATGCTTATGTGATTTCATCCTTAGTGCCTTTTTCTCCATTATTCTGATCCATTATGCAGATGTATTATTTTTTGGGCTTTTGATGGAAATAAAGTTTTTCATTGGAACCAGTTTTGGAGTTGACAGATTTAGTTGTGTGAGTTAAGGTGATTGATGTTATTCAAATTGTGTTTTAATAATAGGCCTTTCTGAATGATGTCTTATCTTGTACCTTCTTTATGTAAATAGTTGTTCATAGGTTTTGAGTTGTGTTTTCATTATTGATGTATTCGATTGTGATCAAATTCCTTTCGTATATTTTCAAAAGTTCATAAACCTTCTCTTAAATTATTGATATGAATTAGTAGATCTTCAAACAAGGTTTCTTGTGATTGTCTTTTCAAAACTTTCATTGTGTCTCAGGTATAGCAGTAATCTGTGTTATCAATCTTGGTGTATCACCTTTTTTTTTTTTTAGTTTTATGTGTTTAGGTTGTCTTTTTACCCTTTTCCATCTGAAAGTTTTTCACTTCTCCATTAGTACAAGTAAGGTCTAAGATATGTCATACAGGAATCGGCCTAGAATCCGAAGGTTCAGCCAAGTTATAAGTTACCCACAACTTTTGGCTAATTCCATGTTTCTCCAAAATCATTACGAGTTTTAGGACTTAAGGCAAATTTTCAGGGTGCAGATTTTGGAGATAACAGTTTTTGGCATGCTCGGTGGGACACTTGCCTTTTTTTTAAGGAAGTTGCTGCTATTTTTGATGTGCAAACAACAGGGTCATAATTTTTTTTGCATATCTGGCAACTCTGTGGGAAAGAAATGTACATATCAATTCTGTTAATGAGAAAGGTACAAACTAGAAGCTCAAATACATTTGAATATTTAAAGCTTGAAACACCTAAAAGGCATGGGAGAACCCTTGCTAGGACAAAGCCAACAAAGAGAAATCATAAATCAGCACAGGGTACTCGAGTTTATCAAAGAAAAACTCGTAGCACGTTTTCAGTAAGTCCCAATTGGAGAACCGAGCCTTTGGAATCAAAATTTTCTACTTTTTTTGTAGATACAATAGCAAGCTCAAGTTTGGTTGCAAATTTATTTTCTGGACCAGCTGTAGCATTACTACATCAACAACAGATAAGTTATCAGCTACCAGTAATGGCACAGCCAAGACATTTTGCTTTTGTTCCCTTTAATCAATGAAGTCCTTTAAATCTCCAGCAGCATAATGACATCCCGTTAGCAGCTTTGAAAGGAGTGCCATATTTTACCGGAGAAAGCCAAACTATAGCATTTGAGCATGTTAGGGATATAGCAACTTTATGCAATGTTCATCATGTGACACAAGAAAATGTAGCAATCAGGTTACTGGCTGCCTCATTCAAGGGGAAAGCGTTGGAATGGTTCAAAAGTTTACCAGTGGCTTCGATAGGCACATGGGATGAATTGGGTGATGCATTCACCAAATTTTTCGAAGACAAATCTGATCATTTGTCATTGGTAGAATAGCTAACAACCATAAAGAGGGCTCCACAAGAACAAATGACTAATTTCAATACACGTTTTCAGAAGACGTGGGAGAGGATACTTGCTGCTGTTAGACCAAGTGCTGATCATGCATTTTTGTACTATCTTAAGAGTTTGAATAGCGAAATTTCTGTCATGATCAATGTCTTATTATGATCATGATATACAACCAAATATACCTTTGCAAATGCCATCTTTCAACCCATTACCAGTCATTTCCAGCCAAGAGATAGCTATTGCAGGACCTTCTCAGGAGTTGCAAGAGATTAAACAAGGTCAGCAAAAGATTGAGAGCTTAATGCAAACTTTTGGAAATGAATTGGTTAATCCAAAAAAATAGTAGTTTCAGCCAAGGCAACCTTTCCAATCACAAAATTTCGCTGCAAATCAAGGTTACCAGCAACAAAACAATTAGGGATATCAACCACAAAACCAAGGACAGGCCCAAAATAGGAAAAATTTTCAAAGGTACAATGTTGGAAATAAGCAGAACATAAATTAGAGACCATATAGGCCTTATAATCCAACACCCTTAAATGCTGCAAATCTGGTAAGAGATATGGTACCTGTACCAATGCAAAATAATATGGCTACTGAATATGAGTGGTGTTTTCCATGTAATCAACCCCATAGTCAAGCTACCTGTTCAAATGGTGTTATTCATCAAGCTTTGGTGGTACAAAACGCTACATGTATGCAACATGCACTTGAGGCTGAAATGGAGCAACAACAAGATGTACCCCCTATGGATGCTTCATTCCTAAATTTGCAGGTAGATGAATTTTGTGGTATGAATAGTCACTAATACATTTGGCATCGATTTGCAATGGCTAAGTGTCGCAATTACGACGGTAATGTGTCACCACAGCGACAGTAATAGACGTCGTTGTTTTTAGTCGCAAATTACAACGTCTATCCTTTGCCATCGCAATTTCGACACCTGTCCGTCACAATAAAACTACTTTATTCCAACACGAATCCCGTCGCAATGCATGCGATGTACGTCGCAATTTTGACGTCCGCCCCAAGCATTGCGACGAGGTCGCATCGGCATCTAGCCACAGGGTCGTTGTGGCGGCAGCCATCCCATTACTTTCCTGGATGTCACAATTGCAACGTCCTCAAAAAATTGCGACGGGGATGCAACGATACCTGGCAGCAGGCTCGCTATGGCGACAACGCCGTCGACTATCGCAATTCTTGCACAGATGTCGCAATTGCGACATCCATGTAAGAATTGCGATGGTGACGCTATGTTTGCGACGCACATTCTGTCACAATGGTCAAGCGGACGTTGCAATTGCGATGTCAGTGGCAAGCGCTGTGGTGGCGACGCCAACTATCGTCATCACACAATGACCTCGCCGCAAGCATATTCAGCCTGCTGCGCCTTCATCCATGTATTTTTGGTACTTTTGGCTGGAAATACATTTAGTTTCTTGACTATATTTCTACAACCTATGTGGATGCATAGCTTTTACACATGACCCATTCATTTCCCTTCCCTTATAGAGCAAAGTACCATTTTTGCCTCCCTGCCAAAAGGATTATATAAAAAATCATTAGGACTAAAAGCAATTTTCTCAAAAACAAACATATACACTGCAACATTAATATAAAAAATAAGCACCTGAAATAAGGAACCATCTTCCAGGGATAGGAGCTTAGCAGCCTCACTCTCATTATCTATAGAATTGTGGACCACACTACCATTCTCTAAATGCTCACCATCTACAAGTTTACCATTTGAATCATTTTTTGGAAGTTTAGTAGCATGATGCTGAGTAATAATACCTGTCAAACCATTTGTAGAATGTTTGACATTCTCATGATTTGTTACCATTAATTTTTGAACAAGCTTCATAATTTCTACCAATATAGTTCTCATTATCATTGCTCACATCATAGTTCTGAGAATTTCTAACAACCATAATATTAAAATTACCCACAGAATCAGTTTCCTTTATTTCAGATTCTTGCTTCTTAACATTATTATTAGACCCATTCGATGTGCATCCATTACTTATGGTATGACTTGATTAGAAGACATTATTTGTTTGAATACCATTGGTTCTTGGAGGCACCATTTGTAATGTAGCATCATGATCTACTGATGATCTAGATTTACTGCATGACTGGCCAGAACTTGTGTTCTTTTCTAGACTTTCTGAAATGAAATTGACATTTGACAAATTTTCTACCTGTTGGGATATCTTGTTTACACCTGCAACACTAAAAGAGATTGTTGTCATTTGGAAAGAATGCATATTTTCTGTCACCTGGGGGGCATATGAATCTTGTAAGTGGTTTTCCTTTGGATGTCCAATGTTCAATGACACCCTCTTCTTTAGTTTAGAGCCATTATACTGAGATTCAGACCCACCTGCTGTTTGAATGCTAGTTTTCTTATCTCGTATATAGAATAACATGTAAGCTTTTTGGGAAAGCACACTTTTCTCACTGACTGAATAGACCTAGAGTACAAAATGTCATAAGAATAACTTCAATCAGTCTAAGCAACTTTAGTATAATTAGTGTTACCGTATAAAGAAAAGGTTCTACATAAAATTGTAGTTCTTTTGTGTATTCTGTTATACACAAATTATAATGAGCTTGCTCCACAAAATTAAACATGTCTTCACAACTGTAGCAAATGTATACCTGATTATCATCTAAAGCATGCCAGATGCCTATGGATGAACAAATAAAGCAGAAATAATGACCAGAATGTGTGCTCCAGCCATCATGAACAAAAACACCATAAAGAGTGTTCTTAAAATTTCCCCCCAGTGATTGATCAATAGACAGAGAAACTAGAATATCTTTCAAATGTGCAAAATTTATTAAAACACCAGTAGATATTACAAAAACTATATTATTAGATTCCACTGAAAATGTGATCCACTGGCAAATAATATTGTAAGGGCTACTTACATGTGAACTGCTAACAAATGGTTTGAGATCTAACGTACAACCAAAGTCTACTTTTTTGTCAATTTTTCGTCCAGATCCAACTACACTGAAGCGCTTGAGATGAATTGCAAGAACATGTGGTGCATTATCAATTTTGAGTTGTTCTAGAGCCTTCACTTTTACTTTTCATCGTTCACATTGATCTCTTTTCACACCCCCATCTAACTGCTCCACTGCCGTGTAATGGGATAATGCTTTCAACAAGGAATCTGCTCGAATGATCTCTAGGCTCAAATCTAAGAAAGGATCAAATTTATTTGAGCAATAAGAACATTGTGTGCACTTCACCTACAAGCCAGGTTGAAGCAATTGTTAATGAATAAAATACTTTTCTAAGACTATAACCTAGAGTTCCCAGCATAAAAATAATTTTGAAAGGTTTAAGTGACTCAAAAAAGCAGAAATAATGACCAGAATGTGTGCTCCAGCCATCATGAACAAGAGCACCATAAAGAGTGTACTTAAAATTACCCTCCTATGATTGATCAATAGACAGAGAAACTAGAATATCATTCAAATGTGCAAAATTTATTATAAAACCAATAGATATTACAAAAACTATATTATTAGATTCCACTGAAAATGTGATCCACTGGCAAATAATATTGTAAGGGTTACTTACATGTGAATTGCTAACAAATGGTTTGAGATCCAACATACAACCAAAGTCTACTTTTTTGTCAATTTTTCCTCCAGATCCAACTACACTTAAGCGCTTGAGATGAATTGCAAGAACATGTGGTGCTTTAACAATTTTGAGTTGTTCTAGAGCCTTCACTTTTACTTTGCATCATTCACATTGATATCTTTTCACACCCCCATCTAACTACTCCACTATCGTGTAATGGGATAATGCTTTCAATAAGGAATCTACTCGAATGATCTCTAGGCTCAAATCTAAGAAAGGATCAAATTTATTTGAGCAATAAGAACATTGTGTGCACTTCACCTACAAGCCAAATTGAAGCAATTGTTAATGAATAAAATACTTTTCTAAGACTATAACCTAGAGTTCCCGACATAAAAGTAATTTTGAAAGGTTTAAGTGACTCAAAAAAGTAGAAATAATGACCAGAATGTGTGCTCAGACCATCATGAACAAGAACACCATAATCAATCATTTTCTAACATCTTTTTATTTTGTTTATCACGTAGTGCATCATTCTATTTGTGGATGATTCTGATTGGTGAAAACAAAGTGAATATTGTTACCAGTCACAAAAATTGTTTCCAGTGTTGAACTAGAATATACAACAAACTCTGTGACTTGACTTCTATCAGTATATAAAGCTTTCACAAAGCTTCCTCTTATCATATGTAATATGTTAGGATACAGAGCAATCCAGATTAATCATTTAAGAAACAAAATGGCTAAAGAGATGAAATTCAATTGCTTCAAAAATTTAGCTAGGCATATAACAAATGTAATGTTGTAATACAGAATTGAGCCAGCCTGTCATAATGAAAAAAGAATGGGCAAATAATATAAGCGTGTAATTCTCAAAAAAAAGTGTGATTTCTAGGATATTTCAATAGCCTTTTACTAATTTTAATAAGTACACGCATAAAACTAAAATTATAAAAACAAAAATATGTTACTTCAACCTAAGAAATGAAATTAACCTGGCGTCTGAGTAAATAATTGTTTAGCAAATGTATAAAAATGTAATTCTACATCATGCATCTTATTCTGTAGAAGATCAATATCTCATATTCTAGTGTTGATGGATAGACTTACAACATTCACTAAATCATGCCTAAATTTCATAAATAAATAATCAGCAAAGTCTATTTCCCCTCCATGAATTTTTTTGACCTAGAACTTTTGATAGATCTGGGTAATGAAAATCTAGAAAAAATAAATGTTGTTTCACATGTAAAAATGAATGCTTAGTGTTCTTTTAATAAATTAATATCTTCCATGACCTATATTTACATAGTTTGATATCTTAAAAATGTGGCTAACTTTCGTGACTAAAAAACTATATGGACCATATTCATTGTAAACACTACTTTAAATCAATCAAGAGTAGTGCTCCTCACTATAATTCTATTTCTTTTGAACATACCATTTTATATTAAAATAGAAAGCAATAACATGGTATTTAGAATTGGTTGATGGCCTATACATATCATTAAATTCTAAATTCCTACTACACATTCTCATCTTTATTGCATGATGTCTACCCTACGAAGATATAACTTATTTGACATTTGATAAAATGATGACGGCGAATGAAATACAATAAGAAAAAATTAAGATTTCTTTAAAAATGAGAAAATTCAATGAAAACCTATACCTAGTAAATTTAGATTAGTCAAAAGTTAGCTTCAAAAAGCATGATAGTTGGCCCAAATAAAACATATATAACAGATGATGAGCAGGCTTACCCTTCCAAAATTTTCTCCATTTCTTGGATTCGCTTCTCAAAGGAAAAGAGAGACTCCCGTGCACCAACTAAATTATCAATACTAGACCTTAGAACCTCAAAATCATGCCTAACTTTGCAGAGCTCTTGCTCATTTTCTGTTGCACGTTGTCTTTGTCTTGATGTTTCCTGTTCCATATCTTCAAGCTTCTGCTGCATTTCCTTGAGGACACCACTAGTACCCCTAGAAACCTTCTCCATTTCTTCTACTCATGCCCACATGCTCTCAATCTGCAGTGCCTTTCGCTTTACTTGATCCTAACTAGCAGAAGCTTTTTGCTTATCTAAAAGCTGAGATGTTCAAGGAGATAAAGTGGGAAAGATAGAGAGGAATAGATAAAGAGATATGGAGGAATAAGGAGAAGGGGTGATAAAGAGATATATAGATGGTGAATGAGAGAGAAAGATATAAGGAGATATAGAAAGAGGGTGATAGGGATAGAGGGATAAATAGGTTATAAAATAAGTAGAGAGAGCTAAAGCAGAGATGGAGATAGGGAGAGGTAGCAAGAGGAAGATAGAAATCATGAGATATGCTCCTAAATTTTCCAATTAGAGTCCTTTCTCATTGGACAAATAAGGAAGATATTCGTAATGGTGCCTAGTAATCATGTATTACATACATACATGCAAAACAGAGAACAATGTATTTTTTCTATTTGATTTTCTACCTCTTTAGTGTACCCATTGCACATCAATGTAGTATTGCTAGTTTTTTATTCATGTTATGCATGGAAAAAGCATACAGTAAGGGTCACATCAAAGTTTTCATTGGTAAGGAGAAACCCAACAAATTACCCACCATATTACATGGGCCTAAGGAAAGCTTTATGCTTGACCAAAGGCAAGGCACCTGCAACTAAAAGTCAGGATGATCGAATTGGAGTGAACAATGACTTTATAGAAAGCACTTTGAAAACTTGTTAAGAAAATCTATCAACCTGCAATAAGATTGTATTAAAACTAGAAGTATACAGGTCCATATTATTAAAACTTAAAATACCTGTAAGTATTAAGTGTTCAAAAAAGCACACACCGGACACCTCTTGGAATGTTTAGGGCCTCCATAACCTTTGCTACAATAAGAAAGAAATCCAAATAATATTAAATCTTTTCTGAAACTCCAATTCACAAGGATGTATAGTTATGTTCTAATAATCAAATACTAACAGTAAAAAACACAAAGCTGAAATGGATATGTCACTAGTTTTTCTCCATTCATTCAGAAAACAAGCTTGATACTAAAATGTAAGTGTTTTCTCTTTAAATTATATCATGCTGATCACAAATACTAATCATAGATTAGTTATCCAAAAGGGTGCAATAATGAAAGAGGAGCCAAATACTAAAAGATGCAATGAAGAGTTGCAATTCTTCAAATGATATTAAAAAGGCATCAATAACCAGTCCAAGGACATTATTCAGACAGAAGATTACTTTATATTCTATACAGACATAAGTGGTAGTAATCCACTAGACATTAGAAAGCCAGATCCCATGAGTACAACGATTAAGATTAGGAATAGTGACATATATATCACATAAGTAACAATAGTTACATTAGAAATCGCAATAGTACAGATCACCCATCATTGGGTCATCACCATTACAAATATATTATATCAGACAGAGATCAAATAAATATCCAACATCTTTACAAACCAAACAGAATCAATCATATCACATTTCAATAAGGCAGATATCAGATACAGTGAATAACTTCAGACCAGTATGGTACATATCACTTTTACATTATGATAAATCTGTAACAGTGATTACTTGGTCTTGCAAATTGCTCTACAGAAATTCTAATGATACTTATTGCAGATCAATAATCAACATTAGATCATCAGGATCTATGACATTAGGTCATTTAGTTGACTATCACTATACTTCCAACTTCAATATATATAATCCTTGTTTAGTCTTTGATATTGATTGGATTGGGAATTTTCACAAAGTCATTTCCATCATTATTGGAAGTGTTTTTGGTTATCAAAGTTTGATTGAAGATATTAGAACTACTTAAAAAGACATTTGCATATTGTTCGTCTATATTCTTTACCAAAGATCAGTTGCATCTCTCTAGCAGTGAATTAAAGAATATATCAGAAGCATGGGTGATATTACTTGTACATAACATCAAGATACATGCACAATTGCATTGATATATCTACCCCAAAAAAATATTGTTATTAATACCTAACATTTATTTGTGGAAAAATAAAGAATTGAGTATAAGTAATAATAGAAAGAAGTTTATTGTGATTTAAGATATAAGGATTTAGTCACAGACCCTTAGAAGTCATATAAGGGAACATCAAACATTAGCTCTAACCTCAAATAAGGGATTATTAACAAGCTGAAAGTTATCCTTGTTTCTGAAGTCAAATCTCTCTTCTTCCAAACTTTCCTTGTTTGATTTCTCTGGACAACATTTCAGGTCATAGGTCTCAGCTAGGTTGTCCACTTTATCATTTCTTCCTTTGTCTTTTGGTTCCTTGAAGTGTTTTGTTCCTACACCTTGATTTTTTGTTTTTTATGTTTTCATGAACATCTATCAACTTATCATTTTTTCACTTATATCAATCCAAGGTCCTACGATATATAGCTGTTGATCTATTCTTGCTTACTGTCTTGTTACCTCATCCTTAAAGGACTTCAATGCTATATGTTGAGATTTTTGACAAGGTAAATGTGAGTGAAGTTCTTGAAGCAATATTTGAATTACAATACTTAGTCTGAACAATCTCTCCTATTTAATTTTCTGCAACTTCTCTCTTTCTTGTGAAGCTATCGTCTTGGCATGCCTAGATATCATAGAGCTCTTTCAACAACTTTAGCACAATCCCTTAATTTCCCTAGTTCTTTGCTTGCCATAGTTTCATCAAAACATTTTCTCACCTACTTGTTCTTATCCTTCACTATCACATCCCTTTGTCTATCTTCCTCGAGGTGATTAGATTTGACACACAATGTATTTTTTGATTGATTGACATTAGAAATATTACTCTTCTCATGCACAAACACTGACATGCTAGTCAATGTCATGTACTTTTTAAAAGGTGAAGGATAATTTTGATCAACATCCTTATCTCCAAGCAGCTTTACATAATCTGAATGATGACCCCTAGATTCAATCCCTACTATGTCATCCTCAATGTATGAAATTGAGATGTAGTAAGAACAATCTCATAATCATCATCAATCCATGTACTCATTTCATTTTTGACAGAAGGACTTAAAAAATTAACTGCTTCTATTCCTTCCAAGTGTCAAAAACTATTTTCTCTCCTTGTATCTTGTTACCACTATTTTTGGTGGTCTATTAAGGTTAGATTCTGAAAATCTTCCTCCCATTCACTTCCTAACTTGGTTTTTTCTCGTTCTTCCTTTTTCAAGTGAGGCTTTGGTTTTTCCTCTTTCTTGGTTTAAATGTTGTGGTTGTTGTATGGAGACAAGTAGCATTGGAGTGGCAGTTAGATTTGTACTTTTTACACCACTTACCAATATTTGGCATGAGTAAATTTGTCTTGTTTGCCCAAAAGTGTTGACTCCTCAATCATAATCTATAGCATAGCTTTAATTTTAATCAAATGAATGGGAACAAGCAGTCAGAATATTTGAGAACTACCAACTGCTCTAACTCAAATGCGCCCAACTTCACACACAGGTCAGCTAGTAATGTTCTTATTGCAGTTACACCATTGAATGTAGCAATCATCATAGACATCTTTAAGATATCATTCATCCTTGACAGCTTCCAAGAAGTTCTCCAAATTGGCACAGAAATTCCTTTTGTCTAGTCCTCTCACAAATTATGGGCTCGCCACCACTTCTCAACAAGTGAAGAGACATTTAGAGGATCAATCATTTCATCAAAAAGGTCATTTGTAGATACATATGAATTGAACTAACTTGACTTATTAGCTGCTATGTCTACATATATTTACCATCAAATAATAGGAATGACTAAATTCACTTGGAATCTAGGAGAAACTCAATGACCAAAAGTTTTCCATGACAATGAAGTCAATAAAACCACCCATTTATTGTCATTGCTGTCTGCATCAGAATTCACCTCAATAAGGTATGCCTTACCCTTACCAAGAGACCTATGTCTGGTTTCCAATTTTCTTTGCAATGAAAACAAAGATTCGTTCTTCTTAACTCATTACTTGATTCTTTTCCTAACTTAGGAGATGTGACTTTAGGCTGATTAGGAGCCTTCACATTTGATTCATCATCTGATTTTTGATTCCTGAAGTTCTTATTGTATTGCTCAGAAGGAGGTGTGACTTCAACATCAAAAGCATGCTAGAAAATTGTATTGCCTTCTCTTCTATAGGCTTGAGTGCCAAGAAAGATTCTTATTTATGAACCCACGACCTAGCTAATATTTATTTGGTTCCATTGAAAATTGGTATATTATTTGTTCAAGGCATCTTTATACTCAATTAGCTGTAAGCTTTGTCTAGCTTGTCAAATCATGAAGCCTTAGATGCATAGGACAACAGTCTAAACATAGGAAAAAATAGAGAAATATTTTGTATCTTATTGAGCTTCACTTTGTTTCGAGAATAGTTTAATATTCTCTACTAAACAGGGCCAACCACGTGAAGGTGGAAGCTCATTTGGCCCCACCCCCCTCCCCCTAACATCACTCTACATTCCCCATTAACATCTAACATTCATTCATTCTTTCAACCATTAATAAAATGTAACATTCAATCAATATCACATGATAACATTCATTAACACATTAGATTCGTTAACATGCAACATTCATCAATATTCTGCATTAACAAATAATTCATGAACATTCATTTGCACATAATTAAATTCATTGAGACATAAAATTTAGTCATTATCAATTAAGGTATTTAGATGACAATCATTTCTTTTTTTTCTTTCTATTTCTTTTTTCTATGTAATCTCTAAGAGGAGCATCAGTGTCATCATCAATTCCCCCCTCATCAGTTGTTCTGTTCTCTATTCTTGTTGATCTCAAATTCCTATGCTATTGCAAAGGGGGGTCCTCTGCAATAACAAATAAAAGAGTTAAATTAAAAATAATTTATTATAATTGTTACAAGTATTTAATTATTTTAAATAACATAACTGTGGTGCTCTTTACCTGATCTGACCACATCATTTTGTCTGGACTCAATGTCAACACGGTCATGAACATTGACCCCTCGATCCTCTACAACTGCTATACAAAATGTTACGTTAATCCAAACACTAATTGCAATTACATATAAAAAAATGTAATAGCAAATGTATAGCTCCACCACTAGGATGCACATCATGCAAACCTTCGGCATCCACAGATTGCGTAGAAGGATTGTTAGGCTACATTCCAACATCCTACGCATTGTTATCATTGCTTGCTTAAAATAGATATACTCACTTTATATTGGAACTTAGCATCAAATAGACTAATTGGTAAAGTATTCAATTTGAAATAAATTTCATTTAGCTTATTTACCTGTGACTCAGATGCATCATTATTAGAACATTCCACACTGATTTCAGCTCGTAGTCATTCAGCCACGGCTCTATAGCCTTGTTGGAAGCCAATTCTCTTATCCTCTTCTGTGAGGCATCTCTTGAACTCTGAGCCCTGCATTTTTGCGTGGTATGGTGAATTTTACTTGCATTGTTTCATCAACCAATGGAGGGTAGTTAAAATATCAAAAGGAAATGGTAAATAGTTAGCAGGGTTTCCAACCCTTGTTACACCTTATTTTGGTCATGTTGGAGTTTTTTTAAACTGTCTTTGGTCTTTGGGAGTCCTAGAGGATCCAATTTCACTTTTGATTGGGTGTGTAGAATAAAGGTCAAGTGCTGCAATCTGCCCTGTCACTGGTACCAGCAAGTTTTCCTTAGACCTGATTTATTTTGGGTTGTGTTGATGTTTATTTTGGTTTCCATTTATGTTAGAGGGTTGGAGTTGTCCAAAACACTTGGTGTCAAGGTTGGGTGTATGAGGGCTTGAATGGTACAAGGGAGAAGTAACTAGTAGACAACCTTATGTGATGAGTTGGGTCCATGAATTAAAGGAGCAGACGTTGTAACAGTAGATTAGTTCCTTGTTTGAAGGTGAATCAAGCCTTGAATGTTCTTGTGGAGAACAGAGGATTGGGGTGATAACTTGAATTGCTTAGTTGTTCCAAGGTGCTAGGAGTTTGTTGGTGCTTGGTGCAGGAACACCTAGGCTAACCTCTACTAGTTAGTCAATTTTGGCTTGTACTTGACTCTAGCCAAGTCAAGAAGTTAGTGTAATTTGGTTGAGGACCTTAGAAGGTCTTGTTTTATGTTGGCTAGGTGAATTAGTCACTAAGACTAAGGTCACACAAATAGCCTTTGTTAGTTGTTATTTAAATTCTTAATGTTAGGAGTTAGGGAGATTGAGTCATTAATATGTCTTAGGCCTAAGAATGGTTAATGGTTATTAAATTAATATGATGATCATGAATGAACTTGGATCCTCAAAATATATGAGGATAAGAAGCCTATAATATATGATTAAGGAATCTATCAAAGTTGCCAAGTGTTGTAAGAATGTTGTCATAACAACATTTTGCACTTATTGCAAATATTCCATGCAACATGGATAGCCTTGGATTAATTTGATTGTGGGAGGTTATTTTCGACCAAATAGGCCCTAGAATGGTGGAGAAGACACCTAATGGAGTGATGTATTGAATCTCCAAGCATTGGTTGCATATTGTAAAAAGTTTGAGTTAATGAAGTGGCTGGAAAACTCTATTTTTGAAGTGATATTTCAGTTTTTGAAGGAATAGTCATACTTGAAGCCTCAAATGTGTTGATACAGTGGTTGAGACATGTTCTATAGTTATTTTGAAGACTTTTTCATGTTATGTGTTAAGGGTTTGGATGAAATCTTGAATATGATAAACCTAAGAGCCAAGAACCTTCCCAAATCAATAAAATGGGATGGAATATTAATGAATTCAATGTGAAGAAGGTCCCCACAATGAAGTTTGAAATTTGTGATGTTTTAGTGGATTTGGAACTTAGATCCATCTAAGTGAAAGTGAGAAAGAGAACCAAAATTAAGCTGTGGATCATCCAAGGTGGAGTTTTCAAGGTGTGACTCTTGTAGTAAAGAGTGAATAAGATTCAGTTAATGATCTAATCCTATTAGGAGATCCTATATAAGCATAGGATACTAGGAGATAAGAGAAATCTCTTGGTGGAAGTGGAAAAATAAGCCTAAGAGTTTTATCTTACACCAGTGCTTCCAAAGCGTGTTACTCTACATCATAGATTGGTGTGGAGGAACACTAAGATCCAAGTTGAGGATTAGGAGCATAGACAAGCTAGTCTATCCTAGCATTTCCCATCACAATATATAAAAAAATTGATACAATTTTTCATTTACTAATACTTACAACTCTTGCTTGACATTTTGAAAAACCACCAGAGCCCAGCTTGTGTGTCCCGTGCTTTTCTAATCTTGCCTTTGTTGCCTTTGATGTGTCAGGCAATCTATGAAAAGTTTGAAATATGTTAGATAGTATAAATATAGAGGTTAATTAGTACATAATTAGATTATCAATAGTATCACATACCTTTCTATACTCTCCACTAGTGTAATATTATTTACTTTCCATCCAAAATCAGAGCCTGCCACTCAGCCTCAGGAACATAGGGCAGACGCTCGTACCTGGGGTTATCCTGTAAATTTTTTCTGTACTGGTCCCTAATATACTTCAAACATAAACCATCTTTTTCAAGGAGCTTTTTTCTCTCGAATTCATGAGGTCCAAAGAGTTGGGTCATGCTCTCTATAAGATCATCCTTCAACAGTTTGCGTTGGTTATTCAACCTTTTAAGTAAAAAAAAACATGTTAGACTCATAAATGAAGTGAAGCTACCTTTAATATAGTTCAAGAAATGGATGAAAAGGAAAACTATTATAGCAATGATATGAAATCAAAATAGTGGTTTGAGGTTTTAGTTAGGATATGATGTTCCACCAGGTACACAGGGTGGGCCTGAATATTCGCAAACACTCATTGTAGACACCTAAAAATCCTTTAGAAAATAAAGTATTTTTATTTTTTGAAAAAATCCCTGATGACATCATCATTTATTAATTAATTATTTAATTAATTAATTAATTAATTTT
The DNA here is from genome assembly GCA_028749045.1 of Cupressus sempervirens. Taxonomy (NCBI): domain Eukaryota; kingdom Viridiplantae; phylum Streptophyta; class Pinopsida; order Cupressales; family Cupressaceae; genus Cupressus; species Cupressus sempervirens. Next base: position 823,398,081 of record CM053786.1, read on the forward strand.
TATGCCATTAAATCCCTTTATCTTAATTAAAAATATTTAATTAAGGAATCCCTCCCAAAAATGTTTAAATCTTATTTAAACATTATTTCCTTATTTATTAATTATTTAATTAATAAATTGACCAAAAATCCTAAAATAAATAAAAAATTTATTTTTTGCCCAAAACTTGGCCAATTTCCTTATGACCAATAACCTCTTCCAAAATCTTCTAATCCTTCTTTAATTTCGATTAAAGGCTAATCTCATCATTTCCTACCCCTAACCCCAACTCAAAATATTTAATTAAGATTAAACATTAATCCTCATGTTTATTAAAAAAGTTTTAATAAATATCTCCTCAACCCAAACCCTTGAAATAAATAAAACTTTATTTATTTCCTAAAAATCTAATTTATCCTCACCCTAAGAAGTTCTAGACTCTTCTAGAAAGTCTTCATCCTCATCCTAGGAAATTCTAGACTATTCTAGAAAGTCTTTATCCTCATCCAAAGTCTAGACTCTTCTAGAAGATGTCTTTAAAACTAATCCTAATCCCCTCCTAACTTTGTCACATTCCCTAAACATGAGTTAAAACTTCCTAACCCAAGCCAAAGTTAACAAATATCTCCTCCTTCACCCACCCTCATTAAATGCCATCCACTTGCCTATCCCTAAGCTAATCCTAAACCATCCTAATCCATCCTCTAATCATTTGCACAAGCCTAAACAAGCTTAAAACCTTTCTAATCAAGTCCAAGTCGAAATTGCTCTCATCACCCTCAAAATATCTCAACCATAAAACTTTATGAAGTCCACTAGGTCATAAATGACTCTTACAAGCCCTTTTATTGCTCTTACAAGTCATTATGAGGGTCTTTATGAAGATTTTATCCCTTGAGCCTCCTTTGTTGACTCATCCTTCCCCTTTCCTCCATCCTCTCACCATGTGACATGTGTCACTCCTTGATTGGCTATAAGGAAGCACAATCCATGTGCTCTCCTCTCATGCAATCTGAGCCCTCCATAAGCTTTTTCCCATCCTTGCATCTTAGCCCTCAATCCCTCAAGCCTCTTGCCTATAAATTGGATCCTTCCCCTTTGCAAAATAACACAATCCATGAAGTAAAATTATAATGCTATTTTGAGAGCCAAATCCATACTAAAGCCATCTATCCACACCAAAAATCCACAATCATCCATTGAAGCCTTTGGAAGCATATTGAGCATACATCCTATCTTTTTAGACAAAGCTATTCAACAAGAGAGCTTCTCATTGAGAGAGACCATTAATGGCTCATATTTTCAATTGAGAGCTCATCTTAGTCTATCTTGAAGTTTATGAATTTTGTTTAGTTTGTAGAAGCTTTATTTAAATTTGGTTTCTATTAGCATACTAACATTGCTCATATACACTCATCACCAAGTTTTCTCCAAAAAACATCATTCCTTACAAAAAAATCATGGGATCATTAGTTGATGAAGAGTGATCAAAAATTAAATTACTATTATATCACTATAGAATAATAATAACTTTAAAGTACCTAGAACTTTGGCTACTTTTAATGGAATGCCTTTATCGTCGCTGATGATCAATATGACATCCTTCACCATTCCCGTACTACGAACATAGGAACATCCAGGAAATGATGTTGCAGCTCCTATTGCAAAAAGTTTCATAAGTTTAATAAGTCTTTGTCATGAAGTATAAAAGAACAAATAATAATTGATGTTAAAAAGTTGTAAAAAAAAAACTATTTGTTGCTATCATAAGAGAGAAAAAGAGAGATTTGTGTACCAGCAGATGGTGCAATAGTCGATGCCTGTAAACTGCGTGTTGCTAACTCAACAGTCGGAAAGAGATTTGTGGTTATCTTGGATGGAGGAGGCATCATCATAGGATTCAATTGATGTGAAGCTGAAGAATAAAATTGTTAGAGCATGCATAAATATAGAACGCGTGGACTAGCATGGACAAGATTGCTAGAGCATAAAAAAAAAGGATTGTTCGAGCATGTATTGTCAGTGATTATGATCATTCCTATATATATTTAGTGGAAAAAAGAAGTGGGGAATGGAACATGCAATCTACTTGAACCACCTGCAGCACCCTCATCATGGGAACGAGGATCAAAATCACGCAAAAAACTCTGTAAAGACAACACATCCATTTTTTAATTAATGTCATAAAAGAGCATAACATAAAAACCATTATTGAACTCTTGTTATAATTAAATATTCCATTAATACTTACTTTTAAGGTTTTAGAGGTGTGCATCAATTCAAATCCCCTTTCTCTTATTTCCTGAGTAGTAGGCTTTATGGTTGCCAAACGTAAAATTTCTCTGCCAATTTTCTTTAGCAACTTTTTAGTCGAACTGATCAGGTCATCGATATCTGCTAAATCAATCTAAAAAGGGTCCTCCTTAGGGGGATGCTGCTAATTAGGGACTGCAGGTTCGTTTCCCTCCCTTCGACCACTAGCCCTCTGTGACAACAATAGTATTAGTATTATCAAAATTACTCCAAAACAATGAAGAAAAAAACATTAAAAAAATAACATTTTTCTTCTATCTAGTTTGCACAATTACAATGAGTTTTACCTGCTCGTGTGTATATGAGCTGGGAACATCACCAGCATCCCCTCTGGGCGATTGCTCCATATTGTGCCCCTGTGTCAAAGATCAAGTATAAAAATGTTAGCCAAAAATTTATTGACTAAATGGTATGTTGGAGTCATTGATTAGAACTTGGTTTAATAGTATTTACCACCCTCATGATAGTAGCCTCATTTGTATCTATGCGGTTCAAATTGTAATCAATAAGAAGCTCTTCTCCTGCATGTATTGATTTTATCGCACAGATGAATACACAATTTCCTTCGCGTGCCTCAAATATGCAATTGGGTTGCTTTATAGTTGACCCAGGTTGTGTACTATTTATAAAACCCACAATATTCTCTGTTCCTTTTGGCCTTCCATCAATGTATATAGCCACACTTTTACTTTGATTATTGTCTTGCTGTTGTATATAATTTGCCGAGAGGGCATACCTACGCATACTTTTTTTGTATTGAACAATATGCATCCAACTTTTGTAATTGTAACATGGTCCAACATACTCCATCAATTCAAAAACTTTTTTGTAAGACACCTTTATGCCGTCCATAGAAAATAGGCCCAAACCATGTAGTGATGATGGTGCTATGCGATATATCCTCTCGTTAACACAAAAATTAGTGTTTATTGGAGGAAGTTCCTTGGGTACCCAATGTTTCTGTAGATGTTGGTACCTCAAGGGCACCTCGATGTCGCCTTCCATCTCATCATGATAAGAACATGAACCCCCTTGAGAAAGGAAAAACTTCATGCGTTTATTGAATTTCCTTCTAGTCCTTTGACCTCTAGTTAATCTCCTTGTTCTAGATAAATTGCATGTCTCACTTTCCTCTTCTATTCCTATATTTTCCTCACTCGAGGAAGACACTTATGACAAATACCTATTTGATGGTACTTGCAAATGGGAGAGATCTTAGAAGACATCAATCTTACTATTGATAAGTGTATTAAATAGATTGTCTATAAGGAGTATTGACTTATACCTGTCGATCCATGAGACTGTGCGGGATGCTCCTAAAAGGGGTTCAATTCTTGCAAATGTAATTCAATTATCGTGAGCATAATCACATCATAATCATAATCACATCCATAATTAGCATCACATAAAAATTAAAAACATTAAAAGGTACACAATATAACACTTAAATCAGGCTCACATTATAAGCCTACTAGGGAAGTAGGCCTAGTGAAGGGCTAAAACTGGGTTTTTGTATCAGCTGATGAGTTGAGGGCTTAGTCACCTTGGGGACATTCTATTTGAAGTTGTTTGATGTGTGTGGAGGTGGAGGAAACACCTAGTTAAGGTGAAGTCAAGTTTCGTGCCTATTGAGGCATTGTGAGCATTTGATAGTTTGTTGATTAGATTGCTTGGATGAATAGATTGGATGGATTGAGGGACATTCATGGGATTATTCCAAAGATGTAGAACCTAAGGTGGCATAAGGATTTGGTGTGCACTCTGATAGGTTATGGAGTTGGCTTGGATAAAGGAGAGGGATCTTATGAAGATGCTTGATTGGCGTTGTGAGAACACTATGGAAGTCCCTCTTGTTATGAATGATTGCAAGTCCACCTAGGGTCTCTGCATCACCTACAGAGGTAGAATTATTAACCAAAAAATTGGGTAAGCACTTATATTATGTTTTCCCTATGAATTTTATTCTAGGTACAACTCCCTTTTATAGATATTTAATGAATTCCCTTTTCTAAACTAAACACTTACAAATGCTTTTGACCTGAAAGAAAATAAGGCTCAATACATTCACGCATCAATATGTGTTTTAAATAGTTTTATTTAATTAATTTAGATTAATAGTTAATTTAGATTAGCAGTATTCTATTTGTAGTTGAAACTTGTAGCTTTTAAATAGATAATGAGTAAACTATGTAACCATATATATAAGAAAAATATATTTCTATCAAGAAATTAATATTAAATAGATTAAGGATTGATTGCATACCTCTAAATTTCATCATCATCATCCTCATCATTGTCATCATCATCATCATCATCATCATCATCATCCTCCTCGTCATCATCATCATTGTTAGCATCATCATCATCCTCGCCATCATCATCGTCGTCATCGTCATTGTTGTCATCATCATCGTCATCATCATCAACATCAACATCACCTTCTTCATCATCATCAGTAGCAACATCATTGTCATCATCATCTTCTTCTTCTTCATGAAAATTTTTGTCAGGAACATCATCCAATAATTGTTGATCGTGATCACCATCTACATCATCTTCTACTTCTTTAGTATCTTCTTCTTCCATCGCATTATACTTTATTGGCCTTCCTGCTTGTTCATGTCTAACAAAAAATGACCAACCCAGTTTATGTGGAACATTTGAGTAAAATACCTGCTCACATTGGCTTGGAAGAACATAGGGCTCATCCCCAACTGGCTCAAACGACCTTGTATTAACCATTGTAAATCCATTATCATGTTCAATAACAGTTCTATCAAGATCATTTGGATTAAGTCATAGCCTGTACCATTTGAAAATGAAGAGTACTAATTTGAAGGAACTAAAGTCACACTCAAGTATATCATCCAAAATGCCATAGTATCAATTTTCAGACTCTCGAGGATGTAAGTCGTTTCTAGATGAAATATTAGTCACTTGAAAGACTGCAATTATTCCTGAATCACAAGTTTTCTTCATGTCATCCAACACTTTGACACGAAATTTCTGACCATTATAGAACATAGCCTTGTGGTGTTTAACCTGCAATAATATGTGAAACATGTCAAAATTATTGTATCATGAGTTGATAAACATACGGGTGATTAATAAATTTGTACGTACCTAGAAATCTCTTAAACCACGTGCTAAATCTATTTCCCTTTGCATAATATTGGAATCTCCATTACGATGAGCTTCTTTAACCAATGAAGATACACCTTCCCATGTTAATGTCTGACCAGAATGTTGACATCGTTCAATCCATACCGTCATCCAATCAAGATTATTTGCAATATACAAATGTAGTGCATCCCACTCTCAAGCACCTGTACAAAAAAAAAAATAGACAACTTACAACCGATTTACTTTGAAGATTAAGAAATAATTTATTACAATAACATCTTATAATTTATTACCTCTCACTTTCCTCAATGTACCTTTCCCCATCAAGTACTCCCCTTCTAATTTTTTAAAAGGCTTGAGATCCCAAATGCGATGTACATGAATATTTGATGCAAACTTAGGAAGATATTTAGTAATGTACACCATAGTCTAGCATACCATATATCCCTCTACCATAGAACCCTCAGGTTGTGCTCTTTTTCAAACCAAAGCCTTCAAAGATTTCAAGTGCCTCTCAACCATCCACATTGACCTACTATGTACAGGTCCACACAATTCAATCTCCTCAACTAGGTGTATGAGGTAGTGTTCCTGTGCATTGAAAAAAGTTGGAGGTAGACACTTTTGCATTTCACACAGTAAATGAGGAATTCTTCTCTTCGAATAGTTTATATCTTCTTTATGGATTTCTTTAGATGACAACCACCTACATTAAGAGATTCAAGTCACAAAAAATATATAGATACGAGAATTTACAAAATAATAAACAATAGATTACATAGAAAGAAAAAAAATCACGAATATAATTAATATATACAACAAATTGAACAGATATTATTGCTTATCTCATGTATTTTCCAAGATCGTATATCACTTGTTTGATGTTATTGTTGAAGGGCTCTGGGAGAGATAGAGGAAGCACGTACTGTAGTAATTATAAACCAATCATTTCATTATTTTCTAACATAACATAACGAACAGTACACATAGTTTATGAATATATTGTAAATACAGAAGAACATAACTTACCTTGATGAAAGTATGTCAATCATGCATTTTGAGCCCTGGCCCAAATTCATTTTTTTTGATATGAGATTGTTTATGTTCACAGAAAATCCTATGGGAAATCAAATTTTTCATATGACTTCTTTTATGGCATCACTTTGCTGCTCCGTTAATAACAAAGGAAGGGCACTTATATTAATCTGATCTCTGTTGCTATTTGAGTGAATGAAATTCTTCAATGCATGATTGGATTCATGAATGTCATTACAAGTTTTGACAATTTTTTCTTTGTCACGCCTTCCATCCAATATTTTTCACAATGTCTCTGTTATATTCTTTCCAATATGCATAGTATCAAACAAATGCACAATTTGTAAGTGCTCATAGTAGGGAAACCTACTAAATTGTCTAGGATAGCTTTTTAGTCTCTTTGGAAGGTTGTCAGTACTGGCTTGACGACCTTCACAATCATCAATTACACAATTAGTAAACAAAAATCACAATAGAAATATATAAATTACAAACATAAACCATTAGGTAGAACAACATTATCTCGACGATTAATTCTATTATATTCCAACTTCCATAGGCAAGGTGTCATTCTTCATGGCTTTGATGTAGTCTCTTCTTTCCCATTGAAAAGATGTTTTTTCGTACTTCGATACTTATGATTCCTGTGGAGGAAGTGTCTACAGTCATCAAACACCTACTTTCCTAAAATTTTTGAATGACGAGATTTCATCTTTGGACCACAAATTGGACATGCAAATTTTCCCTTTGTTTGAAGACCTACAAGATAATGATATAATTGAATTATTAAATATGTTGATTTTTATAATTAGAATTATCGTGTGCAACTTGAATTCACTATAACATACCACAAAAATGTGTTAGCCCTAGGGCATCATGTATTGTCCATGCAAGTATTGCATGGAATTGAAATTGTCTTTGTCCTATTAGTCTAGACACATCATACATAGTGACACCGTTCCATAACTCCACCAACTTGTCGATAAGAGGCTCAATATATACATTCATATCTTTAACTTGATATTTACCTACTTGAATGAATAGTAACATTACATAATTATTGTGACCGTTTAACTGCAAGATTTGTAAGTACATGTAAATTAATAACTATCAAATGATAAGATACTCGAAACAATCATTACCAACATAATGTGCTCCCTCTTTAATGACATCCACGGAGGAATATTATTGTTGATAACAAACACAAGCCACACTGAGTAAACAGATCTCATCTCTCCAAATGGATTGACACCGTCCGTTGCCAATGAAAGCTTGAGATTACAAGGTTCTTCTTTGAAGTGTTGCCACTTTTCCTCTATGTGCATAAATGCTGAACCATCTGCATGGATTCGAATAATGTCATCTCAACTTCTATTGCGTGCATGATAATCCATAAATTGAGCCAAGCTACTACACCTGAATAATTTTCGCATCCGTGGAATAATGGGGATGTAACGAAGAACCTTTTTAGGCACCTTTTTTGTTAGTCAATTTGTTCGATATCTAGTTGTATGACATACAGGGCATTGTCTTGCAAATTCATGTTCTTTATAATATATAATATGATCATTGCGACAAGCATGTATTGCTTCATACTCCATTCCAATATCTTTCATAACAATAGATAATTTTCGATATGAGCGAGGTATAATATTTGATGGTGGTAACAAAAACTTGCCTATCAATCTTCAGCAAAAAATATAAGTTGTTAATATAAACAATATTAGTGGTATATTATTCACCCTTTGTTAACTATAAAGACATATATGACATACCTTAACATACGTGACATTTTTATGTTGGATAAACCATTCATAACCTTCAAGTTCAACAACAACAATATAGCAGAGAGAAGAGTTGTTTGGGAGTCTTTGTATAGGGGCTTGTATGCCTTCTCAAGTAGAGGTACATCGAGGCTATCATGATCATCATGATCATATATGCTTGGACTAAATGTGTCATGGATCAATGTATTTATACCATCATCTTCAATTGTGTTTTCTAGCGCGTGATCGTCATCTTCCATGGGATCATTATCTTCACCTTGGATATTTGCACCTCCATGTTCCTCCACTTTGAAAACCATATTCTTTGGATTGTTGTGATTCATATCATGTACTTCCCTAGGGAGATCAACCTATACAAAATTGATGAACATAAATTAACCATGATCATCAACTAATCGTCAAGTGATTTCATATGTATATAAATTTTTAAAATGATATAATGAACAACTTACTAGTGGATGATAGTCATGCCCCCCTTCAATGTGACCATTCTCCCTACAATGTCTCTTAACTGTTCTGATTAGCAGTCTTCTACGGTTTAAGCCCTTACAAATTTTCAAGGAAAATAACATTTTCCATCACCTTTTATTTTCAAGTTATACCACAATCTATCGATTGTCTCCCTATTTTGTTCTTCACTTATATTATCTGACATGATCGTTCTTCGCAGGAAGCAAAAATTGGGCTATGAAAACTTCGGTCTACAACTTTCACAAACTAAGCAAAACTGTTGAAAGTACACAAATATTCTTAGACCTCACTAAATACTTTAATATTTTAAAAATACTTTCTTAATTGACTTTATTCCTAAAACATTTAACCCTATCACCTTTTATAACATTTAGTCAATTGCTCTAGGCAAATTTGTGGATAAGATTATTTCTAAAACTTTGACCAACCACTTGAAGGTCTTATTTCAAGAGACCTTATGACATTAAGCCACTAAAAGAAATTTCAAAACATATAAGCTAAAAGTCTAGTTAAAATATACATTAGATTTAAAAATATATAATTTTCATACTCGAGCGCGTGGCTATAACTCGTGCAACAGCCTTCTTGCTTAGTTGTAGAAGCTCTCCAGCAATCAAATTATACAAGCTACAAGGCCTAACAACAATTTCAAAACATATAAGCTACAAGGCAAGACATATTACATGACATGGAAAAAGGAACAAAATTTGCAAGCTTTACCAAGACATATTAAACGACATCATAGTGCTAGAGAGATCACAATTATATGAGTCAAACATAGTCATGAAAAAGCACATAAATTATCTGATTATTGATTTGTTAACATATTGTTGTTGATAATTCTTTGTTATTATCTGGTTCAGAGATTTGATATATACTCATTGTTGCTGTTTAAATGCTATTTAAATGCATATATTTAATTACATTATTATTATGATGGTTTAAATGGTGATCAGATATGAAAGGGTCAATGTTCTAACATTTGAATATATAAGAATGATTATGCCGTCCAAATGCCCCTTTATTGTTATGTAAAGGGTGATGCTGATATCTTGGACTGGTGTGAATGATCTTTGCAATAATATCTAGAAAAATAGGAGACTGTATTTTTAAATTTTAATTATTAGAATTCAACATTATTAGTTTTAGGAAGATTTTTCAATTATTAATTCCATTTCAAATTCTTAAAACAAATCTAACCAAATTTTGATTGGATAATAATGAGTATTTAAATGTCATCTCTTATGTTCTAGACTATTTAGTGCTACAGCTTGCATTTGCTGGAAGACAAATTATAAATTTACATTGCTTAGTTTCCTAATAGAGCATGCAAGATCTTGGTTTTTTGGCAATGAATTGCTTGCCAGATCTTTACTGGTCCAAGAATATTTTCCTTTGATAGGAGGGATTTAACCATGTTTAGATGAATCCATAATATCTACCACTGATTCACCATTTAGATTCTTCACTTGACAACTTCCTTTTTTCCAAAAAAAAAATAGAACTATTTAGGCATGTGACAGTTTTAGCATACTTGAAGAGATTCAAACAATGTTCTTTTCATAGTTGGTGGCATAAATGTTAACAATGGTAAAGGGGATGTTGACTTCTAAGAGTTTGAGACTATTCAACGTGTTGAGCATGCTCCTTAGAGTAGGCAATGAAAAGACTTCTAGAAGCTCTTTTGCTTCAATGATATGTATGAAACTGATTTTCCATGGAACTCAGAATACAAGAGACAAGAGATAGTAGAAGGGTCCATTATTAGATTTTTCTGCATGGGGCAAGGAATTAAGGTGTGATCTGTTATATTGTCCTCATACTTCCAATGTTCGGCATTTATGCAAGTTGATAACTTTAGTAGCCAAAAATTATATTCAACGTCTAACAACATTGGAGATACTATTATTTGGAGAAACATTTCAGTCACATTTTATTGAAGGTAGACTCTTGGAGGCATGATATATTTTTAAAAATGCATTGATTTGAATGGCCATTTGTGAAGAATCAAACCTTAAATGCTGAACACTATCGTGGTTGGCAATAAATTAGGTCCAATAATTATTAGGGCTATTTAGATGGTTTAGAACTTTAGCATCTGCATTATTCATCGATTGCATTTGAGTTTTATTTGATTATATTGATTGGTGTTGATGTCTGTATTATGTTCACCCACAAAGGTTTGAATGCACTCCAAAATCCCTCAAGTCTTCATTTCAGCGCGTAGAAAGTTCCCAAATGCACCAATGTACCCAGAATTGTGACATTTTTTACCATAGGTCCTACCTATCCTCTTAAACAACTTAGAGCTTCATTGATAGTTTGATTTGACCCTACAACTACTAGATTCAATTTGAAGGCTCCAAGAAAATTGTCCTTTATGTGGTTGGCATGAAGTCAAAAAAAAATCGATGCTCATCCATGCCACATTTATTATTGCATGACCCAAAGATTTACATATCATCTCTAGGCCACTGTTTTAGCTTCTTTTTTCCAATGATTTCATCATCATTGCACAAAATTTAACACACCATCAGGGGTATGGTGAATGTATAGGAGGCTCTTCTAACAGGCAACAAGTGAGATTGCAGATTTTTACATGTAGACACTGGTGTTTACAACTGTTTGTGCACAAGCACAAAGTGATAGTGATTTTTTGTTCATTTTTGTTCATGTTGTTAGCATTGTTGTCCTAATTTAAGTGTGTAATGATGCAATTAACTTAACAGAATCCCCTGCATGTTTTATGCTTAGTTCCAAGGGTTCCTTGGCGGGGCACTACATAGCCAGTACAACCAAAATACTTTCAAATAGAAACTATTTAGTAACCAGGACAAAAAATTCTTCTAATAGAGAACACTACATAGAACCAGATCTAAGACACTATCATGCATAGAACTGAATGTTATGGTTGTGATCTTCTTTTCAAATCTATGCAACACAGAACATTATACTTATGTGTATAGACACACTTCCTATATGCTATCTAAAGCACATATGTTATCAAGTGTGTCCAATGATGGGGAGAGACCTCTATGCAAGCAGAAGATCTGCAATGAAAAAAAAGAAAAGAAAATTTTCTTATAGTAAGAACAAGTTTGTTGTGCTGCACAGGGTACCAACAAAATAGTGTATAATATCTTTTTCTTTACCTAGCTTTCAATGAGGCTGTCAGTGGCAAGTAATCAAAGAGATCTGTAAAATACTTCCATACATTTGCATTTCCATATTTTCTCAGACATTCATTGTAAAATCCATACCTGAAATTGCAAGAAAACAAAATAATTCTTGAACACAGTCGAAAAATTAAGATAAATTACAAATAGATTGACAAATTTTGGTCAGCTTTCTAATCTCCCCATTCAGATAGTAATATTTTGCCTCCCATAATTTAGATATAGCCTCAAATGGAAAATAATGTACGTGTCTGCTTTAAGCATGATGATACAAAGAAATACTATAGTTAGTGCCCCTCGTCAAACAAGCCAAGCAACAATTTTTTTTGGTAATTTGAAGTTCCTAAATTGAATTATGTTCCCCTACGTAATTTGAAATTTATGTAACAAATCCTCTTCTACCTTTCAATGAAGTCAAGGATGGTGGAGGAGTTAATTTAATATTTACTAAATATTAGGACAATTTATCTTGGGAAATATAGGAGTTGTACGTGTGTTACGACAATGATTTTTGAACTCTAACCAGCTACATTTCATAAATGTTGACTTGGGTGAGAAAATGGTTGTATTTAAATTGAGAAATGATGTTAATTCATTTGAATTTAAGAGATTATTGTTTATTGAGCTCACCATTTTTTACAATTCAGCATGAGAGCCTTTAATAGAAAAGTCAAGTTGATAACATATTTAAAAATAATGCATTTGATGCAATCATGCATTTTGTTGTTGTTGCTTATTGTTGGAGATAGAATTCTTGACCCATTAAGCTATATTATGATTATGTGAATTTATATTCTATCCGTTTGTAAGTTATGAATTGGAATTATTTGCAATTTTTTTTTTTAATATCAATTTCTTCTAGAGAGTGAATTAGGAGTGTGCAGTGGTACCAGTGGATTTGGAAGAGAGCGATAGATGACCAATGTTTTTTTTAGCTCTAGTATAGTCGTTCATCACAAAGCTTACATGTCATGTGTGGGAGTAACTCTAGAATGTCACAAATTAGTATATTATTATAGTTCAAATCTTTATTATTTTAGTTTTAGTTTTATTTTGTAAAAGTCAATCTAGATTTAAATAATTATGCCTTTAGTTTCAAATTTAATGGGGGATTGAATTGAACTAACTATTTCCTCTTATTAACTAATATACCAAATTACAACATTCATTTATTTATGAATAAAATAGAGATGCTTAGTAAAAGAAATTTGCTCAAAAATAGGTATGAAGGTTTGTGTTTATTGGAGGGTAGCATGACCAAGCTTAAAAATAATAAGAATGGAAATACATGTGATCAGTGGATTTGTACATGTGAAAAATGTGGCAAGCTCAGTTTGTAGGGGTAAGCCATATGGATGCCTAATTTTCATGGAAGCACCTTCATGCCCGCCTTCAACTTGGGACCTCATTGCTCCATCTGACAAAATAACAACTTAGTGTCCATTTTTGGCTACTCAAAGTCGTGTCTATTTATCTCCAATATTTGGTGCATTGAGATTTTGGTGAAACTGTTGTTATTTATTTCCCTTATTTACCAAGTTGAATATGTTGAAACATATGAACTGCAGTTGTTTGCATTAATATGGTTATGGTTTAAATGTAAAATGATTGTCTAATTTTCATTGTAGATATTATCATAATATTTGATTAGACACTTTGACTCTATCAAAGGAAATACTTTCCAATAAAGATTCATCTTAGACCACACCCAATATAGATACTTCTTCACTGTTGTGATTTAATGATACCCTGAGTTCTTCCTTAAATAAATTTGGATTATTACTGTAGATACACTATAGATGCAATAATATCATGGTGACTGAATATACTTTCCATCCATAGATAATATATATATATATATTACCATGATAAGTCATGTCCCATATATCATTCTCAAAATCATCACTTTATCCTAGATATTGACTGTATCAAATTAATACCAGCAATAGTTTCTGTCTTGGATTCTTTTGTGCCAGATAACACTAAGGGACCAATGCCCAAGCATCAGTTTCTAGTATTATCTAACAATCTCACAAGGATGGAGAAGTTTATAATAGCTTCTTGATTCACAATGTTAGAAGACAAAAGATCAATTTCCAAGAAAAAGGAAGAAAATTGGTTGGTAATCTAGTTTCTGACTCTTTGACTGCTTAGTTATATCTTTCCCACTTTACCGGTTGCAAATAACCTATGGTGAATGAGAATTTTCCATGGGGTAAATGTAGGTTAGCCACTTTTGCTAATCATTTAATATTGTTCTTTTGGTGGCTGTCACTGTTCCATATGGATTCATAATGAGGCACCTTTTGTATTGAAATGGCATTGTTTTTTGAAAGCATATCTCAATATGCAATCAACTTTAACTTTTGATTCAATCTTCTTATTCATCTTGCCCTTGATATAATTGCATTTGCTAGGTTTGGTTGAAAAAATATGTCTTCTTTATATATATGGATTAAATAAATTAATTTTGTTATGTGATGGTTATAAAGTAGCTTGGGCTCACTGAAGTCTTAGCTCCTTAAGGTTTCGTTAACCATTATAAATTGCAAGTTTTCTAAGTAGCATCAATAGTAACTGTAACAGAGAACGATTTCTTATCGAAATATCCTCTATTTGTTTATTCTCTGTTGTTCGGTTCTTTTGTTGCTCAACTGTTTAGAATGTTAAGTACTGTTGAAAATCCCTACATTTTTCTATTCTTTCCATCTTATAATTCAATTATTGTGGCTAGTGCGAATGAGAAAGCCGTTGAAACCCTCTGTGCAAAAATTCTTCAATTGATTTTTAATGAATAAAGCCCTAATTCAATAATTGTCTTTTTTTGACGGGGATTATTTCAGACATGGACGAAATGGATTATGGATTCGAGTATTCTGATGAGGATCTAGATGAAGAAGATGTCACCATTGAAAACTAGTATTACAACTCTAAAGGTGCCAAATAAATTGAATCTTTTCTATTTTTGATTTTTTTAAATGGCAATGATTTTTTATTTATTTCTAAATAAAAATTGGGTATTTGTAGAAGTAATCACATGCCCTAAAAGTCAAGGCAATGGTTACTATTGTTCGTCAAGCATTATGCTGTTCCTGTGATGCCAGATCATTTGTTATCGATGTTGAATTTTTCAAGTTTTGGGAATGTTTCAGTTAATGGCTATTATGTTGATGACAATGAGTCAGTCTTGCTTCACTATCTCTAGAAGGCTCCACTTACTTCATTACTGTTGAGAGTGCAATTGGTATGGAGAGACTATAAAGATGCATTGTGATGTGTAGGTTCTTATGAGAGGGGGCTTTAAACTTATCGATACTGTGTATTAGGGTACAATTTGTTGTAACAACTTGTGACTGACTGTTGTAATCCTTTTTGCGACGATTGGAATCCATTGTGTCTGTAAAAAGTATTTTAGATCCCTTCAAAACATATTTATTCTATAATAAAACTATATAATATTTGAGTAAACTCGTTGATCCATGTTTCACCAGAAGTGGTTTAGAAGAACCTCTCATGAAAATGAATGCTATACTTAGCATTCATTACAATAACTTTAGAAGCAGAAAATATATTAATTAGAAAAAAGCTCTAATTAAAATATGGGGGGATCAATAGATTTATAAAATTAATATTTTAAACTACTAAATTAATATGCTACCAAAATATGTTTACGTAATTTTTGTTGTACTCAAATCATTTGCTTACATTTTTCTAAATAGTAAGCTGCATGGCAGTGTCTGTAAGCATTTCTTATTAACAAGATCTCTGTGTTTCCATTATGCTTGGTTATTGGACATTTTTTCATATAAAAAAATACTATATTTTAGCAAGCCAAAAATTTTTCTTATCAAGATCTTTTCTTTCATAAAGTATTAGTGATAGCCAAAATATAGTGTCAGCTGTCCAAAGAGAAGTTGAAACAAAAAGATCTTTGCATGTCGCCAAATATCCAGTGGGATTTCGCATGCTTGTGAAAGATTTTGAAAGGGTGTGCCTTGATCATCTTGTGGAAGATTTTGAGAGGTTGTTCTAGATGAATGAAGGCAACAAGGAGAACTTTCAGATCGTCGACATTTTTGGAATGGGTGGGGTTGGCAAAACAACTCTGGCCAAAGAGTTGTTTAACCGAAAATGCTCCCAATATGAGCGAGCATGTTTTCTGTTCAATGTGAGGGAAGCCTATGGAAATATAAGTTTTTCTTCTTTACAAATGAAATTCATCAAATATCTATTCTAGATAGATCCATTCCATTTTCAATCTATAAAGGAAGGAAAAACTCATATAGTGAATTGCCTAGATAGGAGCAATAGGCTAAGTTTCCTAATCGTTCTAGATGATATTGATCACCTGCAGCAGTTAGATGCTCTACTTATAATAGAAATTGTAAAGAGGTTGGTTTATAGCCTTGTAATAGTTACAACTCATGATGTGGGGGTGCTTATAAATGCAAAAATTAGTGTTTCTTATAATCTAAAAGGGGTGGATATAGACAATGCCAGAGAGCTGTTCTATTGGCATTCCTTTGGACAATCCCATCTAGCTGAGGGTAATGAGAATTTGGTTAACTCCTTCCTAAATGTATGCAGAGGATTACCTCTATCACTTCAAGTTCTTGGAAGTCATGTTCGTGGTAGAGATTAGAATTATTGGAGGTTAGAATTGAATAAAGTTACCAAGACATTGCCTCGAGACATACACCAAAGCCTTAAAATAAGATTTGATGCATTGGACTATGAGGAACAACAAATTTTCATGGATTTCACATTTTTTTTGTTGAAAAATCCAAGCACACTGCCATGGAAGTATGGGAGGCATCAGCATGGAGCTCTCGGCATGCAATGGAAACACTTAAAAACAAGTGTCTTGCTCAAGAAATAAAAGGGCATTCATGAGAAACATTTACTGTTATAATGAGAATGCATGACCATCTGCAGGACATGGGAAGATAAATTGCAAATAGCTTGAGCCCACTGCATTTTTGGTGACCAAGAGATAATTTACATCTGGTATGGTTGTGTATCCTCCCATTTTCTACTTCATATACATAATAATAATAATGATTGGAGAAAAAAGGATTCTAAGAGTAATGGGTTTGTTTGTTTTTCACCTTGCCATCATCCTCTTTTGAATGTTTCCCTTGGCCCTTTCGTCGCAGAGATTCTCATAGAATATAGTAGGTCAAGCAAGCAATTAGCAGATGTGGGTCTCTACCCCTCTCAATGCGTCGAGTTAGCCGATGCAGGTCTCTGCCCCTCTAAATGCCTTGAGTTAGCGCCAGATGCGGGTCTCTGCCCCTCTCAATGTTGCTGAAGTCTTTCGCCTTTCCTTTCTGAAGAACCCTGTGTTGATTTCTTTCAAATGAGCAACATTTTTTAGTTTTTTTTTCTCTTATATCCCGTTAGCGTCGCAATTGTGACGGCATCGGGCTAAAATTGAAAAAAAAAAAGCCAAAAACACATTACATTTTTTTGCCATTGCAAATTGACCCCTAATATATTAGTGAGTGCTGATCCTAATATTATTGTTTATTCCAAGAATAAAAAAAGGGCTTTAGAGGACTAGAAAACTAGTAATAACAATAATACTAGTAATATAGCCAATGTTGGATCAGATAAGCCAACTAATTAGCAAGCTCCATTAGCAAGTCTTCCACATGCCAATGTAGAACAACAACAACAAGCATAACCTGCCGTTACAAAATTGCAGCCTAAAGTACATGCATCAATTCCTTTTAATGTTGTTGAAAATATGAAGAAAATGAATGTATCTATTAGTATGTGGGATTCTTTGGCAATACCTGGTCAAGTTGATATGTTGTGATCTAAATTATCAAAAAGAGGTAATGCTGGTGAAAATATGCCAAGTGTTGTATTTGCGAATAATGAAGAAGGTAACAAAAAAAAAATAGTTCTAACTGTCAAACCTCCCCCTTTCTATGTGTCTTTGATCATAGGAAATAATTTGGTTCACAATTGTATGATTGATAGTGGAGCCACAAGTTCAATTATGCCTAAAAAGGTAGCAGATCAGCTAGGGCTAAAATATCAACCTCTCAAGAAAGGTGTAGTGCAATTGGATGGGTTAGCCATCAACACAATAGGTGTCATTAAAGATGCTAGTCTTACCTTGCATGCTTGTCCAAATTTTTCAATACCTCAGGATGTTTATGTCATAGATCTTCCGCCATATTTTTCATTATGCTTATCTAGGGATTTCACTACAAATATTGGTGGCTATTTTTCATCAGATTCGTCTCATATGCTCTTTAGGTCAAGATATGGTACAAAGATCACCATTAAATCCAAAAAGTTAGCAAAATACCATATAGAGCCTTACATTCCTGATGCTATAAATGCAAATCTGATGTCACTTGATAGTGATGAACTTGAGGTAGTGGATTCTAACACACCTCTTATTGGTATCCCAGATATTTTGCTTGATGAATGGGCTGCTAAAAATATTTCTAACAGTCAAAACAACATTGTTCATGATGCTAGTTTTGGAAATTATATGATTTTAGATCAAAGTTCAAAAATTCCAAATCTGATCAAAGATACAAATCAGATCAACGAACAAGAAAATTAGGTATGGGAGATGTATTTTGATGGCTCACGAAGCAAGAATGGTGCTGGAGGGGGAGTAATGTTGGTATCACCTCAGGAGGATAAGTATTTTGTTGCTTTTCACTTTTCATTTGCATGTTGTAACAATGTGGCTGAATATGAAGGACTGGTACAAGGTTTGGAATGGGCAAGGAAGAGAAAAAAAATTGTTTACAGGTTTTTGGGGACAATGAGCTCATTGTCAACCAGGTTAGAGGTCTGATTTCTATCAAGAATGATACTTTAAAGCTATACAAAAATAGGGTATGGGATATTATAGAAAATTTGAAGCTTTTAATATAATATCTATACCTAGAGCAAAAAATCAGTTTGCTGACAGGCTGGCAGCAATGGGTGCACAGTTTGATATTGTTGATAACATCACAAAAAAGAATGAGCAGCATCATGTTAAGGTGGTGGTTAGACCTTCAATACCAGATAACAACATAAATTGGTAGGTTTTTGATTTAGAAGAACATATTTTAAACTTTTTGTTACAAGAAGATGTGTTTTTAGTTGCTAATTAGGATAGATTTAGTCAGCAATATGGTGATCAGGTTATTCAACTGAAAACAAACAAGTTGCCTAAAGGTTTGGTCACTTTAGAAACTATCTTTGATCTAGATGATCAGGTGAAAAAAGATAAAACTAGTTTGCTGGTGAAAGAAGAACATTACAAGGAGCTGGAAATTTCTGAAGGAAAAAGGCTAAAAGTTGGTAAGATAAACTCACCACAAGAAAAATGGTTGTTTATTCAATTATTTTAGGAGTTTAATGATGTTTTTGCATGGGATTAATCTGATTTAAAAGGCTTTGACCCTAAATTAACCCAACATACTATTGAGCTTGAACCTAACACCAAACCTATAAGGAAAAAATAGAGACCTGTCAATCCTAAGCTAGAACCTCTAATGCTGAAAGAGTTAAACAAACTTTTAGAAGGAGGGATTTTCTTTCCTATCAAACATACCTCTTGGGTCTCTAACTTAGTACCTGTAAGAAAGAAAAATGGAGAAATATGCCTATGCATAGATTTTAGAGACCTAAATAGAGCTTCATTAAAAGATAGGCATCCCTTACCATCTATGGAATAGATTTTACAATATGTTTCAAGTTCTAAAAGGTTTTCTTTGTTAGATGGGTATTCTGGTTATAATCAAGTGTTGGTAAAAGATGAAGATCAGTTTAAAACAACATTTACCACGAAATGGGGAACCATGGCTTATAGAAGGATGCCTTTTGGGTTAGCAAATGCTGGAGCTACATTTCAAAAGGCTATGGACATGGCGTTTCAAAATTTAATGTACAAGATAGTGACGGTATATCGAGATGACATTACTATTTTCAGCAAGGAGGCTAAGGATCATATTTATCATCTTAGATAGGTGTTAGAAAGATGCAGAGAGTTTGGTATTTCCCTTAATCCAAAGAAATCTATATTTGCTATTCATGAAGGTAAACTTCTCGATTATATTGTTTCAAAGCATGGTACTACTATAGATCCTGAGAGAGTTCAAGCAATTTTAGAGTTACCATTACCTAGCCATAAGAAGGGTCTACAAAGTTTTCCTGGTAGAATAAATTTTGTGAGATGTTTCATACCTGATATTGCTAATCTTTTAAAGCCTTTATAACAATGTTAAAGAAAAATACTGTTTTCAGTTGGACAAAGGAGGGAAAACATTGTTTTGAAGCAATTAAGGAAGCCTTGTCCACTGCCCCTGCTTTGATTAATCCAAATTTTACTAAAGACTTCATATTGTATGCCTATGGCAGTTTTGATGCCATTACAGCAATGCTGGTGTAAAAAAATGATGAAGGTTTGGAGCAACCTGTTGCATTTTTTAGCAAAGGTTTGCAAGATTTCGAACAAAGGTACAACTTTGTTGAAAAGCATGTTTTTGCTATTATTAAAAGTCTTAAATAATTCAAACACTTGGTTTCCAATAGTAAAATTCATCTAATGGTGTCTCATCCAAGCGTCAAGGAGTTTTTGTTGAGTAAAGATTTAAATGAAAAAAGAGTAGGCTGGATAACTAGGGTGATGGAATATGATGTTGATATCCATATCACCAAACTAGTTAGGGGCAAGGGATTATGCAAACAGTTGGCAGATAACAACTTTCAAGAGGTAGAAATCAGTCAAAATATGTTGCTGGTTGATCATAATCAAGTTGGAAGTAATCAATCAGACTGCTGGTTGACTGAAATGACACATTTTTGCAAACAGGGGAGTGTCCTTTGAGGTTGGATAGAGAAAAACACAAGTATTTCAGACTTCAATCAATTCCTTATGTTTTAGTTAATGATGTTTTGTTTAGAAAGGATCATGGTGGCATGTTATTACGTTGTATAAGTGCTAATCAGACCAGCAAAATTTTGGAACAATTTCATGATGAAGGAGGTCACTTTTCCCCAAAGACAACAGCTTATAAATTTTTGAGGGCAGGATTTTATTGGCCTGATCTGTTCAAAGACACCTATAGTTGGTTAAGGAAATGCCAAAAATTTGCATTATTTGCTGGCAAGGAAAGGCTGGAAGCCTTACCTTTGCAACCAATTCTGGTTGAGCAACCATTCATGAAGTGGGGTATTGATTTTATAGGCCCAATTAATCTAAGCTCTAGTTCAAGTCACAAGTGGATTCTTACAGCTACGAATTATTTTACAAGATGGATTGAAGTAGTAGCATTAAGAGAGGCAAATGAATCAGCCGTACTTAATTTTTATGATGATTTGACTACAAGGTTTGGTACTCCTGATTCAATCATTTTTGATAATGCATTAGCTTTTGTAGGGCCTAGAGTGTCTGAATGGGTGCTAAAGAAAGGTATATATCTGAATACCTCATCAAACTATTACCCTCAAGGTAATGGTTTGGCTGAAAGTACAAATAAGAACCTTTTAAGGATTATTAAAAGAATGTTAGAGGAGAATAAGAGAGATTGGCATGCAAAGTTGAAATCTACCTTATGGTTTGATATGATTACTCCTAAGCGAATTATTGGAACATCTCCTTACGTTCTAGTGTACGGGAAAGAGGCCAAGTTACCTGTTATTACTGAATTTCCTACGTTACAGCTTGCTGATCAGCTGATATTGTTTGAAGAACAGGATCCTCTTAAGCTAAGGTTTGCTAAATTGATGGAGTTAGAGGAGAAAAGGAGCAAGGCACTGCAGGAAATGGAATACCAGCAGTTATAGGTGAAGAGAATATTTGATAGAAAGGCGAAAGATTGTCATTTCAAAGAAGGAGATATGGTGCTGAAGTGGGATGTACTTAAGACAAGACCAGGGCAGCATGCTAAGTTTGATCATTTTTGGGAAGGCCCTTTTTAGATATTGAGTGCAAGGAACACAATGCATTCTAGCTTGCCACTCTTCAAGGAGATGTTCTACCGATTCGTGTTAATGGGATTCACCTCAAGGCTTGCTTTGAGGTATGATTTTATTTCTATTTATTTTCTAGGTTAGGTTTCATGCTTTTAATAAATGCATCTGCATATTAGTTTAAGTTTTCCCTAAGTGTTGTCCAAGCATATGTCGGTTTTAGTTTCCTTTCCTAAAGTAGTTTCCTATTTTTGTTCCTTAGGTTTTTAGGGGTGTCAAGTTGCTGGTTTGGTTGTTTCATATCATACTCACCCACCTCAATCATTCACATTAATGCATGGATTGAACGCATACATGTAGGTCAGTACATGCATGCATATGTGTATGCTTAGGGCTGCATTTTTCATGTCATTCTCAGTCTCACTCTCATACATACCTAGCAGCCATAACCATACACACACACACACACACATCCACTAATCACCTACATCCATCCAATTCACACATTTTCATGCATGATTAAGATGGATAACTATGAATTTGACTTCTAAAGTTGATGCTACAGTCTGATCATGCTTTAAAATTAGTCTAATAATAACCTATCAATTGTCATTAGACTCATTTACATACATCCCAGCCCATACCAGCAACTTTAGGGGTCATGTCAGGTTAGGTTTAGGTCCAAGGAATTCATATTTTTAGACTCTAATGCCCAATGGATGTCAAAGGCAACTGATTAAGTGTCTAGCAGGTAGACAGTAAGCAAAGGTCGCCAAAAATGTTGTTTATTTTTCACACATGTTCAAATGAAGGAAAATACATGCTTATTACTTTCAAGTAATTTTCAAAAAATGCATCAAAGAAAAGTATTTTATTCATTTTGAAATAATGTTCAATATTTGCATGATGGAGCAAATCATGACAAAAATTAAATGCTAAAAGTAAATTTCTCCCACACATCTGACTGTGAGAGTAGTCTCTATGCGCTGACATACATCTATACCCTACTGAAATCAATAACTGAATAGAAGAGTAAAAGGAGAAAGGTTCATGGGCACCAGTCATTGCCTGTAATGACTGGTGATGTGGCATCCAACTGCATCCATCCTCTCGTTGCTCCAGACATCACCTGTTTCGTGCTTCCAATTCCTGTATTCACAAAGAAGAGAATGGGTTAGATCCAATGGATCTAAGAAATGCTAATGACTCACTCAATCTCGCATTTACCATCCTACATGCTATTCATCTCAATAAGATACAGGCATATATCAGTATATAGAGAGATCGATAACAGAAAAATAAAGTATTAAAGGGACAATTCATCTTTGTTTTGAAACCTTTTACATTAAAAGCTGGTGAAAATGGAATAGATCGGTAGATAGAGATTGATATGTAGATCAAATAAAAGTATAAAGGGACAAACTAGTTTTAGTTTTTGAAACCTTTTACTTTGAGAAAGTAGTAAAGCATATGAAATCAAACAATGGATTGAACAAAAACAAAAGAGACGCGTACAAAGAATAGGCAAAGTCTAGCATGAAGGAGATACAACTACATTCCAAAAGTTTAATGGAAATATCAAGCATATTTACAACTTTCAGCAATAAAAGTAGAAGTTGATAAAGAGAAAATCAGATTCAAGTCAAAGATACAAATCAAGTCAGCATAACATTACACAAATGTTGTAATCCAGGTATCAAAAGCAAAGAACAGTTGCAAAGATCAATGTATGTTATGACTTTCGGTAAAGAATCACTTCTACAGCGGTTCTCTGGAAAACATCAAATAAAGATTTCATATATAGAAAAAGGACAAAACATTAATTCTGATACAACAGTAAATGTGATCCCATGACAACTTCAAGCAAAGAACCAGTGACAGAGAGATCTGGTATTAGAGTTATTTTCAGCAAGGCAATCAAACTAATTGTTTATATCAGTTCTTGCAAATATCTGAAATGATTAACATACAACAAATCATTGAAATGACAAAACAAAAATAGTGCTTATATATATGATACTTCCAGCTGAAATGAATGGTGAAAGGAGAATAAGGGTTAGCATGCAAACAGAGAAGCCTTACAAAAGCATGGTACAAATTTGAGGAAGAGATAAATCTATATTAGCAACCTACTGCAGTAAGAAGTTATCATGTATTTTCTTTTCATAGCCTTCCAAAGATCACAGATCTAAGTCTAGATTCATAAATGGAGGTATCAATATAGATCAAACCCTATGGATAAAAGTAGCACAACATGTAGCTACGATAATGGAGTGCAATATTTTCAAGAAAAATCCTCATAATAAGACACAAATCTGAGCTATATACGGTGTCTTTCAACATTAAAAAGTTCCAACAAAAGGACCAAAAAATAAGCAAAAGAACTTCAAAAGAAACCATAGATCTGAGTCCAAGTTCGTAAATGGAGGTCTCAACAGATCTAAAGGGATCACAACATCCATAATTCAAACCCAAGGAGAGCAGATATAAACAGAGATCATTTTTTAATGACTTTCAGCAAGGAGTTACTATTTTCAAGAATAGTTTTGCAAATATCTCTTTGAAAATTTCATGTATAGTAGAATGGAAACTTATTTACAGCTTTAATAAAAGCTATATGAAAAGTCGAAATAGAGAAAAGGTCTCTACCTTCATACCAACATAAAAATGTGAGAACCCAATAGAGGAAAAGAACTCCATGACGGCTGGATGTAAAATTTCCAAAGAAAAACCACAGATCTGGGGTGGTTTTTATTTAATATTTTTTCTAGTTCTAAAAACCCACATGGCCAACAAGCTCATGAATGTAGCACAGAAAGAGAAGAATGACAAATATATTTTTAGAAAACAATGGCTAAAACAACCAATCAACCTAATGTTGAATCATGATGTAACAAGGAAAATGAAGAATATATTGTCACTTATAGCAGAGAAAAACAAGAACCATGTCTTTTCTATAGAAGAAGATGCCATTTTCAGTTTGCTCTTAGAGTTCATGGCCAGTTGTAACAGCATGGAAAACAAAGGCAAACCCAATGGTGGACACCCAACAAGCAATGAGAAGCCCATAATCAAAAAACACAGACCCAGCTTTGAATGACTACAGAACACCAGTCGACAGCCAAAGAAATAGCACATTTTCACACCCGTAGTCATAGATAAGCCATAAACAAGAATACTAGGGAAGATACACCAAAAATGGCATCCAAACAACAAGAGAAATCGCAGATCTGAGCTTTAGTCGGATAGGGTTTCACAATAACCCTATTTTGGCACTTGCAAAGTTTCACAACCCCAAATGACAACATAATACTCTCAAATTTGTCTTTTTATGAATCCCTTAATTCCATTTGAGAAAATTTCGGGTCCATTGCATATTAAAGAAGTTGGATATTTTAGTAATGAATGGATTTGTCATAATGCATAATGCATAATGTTTTATTTTTTTATTTTTATTTTTAACTGCATTCACATGCACATTCAAAAAAATATCATTATCCTTTAGTTGATGAATTATAATCAATTTAAAGATAATAATAATTTTTGAATGCAATTAAAATAATAATAATGCAAGTAAAAGGGAAAGACTACTTTATTTATTTTCTTAATTGCATAAGTATTAAAAAATTGTCATTATTATTTTTATAATTGATGTTCTATAAATCAATTATTAAAATAATAATATTCATGCAATTAAGGAAATAAATAATAAAGTCTAAAGGTCAAAGCGAGTTCAAGAAGGAGTTGGTATTTTGCAAATGCCAAAATTCAAGGGGATAGCTTCAGTTAATATTTTTAGAGGCCCAATTCAGACTGAAGACTTCAGAGTACATTATGGAGTTATTTATGGCATTTTTGAAGACTTTTGTACACTTTTCTTATGCATGGTTGGTGGAACTTCAGTTCGGGATATTTTGAACATGTTTTTGAAGTTTTTAGAGGTTCTTAATAATGAGTTAACTCATTATTTCGACCCAATTCTCCTGCTTTGAGACAGTTGTATTGTTGATATATACTCCTCTAATTTTTGAGGAAGGGGTTTAGATTTTGAGGGAGGATGCTTATGTGATTTCATCCTTAGTGCCTTTTTCTCCATTATTCTGATCTATTTTGCAGATGTGTTGTTTTTTGGGCCTTTGATGGAAATAAAGTCTTTCATTGGAACCGATTTTGGAGTTGACATATTTAGTTGTGTGTGTGAAGGTGATTGATGTTATTCAAATTGTGTTTTAATAATAGGTCTTTCTGAATGATGTCTTATCTTGTACCTTCTTTATCTAAATAGCTGTTCATAGGTTTTGAGTTGTGTTTTCATTATTGATGTATTCGATTGTGATCAAATTCCTTTCGTATATTTTCAAAAGTTCATAAACCTTCTCTTAAATTATTGATATGAATTAGTAGATCTTCAAACAAGGTTTCTTGTGATTGTCTTGTCAAAACTTTCATTGTGTCTTAGGTATAGTAGTAATCTGTGTTATCAATCTTGGTGTATCACCTTATTTTTTTTTAGTTTTCCGTGTTTAGGTTGTCTTTTTACCTTTTTTCATCTAAAATTTTTTCACTTCTCCATTAGTACAAGTAAGGTCTAAGATATATCATACAGGAACCGGCGTAGAATCCAAAGGTTCAGCCAAGTTATAAGTTACCCACAACTTTTGGCTGATCCCATGTTTCTCCAAAATCGTTGTGAGTTTTAGGACTTAAGGTAAATTTTCAAGGTGTAGATTTTGGAGATAACAGTTACTTTACCTTAATTTTGCTAATAATTTATCTTCACTAAAGCTTATAGAGACAAATAATTTTAGATGAGATCATATTATATCTATGTGAAGTGGGAACTATCACTTATCATTTCATGATGTCATGTTCCTTATAGTCTATTAACTCGAGAATAAGGATTCTATTAAAATACTTATAATTGAATCTAGAAATCTTATTGTAGACTTTTGTATATGTCTTCACTATTACACTTGTATGTTCCTCCATAACCTTGTAGCAGTTATATATTTTCTTATATACACCTATTTGCTCATGTTTGTTTTTACAAGCTTTTATATGAATGCTTATGATCTTTTGCATGATCTATGCTTTAGTAGGCATTCTTAAATGTTAGCATTATCATAAGTGATAGTTTATTTGTTTGAAATAGAAAACATAGGTGAGATGTGTTATTTTTCTTTCTATTTCATGTGTACTTATATTTTTATGCATGAGTGTCGAATGTGGAATATTGGGGAAGGATAGGTTTGCTTTTCTTTTTATAAGCCTATCTACAAGGTAATTGGCACAAATCATGCTTCAACAAAGTGATGTTGCATGTATTTAGATGTTATATATGCTTTTTGTACTTTCTCCCTGCCACATCATTGTGTAGATGTTGCATTGTCATAAGTGAAAGCTAAATAGGTCACAATGTTCCACCAGATTCTATCTGACTTGTTGGTTCTAATTTGCTAAGATCCTTGTCATTTTTTGGGAGGTTAAACTTTCATGTTGAGCATAGAGGGAGCTAAACACTCTGTGGTTGGACAAAAAAAGTGCATGGACCCCATTGTTGTCCTCAAGCATAGAAGATGGATAGTAGTCTATGATTAAAGACAACAAAATGATTATAATATTACTTCATCTTGTATTTGATGAATTTAACCTATTGGTCACCTATTGAATCTCTCCTTTTATGTTTGAGATGCTTGTAGAAATTAAAGTATATTAATGATCGATTCTTACTATTTTGAGAAAAAAGTTGACAAAATTATCTTTTATGTGTTCTTGCTTAATTTTGACTAGGAAGTTTGGAGTATTATGTGCTCGCCCCCCTAAAAGAAAATGCTAGGCTTAGTTTGAAGATGAATTCACTGCTTTGAAAGACATAGTAGATGTCTCTCTAGATGAATTTACCTATTCTAGTTTATCTTCCATCTTTATCCAAGGATTTTTTAAAGTTTATTTTTGACGTCATCAAGACTCACATGGTTCTTCATTTCCCTTGTTGTGACTAGTTAGTGGAACAGTTCCTAATCTTGCAATCCTTTACAATATGTCTAATCTTATTGGACTATGTAAGCATGCTTTCAACACCCAAGTTTGAAACTTTGAAAATTAACCCCATGGAGAGAATCCCTAAATTGTCCTAGTATTTTGGTTGGTTTTTATCACTAATGAATATTTTGTAGATTATGTCTCATGAAGAAGACAGAGTTATGAGGTTAATTTTGAACTTGAACTTGAATCTCAGAATTCAAAGTTCAAGTTCAGGTTCAAGGTACATAGTCGAGATCCGCAAGTTCAAAGTCTTGAGCAAGGTTCGAAAGTTATGATCAATGGGCCAGAATGTAGATCTAAATTTAAAGTTAAGATGTTTTCAATACAGAAACATTGACTCAAGTTTAGAACTAGACACAAAGAATCAAAGTATATGCCCAAGCTCAAAATATAATTTTCAGAATTCACCGGTTCAAGATTTAGCTCTCTAGTTTAGAATTTGAATAGAATTCCAGTAGATTTTATCTCAACCAGTGACCACAATGGCTATGAAGAGGGCACCCACAAGTGCGATCAACGTCTCAAAGACAATTTAAGTTGATCTCAATTGCCAAAAAAGGTAGAGGCAAGGACCCTATCCTCACATTGGTGGAGTAGATTATCACCTTCAAGTCAGAAACTCAACTATAATGAAGTAGTAATTAGAATACTTGATAGCTAATATGTAGCTTTGCCTGACTTCAAGGGCAACCGGGTTCGAAATGGGCTAATAGGTAAACCCAATTTGGTTACAGTCATAGGAATTGAGAGTAGGAATGCATATTGGGAATAGGAATGACTATTCCAATAATGACTATTTTTTGAAATGGACACAAGCTCATTTTAGAAGCAAAATGGAAATATATATTCTTATTCTCTATTCCAATTGACGCACCAAACAGAAAATAGAAAACATATTTCTAATTTCCTATTCCTATTCCAATAGACCCCTAAAAGAAGAATAGAAATATCTCAATTACTAATTAATTGAGAGTGTTGGACCATTGTTGTCCCCATACATTGAATGGATAAGTGGCAAATTTCGTGGAAATGGAAGAAGCATAAAACAGAACTTTCTTTACTCTGATAGTAATTGTCTTCACAAAAACCGATTCGTCACTCCCAATTGACAAAGTGAGCCATTTGTCAAATTCAATACAAGTGAACAACTAGGTACAGTGAGATATATCCAAAGTCGTTGCGAATAGAAAAGTGCTCACCGCGAGGAAGCAGGTGGCTCACTAACCGAATGACAGAGTTCGTTCTTCATACAATGTAAACAGGAATTAATTCCCATCAAGTCTCGGGTTTTATTGCAAATAGGAATCCTATTCTCTCTTTTGCATCGATGTTCCTAGTATGAGAAAGGCATTGCAAATACTCGATGAAAAGCCGGCAGAGAAATAACTACATGTGATGATAAAGAGGCATGGCGCTGAGATCTATTCAGGCCACAAAAATGGTAGATTAAAGGAAGGTAAAAGCTTGACAATTAATAGAAAAGTGAAATGAAGCGTGTCCATATTTTTATCACATTGAAAATGATGGAATTTGATGGGAACACATAAATTGTCTTTACTCCATCATTTCGAAACCTTCAAGGATCATCATGATCACTGCCCGATGAGAATTATATCGGCAGAATATGATGTAGGAAATAGACGTGGAAGATGTTTTAGATATAGGATCCATCAGACCCGTTACATTCACACAGCTTACTACCAAGAAGCACAATTATAGTCGGTCTGGTAATTCTATACGATGCCCATCCCATTGACATCAAAATTTCAATGATATTGTTCAATTGAATAAATAGACGATTAAAGAAAGCACGGGTTTACCCGAATTTATGGAGGAACATGATATGTAATAAGGTGATTGTAGTCGAATCATTCTGCCACTTTTGAAGCCAATCTCATGTGATGCTTACTATAGTTTATTCTGTCTAGGATATCACTCTCTTCGGTAAAGCTTCCAAGGTAATAGATATAAGCCATATTACAAAGAATTTTGGTAATTCTGATAGATGTCAACACAGCCAAGAAACAGTTTTGCCCACAGAGATTTTCTAATGCCACCCGTAGAGGGAGATATGCATGGACCTTTTGGTTAGATAAACCATCTTTTCTCTTCATAATTATAAAGACTATAATTATAAAAGATATTAAACATTAAAGTCCATGAAGTTGGGGAACAAATAAAAGTCTTTCCAAGAATCGGTTAGAATGCAAGAAGTGATGGAGAATATTTATTAGGGAAGACTTCTCAAAGACTAGGTTCTTATTTTTCTATTTTGAGAGCTCTGTAGCTGCAGTAGGAGGAGAATAGTATTTTGATTGTAATATAGGGGAATGTAGGGGAGCTATTTTATTCATTAACAAAGATTATGATGACATAAATGAAACGATAATATTGTCATTTTGTTATCCTTTTGAATTAAAGGGAAATTATGATGTAGGAGCATCCTGGGTGTAAGAGAAACTATTTCATTTCATTTGTTTGAATAAGGGTTGTCTTAATGTAGAGTTGTAATTGTTTGTGGAGGCTTACTACTTAGTAAGTCAATCATACGAGCTCGAAATTTTTTAATTTTAGAGGTGGATATTCATCTTGGATATATTAGCCTACCAGTTGAGGCTTAGTGTCATGTCATGAATATTCATAGATTTATTGCGAATTTTTGGTATAAAAAATTCAAGCTCACTATTGGAGGCCTAAAAGTGACCAGATGAGGCCAAAAAATTCAACAGATGGGTAATTGCACAATTTTAAGTCTGTGGATCACAAGCTGAGGATTTCAAAAAGTGGTTATAATAGCCAATTAGAGCAACAATTCGAGAGTTATGACTTTTCGAAGTTGGGTCAACAAAAAATTTCAAGATAAATGTCAAAAATGTATTTGGCCAACTGTACACATATTGTTAGGGTCTGTTGGCCCTAGGTATTAAGCTTGAGTGTCTAGAACCTTCCCGGGTGGCATAAAATTGTCTATTTAAGAAATCCCTAAACATTGTCTAGGACAACTCTGGGTGATAGTTCACAGCTTTGTCTTACTTATTATTATAATGAAGGTGCCTATGTGGGTTAACATATTGTAATTTTGAATTCTATAATTTCATATTTACAACAATAATAAGAATCCCATATTTTGTTCTCACAATTGTTGTTATTTCTTTGTTTTTGCTAAATGTTTATGGTATTGAGGGGAGCACACTTCATCAAGTGGTATTAGAGTTGGAGTTCTTGAGTGTGTAAATAGATCGCCGATTGTGAGGCAGTTACACCAGTACCATGGTTTGGGATGATCATGTAGAGAGGTCTTTGGTTGTGAGGAAGTTTGTATTAGGGTTTCAACAGAAGCACAGAAATGCCTCCACGAAGCGAGCATGGTGGAAGAGTTGTAGGTGTACACCTGAGGGTTTTAGAGTCCTCCAAAGAAAGATGCAAGCAATTGAAGACCAAATGCACAAAGGAATAAATATTGTCATAAGAGATGAAAGTGAGGACGAGGAAAAAGAAGACGAAAATGTTGAAATAGAGGTAGTTCTAAACCCTAAGGAGGAGGGAAGAGGATTTTTAAGGCCATCTCCAAGATTGAAAAAAGACCTAAGTATGAGGTTCTCACATTTTCAAGATATCTTAACTCAAAGCAGTTAATTGATTGGATCAATGAATTGGAAGAATACTTTTAGTATGAAGATATTGAGGATCCTGATAGAGTCAAGTTTGTGAAGGTGAAACTAAAGGGACATGCAAAGATCTGGTGGCAAGAGATTCAATTGGAGAAAAATACAAGAGGAAAGGACAAAATCACCACCAAGTGGGCCCAGATGATAAAATTGAAAAGACAATTAATTCTTGTGGATTATGAGCTAGATTTGCTAAAGAAAATGCAAGGGTTGAATCAAGAAAGGTCTGTTCAAGAGTATACTGAAGAGTTCTATCGAGTTCTTATTAAAACTAGCCATGCAGAAGTTGATAAGGAGAAAGTTGCATGTTATCTTAATGGGTTAAGGCCAAACATTTAGGAGGAGTTGAGCCTAGTCCGAATGGTCAGTATTGAAAAGGCGTACCAATTTTTCCCAGGAGTAGAGAAGTTGAGCACAAAGTTTGATAACAAAAATAGTAGTAGAGGTCATGGTGTAAGATTTGGTGGACGATCTTATGGAGGCCGAAATGATGATCAAAAGAATAAGGATGAAGTGAGCAGTAGCAGTAGAAATCAAAACTAGAGGGGAAACAATTCTAATAATTTCCATGATAAAAATAATAGATTGAGGACAAGGATATGGTCTGTTCAAGAGTATACTGAAGAGTTCTATCGAGTTCTTATTAAAACTAGCCATGCAGAAGTTGATAAGGAGAAAGTTGCATGTTATCTTAATGGGTTAAGGCCAAGCATTTAGGAGGAGTTGAGCCTAGTCCGAATGGTCAGTATTGAGAAGGCGTACCAATTTTTCCCAAGAGTAGAGAAGTTGAGCACAAAGTTTGATAACAAAAATAGTAGTAGAGGTCATGGTGTAAGATTTGGTGGACGATCTTATGGAGGCCGAAATGATGATCAAAAGAATAAGGATGAAGTGAGCAGTAGCAGCAGAAATCAAAACTAGAGGGGAAACAATTCTAATAATTTCCATGATAAAAATAATAGAGATCAGAGAGAAAGAGATTGAGGACAAGGATATGGAAGAGAAGAATTATGTGGGAAATTTTTTCACTATGGAGAAGAAAGGCATAGAGTATTTGAGTGTTAATAGCACCAAGGAAGGACAAATCAGAGAGTAGAAGGCTAGACCATAGTTGCACATGTTGATGAGGATACCATATCATCACATTCTAAAGATGTTAAAAGATGAGAAGTCCTAATTAACAGAAGAGTCATGTTGAGTGGTGAGAATGAACCTAATCAAAGGATCTTGTTTTGCACAAGGTGTAGATGTGAAGATAAGTGTTGTGATGTGATACTTGATGGTGGAAGTACTAACAATTTGATGTCAGAAACGATGGTCACAAAATTGAAACTAAAGAGGTAGAAACACCAACATCCATACCATATTGCTTCGGTGCAAGATGATGACAAGGTCATGGTGAATTTCAAGATTGGAAGCTACTAGAATGAGATGCTTTGCGGTATCATATTGATGGACATATGTCATTTTGCTAGTTAGTTCATTGCAATTTGATTGGCATGTTGTACATGATGGGTGAACACATACCTACACTCTGACCAAGGATGGAGTGAAACATAAGTTGAAGTAGTTGAAGGACAAAGAAGAAAGGTATGTAGTGCTAGCAGAATATGTTTTGTTGATGGAAACGAGTTTCTCAAAGGTATGAAGCATGAGAATATGTGTTTTTCTAGAATGATAAAAGATGGAAAAGAAGAAGTAGAGGAGGCACCTGTAGAAGTTGTAGATTTGTTGGGAGAGTTTCCTAATATTGTGTTAGATAATGTACCTGATGGATTACCCCCAATGCGGAAGATTAGTTTGCAGATGGATTTGATTCTAGGAGCTAGTTTTCCAAACAAGGAAACACACATAATGACACTAATAGAAAGTGAAGAGTTGAAAAAAGAAGTTCATGGGTTATTACATAAGGAGTTGATTCAAGAGAGTCTAAGTCCATGTGTTGTACCAACAATATTAGCACTAAAGAAGAATGGAGAATGGAGGATGTGTGCAAATTATTGCATTATCAACTAGATCAAAATCAAGTATATATTTCTATTGTCAAGGATGGATGATATTATAGATTGTTTGAGTGGAGTTGTGTATTTCACAAAGATAGATCTGAAGAGTGGGTACCATCAAATTCACATTAGAGAAGGTGATGAGTGGAAGACTACTTTCAAGAAAAGGGAAGAATTATACGAGTGGTTAGTCATACCTTTTGGGCTAACCAATGCACTGAGCACTCTCATGAAGCTCATGAATGAGGTACTGAAGGAGTTTCTAAGTAAGTTTTTCATTTTTTACCTAGATGATATTTTGATCTTTAGTAAGACATTGGAGGATCATTTAATGCATATTAAAAAGTTGTTTTGATAAGTTGAGGGAAGAAAAGTTGCTGATAAACCTGAAGAAGTACAATTTTGTGGAGTATGTGTACTTGGGATGTGTAGTCTTAGCAGAAGGTCTGAAAGTGGACTCGGAGAAAGTGAAGGATATCTTTGAATGACCTACTCCAAAGAGTATTATAGAGGTGAGATCTTTTCATGGATTGGCTAGTTTTTATATAAAGTTCATAAGAGGTCTTAGCAATACTTGTGGACCCTTGATTGAAAAAATGAGAGGGGATAGGAAATCATTTAAGTGGACTATAGGAGCAGATAAGTGTTTCAATTTGTTGAAATAGAAAGTTACAGAGCAACCCATTTTAATTGTGATGCTAGTTGTACTGAAATAGGAGTTGTTTTGAGTGAAGAAGGTAGAAATGTTGCTTATTTTAGTGAGAATTTGAATGATGCCAAAAGAAAATATTTTTTTTATGATCAGGAATTTTATGCTATATTTCAAACATTGAAGAAGTGGAGATACTATCTTCTTCCTAAGGAGTTTGTTTTGTATATTGATCATCAAGCTTTGCAATATTTGAATAGTCAAGAAAAATTAAACGAAAGGCATTTGAGGTGGGTTAAGTTTTTGCAGAGTTATACATTTCTTTTGAAACATAGGAGTGGAAAGTATAACAAAGTTGCAGATGCTATTAGTAGAAGACAATTTTTTGTTGACACAAATGCAAATTGAGATGGTTGGGTTCAAAGAACTTAATAATTTGTATCTAGAGGATCCTAATTTTAGTGAAGTGTGGAAGACTTGTACATAACCTATTATACTTGATAGGACAAAGTGGTTGGGTTTCATAATCCAAGATGGTATGGTATTCAAATTGAGCTAGTTGTGTATCCCAAGAAGTTCAATGAGAGAGAGTCTCATCAAGGAGAAGCTTAGTGGAGGATTGGTTAGACACATTGGAAGAGATAAGACCATTGTTTTGGTTGCTAAGAATTATTACTGGCTACAGTTACAACAAGATGTGAAGAAGTTTGTACAAAGTTGTAGAGTATGTCAGATAGCGAAAGGAGTAAAGAAGAATACAAGA
Organism: Cupressus sempervirens; assembly: GCA_028749045.1. Taxonomy (NCBI): domain Eukaryota; kingdom Viridiplantae; phylum Streptophyta; class Pinopsida; order Cupressales; family Cupressaceae; genus Cupressus; species Cupressus sempervirens. The sequence continues at coordinate 823,433,026 of CM053786.1, forward strand.
TTGTATTAGCCATTGCTTGTACAAGTTAAGTCATGGGAGGATATCAACATGGATTTTTTTCTTAGATTACCAAGGACTCAATGAGGGCATGATTCTATTTTTGTGGTGGTTGATAGGTTTTCAAAGATGACACATTTCATTCCCTACAAGAAGATTAGTGATGTTGTTCATGTGGTAGAGTTGTTTTTTAGAGAAGTGGTGAGACTACATGGTCTACCAAAGAGTATAGTTGCAAATCGAGATACCAAGTTTGTTGGGTATTTCTGGCATACATTGTGGAGGAAATTCTAGACATATTTGTATTTCAGTTCATCACATCATCTACAGACACACAAAAGTTGTGAATCGCAGCTCAAAAATCTTGTTGAGATGTTTGGTTGGAGATAAGCCAAAATGGTGGGATCTAATTTTACCACAGGTAGAATTTGCATATAATAATTCTATCAACATTAGTATTATTAAATCACCATTCCAGATTGTATATGGGAGTAGTCCTAGAAATACTTCTTAATTACTGCAGTTGAATAAATGAGAGATAAGTAGTGGTGAAGCAGAAGAATTTGCTAAACATTTGAAGAATATCTATGAGGCGGTAAGGAAACACATTCTAAAGATGAATACACAATACAAAGCTAAGGTAGATGTGAAAAGAAGGTATAAGGAATTTCAGATTGGAGAGCGGAAGTCATGATTCATTTGAGAAATGAGCATTTTTCAAGAAAATGAAGAAGTTTGGACCATGCAAGATAGTGAAAAGGCATGATTATGGAAATGCCTATAAAATGTACTTACTTGTTGAATTGAATATTTCACTTGTATTTAACAGTTAATATTTGACAGAGTATTATGAAGGAGGTGATGGAAAAGAAGTTGCAGAAGCACAGTGGAGTATTCTAATAGCTAGTTCTATTAATCTTAGATTGGTTTTGACATATGAGTGATGATATATTTAAGTCATTTACTTAGTTCATTCCAAACAAGTAATCCATGTCGAGCATAAGTTGTTAGTTAGTATATGCTGAGCAAGAGATATTCAGTAAGTATTAAGTAAATAGTAAGTGCCGAGTCACTCAAGTGTCGAGTAGATAGTGAGTGCCAAGTCATTTAGATGTCAAGTGATCAATGGATGCTGAGTCATTCAGAGGCCAAGTTACAACAGTGAAGTTGCAGTTGATGCCGAGCATCAAGGACTTCAAGTGTCGAGTAATAGAGTTTTGACATAGTTGATTTTAATGGTACAAACTACTATGTAAACCATTTTAGAGCCAACTTGAGGATTGTTTTATGATCCTAGATGATAAGGACAAATCTTTATTGTGAATCCATATGTAGTTCATGCAACCAATCAAAAAAAGAGAAGAATTAAGTGGAAATATGGGTGAATCAAAATCATTGATTCATACATAACCCTAAGTCACCTAGGTCTTCTTAAGGAGGACAAACCCTAAATTTTTTATGTGTGTGGAAGGAGAAAATAGAGAAGTTTGCATGTCCAAATAGAGCATTCATGGTGGCTAAGGAGTTTTGAATTGAGATACATTGTAGAACCAATTAGAGGAGAACAAGGGAAAGGAATTAGAAGACAACAAAGATACATCTGATCAATGAGGATCAAATACACATTAAGAAAGAGGTGATATGTTATCTAGCAGCATAATGCTAATTGAAAGATCATTCTTGAGATGTTCTAATAGGTGAATCAGTTGAATCTCTTAACATAGTAGTCTTAATAGGCTTTTGTGAATCCTTTAACATGGTACTTACTTCATTGTAAGTTAAATTCCTTTTACCACTTAGAACACTTCTAATAGGGTGTTGAAATCCTTTAACAAGGTGAGATCTAACAATCTTGTAGCCTTTAACAATGCAGACCTTTCACAGGGTAGATCATGTTTCATGATCAAACATTGTGAACTTCATGGGATACACTTTATTACTAATTACTTTGAGGACTTTAAGAAGTCTATGAAATGAAGACATATGATTCCAATGTCACTAGTTGAGAAACATTTTAATGATGTTTGTGTTCTAGTTGATATTGATTTCACATATGTACAGGCTACAGTTCCAAGGATAAGATGGTTAAGACCTCTAGAATATGAGATTGATGTGGATGAGCCATCTACAAAAATTACAACTTTGCTTGCAAAAGAAGCAGATAATAAGGCTACTGCCTTTGGTAATTATGATGTTGCAAATTCAAAGATAACTATGGACTTGAAGACAACATCAGTAATAAGAAAGAAGAACAAAATTGTTAAGAAGCTTAAAGAGAAATTTAGTGAAGGAGTAGAGGAAGATGAAGAGGGGGAAGATAGTGAAGATGATGAAGAAGAAGGTATTCCTACTCAAGTAGAACCAGCCCTAACCTAAGGTTAAGGATAAGATCAAGGTGAAGAGGAAGACAAGCTTGAAGAAGGCATTGAGGTAGAAGAAGCTAGTGAAGCACCTATAACAACAGAGAAGAAGAAGAGGAAAGCTAAAGCTCCAATAGTTAGAAAACCAAAGAAGGTTGTAAAACCTAAGCCTGTAGTTCTAGCTACTAGAACCAACATAAGAGCTACTGCTAAAAAAGCTCACGAAGTGGCAAAGCCAAAAGAAACAAAGGCCAGGAAAGCTATACAAGTTGATGAGTCTATGATGAGAAAAAGGAGAAAGTACATTCCTCTAGTCGAATCAGATGAGAAGAGGAAAAAATCTAATGATAATAGCCAATTCCAAGTGGTAAGTCAAAATCCTTCTAATTTGGATAATTTATGTGAGAATATAAAGAATAATGCATATTTGATTGGATTTTCACATATTGAATTTGATAAGCTTGGAAATTTAGATATGGATAAGGTAGAAGAGTTAGTATATGCCATGATTGCAATATTTAAAATGAATCCAATTAAGGTTTCCAACTCTCTACCAAAGAATTTATATGATAGAGCTGAGAGAAGATGGAAATATAGTCTCACGACAGAGAGAAATATGAGAAACTACACTTGCAAGAGTGATGCCAGGTTTAGATAAATCTGAGATGACAAAAACCATTGAGAAGTATGTTGGAAAATTTTCTCCAAAGTACCTAGCTTTTAACATTTTACAGAACAAGATTAAAGATGTTGTTCAGTATAGTACCCAATTATGGATGGTAATTTATGGGCTGACAACACCCAAGGAAAGTGAGAAAACACTTGTTGAGGTTGGTGATGATAAAGGTGAACAAGAAATAACTGAGGTTACTACAATTGATACTAAGAAAGATGCACATGTGGAAGGCACTAAGACAAATGTAGATACATAGGCAACAATTGAATATGAGTAGAAAACATAATAGAGTATACCAGCTTTACAGATGTTAAGTGCCAATCCACAACATGTGATAAAAGCATACACTAAAACTATAAAGATCAAGGATGTTTTTTGACAATGTGACTCTGAACATCAATCCCATAATAGATGAGGACATGTAGAAAATATTACTAGATGCCACCCCCAAGGAGCACATATGTAGTCATCCTTTATTAGTGAATATAGATGAACTCAAGAAGGCAGAGAAGACATATGCAGAGGTGGAAATACAAGACATCTCACAAACCCCTCAATTTACTATGATACAACCTACATTACCCATTTTAGTGTATCAAAGAAAAGAGACATCCATGACAAACATCAAAAAATTAGTGCACACTGTGTCAATACTAGAAGTTGATACAGATGCACAGATTGGAACACAAGTTCAAGGTGCAAGTGAAATTAAAAAGCAAGAAGAGGAGAGGACTAAAGAGTCAGAATTGACTACAAAACTTGAGGAGCAATTGGCAATACAAACACTAGTTTCTATGCCAACAACTAATACTCCTCACAATCAAGCACTTCATAGGCCAAGTGTAGAAGCTATACCACTACAGTCATCACACCTAGTCCTAGTACATCCAAGGTAGATGAGGTTACATCATTTGGTGATGTCAAATTGGATAAACTGATTGTTTTACCAAAGTTTGAGCTTGCAACAATCACTATTGAAAAAATGAGCAAACTACAGGATGCACTTGCAAAGAAAAAACATCAAGTTCTTCTAGGAAGGGAGCATAGGTAGAAGCAAGCATTGCAAGACATCAAGGATACTTTTCTTGATGCATTCATCCTACCAACACCTAAAGAAGACAAGCCTATCATCGAGAAGTTGGTAAACATTATAGAAAATATCAATGATGTAGACATGGATTCCAATGTAAAATTAATTGAATGGTCTAAGATAAAATTTAAAGGAAAAATTAATGAAAATATATGAAGTTTTATTGCACTTAGTCAGGTTGAGTTAGTAACCAAGATTGAAAGTGTAAAGAAAGTCTTAGAGAATATTTTTCCACTTTACACCAAGTTATGTGATACAACTCTGTTCACAAAAGAAGTGTAGTTCCATATTGCAAATCTGGAGGGAAATTTGAAGATAGTAGGTACTACTATATCTAATTCTCCAACTCAAAGTCAAAATCACTTTAGAAATTTGATGAATTCCCAAGGTCAGTTGGAAGCCCTACATGCTCAAGATGCAAATATTTGGGCTACACTAATAAGCATCCAATCCATACTGACCCCACAAATGGACATATTTCATAAGGAGGTAGCCTTTGTAGAAACATTAATTTAGAAAGATCCTCATATTTCTAAACATGAAGGCTTAATTCACCTTGATGCTAAGTTATCCACCTAGATCAAATCATTGTAGATAGCTTGTGATAATTGGGATGTGGCTCTGAAGATAATTTGGATAGCTTGTGATAACTGGGATGTAGTTCGCACAAGAAGTGTAGCACTATATTGATAATTTGGAGGGAGATATGAAGCTAATAGGTACAACTCTACCTCATTCTCTAGCTCAAAGTTAGAATCACTTCAGTAATTTGATGAATTCCCAAGGTCAGTTGGCAAGTCTGTATGCTCGAGATGCAAATATTTGAGCTACACTAATCAACATCCAATCCATGTTGACCCCACACATGGAAATAATTCACAAGGAACTAGCCTTTGCAGAGATATTGATGCAACAAGATCCCCATCTTTCTACACTTGAAGGCTTAGTTCATCTTGTTGTCGAGTTAGCCACCCAACTCAAATCATTGGAGGTAGCTTGTGATAACTAGGATGTAGCTCTAAAGGTAATACTTGAGGTCCATAAAAATTTCTTGGAAAAACACACTATAAGTGTACAACCCATGACATAAGTGTCAAAAGGGGAGAATAAATAAAGGGGGATAATGCATGATGAGGAGAGATAAGTTTGGAAATCAAATAGAGACAGAGTTAGCGAGTTAGCATATGTAGAATCTACTTAAAAGGAGTATTCAATTTTCAGTTTAGAATGGAATAATCAACTCAAGGAGAGTTATTAAATTTTGAGGTATGACTAATGAGTCATAAGTTTTGCAAATTTTGAGGTATGACTGATGAGTCATAAGTTTTGTAAAATTTAGAAGTTTTCGAAATTGTGTATGTAAATGGATATTATGTAAGTTATGCTTGAAAGGTTAAGGTTATTCATGGATGACCAAGTATTTTGCCACTCATGTCAAAGGGTGAGATTATTAATCTTAGATTGGTTTTGACATGTGAGTGACAATTTACTTAAGTCATTTACTTAGTTCATGTCAAACAAGTAACACATGCCGAGCATAAGTTGTCAAATAGTATATGTTGAGTGAGAGATATTTAGTGAGTGTTGAGTAACTAGTAAGTGCTGAGTCACTCAAGTGTCAAGCAGATAGTAAGTGCTGAATCATTCAGATGATTAGTGATTAATGGATGTTGAGTCATTCAAAGCCTGAGTTATAGCATTGAAGTTGCAGTTTATGTTGAGCATCAAGGACTTCAAGTGTCGAGTAATATAGTTTTGACATAGTTGTTTGTAATGGCACAAACTACTATGTAAACCATTTTTTAGCTGTCTTGAGGATTGTTTTACAATCCTAAATGAAAAGAATGAACCTTTATTGTGAATCCTTATGCAGTTCATGTAGCCAATTAGAAAAATAGAAGGATTAAGTGATAATATGGGTGAATCACAATCATTGATTCATACCTAACCCTAAGTCACCTAGGTTTTCCTAAGGAGGAAAAACCCTAAACTTTTATGTGTGTGAATGAGAAAATAGAGAAGTTGGAATGCACAAACAAAAAATTCATAGTGGCTAAGGTGTTGTGAATTGGGATATATAGTAGAATTAGTTAGAGGAGAACTGATGAAAGGAATTAGAAGACAACAAAGTTATATTTGATCAGTGAGGATCAAGTACACATCAGGAAAGAGGTGATCTATTATCTAGCAATAGAGTGCTAACTGAAAGATCATTGTTGAGACATTCTCATAGGTGAATCGGTTTAATCTCTTAACATAGTAGTCTTAATAGGCTATTGTAAATCCTTTAACAGGGTGCTTACTTCATTTTAAGTTAAAGTCCTTTTACCAGACACACTTCTAACAAGGTGTGTAAGGCCTTGCCCTGACCAATCATAGCATAGTTGATACAGTATTATTTTGATACTCACAACTTTATATGTTGAGACACTGTCAGATACATTGAACATTATTATGTTATTTTATGTTGTGTAATAATTTACTTTAAGATGTTTAAATAGGTTATTTAATATTTAATGAACATGTATACTGATGATGTAGCACAAAAAGTGAATGCATAATTAGGACTATGATTAACACTTTGATTATGGAATTTTAGTAGTTAAGTATTGAACAAAAATGAGATAAATAACTAATTAGTTAAAATATTTATGCTTCAAATTATGTGATTATCTTAATGAGTTATGTGCGTGCGCGCGCGTGTGTGTGTGTATGTGTGTGTGTGTGTGTGTGTGTGTGTGTGTGTGTGATTTTTTTGAGCTATTGATGTGTGTCATGAGTGTGCAAGATATTTTAGCTAGGTAATATAACAAAGAATTGGAATCAAACCCTTTGTAATGTTTGTGGAAACCAAGGTTAAATCTAAGGAAAGATGCAGACCCCATTGTTCATATTTTATTTGTACCATGAGTTGAATGAATGTATCATTCTGTAATCAATAAGTGTTAATGTTTTGTAACAATGATTTTATAGTGTCACTTGATACTCGTAATTTGTATATGCATTTCAACATGCTAGTTAGGATTAACTAAGTAACCTAAAGATCTAAGTTGGACTAGGTTAGTGAATTTTTACTAATCAGTTAGTAATTGAGATTAATTACCCTAATCAAGATTAGTGATTAATCTACATTTTTGAAGGTTGTTAGAAAGTCCACCAATTTCCAAGCTTTTTGTTAGGTCCCTTAATAGTCATAGAGGCCAAAAATTATGAAAACTAAGTACCTAAGGGCTAGGGGTATGGGTTGGGCACATTTTCCACCCCTCTAGCTCCTTTTGTTGACTTTTACAGTCAACCAAATATCCCATTTTTGCTTTATTGCGAAAATTGAATGTTTCACCATCAGTTGGATAAGTTAAATTTCACATTGAGGTTAGCCTTATGACAAGTTAGAAGACTTTAGAAACCTTTAGGCAAGTGGGGGAGCTATTGCATTTTGGAGGTGGTTGAGTTAATATCCTATTTAGAGGCAAATTTGAGAGAGGAAGAGTGTTCTGCCAACCTCTACTTTTAGAGAGCAATTCAGAATTGAAAGATAAGGAGAAGGAAGGGAAGCTCATCTGAAATTTCACTTGCTATAACCTTATTATGAAGGTAGGAACCATTCAAGCTCACTTGGTTCATGTTGTGTTTCATGCTTAAGTCATTTTTCTTGCATATGTATGTTCATGTGTTTGTTGAATATGTTTGGGAGGGATTGAAATGGGTTTTTCTTAAATGTTTTTCCTTAGTAATTTTTTTTGCATTTGATTTTTGAAGGGATTGTATGGGTTGTATTGACATTACTCACCTTCGGATAAGGCAAAAGTGGCTATGTACAAGAGGAGGTCTTTAGTTGGACTTCAACAATGCAAAGTATCTCCTTAGGATGAGGAGAGGGAGAGAGTAGGGTGTTATGGGCCCCTACTCATTAGCACAAACTATGTTTTGAGTTTTGAAATTTAGAAAATGGAAGAACAAAAATTCTTGTGATTATAGCCCTAAAAGGGTACCTATTATGGTGTTGTGGCCGACGTCTCCTGTTGGAAAAATCCACCTTCTCCCTATTCTAGTTCAATGATGAACCTATTGTGCAAACTTGGATAGGAGTAAATGTTTGTTTTGTCTTCATGTTGAATTGTTTGTCTCCTGATTAGTTTCATCCTCTCCATGATTACCTTGATGTGTTGCAGACTTCGTAATGGTTTTCCTATTGTGGAGCCAAGCAAGAAATTCAGAGTTTTTATTTAAATTCAAATATGTTGAGAGATTTCTCCTCGAGATAGTAATCCTATGTAAAATTTTTATTTTTTAAACTTATTGTGGAAATGGCTATGATGTCGAGTTTTCTTCCCGATTCTTTCCCGATGGATCCTTTGAATTAGGTTGTTCAATAAAATAAATCAGTGGCTAGTCCACATATATTGATAAAAAAATAATTGAGTAGTATTCTTGCAGATGAGATTTCTTGTATTTCAATTTTGCATATGTTTACTTGAACTTTTTCATAATGATATTTTATCTTACTATGGCATTTATATATTTTGACATTGCATTCATTTGATTAATGTTCATTGGACAAATTGGTGAAATCTAGAATGTTATGAAATTTCAAAACCAAACTATGTTAAAGAAAATTTGTATTTGATTGGTACTTTAAATTTCATAATTATTCATGAGTATGAGGAAGTTAAATATTCCTATTTGAATTCTCAAGCATTACATTTAACCCTATATATATATATATATATATATATATATATATATATATATATATATATATATATATATATATATATATATATATATATATATATATATATATATATATACCCCCTTGTCATAGAAAAATAATTTGCATTCAAATTAACACTTAGAAAAAAAGGACAGACAAAAAAAAGGTTTGCCCCCTTGAGCAAATATGCCCCTTATAATTTGTATGGGGAAAAAGTTAAATGTCTTTTTTTCAACAGAGCATCTGAAAGATCCTCTTTAAATATCTTTTTTAGACATTAATAGATATTTTAAATTTTAATTAAAAAGAAGGAAAGAGAAAGAAAATTCATACAATATATTCCTAATATCTATCCTAACCACTAAACTTTTTTTGTCATAACTACTTCTATCCAATGACTTCACAATCTCATCTAAGCTACCCACTTACATCTATTCCTCCCCTTACCTCATGCATTGGAATTCACCCTCTGCTGCCATGCATACTTAGTTGTGGGCTGAAGAAGGAAAAAGGTGTTTGAATTGATTTAAAACATAACTCCTTTACCTCGCCACTTTAAATTCTAATTGGTGGACAAGATCTGGTTTACTTTATTAAACTTTGTTAGGTTTTAGTTAGTTGTATTATTATTTATTTAGTTTAATCTAAGTTTTACATAATTATTGTTTTATATATTTTTTATTTAGTTATGTGGTAAGTATAAAGATGATGAATTTAGTTTTAATTAATGTGGAATTGTTGTTTAGGGATTATAATTAATTTTAATTCGTATGAATATAGTAAATTAAAAGATGTTTTGTTAATTAAGTTAAGTTAGTTACTTTATTTAATTCATTTTAAAAATAATTTAGAATTATTATGTTAGTAATTAGTATTTAGGATTTTTATTAGATTTTAAATTATTTTTTATATAGTAAGAAGAGCAATAGTTAGAATAGAAGATGGTTTGGTTTTGTTAGTTTTAATAAAGTTCAACTACTCATATGTTAAATGTTATACTAGTTAGTTAGTTCTTTGATTTCTATGTTTTGAAATTATTAGACTTATATTTATTTAGATTGTTATTCAAATAATTAAAATATATTGTTCATTAATATTTTTCTTAAATAATGTTTTAATGGTTAATGTTAATACGTTTTAAATTAGTTGCAAATTATGTAACCTAGTAGATTTAGTGAGTGGTTGGTTTTCGTAGGGGTTATTGAAAAGTAAATGAAAAATATTATATTGTTTTAAAAATGAATGTAATAACAAAATAAATGTCAAAATCAATTTAATAATGAATGTTCAAATTTTACAACCTATTTCTGCATGTTGATTTTGAACTAAGATGTGGTATTAAGATAATGTCAGGGGAACATATATCTGCATTGCAACATACCATAGTTTAACTGGTGAATCAAACATAGTAGACTGTATCAAAACCCTTATTCAAATTAGTGGTGTTATTAATCTTTAAAAAAAAATTGTGTGTTTTTGCCTCTGTATTTTGGGCATGACATTTTGGTATCAGAGCCTGTGTTTCAACATGACTAGGCACCTAAAACCATTACACTTCTGAAACTTAATCTAAACTTCAATTTTGTAGGATGCCTCAGATTACTCAAAGAAACCAATGAGGCAGAGGTCACAAGGCAAGACATGGTAGAACATAACAGGAGGATGGACCACCACTACCACCACCATCACCGAACCCAAATCAAGACACCTTGGATGACCTCTAGACATTGATTGGAGTAGTTCAATAGAGACTACCACTTATAGTACAACCAGGGTAGCAGATTCTCGAAGAGGAAGTACAAGGACCTAGGTTCGATGGCAAAGAGAGGAGTAGGAGTCCCCCACCAAGGGAAGTAGATGGACAGGGTGAGCATGAGGGTGATTCGATACACCAGAGAGGACCACCACTCAATAGACCTCCTAGACATGTAGGAGATGATATCAGGGAGTTGATATAGCTCTAGCCACCATACTATATCGATTCCACTGATATAATAGTAGCAAAGGCCTAATTACAAAGTCTACAATGGTGCTTTGGATTATGTCCTTATGGAAATAATCTAAAGGCATGTGTAGCAGTCAATCAACTAAGGGGGATGCCTCCAATTGGTGGCATCAGGAGGAAATTATAGGAGTGAGGATGGATACCCTCACATGGGAGTCATTCTTAGTTAGATTCCAAGAGAGGTACCTATCCAAGCACTTCAAATAGAAGCGAATAGAGTAATTTCATTCTCTACATCAGAGGGGCCTCATAGTAGCTCAATATGAGAGCAAGTTTCTTGAACTCCTTTCGTATGTTGAATACATGAAGGACAAGAAACTACAAGTACATCACTTCATCATGGGCCTAAATTTCTCACTCTAGGGTGTAGTTCGTTTGGCCTTCCCTATCACCTTGAGACAAGTACTTGACATAGCACTAGTTGCTGAGGATACTTGGGGTAGACAGGAGTCACGGGATAGGTCTCAGAACTAAAACTCTACTTAGCAAAAACCCCCTTGGAAGCAAAATCAGAACTATATAGTAGGGTCCTCTAAGGGCCAACAGTCTCAGTAGTAGAAACCATAGTAGCAGCAGCAACAAAAATCCTCAAACGGTTATCAGAGCTCCAAGCCAAAGCAGTGGTAGTCATAAGGTCTTAAATAGGATAAGAAGGTACAGGCCCCATAGTTATAGTTAGTGAAGACTCAATAGTCTTCTAGGGGTGGTTACAGTGGATCTAGTAGGTCAGGAGGCCCACAACAGTCCAAATCATAGTATGTACAGTCTTATACCTGAGGACCATGCTACACTTGTGGTGGCATGGGTTATATAGCTAGAGAGTGCTTGCAGGGACAAACATCTGGTGGTTAGAGAGGAGCTATTTCAGAGCTGAGGGTTGGTGATATGGGAAAATCCCATAGAGTTTTTGCAGTGGTTGATAATCACCAGGTTGAGCATTAGGCCATAGTTATCGAGGCTAAAAGTATAATTTAGGGTTGTATGGTTTCTTTTTTATTTGATTCTGGAGCCGCTAACTCTTTTATATCTCCATATGTAGTGGAGCATTATGGGCTAGTGGCAGTTAGATAGGATGTTAGTTGGAAAGTAGAGTTAGCCTCAAGAGCTAGAGTGTTAGTTTTGTGGTGCATAATTTCTAGATTCAGATTGGAGACATGACCATGATGTCTAATCTACGCATTACCCCTCTAGGTTCTTATGATGTTGTCCTTGGCATGGATTGGCTTTATGCCCACAGTGCCAAGATGGATTGTTGACAAAAGAGGGTGGAATTTGTGGATGAGTATGAGATCTCTAGCGTGATCTATGGAGTAAAGAGACCAGTATCCCTGCATATGATTTCTTCTATGTAGCTTAGATGGTGCATATGAAAGGGATGTTAGTTGTTTGCTATCACCATTAGTGATAGAGAGGAAGATTCAAAGGGAGAGCCATCCCTCGATGATTTTCCAATCTTGCAAGAGTTTGTAGATGTGTTTCCTTCAGAGCTCCTTGCACTAATACATTTGGCATCGATTTGTGACGGCTAAGTGTCGCCATTACGATGGCAAGGTGTCACCACTGTGACAGAAATAGATGTCATTGTTTTTTAGTTGCAAATTGCGACATCTATCCTTAGACATCACAATTTTGATGCCTATTTGTCGCAATCTCACCATTCTAAACTGGCACGGCTCCCGTCGCAATTCCAACATCTTTCCCATTCATTGTGATGGAGTGGCATCAGCATCTGTCGACAGGTTCGCTATTGCGAGAGCCTTTCCAGTTCTTCCTTGGGCGTCGCACTTGCGATGGTCCTAGAAAATTGCAATGGGGACGCGATGGTTTTAGTGGTGCGGTAGTGCTAGTGTTGACGTTGCTGGCTGTCGCAATGTTTCCAAATGTGTCACAATTGTGATGCATAGTCAAGAATTTTGACAGTGTCGCTAAGCATGCGACACACATTACGTCGCAATGCGTGGGCGGACGTCGCAATTGTGATGTCCATGATTAGCAATATGGCAGGGCTGCTGTGGCGGCGATGCCAACTGCCATCGCCACCACAGTGGCCCCGCAACAAGCATGATGCATCATGGGGCATATGAATTCATGTGCCTCCCAGGTGACAGAAAACATGCATTCTTTCCAAATGACAACAATCTCTTTTAGTGTTGCAGGTGTAAACAATATATCCCAATAGGTAGAAAATTTGTCAAATGTCAATTTCATTTCAGAAAGTCTAGAAAAGAACACAAGTTCTGGCCAGTCATGTAGTAAATCCAGATCATCAGCAGATCATGGTGCATCATGCTTGCGATGAGGCCACTCACGTTGCCGCCACAGCGGCCCCACCGCAAGCATGATGCATCATGATCTGCTAATGATCTAGATTTACTGCATGACTGGCCAGAACTTATGTTCTTTTCTAGACTTTTTGAAATGAAATTGACATTTGAAAATTTTTCTACCTGTTGGGATATCTTGTTTACACCTGCAACACTAAAAGAGATTGTTGTCATTTGGAAAGAATGCATGTTTTCTGTCACATACGGTGAAAAGGATATTGTGAATTCAGAATGAATTATAAGATTAAAATTACACTTTCAAAACTAAATACGGTGTTCTTATCAAAAGATTTTAGAAAGGGATACTAATAATAAAACTATAAAAAGACATCAAACAATGGGAGAGAAAGCATCTAAATGTTTATTCTCAAAAGGTACACGTTGAGATAAATCACCATATTCCTCAAAGATATAGGAGATGGATTACTTTCTCTCTTGGATTCATAGATAATGAAGCACTTTATCGGTTGATGTCTTGAGATAAGGGGGGCACATCACTATATGTAGAAAAACTTAGAGAAAAGTACCTAGTTAGGTTTATGTATTAGTCTAGTTTTAGATGTACTACTTGTTGAGCAGTTTTCACAACATCACCCATTGCAAATAGTGACCCCCCTCCTCTTTTTCTAATGAGCATGGCTAGTTGAGTAGGTTGGCAGCAATCTGGGGTGCAAAAGGCTATGTTTGGATAGAGTATGAAAATTCAGAAAATTTGGCTAACTCTAAAAGGGGGATTAAAGATAGAAATTGAGCTAAGGAAATGTAAAATTTGCTGAAGTAGTAAATGGAGTTGAGACTCCTCTTTGTTCCTAGCAAATGGAAATTAGAATCCAATTCATTCCTAGCAAATGGAGATGAGACTAGTCTTCATTCCTAGCAAACGAGATTCCTCTTCATTCCTTGAAAATAGAACCGAGACTCTTCTTCATTCCTAGCAAATGGAGCTAAGAATCTTGTTCATTCCTAGCAAATGGAGATGTGAAGGGAGAAGCAGATAAGGCCCGAGATTGATCCTATGGGTCCAATATTCAATCCCACATGGCTCAAAACTCTTAGTATTAGTAATAATGCCCTACAGCTGAGAATGTAAACTTAGGCTTGTGAGCAACATCTAATGCATATAGACAGCCCTTGGGGGTAAAATGTGGGGGTCAGGTCTAATAACACCAAGCCATAATTCCATAAGAATGGGGCTTAAAATTGGGCACTATGGTTGGCGAATGGGCTTGAGAAGGCCTAAAAATTAATAATTAGGGCCTGGCAATGAAATGTTGTGACCTTAAAAGCCTGCTTAAGCCAAGATTCGAGTTTAATAAGCTCCAAATGGCCTTGAACTTTGCAATCTAAAAGTAATTACAACTCAGATCTGCCCTTTACTGCAGAAGGCCAGATCTAAATCTGATAACAGTGGATTTTAAATTTGCATCTTGTGCAAAGTGTAGCCCTATATGAAGTATGGGGGGGATCTAAGGCCTTACTATAAGAACAAATAATTGAATGTATGCTAGATATGGGCCCAATTTCAAGGTGGATCAACCCCTAAGACAGTGGGGTTATACTTGAAATGAATTGAAACTTGCCCCTATTTGAGGTGTGTGGATGTAAGGCTTTTAATTAAGACCCATGTATAAGACGTGTGGCCTAATATAGGCCCAAATTATGATCAGATCAAAGAGTTCAATCAGCTAAGCCCTATCCTAGATAAAATGTATGGGCTGAGAGCATCAAAATGTGTTTGTAATTTGAAATGGGGTCTACCCTATGGCTAACTTAGGGTGAATTAAGCCCAGATCTATGCTCAAAGACCAATGAAATGAACTCTTATGCCCAGAATGTAACATCAATTGGCTAAATTAGGCCCTAAAGATGTAGCATCTGGCCTTAAGGATTTAAATTTAAGTCACTTAGGCCCTAGTTCAATCCAAACAGCTGGATCTTGGGCATTAAACTCGAGTAGGGGTATGGAGGATTAATTGAATTAAATACATGTAGATCTAGGCCCAAAAATCAATAGCATCCCTTGCTATCACTATCTTACCTTAACCTTTATGAATCGAGGCATTAAATTTAATATCTTTTATCAAGTTCTATCCGATGCAATATCTTGAATTTCAGATTTCAAAGGGAAATGAATTAAATGCCATGTCTCTCACCCTCAGAACTCAAGGAAATCTTCATTTAATGAAAATTTGCAAGTATTTAAGATTAAGTTGCACTGATAATTGCCCCATATACCAAGACATTTGCTATGAAGGCAGGGCACCAGGGCTCTATTTTGAAGATCTCTTGATTGCAGTTGCAAGACAAGGGAAAAAATTTTGAACTTTCAGAGGCAGATTTGAATAAAGTTGTTTCATTTTACTGAGACTGTTGAGAGTAGCAGAGGTTTGATCCATCATTATGACCTACGTTTGCAAATTAAGACTATTCTGGTGCCTGTATCAATCATGGTAATCCATCCTCAAGCTGGTATTGTCAAGAAGATTATATCCCAAATCAATTAAAATTAAATAGGCTTTGACTTCAAACTAACACCATTGTCAAATTCTAATTTTAGATTACAGTGAGGCCTTCACCAGTAAATTAAATTTGATTACAGGTCTGATATCAACCTTTTCTGAAGACCTCAGTTTCAAATTAGAGGGGCCACTTCTTAACAATCCAAATTTGATCACAGGCATTAGACTCAAGGAGATAGCTTGATACTAGCCTGCCATTGCAGTTTTAGCTCCACTCATTGAGGTTTATTTTAATCGTCAGAGTTGTATATCAGGCCATATTTTCAAACCTAATCGCATCATTTGGCTAAATGTAGTTAACAGACTAGACTAAAAACTAAGCTGAGAAAAAACAAAAAGGAAAAGACTAAGCTAAGACACAACAAAACCCAACCTGGAAAAGAATCATAACTGATAAAGCTTCAAATCTTGTCCATTGTAAGACAGGTATTTTGGTTCCATCCAAATACCTTAGTCTGAAAGAATTAGCTCCAAGCACTTTGCAAATTAAACATCTCTTCACAACTGTAGCAAATGTATACCCGATTATCATCTAAAGCATGCCAGATGCTTGTGGATGAATGAATAAAGCAGAAATAATGACTAGAATGTGTGCTCTAGCCATCATGAACAAGAACACCATAAAGAGTGTTCTTAAAATTGCCCTCCTATGATTGATCAATAGACAGAGAAACTAGAATGTCATTCAAATGTGCAATATTTATTAAAAAACTAGTAGATATTACAAAAAATATATTATTAGATTCCATTGAAAATGTGATCCACTGGCAAATAATATTGTAAGGGCTACTTACATGTGAACTGCTAACAAATGGTTTGAGATCCAACATACAACCAAAGTCTACTTTTTTGTCAATTTTTTGTTCAGATCCAACTACACTGAAGCGTTTGAGATGAATTGCAAGAACATGTGGTGCTTTATCAAATTTGAGTTGTTCTAGAGCCTTCAATTTTACTTTGCATCATTCACATTGATCTCTTTTCACACCTCCATCTAACTACTCCACTGCTGTGTAATGGGATAATGCTTTCAACAATAGATCATTTCAAATCTCAGTACAACCTCAACAATGAACACAATTCAAGAACAAAACTTATTTATTGACCAAAAGAATACCTTAGAGCTTCTCTTAGATTGAGATTCCTGTGTAGATTTACTATTATTTGAACCAGACATTGATGTCCATGCATGGTTCAACATAACTTGAGTTTCTAAGCCTAACTTTTTAACCTCTGAAAATGGAAGTTCAAATGTCGATCCCAAAAAATTAGTTGAATAATTGACCTGCAATAAAAGAAAGTGAGCAAAATTCATATATATATTCTATTAAATGTTTGAAGACATGAGATTTCTACATTCCATTAGGTGAAAATTGAAAGAGCTTCTAGCAGTAACTGTGTAGACATTTTTCAATCTAACTAAATCAAATTAAAACAAAAATTATGTTAAAACACCATACAATTAGAAGTTACAGACTGCACAACATTTTTGTAGTAATAGAATCTCGACAAAAAAGTAAACCATATCTAATACAATGCAATTACATACTTGGGTCTTCCCAAATAACTAAGTGGTTGTTCATGACTAAAAATTTGAAGTACAGGATCAAACATTGTTGGATAGAAAGGCTTCCCAGCTTCAAGCCATCCAATCTATGAAATTTTAAAAGGTGATTGTTTCAAGTGGTTCATTTACAAATCTTGTTTCATTTGAGATGGTTAACAAATTGAATCTACCAAGAATAGCACATGTTAGGCCTTACAAAGCACAAGGATTGGATGTTGGATGTTGTGTTGATGTGAAGGAGCAAGCTTATGTTCCCTTCACCATTGGATCGTATAATGATGTTGTGCTGTGTGACATTGTACCTTTGAGTGGTTGTCATATAATTTTAGGAAGGGCTTGGCAGGTTGAGAAGAGATCCCTACATGATGTCAGAAAGAACACCTACACTTTCACAAATAATGGAGAGAAGATGGTATTAGCACCATTGGAGGAGCACAAGAAAACTTTGAAGGTGTCAGCGAGCATTGGCATCTTTGAGAGGGAAAGGTTCCTAAGAAAAGGGGAACATGGTGAAGCAATGGAAGATGTTTTGATAAAAAAGGATGATGCTTTGAAGAAAACAACTAATGAGAATGAGGTTGAGGAAAAGAACCTAGAAAAGGATGATATGAAGACAAGTTGTCCATTTGAAGGACAAATAAAAAATGAGCAGCAATCAAGTGTTGAAGAGCAAGGATAACCTAACACCAAAAAGGTTCAAAAGGTTGTAGCAGAGGTAAAGAGAAAGGATGCTGATGAAGATAGAAAAAGAATTTTTTTGTAGGCATATGAGAATATGATGGAGATTCCTAGTGTGGGGAAGATAGCAATAATTGGTAAGAGTTATGTTCTAGAAGGAGCTTGTTATTGCTTCTTGTTTCTACCTATTGTTAGTATCTTATTGAGCTTCACTTTGTTTTGGGAATAGTTTAATATTCTCTACTAAATAGGGCCAACCAAATGAAGGTGGAAGCTCATTTGGCCCCACCCCCTCCCCCTAACATTACTCTACATTCCCCATTAACATCTAACATTCATTCATTCTTTCAACCATTAATAAAATGTAACATTCAATCAATATCACATGATAACATTCAATCAATATCACATGATAACATTCATTAACACATTAGATTTTTCAACATGCAACATTCATCAATAGTCTGCATTAACACATAATTCATGAACATTCATTAGCACATAATTAAATTCATTGAGACATAAAATTCATTCATTATCAATTAAGGTATGTAGATGACAATCATTTCTTTTTTTTCTTTCTATTTCTTTTTTCTATGTAAGCTATAAGAGGAGCATCAGTGTCATCATCAATTCCCCCCTCATCAGTTGTTCTATTCTCTATCCTTGATGATCTCAAATTCCTATGCTATTGCAAAGGGGGGTCCTCTGCAATAACAAATAAAAGAGTTAAATTAAAAATAATTTATTATAATTGTTACAAGTATTTAATTATTTTAAATAACATAACTATGGTGCTCTTTACCTCATCTGACCACATCATTTTGTCTGGACTCAACGTCAACACGGTCATGAACATCGACCCCTCAATCCTCTATAGCTACTATACAAAATGTTACTTTAATCCAAACACCAATTGCAATTACATATAAAAAATTTAATAGCAAATGTATACCTCCACCACTGGGATGCACATCATGCGAACCTTCGGCATCCACAGATTGTGTAGAAGGATTGTCAGGCTGCATTCCAACATCCTACGCATTGTTATCATTGCTTGCTTAAAACAAATATACTCACTTTATATTCGAACTTAACATCAAATAGACTAATTAGTAAAGTATTCAATTTGAAATAAATTTTATTTAGCTTATTTACCTATGGCTCAGATGCATCATTATTAGAACCTTCCACACTGATTTCAGCTTGTAGCCATTCAGCCACGGCTCTATAGCCTTGTTGGAAGCCAATTCTCTTATCCTCTTCTGTGAGGCATCTCTTGAACTTTGAGTCCTACATTTTTGCATGGTATGGTGAATTTTACTTGCATTGTTTCATCAACCAATGGAGGGTAGTTAAAATATCAACAGCAAATCATCTATATCCATCACAATATAATAGGAGAAAAATCGAGCAGTTTTGATGGAGCAATCTACTATATAAATGTTGCATGTTTATATGCTTTACTTGTACCAACATATTTTCTCCAAATTCTTAAGTTGGATAAGAGTTAGTTTAACTCTTTGGAAATAAAAATGGCTGCAAGTTCTGCTGCATCCCCTCATTCTTTCAATCACTGCCTTTATTCTCAACTATTGGAGGAAAATTCAGTCTCAACCATGGCCTCCATTTGTGAGATTTCTTCATATGAGGATTTTGTGAATGAAGAGAAAAGTAAAATATTAGTGATTGGAGCCACTAGTTATATTGGTCACTTTGTTGCTCTTGCAGCTGTAAACGCAGGCCATTCTACCTATGCTCTCATTAGGCCCATCACTGCCCATGATTCTGCCAAAGAAAAGTGCCTCCATGAATTGAAAGATTCTGGTGTTAACATTGTCTATGTATGTCACTAGCTCTGTTCATAACTAAGATTTTGTGGTAGATATGTATGGCATAGTTGTAAAGTGTGTGTACTTGTTTAAAATATTGATTTTACAAACTGTAGATTATTTTGATTGGTCATATAGGTTTAGAATATATGATTAAGCTTTGCTTTTTTGTTCATGGTAACTACTATTGCAGCTGTTTGCTAAATTGTTAGATAGCGGTCATCTCACAAATAATCATGTTTGACTGTCTTGTTGTGAAGTTGGGTATTTAGAAATTATGTTAAGAAGGGGTGTTCGGTCAGTGATCTCCTTATCAATGAGTCTTATTTGGTTGGGATCATGAGCTATATTATAGTTGTAAAAATTTGTGTTGTAATGGGTTTTATTAATGTCTACATGTTCTGTAATGGGTCTTATTAATGTGCATGTATATTATAATGGGTGTTCTGCAGGGAGATTTAAGTGATCATAATTCAATGGTAAAGGCCATGCAAGGCATTGATATTGTTATTTCAATTGTGGGCGGTGGTCAACTTACAGATCAAATTAAGATTGTAGACACCATTAAAGAAATTGGCACTATTAAGGTCAGAACATAGGACCCTAACATTATTACCATGAATGCTTGTTAACTGTAATAGACTTAAGAATTGTTGAACTTTGATGCAGAGGTTTCTTCCTTCAAAATTTGGGCATGATATAGACAGAGCCAATCTAGTAGAACTAGGGCTAAGCTTTTACAAAGAAAAGAGAGTTGTTAGGAGGGCAATTGAGGCATCCAACATTCCATACACTTACATCTGTTGCAATTCTATTGCTGGGTGGCCTTACTTTTATCATAACCATCCCTCTGAGCTTGCTCCTCCCCAAGATCAGTTTGAAATCTATGGAGATGGAAACATCAAGGGTGAGATTTTAAATAATGTCATATTAGTAAATGAAGGAATCTTCACTAATCTAGATTGCAGAGTCTGACTTCAATTGTTGAATTGTTTATATTGAATATGAAAATCCACTACTGTTATTATATTCTATTGACCTATTTATAATTGATGAGCTAAATAAGGGAGTCCTAGCATTTCCCATCACATTATATAAAAAATTTGATACAATTTTTCATTTACTAATACTTACAACTCTTGCTTGAAGTTTCAAAAAACCACCAGAGCCGAGCTTGTGTGTCCTGTGCTTTTCTAGTCTTGCCTTCTTTGCCTTTGATGTGTTAGAAAATCTATGAAAAGTTTGAAATATGTTAGATAGTATAAATATAGAGGTTAATTAGTACATAATTAGATTCTCAATAGTATCACATACCTTGCTATACTCTCCATTGGTGTAATATTATTTTTCTTGTCATCTTTATACTTTCCATCCAAAATCAGAGCTCGCCACTCAGCCTCAAGAACATAGGGTAGACGCTCGTACCTGGGGTTATCCCGTAATTTTTTTCTATACTGGTCCCTAATATACTTCAAACATAAACCAGCTTTTTCAAGGAGCTTGTTTCTCTCGAATGCACGAGGTCCAAAGAGTTGGGTCATGCTCTCTATAAGATCATCCTTCAACGGTTTGCGTTGGTTATTCCACCTTTTAAGTAAAAAAAAATATGTCAGACTCATAAATGAAGTGTAGCTACCTTTAATATATATAGTTCAGGAAATGGATGAAAAGGAAAACTATTATAGCAATGATATGAAATCAAAATAGTGGTTTGGGGTTTTAGTTAGGATATGATGTTCCACCAGGTATGCATGGTGGGCCCGAATATTCGCAAACACTCATCACCAAGTTTTCTCCAAAAAAGATCATTCCCTACAAAAAAATCATGGGATCATTAGTCGATGAAGAGTGATCAAAAACTAAATTAATATTATATCACTATAGAATAATAATAACTTTAAAGTACTTGGAACTTTGGCTACTTTTAATGGAATGCCTTCATCGTCGTTGACAATCAATGTGATATCCTTCACCATTCCCATACTAGGAACATAGGAACATCCAGGAAATGATGTTGCAGCTCCTATTGCAAAATTTTTCATAAGTTTCATAAGTCTTTGTCATGAAGTATAAAAGAACAAATGATAATTGATGTTAAGAAGTTGTAAAAAAAAATTGTTTGTTGCTGTCATAAGAGAGAAAAAGAGGGATTTGTGTACCAGTAGATGGTGCAATAGTCGATGCCTGTAAGCTATGTATTGCTGACTCAGCAGTCGAAAAGAGATTTGTGGTTGTCCTGGATGGAGGCAGCGTCATCATAGGATTCAATTGATGTGAAGCTGAAGAATAAAATTGTTAGAGCATGCATAAATATAGAATGCGTGGACTAGCATGGACAAGATTGTTAGAGCATTAAAAAAAGGATTGTTCGAGCATGTATTGTCAATTATTATGATCATTCCTATATATATTCAGTGGAAAAAAAAAGTGGGGAATGGAACATGCAATCTACCTGAACCACCTGCATCACCCTCATCATGGGAATAGGGCTCGAAATCACACAAAAAAATCTGTAAAGACAACGCATCCATATTTTAATTAATGCCATAAAAGAGCATAACATAAAAACCATTATTGAACTCTTGTTATAATTAAAAATTTCATTAATACTTACTTTTAAGGTTTCAGAGGTGTGCATCAATTCAGCTCCCCTTTCTCTTATTTCCTGAGTAGTAGGCTTTATGGTTGCCAAACGTAAAATTTCTCTGCCAATTTCCTTTAGCAACTTTTTAGTCGAACCGATCGGGTCATTGGTGTCTGCTAAATCAATATAAAAAGGGTCCTCCTCAGGGGGGGGTTGCTGATCAGGGACTGTAGGTTCCTTTCCCTCCCTCCGACCACTGGCCCTCCGTGACAGCAATAGTATTAGTATTATCAAAATTACTCCAAAATAATGAAGAAAACAACATTAAAAAAATAACATTTTGCTTCTATCTAGTTTGCACAATTACAATGAGTTTTACCTGCTCGTGTGTAGATGAGTCAGGAACATCGCCAGAATCGCCTCCAGGTGGTTGCTCCATATTGTGCCCCTGTGTCAAAGATCAAGTATAAAAATGTTAGCAAAAAACTTTATTGACTAAATGGTATGTTGGAGTCATTGATTAGAAGTTGGTTTAATAGTATGTACCACCCCCATGATAGTAGCCTCGTTTGTATCTATGCGGTTCAAATTGTAATCAATAAGAAGCTCTTCCCTTGCATGTATTGATTTTATTGCACAGATGAATATACGATTTTCCTCGCGCGCCTCAAATATGCAATTGGGTTGCTTTATAGTTGACCCAAGTCGTGTACTATTTATAAAACCCACAATATTCCCTGTTGCTTTTGGCCTTCCATCAATGTATATAGCCACACTTTTACTTTGATTATTGTCTTACTGTTGTATATAATTTGCCAAGAGGGCATACCTACGCATACTTTTTTTATATTTAACAATATGCATCCAACTTTTGTAATCGTAACATGGTCCAACGTACTCCATCAATTCAGAAACTTTTTTGTAAGACACCTTTATGCCGTCCATAGAAAATAGGCCCAAGCCATGTAGTGATGATGGTTCTATGCGATATATCCTCTTGTTAACACAAAAATCAGTGTTTATTGGAGGAAGTTCCTTGGGTACCCAATGTTTCTGTAGATGTTGGTACCTCAAGGGAACCTCGATGTTGCCTTTTGTCTCATCATCATAAGAACATGAACCCCCTTGAGCAAGGAAAAATTTTGTGGGTTTATTGAATTTCCTTCTAGTCCTTTGACCTCTAGTTAATCTCCCTATTCTAGATAAACTACATGTCTCACTTTCCTCTTCTATTCCTATATTTCCCTCACTTGAGTAAGACACTTCTGAAAAATACCTATTCGCTGGTACCTGAAAATGGGAGAGATCTTAGAAGACATCAATCTTACTATTTATAAGTGTATTAAATAGACTGTCTATAAGGAGTATTGACTTATACCTGTCGATCCATAAGATTGTGCGGGATGCTCCTGAAAGGGGTTCAATTTCCTGCAAATGTAATTTAATTATCATGAGCATAATCACATCATAATCATAATCACATCCATAATTAGCATCACATAAAATTTAAAAACAGTAAAACGTACACAATAAAACACTTAAATTAGGCTCACATTATAAGCCTACTAGGGAAGTAGGCCCAGTGAAGGGCTAAAACTAGGTATTTGTATCAGCTGATGAGTTGAGGGCTTAGTCACCTTGGGGACATGCTATTTGAAGTTGTTTGATGTATGTGGAGGTGAAGGAAACACCTAGTTAAGGTGAAGTCAAGTTTGGCACCTATTGAGGCATTGTGAGCATTTGATAGTTTGTTGATTAGATTGCTTGGATGAATCTATTGGATGGATTGAGGGACATTCATGGGATTATTCCAAAGATGTAGAACCTAAGGTGGCATGAGGATTTGGTTTGCACTCTGATAGGTTATGGAGTTGGCTTGGATCAAGGAGAGGGATCTTATGAAGATGCTTGGTTGGTGTTGTGAGAACACTATGGAAGTCCCTCTTGTTATGAATGATTGCAAGACCACCTAGGGTCTCTGCATCACCTACGGAGGCAGAATTATTAACCAAAAAATTGGGTAAGCACTTATATTATGTTTTCCCTATGATATTCTAGGTACAACTCCCTTTTATAGATATTTAATGAATTCCCTTTTCTAAACTAAACACTTACAAATGCTTCTGACCTGAAAGAAAATAAGGCTCAATACATTCACACATCAATATGTGTTTTAAATAGTTTTATTTAATTAATTTAGATTAATAGTTAATTTAGATTAGCAGTATTCTATTTGTAGTTGAAACTTGTAGCTTTTAAATAGATAATGAATAAACTATGTAACCATATATATAAGACAAATATATTTCTATCAAGAAATGAATATTAAATAGATTAAGGATTGATGGCATACCTCTAAATTCCATCATCATCATCCTCGTCGTCATCATCATCATCATCGTCCTTGTCATCATCATCACCGTCATCATCATCATCATCCTCGCCATCATCGTCGTCGTCATTGTCATTGTCATCATCATCATTGTCATCATCATCAACATCATCATCAACATCATCATCAACATCAACATCATCTTCATCATCATCATCAGTAGCAACATCATCGTCATCATCTTCTTCTTCTTCTTCATTAAAATTTGTGTCAGGAACATCATCCAATAACTGTCGATCGTAATCACCATCTACATCATCTTCTACATCTTCACTATCTTCTTCTTCCATCGCATTATACTTTATTGGCCTTCCTCTCTGTTCATGTCTAACAAAAAATGACCAACCCGGTTTATGTGGAACCTTTGAGTAAAATACCTGCTCACATTGGCTTGGAAGAACATAAGGCTCATCCCCAACTGGCTCAAATGACCTTGTATTAACCATTGTAAATCCATTATCATGTTCAATAACAGTTCTATCAGGATCATTTGGATTAAGTCGTATCATGTACCATTTGACAACAAAGAGTACTAATTTGAAGGAACTAAAGTCACACTCAAGTATCTCATCCAAAATGCCATAGTATTGATTTTCAGACTCTTAAGGATGTAAGTCATTTCTAGATGAAATATTAGTCACTTGAAAGACTGCAGTTATTGCTAAATCACAAGTTTTCTTCGTGTCATCCAACACTTTGATGCAAAATTTTTGACCATTACAGAACATAGCCTTGTGGTGTTTAACCTGCAATAATATGTGAAACATATCAAAATTATTGTATCGTGAGTATATAAATATATGGGTGATTAATAAATTTTTACATACCTAGAAATCTCTTGAACCGCGTTCTATTTCCCTTTGCGTAACATTGGAATCTCCATTACGATGAGCTTCTTTAACCAATGAAGATACATCTTTCCATGTTAATGTGTGACTAGAATGTTGACATCGTTCAATCCATACCATCATCCAATCAAGATTGTTTGCAATATACAAATGTAGTGCATCCCACTCTCGAGCACCTGTACAAAAAAAAAAAATAGACAACTTACAACCGATTTACTTTGAAGATTAAGAAATAATTTATTACAATAACATCTTATAATTTATTACCTCTCACTTTCCTCAATGTACCTTTCCCCATCAAGTACTCCCCTTCTAATTTTTTAAAAGGCTCGAGATCCCAAATGTGATCTACATGGATATTTGATGCGAACTTAGGAAGATATTCAATAATGTACACCATAGTTTGGTATACCATATATCCCTCTACCATAGAACCCTCAGGATGTTCTCTTTGTCGAACCAAAGCCTTTAAAGATTTCAAATGCCTCTCAACCATCCACATTGACCTAGTGTGTACAGGTCTACACAATTCAATCTCCTCAACTAGGTGTATGAGGTAGTGTTCCTGTGCATTGAAAAAAGTTGGAGGTAGACACTTTTGCATTTCACACAGTAAATGAGGAATTCTTCTCTTCCAATAGTTTATATCTTCTTTATGGATTTCTTTAGATGACAACCACCTACATTAAGAGACTCAAATCACAAAAAATATATAGATATGAGACTTTAAAAAATAATATACAATAGATTACATAGCAAGAAAAACAAATCAAGAATATAATAAATATATACAACAAATTGAACAGATATTACTGCTTACCTCATATATTTTCCAAGATCGTATATCACTTGTTTGATGTTATTGTTGAAGTGCTCTGGGAGAGATAGAGGAAGCACATACAGTAGTAATTATAAACCAATCATTTGATTGTTTTCTAACATAACATAACGAACAGTACACGTAGTTTATGAATATATTGTAAATATAGAAGAACATAAGTTACCTTGACAAAAGTATGCCAATCATGCATTTTGAGCCCTGGCCCAAATTCACTTTTTTTTTTTATATGAGATTGTTTACGCTCGCAGCAAATCCTGTGGGAAATCAAATTTTTCGTATGACTTCTTTTATGGCATCACTTTGTTGCTCCGTTAATAACCATGGAAGGGCACTTATATTAATCTAATCTCTGTTGCTATTTGAGTGAATGAAAATTTTCAATGCATGATTGGATTCATGTATGTCATTACAAATTTTGACAATTTTTTCTTTGTCACGCCTTCCATCCAATATTTTCCACAATGTCTTTGTTATATTCTTTCCAATATGCATAGTATCAAACAAATACACAATTTGTAAGTGCTCATAGTAGGGCAACCTACTAAATTGTCTGGGATAGCTTTTTAGTCCCTTTAGAAGGTTGTCAGTATTGCCTTGACGACCTTCACGATCATCAATTACACAATTAGTCAACAAAAATCACAATAGAAATATATAAATTACAAACATAAACCATTAGGTGGAACGACATTACCTCAACGATTATTCTATTATATTCCAACTTCCATAGGCAAGGTGTCATTCTTCGTGGCTTTGATGTAGTCTCTTCTTTCCCTTTGAAAAGAGGTTTTTTCATATTTTGATACTTATGATTCCTATGGAGGAATTGTCTACACTCATCAAACACCTGCTTTCCTAAACTTTTTGAATGACGAGATTTCATCTTTGGACCACAAACTGGACATGCAAATTTTCCCTTTGTTTGAAGACCTACAAGATAATGATGTAATTGGATTATTAAATATGTTGATCTTTATAATTATAATTATTGTGCGCAACTTGAATTCACTATAACATACCACAAAAATGTGTTAGCCCTGGGGCATCATGTATTGTCCATGCAAGTATTGCATGGAATTGAAATTATCTTTGTCCTATTGGTCTAGACACGTCATACATAGTGACACCATTCCATAACTCCACCAACTCGTCGATAAGAGGCTCAATATATACATTCATATCTTTTACTTGATATTTACCTACTTGAATGAACAGTAACATTACATAATTATTGTGACCATTTTACTGCAAGATTTGTAAGTACATGTAAATTAATAACTATCAAATGATAAGATACCTGGAACAATCATTGCCAACATAATGTGCTCCCTCTTTATTGACATCCACGAAGGAATGTTATTGTTGATAGCAAAAATAGGCCACACCGAGTAAACAGATCTCATCTCTGCAAATGGATTGACACCGTTCGCTGCCAATGAAAGCCTGAGATTATGAGGTTCTTCTTTGAAGTGTTGCCACTTTTCCTCTATGTGCATAAATTCCGAACCATCAACAGGGATTCGAATAATGTCATCTCAACTTCTATTGTGTGCATGATAATCCATAAATTAAGCCAAGGTACTACACCTGAATAATTGTCGCATCCATGGAATAATGGGGATGTAACGAAGAACCTTTTGAGGCACCTTTTTTGTTAGTCAATCTGTTCGATATCTAGTCATATGACATACAGGGCATTGTGTTGTAAATTCATGTTCTTTATAATATATAATATGATCATTGGGACAAGCATGTATTGCTTCATACTCCATTCCAATATCTTTCATAACAACAGTTAATTCTCGATATGAGCAAGGTAGAATATTTGATGATGGTAACAGAAACTCGCCTATCAATCTACAGAAAAAAATATAAGTTGTTAATATAAACAATATTAGTGGTACATTATTCACCCTTTTTTAATTATAAAGACATATATGACATACCTTAACATACGTGACATTGTTATGTTGGATAAACCATTCATTACCTTCAAGTTCAACAACAACAATACAACAGAGAGAAGAGTTGTTTGGGAGTCTTTGTATAGGGGCTCATATGCCTTCTGAAGTAGAGGTACATCAAGGCTATCATCATCATCATGATCAAATATGCTTGGACTAGTTGTGTCATGGATCAATGTATTTATACCATCCTCTTCAATTGTGTTTTCTGGTGCATGATCGCCATCTTCCATGGGATCATTATCTTCACCTTGGATATTTGCACCTCCATGTTCCTCCACTTCGAAAACCATATTATTTGAATTTTTGTGGTTCATATCATGTACTTTGCTAGGAAGATCAACCTATATAAAATTGATTAACATAAATAAACCATGATCATCAACTCATCATCAAGTGATTTCATATGTATATAAATTGTTAAAATGATATAATGAACGACTTACCAGTGGATGATAGTCATGCCCCCCTTCAATGTGACCATTCTCCCTACAATGTCTCTTAACTGTTCTGATTAGAAATCTTCTACGGTTTAAGCCCTTACAAATATTGCAAGGACAATGACATTTTCCATCACCTTTTCTTTTCAAGTTAGACCACAATCTAGCGATTGTCTCCCTATTTTGTTCTTCACTTATATTATCTGACATGATCATTCTTTGTAGGAAGCAAAAATTGGGCTATGAAAACTTCGGTCTACAACTTTCACAAACTAAGCAAAACTATCGAAAGTACACAAATCTTCTTAGACCTAGCTAAATACTTTAATATTCTAAAAATACTTTCTTTGACTTTATTCCTAAGATTATTTGTAAAACTTTAACCAACCGCCTGAAGGTCTTATTTCAAGAGACCTTACAACATTAAGCCACTAAAAGCAGTTTCAAAACATATAAGCTAAAAGTCTAGTTAAATTATACATTAGAATTAAAAAAAAGAAATTTTCATACCCGAGCGCACGGCTATAATTCATGCAACGGCCTTCTTTCTTAGCTATAGAAGCTCTCCAGCAATCAAATTATACAAACTACAAGGCCTAACAAAAATTTCAAAACATATAAGCTACAAGTCTAGTTAAAATATACATTAGATTAGATTCAACAATAGCAAGCAATGTTATTCAGAATTAGATTCAACAAACCTTAGCAGTGTAAATAGCCATCTCCTCTAAATTGGACTCCAAACACGAGGGGGCATTCACATACTCTTCCCCTAAAGGTATCTTGAAGAACAAAAGCCACTATTCTTGAGTTTGTGAATTGCACCTCAAGATGAATGAAGCTTAAAAGGAATGAAAATTGTTTTCATACATTTAAATCAAAATGTAATATTTATTCATAAGTATATACCTTGCAAGCACTTAAAATTGTTGTTATATGTGTTGCGAGAAAAGAAGAAGTTTATACTTATGTGTATAGACGCACTTCCTGTATGCGATCCAAAGCTCAAATGTTATCAAGTGTTCTAATGATGGGGAAAGACCTCCATGCAAGCAGAAGATCTGCAATGAAACAAAAGAAAAGAAAATTTTCTTATAGTAAGAACAAGTTTGTTGTGTTGCACAAGGTACCAACAAAATAGTGTATAATATCTTTTTCTTTACCTGGCTTTCAATTCAGCATGAGAGCCTTTAATAGAAAAGTCAAGTTGATAACATATTTAACAAGAGCTGTAGGGCAGCATAGTTCCTACGCAAGTCCAAGAAAATGTGTGAGGATTGACATAGATTTGCATAAGTCCAAGAAGATGTATGAGCATTGACATAGATTTTGTGAACATTTTCTATGTAATGAAGATTTTACTGCAAATGGAATGAACCTAGGGGTCGATTGGCAAACTGATTATTTGTATCAAATGGTGTAAAATTGAAACTAAAACCATTTCAACTAGCCACGCCACTCATGGACTGTTCCTCCATATGTTATAATACTTTCATCATATATCACAAATATGAAATAGAATATGTAGCACACTGAAATAAAACATTAAAAGATAGTGTCTAAATGTAATTAAATATATGGAACTAGTTATAAGAATCTGTACAAATCAATCAGAATGGGTTGAAATTAGTGCATCTTACTTCAACATTTCATGTAACATAGCCAAATCCAAAAGAAATCTTGCAGACAAACTAATTGATATTTATAACCTTTATCTTCCAATATCCAATGGCTCCTTATAGGTGTTAATACAAAGAAGCCAACTATCAAAAATTGTGGTAGTGATAAACATTTTGAAAAATAAAATTGTATTAGGTATAAATAAAAAATAGTGAAGAATGGTGTAGACTTGTAGCCAGAAGATAACACAGTGAAAATTGATGAGCTCTTTGTTATCACCCACCTCTTTGTTCATACCTTGTTGTATTGGTAATTAATGTGTTTCATTATTCTTACTGGTTATATATTGCCTTTATTATGAAAAGTCAATTTAACCAATTAGAATATGAGTGCAGGTGAGTCCATGTACAGAAAGAGTAGTTCTAGATCAGTTATCTAGTTACTTTAGAGAATGCCTTGTAGGCTATCCATCAACTGCTAGTGAAGATGAAAGAGTGGTAAGAATTTGTTCCCTTCATGTTGGGGATAACTATATCCTTATACTTTTTCAACCAACATATGTTTCAAAGTGATTTTTTACAACATATTTGCACTGCATCAACTTGCAGACCCAAGTATGGACCCCAAAAGGCAGGTGGCAAAACGGTTGGTACGAATAGAGAAAAAAATGCTTAACACGTGCCTAGAAGTAGTTAATGAAATTATTGATCGATTACCCGATCTTGCTATAGGTCCATGTCCCAGTCCATATAGTCCCACATTGAAATGAAAATTTCATTTGGGGTATGAGTTGGAAGATTGTCTCTTGGTTGAGGCCATTCTGTAAGTATTTGATGTTTAAATCTGTTCTATGTCTGATGTCATGTAGCTTTTTACATAATGTAGGTCTTCTTGGAATGAAAATTTCTCAATTATTATTTTTAGAATTTGTTATTGGTATAATCTCGTAGGTCTGATATATCTCATTAGATATCAATTCTGCAGAATATATACTTTAACCGACATGCAGATTCATGTTTTAAGTGAAGTTGTGTGGTGGATATTATTGTATGATTGCATCTTAAATGTTGGCAATTAGATGGCTTCCTGTACAGGTCAAATTTTTAACTTGCACACCGAAGTTCATGGCAATATATTGAGATGTGATGGCACTTTTCTACAACCTAAAATTAGTAGCACGTGAAAGCAATAATGAATGGTGATGACACACTGAAATATTGAAGTGTGAAGTGTCAGAATCAACAATATTCATGACCGAGGGAAGAGAGCAGTAGTTTGTCATATTAAAAATAGTGACAAAATTTGTCTATTCAAGTCAGTGTTGGGTTGAGGTGTTTGTAACATTGTATAGTTTGAATAATATCTTAATAATGCCATGTTATCTTGTTTATGGATTTTCCATATTGCTTTAAAGGCTATGAGACACGTTTTGGTTTTTGAGTATAAAAATAAAAATTAACAATTTTATTCAAACTGCAAGTTTCTTACATATATTTTTTGGAAAAGACATTTTCTTTCTCCCTTTGACTGAGACAATGATGTTGGGAATCTGTAAATCTGTAAAGTAACTACTAATTACTCAAAATAATTAGATCTCATTTCTCCAAGGGCCAACACCATGACATCCCTTTCTACTGCCCATAGCATTATTTGTCCTTTTGCAAATATACAAACTAGGATCCACCTCCCTTAGGCTTTTACAAGCTCAATATTAATGGAGTGTCCAAAAGTAATTCAAGGCGGGTAAGAATAATGAACACCATAGGAGGTCACTTTGAATGAGTTGAGTTGTGGTAACCTTTTGCCAAGTGATCCACACTAAAATGATTGTGGAAGCCTCTTAATATAGGTTCACAGAAATGTGAGGCTAAAGAATGAAAGGCCTTCCTATTGAAGGAGATTCCCTCTCCATTCTTTGAGGCTAACAATTTCCATAATAAAGAGGATGAGGAAATGAAAGTTTTTTATTTTATGGGTAAAATATGTTTTCAAGGGGCCCTGAAACCTTTTGGAAAGCCAAACATTGAACACAAAAATAATAGCAAAAGAGTAGGCAAAAGAAATATGATATTAAGTGACTAAGACATGGAAACACTGAAAAACATGGAGAACGTCTCTGTCGATGCGCGTCTCTAAAAAATAATGGGTTTATTTGTCTTACACCTTACTGATGCATGTCTCTACCTGACCCTCTAAATTCCTTGAGTTCGCCTTACACCTTGCTGAAGTGATCTCCCGCTTGCGCGCCTTTCCTTTTAGAAGAACCCTGTGTCACGCAATTCCATTCAAATGAGGGTTTTTGGATTTTTTTTTCTCTTATATCCTGTTGGCATTGCAATTGCGATGGGATCAGGCTAAAATTGAAAAAAAAAAAGCCAAAACCACATTACCTTTTCTTGCTGTCGCAAATTGACCCCTAATGTATTAGTGTTGGTATGCCTCCACCTAGAGTAGTGGACTTTCACATAGATCTTGTACTAGGAGCTGAGCCAATATTGAGAGCACCGTATAGGATGACTACTCATGAGATCAGTGAACTAAAGACTCAGTTGGAGGAACTCTCAGAGAAAGGGTATATTTGACCTATTGTGTCACCTTGGGGTGCACCAGTGATCTTTGTAAAGAAGAAGGATGGATCACTTAGGTTATGTATTGATTATCGACAGTTGAACAAAGTAACCATCAAGAATGGATACCCACTTCCCAAGATTGATGATCTCTTTGATCAGTTGCAAGGTGCCCAAGTATTTTCAAAGATTGATTTGAATTTGGGTTATCATCAATTGAGAATTGTGGATAGTGATATCCCCAAGATTACATTCTGTATGAGTTATGGTCACTACTAGTTCACTATGGTACCATTTGACCTCACGAATGCTCCAGTTGTATTCATAAGCCTCATGAATGGAGTATTATGTACCTTTTTGGATAATTTGTGGTCATTTTCCTTGATGATATTCTCATTTATTCTTGTAACAAGAAGGAGCATGAAGAGCACCTGAGACAAGTATTGCAGAAGTTGAGAGAGAATCAGTTGTATGGTAGCTTGTCGAACTGTGCATTCTATAGACCTTAGATACATTACTTGGGTCATGTCATATTAGGCAATGGAGTCTTAGTAGACCCATCAAAGATTAGGGCCATCACAGATTGGCTAGCACCCACCAGTGTCACTAAAGTAAGGAGCTTTATGGGGCTAGCAGGATATTACCAACATTTTATCATGGGATTCTCTAGATTATCACACCCAATCACATCTCTTTAGAAAAATGGGAAGAAGTATGAGTAGATAGAGAAGTGTGATAGAGCTTTTCAAGAGCTCAAGAGAGCCCTCATGAGTGCACCGATTCTTGTAGTACTAGATTTGTTTGCAGATTTTGTGGTGTGCACAGATGCATCTTTGGATGGTATAGGGGCAATCCTTATGTAGGAGGAATGACCTATTTCCTTCGAGTCTAGGAAGTTGAAAACTCATGAACTAGAGCTTGCAGTAGTGGTTCATGCTTTGGTGAGGTGGTTACACTTCCTTCTATGTCATAGATTCAAGCTTCATTCTGACCACCAGAGCTTGGAGTACATATTTACGCAACTAAACCTTAATGCTAGGAAAAGGAGATGGATGGAGTTCCTTTGTGAGTACAATTTTGACATTCATTACATCAAGGGAAAGGAGAATTTTGTTGCATATGCTTTAAGTAGAAGGCACCATGAGTTTTCATTTGTGACTACTTGCACTAACTTGAGAGAGCGAACCCTACAACACTTTCCAGCAGATGAGCTTTATGCAAAAGTTAGTCAAATGGTGCATTCTCATAGACCCTTGGAAGGGAAGTATTCAGAGTATTCTTTGGAGTCCAATGGATTGTTGCATTATAAAGGATGTATGTATGTACCTTCCATTAGGGGTTTGTGCAAGCTCATTGTACTTGAGGCTCATAAAGAACCTTATGCAATGCACCCTAGTGTTAAGAAGTTACATGCAGATCTAAGATAGTTGTTTCACTAGCCATGAATGTGAGTGCAGATTACTAGCATTGTTGCAAGATGCCTCGAGTGTTAGAGGGTGAAGGAAAACCACTATCATCTTAGTGGGCTTCTTCAGCCTCATGAGAGTGCAAAGTGGAAGTGGGATGCTATATCTATGGATTTTATTGTTGGTCTCCCCATGTCATCTCGTCGCCATGATTTCATTTTAGTGATAGTTGACACGTTGACCAAGGTTGCCCATTTCTCACCTATGTGTACTACATACATAGCATGAGACATAGCTTAGGTATTTTTGTGAGACATTTTCAGACTCATGACGTTCCCCATAATATCATCTTTGATAGAGACTCATTTTTCACTTCATCCTTTTGGAGAGAGTTGTAGGCAGCATTGGGCACTAGGCTCAATTTTAGTACAACATACCATCCTTAGAAAAATGGTCATATTAAGCGAGTGAATTAGGTTTTGGAGGACATGTTACATATGTACGTGATGGACCATTAGTTCAAATGGGAGGAATACTTACATCTTGTCAAGTTTGCTTATAATAATGGACACCATTCCTCCATAGGTATTTTGTCTTATGAAGCCTTATATGGAAGACCTTGCAGAACACCCTTGATTTGGGATAGGATTGAGGATTAAGTATCTGTTGGCCCTTAGTTAGTCAAGGAGATGGAACAACAAGTGAACTTGATTAGACAATACCTAAGAGAGGCATAGGATAGATAAAAGAAATCTGTTGATGCAAAGAAGACAGATTGAGAATATCAAGTTGGAGATAGAGTCTTCTTGAGGGTGCAATCGTACAAGAGTCCAATTCAATTCGGAAAGGGCACTAAGTTAGCACCCCGATTTGTTGGACTATTCAAGATCCTAGAGAGGATAGGACCAAGCACATACCATCTAGCTTTTCCACCTAGCCCATCATACATCCATGATGTGTTTCACATTTTAGTACTTAGAGGATACATTTATGACGAGTCTCACATTACAGATTGGAATGCCTTACAGGTGGAGTTAGATGAGTAGTTAGCACTGAAGCCTATTCATATTATTGCCCGACGGAACCTAGCTCTTCAAGGCTGAGAGATGGACTAGGTTAGGGTCCAATAAGATTATTATGATGAGGTCATGATTTCATGGGAGGATGCAACATAGATGTGATCTCAATACCCATACTTTTTTTATGAACTATAGGAGGAAGTTCATGCCTAGTGGGGGAGGATGTGAGACCTCACCTCGACCCATCATAGCATAGTTGATACATTATTATTTTGATACTCATGACTCGATATGTCAAGACACTATTAGATACACTAAACATTATTATGTTATTTTATGTTGTGTGATGTTTTACTTTCAAATTTTTAAATAGGTTATTTAATATTTTATGAACATGTATACTGATGATGTAGCATAGAAAGTGAATGCAAAATTAGGACTATGATTAACACTTTGATTATGAAATTTTATTAGTTAAGTATATGAACAGAAATAAGATAAATAACTAATTAGTTAAAATATTTATGCTTCAAATTATGTGATTATTTTGATGAGTTATATATATATATATATATATGCATGTGATTTGAGCTACTGATGTGTGCAATGAGTGTGCATGATATTTTAGGTGAGAAATCTAATGGAGAATCAGAACTAAACCCTATGTACTTTTTGTGGAAACCAGGGTTAAATCTAATGAAAGATGTAGACCCCATTGTTCCTATTTTATTTGTATCATGAGTTGAATGAATGTATCATTCTGTAATCAATAAGTGTTAATGTTTTGTAATAGTTATTTTATAGTCTCGCTCGATACTTGTGATTTGTATATGAATTTTAATATGACAGTTAGGATTAATTGAGTAACCTAAAGATCTAAGTTGGACTAGGTTAGTGACCTTTTTACTAATCAGATAGTAATCAAGATTAATTACCCTAATCTAGATTACTGATTAATTTACATTTTGAAGGTTGTTAGAAAGTCCAAAAATTTCTAAGCTTTTTGTTAGGTCCCTTAATAGTTGTAGAAGCCAAAAATTATGAAAAATAAGTATGTAAGGGGTATGGGTATGGGTTGGGGGAATTTTTCACCCCTCTAGCCCCTTTTGTTGACTTTTATGGTCACCCAAATATCCCATTTTTGCTTTATTACAAAAATTGAATGTTTCACCATGAGTTGGATAAGTTAAACTCCACCTTGAGGTTATCCTTATGACAAGTTGAGTTAGAAGACTCTAGAAACCTTTAGGCAAGTGGGGGAGTTATTGCATTTTGGATGTGGTTGAGTTAATATCCTATTTAGAGGCAAATTTGAGAGAGGAAGAGTGTTAACACAACTTGTACTTTTAGAAAGCAATTCAGGATTGAAGGAGAAGGAGAAGGAAGGGAAGCTCATCTCAAATTTTAGTTGCCATAACCTTATTGTGAAGGTAGGAACCCTTCACAATAAGTCATTTTGCTTGCGTATGTATGTTCATGTCGTCTTTCATGCTTAAGACATTTTTCTTGCATACGTATGTTTGTGTGTTTGTTGAATATGTTTGAGAGGGATTGAAATGGGTTTCCCTTAAATGTTTTTCTTTAGTATTTTTTTGCATTTGATTTTTGAAGGGATTGTATGGATTGTATTGACATTACTAACCCTTGAATAGGGCAGAAGTGGCCATGTACGAGAGGTCTTTAGTTGGACTTAGACAGTGCAGAGTCTCTCCTTAGGATGAGGAGAGGGAGAGAGTAGGGTGTGTTATGAGCCCTTACTCGTCAACACAAACCATGTTTTTAGTTTTGAAATTTAGGAAATGGAAGAATGAAAGTTCTTGTGATTATAGCCCTAAAAGGGCACCTGTTATGGTGTTGTGGCCAATGTCTCTTGTTAGAAAAATCCACCTTCTCCCTAGTCTGGTTCAATGATGAACCTATTGTGCAAACTTGGATGGGAGTAAATATTTTTTTTTTCTTCATGTTGAATTATTTATCTCCTAATCAATTTCATCCTCTCCATGATTACCTTGATGTGTTGCAGACCTCATAATAGTTCCCTTGCTATGAAGCCAAGCAGGAAATTTGAAGTTGTTATTTAAATTCAAATATGTTGGGAGATTTCTCCTCAGGATAGTAATCCTATGTAAAAATATTTTTAAACTTATTGTGGAAATAGCTACTATGTCAGGTTTTCTTCTTGGTTCTTTCTGAATGGAACCTTTGAATCAGATGGTTCGATAAAATAAATGAGCAGTGGCTGGTCCATGTATATTGATAAAAAAAATTGTGTAGTATTCTTGCATATGAGATTTCTTGTATTTCAGTTTTGCATATGTTTACTTGAAGTTTTTCATAATGATATTTTATCTTACTATGGCATTTATATACTTTGACATTGCATTCATTTGATTAATGTTCATTGACAAATTGGTGAAATCTATAAAGTTATGAAATTTCAAAGACAAACTATGTTAAAGAAAATTCGTATTTGATTGCTACTTTAAATTTCATAATTATTCATGAGTATGAGGAAGTTAAATATTCCTATTCAAATTCTGAGGCATTACATTTAGCCCTATGTTATATTGTAATTAAAATATATATATACCCCCTTGTCATAGAAAAATAATTTGCATTCAAATTAACACTTAGAAAAAAATGGACACAAGAAAAAAAAGTTTACCCCCTTGAGCAAATATGCCCCCTGGAATTTGTATGGGGATAAAGTTAAATGTCTTTTTTTCAACAAAGCATCTTAAAGATCCTCTTTAACTATCTTTTTTAGACATAAATAGATATTTTAAATTTTAATAAAAACAAAAGAAAGAGAAAGAAAATTCATAAAATATATTCCTAATATCTATCCTAACCACTAATTTTTTTTTGTCATAACTACTTCTATCCAATCACTTCACAATCTCATCTAAGCTACCCACTTACATCTATTCCTCCCTTTACCTCATGCATTGGAATTCACCCTCTATTGCCATGTGTACTTAGTTATGGGTTGAGGAAGGAAAAAGGTGTTTGCATTGATTTAAAACATAACTCCTTTACCTCCCCACTTTAAATTCTGATTGGTGGACAAGATCTGGTTGACTTTATCAAACCTACAAACTCCTCACCCTTTCATACCTCCCTACAGCAACTTGGGCAGCATGTTTGTAGGTTGGGAAGCACATTATTCCCTTGGGACAGTGAGCCAAACCTTGGAGGATGCCATGCATGATGATAGGGTTAGGATAGTAAAAGGGTTAGGGATTAGTGGATGTTAAGGGTTAATAAAGTTGTAGTCATTATTTGTTAATTTAGATTTTAGTATTAATTTAGTGTAGTTAGTATTATTTTAAATATTAGTATTATGTTGGAAGATAGTAATTAGAGTTATGTGTTAGTTAGAATTAGTTGTAGAGTAAGTTAGTTATTAGGTTTTAGTTAGTTGTATTATTATTTATTTAGTTTAATCTAAGTTTTACATAATTATTGTTTATATAATTTTTATTTAGTTATATGGTAAGTATAAAGACAATGAATTTAGTTTTATAATTAATTTTAATTCATATGAACATAGTAAATTAAAATTTGTTTTGTTGATTAAGTTAAGTTAGTTACTTTATTTAATTTATTTTTAAAATAATTTAGAATTATTATGTTAGTAATTAGTAAGAAGATCAATAGTTAGAATAGGAGATGGTTTGGTTTTGTTAGTTTTAATAAGGTTCTACTACTCATATGTAAATGTTATACTAGTTAGTTAGTTCTTGGATTTTAATGTTTTGAAATAACTAGACTTATATTTATTTAGATCATTATTCAAATAATTAAAATATAATGTTCATTAATATTTTTCTTAAATAATGTTTTAATGGTTAATGTTAATACGTTATAAATTAGTTGCAAATTATGTAACCTAGTAGATTTAGTGAGTGGTTGGTTTTCGTAGGGGTTATTGAAAAGTAAATGAAAAATATTATTTAAAAAAAAATTAATGTAATAACAAAACAAATGTTGAAATCAATTTTATAACAAATGTTCAAATGTAATGACCTATTTCTACACGTTGATTTTAAACTAAGATGTAGTCTTAAGATAATGTTAGGGGAACATATATTTGCATTGCAACATACCATAGTTTAATTGGTGAATCAAACATAGCAGACTATATCAAAACCCTTATTCAACTTAGTGGTGTTATTAATCTTTAAAAAAGAAAAATTTGTGTGTTTTTTCCCTTGTATTTTGGCCATGACAGGGTGTTGAAATCCTTTAACAAGGTAAGAACTAACAATCTTGTAAGCTTTTAACATGGCAAACCTTTCACAAGGTAGATCATGTTTCATGATAAAACATTGTAACCTTCATTGGATACACTTTATTACTACAATAATGGATATTTGTGGGTTTCATCCCCACCCCAATTTTACCTTCTCCTTGGAGGTTTTCTGGATAACTAAATATCTTGTGTCATACATGTGTTGAATGTTTATTTACTTTCATATTATGGATGTATATGCTTAATTTGGTATTTTAGTTTACATATAGATTGTGAGATGGATGTATGGTGAATGATTTTATGGTTGAAGTTTTAAGTATTGATTTAGGCCCCCCCCCCCCCCCCTGCTCCTCCCCCCTCCCTTTGAGTTTACTTTCCCTTCTAAATTTTGAACAAGTTTGACTACAAATGAGATTGAGGAGATACTAGATAGTCATGTTGGAAAAAGTACAAGGAACATAACTTATGAAGAATACCTAGTCAAATGGAAGGGAGGTTAGTAGAAGATTCATCATGGCTAGCAAGGAAGGAGGTTAATCATCTTGGTTTTCCTCTAAACACCTGAGATGTGACAGGGTTACTTCTCAAATTAACTTGGGTGTTTGATGCAGGAGCATCCTAGGTGTAAGAGAAATTTTGCATCAACAAAAAATATTTCATTTCAATTATTTGAATAAGGGTTGTCTTAATGCATAGTTTTTGTTAATGGCGGCTTGGTATTTAGTAAGTCAGTCATACAAGCTCAAAATGTCCTAATTTTTAGAGGTTGATATTCTTCTTGAATATATCAATAGACCAATTGAGGATCCGTGCCATATCATGAGTATTCATGGATTTATTACATATTTTTGGTGTATAATTTTGGTATAAAAACTTGAAACTCACCCTTGGAGGCCTAAATGTGCCCAGATGAAAAGTTGACAGATGGGCACTTGTGTAGATTTGAGCCTAGAGATTCAAAGCTGAGGATTATAAAAGGTGGTTATAATAGCCAATCAGAGAAACAGTTTGAGAGTTATGGCCTTTCAAAGTTGGGCTAGTGAAAACTTCCAAAATAAATGTCAAAAATGTATTTGGACAACTATACATGTATTTTTAGTGTCTGACAGCCCTAGGTATTAAGTTTGAGTGTCTAGAACCTTCCTGAGTGGTATAAAATTGCCTATTCAAGAAATGCTCAAAATATTGTCTAGGACAACTCTATGTGATAGTTCATAGCTTTATCTTGTAGATTACTGTAATGAAGGCACCCATGTGGGTTAGCATATTGTAATTCTAATATCTGAAATTCTACATATGTGGTGATAATAAGAAGCCCATATTTTATTCACAAAAATTATTGTTATTTCTTTGTTTATGTTATGTATTTATGGTATTAAGGGGAGCACCCTTCATCAATACATACATGTGAGATCCTAACCTCTATGTACACATTTTTCTATTTAAATGTGATCTTATGGTCTTTTACCATATTTCAAACATAGTTTTTTTCATATCATAGTTTGTGGAATGAGATATTTAACCCCTCTTTATTTTCCTCTGCATACAGAAGGCTCAGTAAGTGGTCCCATGGCCAACTATTGAGATTTGCTTCTTTACTGTATTGTAAATCTAGCAATCACATTCTTTTTATGCTTATGAATGAATGTTAGAAAACTTGTTTCTTCAAGTTAAAGATACACATTGGTGTTTAATTCATTTAATATCTTCTAAGAGGGAGTTGTGCCTCTCAATTCAAAGGAAGATATCAATGCAATGATAATCTATCCAACTATTGCTAGAATTTGTGTCTTCATCTAGGCATTTCAATTCATTATATGCATTTCCTTTTTGAAGGAAAAATCCATTTACTAATAGACTAAAAAAAAAATACAAGAAGATGATTTATAAAATTATCTCTATATTCTATAAACCTACAATTCTTTATTAAATGTCTAGATTTCTCACATACCTAGTATGTAGGATTGAACTGCTATTTCCTTCTATAGGAGTTTACCAATTAAAATGGTCATTTGGGTTTCTTAGATCTACATTCCATGGCTTTGTGTTTATACTTATTATGTTTGTAATAGTATCCATTTAAAATACTATTACCAGCTTTAGGATTATGTCTACTCTCATATGAAACATGCCCATACTTATAACAATTAAAGAAATGACCTTCAAATGACATGGGCTTATTAACCAAATTTCGTTTGGATGCATTTGTAGTATGACCTATATTTTCACAATTGAAACAAGTAACCTAGGTTTTTTGTGAATCCTTCTAGCCTATGACTTTTCTTCTTGGATTCACCTTTAGATGACTCATTGATCATGTTTACTTTTTGGTCTTTGTAATTAAGACTAGATGTAGTAGTATATATTCTCAAGTTCTTGAATTCCTTATCAAGATTTTTCAATTTTTCACTATATTTCTTTATCTTCTCATTTGTATCCTTCTCAATTCACAGTTATTTTTTCAATTTCTCATTGTCTCCATCTGGCCTTTGATTCTTAATTACAATCTCCTAATTCTCCATAGTCTCTACATGTAGGTGTTCATGCATGATAGATTTCTCTTGGGATATGCTAAAGATTTTTTCATTCTTTTCATGTAGTTTATTGTCATCATTTTTCTTGGCATCTTCTACATATTTCCTAACTTCCTAAGCTTCTCTTTTCCCTCAAGGTCTTCACACATTTTGATCGATTGACTTTTCATTTCTATTTTTAGGTTGGCCACTATATCTTTGAGCTTCTGATTTTTTTCCATCAATTCTATAATCTCTTCTTCATATTTTTCACACATAACATCTTTAGACAATTGGTCAATATAGTCCTTACTTTCATTCAGCCTATCATTTATTTCTTTTCTCACAAGTATGGATTTTATTAACTTATCATGTAGCTATTGAATGATCTCATTAGGTATTTCAAGTCACTTTTCATATCTATAACTTTCTATGTTTTAATACCTTTCCCTCAAGTTGTTAGCCTTACAATCAAGAGGACCACCACTCATACCAACCTTTAGTATTCTTAGGTACTAAGAGAGGTGGGTGAATTAATACAAACTAGTAATTTAAAGCTTAAATCACCCATCTACAAAAATAAATTATTAATTTCCAAATATTAAAGCATATGATTGGTATTGCTAAGTAAAGTAAAATAATATCAAACCACCACACATTCATCACACATAACACAATTATTTGGTATTAAAAAAACCCTTGCTAGAAGGTAAAAGTCATGGTGGGGATGATACCCTCAAAGCTCACTATTATAGTAAGTGAGATCCCCTAGTAGGAGCATACAATTATCCTTCATGAGGATTCACCTTGCTAGGAGTTACTTTGTACCCTTTTAGAAGTACAAACATATTTTCTAGGATCGACCTTGTCAAAGGATTTAAAATTTTTTGTTTAGAGATTCCCTTGTTTGGGGATTTACAACTAGAACCTATTAGCATTTACCCGACTTAGGTATTTAAGTATTATAACTATGGGAAATAACTAAATCATTAATCTAAGTAGTTATTTGATCTATTGCCACTACATTATGCACTTCTATACTCAATGTATTGATCATAATTATTCAATCACTCT
Source organism: Cupressus sempervirens (assembly GCA_028749045.1). Taxonomy (NCBI): domain Eukaryota; kingdom Viridiplantae; phylum Streptophyta; class Pinopsida; order Cupressales; family Cupressaceae; genus Cupressus; species Cupressus sempervirens. The sequence continues at coordinate 823,476,311 of CM053786.1, forward strand.
TTGTCATCTTCAAATTCTTGATCACCATTCTTCTCTCTTAGAATGCTTATTCCATTCTAGAACCTTTAGTTAATATTTTGATATATTTTATTTAATCTTGACCATCTATTCAAACTTTAAGCCTCCTACTTGTTTACCTTAAGAATTTCACATATCTTGAAGTCTTGTTATAATTTTCTCTTGATCCTACTAGCCTTCAATTGGATTTACTTGACTACTACTTGGATTGGTCAAAATGTGTTACCTTTCCCAATGCATCATCTTAAATTTTTCTTATCTCGATCAAATGATCCAGCTAGCTAATACCAATATAAACATCTCATCCTTCACTCTATTGTATCACACTGCCCAATGTGATTGCATCACTAAATTTGACTTCTTTCTTGATTAGTTACAAATTCTCTTAACTGTTGTCAATCCTTTTTCTATATTTATTGACCATCTCGTGTTATCATTGATCATCACTTGTGTTCTACCTTTATCAATTATCCTCTAAATTTATCGATCACTTATTGTGATTTACTAGCTTATTTATCACTGATCATGGCTATGGATTTCTATATGGATTGCTATGTATTTCCATCAATAACAACCATATATATCTTCATACAATACTTATAATATTCCAAACATCTTGAGTACTAATCTTCAATAATGCCAATAATTTCCTAATGCCAACAAAAAATTTGGACAAATTGGTACTAGACATACATTAAATAGACTTGTTAATGCTAATGATATAAGATCACTATGATCATGATTGATCTTGTCATCACTAGATTTTCATTCATCTATATATAAATCCCTTCAAATTAGAAAATAATTTATTATAGGATTGAAAGGAAGTGCATACTCCAAACTTAATCTAAATGTCATTAAAAGTAGTTAATTAGTGTCAAGATGGTACCTATTGGTCAATGTCAAATAAAAGTTGTGGAAAGAATTTTTTTCTTGTACTACATGCTCAATATTTTCAAAATAGGCCCTCATCTCTATGCACCAAGGCAAATTGTAATTTTAAGCCCTCTAGTAAAAATTATATTCCTTGGTATTACTTCTTCTATTTTAATAAAAAGAAGAAAATTGCATCATTATACCCGTAGTTTGAGAAATATACTAATTTTAGTATATTCATAGTCAATGAATCCAATGCTCTATTTGTAAAATATATAGCCAAGGTTAGCATAATCATAGTTAAACTTGAAACTTAAAAGTATTACAAAAAAGCTCCACTTACTTGAGATCATAATTTCATCACTTTGGTAGGGATCCTTCACATGTCACTACTTGTACAAAGACCCACCAATATAGAAGATGCCCATTAATAACTATTAGTACCAAACATTAAGTACCCTCTATTATTACCATACGTTGGTATTCAAATAAGACTGGCCATATCTTACATTACAGGTAACTACAACAAATTCTTGTACAATCACCTAAAAAATAATGCATTTTTTCATCTTGGCTAATTAGTTTCCTCACAATTACTTAAAAGACTACAAAGATTACAACATGAAACAATGCAAATTGCAATGATGTTTATAACACCTTTTTAAGACATGAAAATTACTATAAAGTAGTAATAAAATGAGAAAGCAAAAATAGAACAAATAAGTTTTTCACAAAATGCTTCAAGAACATGCAATCTCACATATTGCATTATGTGCAGAATGTAGAGTGAATGGTTTTTTTAAAAAAGGCTTTCAAAAATTTCAAACATGTGTAATTTACAAGCAAAAAGTTTAATTATACTTATGGGGCTCTCCACCACTACCAACGTAGGTAAATAAAACAAATGAACCCTTAAAACCTTTAAAGATTACTAAACTTCCATGACCAGTTTGAGACATAAATGTTAGAGATTTCATGTCTTGAGGCACAACATTCAATCAAGGATTTGAATGAAAATCCCCAATTGAATAAAAGAGATAATTTTTAATACTTCAGTATAAAGTCTTGATTAGAGAGGTAATCATGAACCATTACAAGAAAGTAAGTAAAATATTTTAAAATTAAGTAAAAGATTTTACAATTTTTTAGCATGATGTGCAAACTTTGAATGTATCAAAATATAAAATGAACAAGTGTTGTGAGAAACTAGAGAATATAAAGTTAGTTTAAATATATGTGAAATAAAAATGAAATCCTAAAAACATTATAAATTAGGTGGGAAATTGTAGTCCTAACATGCTAAAAAAAATCTGTACTAAACAACTAGAATAATATAATGGAACAAACTATTTTAAACCAATTTTTTTTATAGAAAAATAGAAAGGGAGAAACTTGACACTTAAACTTATAAAAAGTGCTGCTAAGAAATCATAATATATACTATTGGCCATTTTTTCCCCCTATTTAGCCCATCATTGGTAGATGATCTAAGAGATCTTTAATGGGCTAGATTCTTTGATGTGGGTTAACACACTTTTTGGTTGGGTTAACATCTCTTGTTAACTCAGTTTCTTCATGAACCGAGTTGGCTCAGTTCCTTCATGTGCCAAGCTAGTTCAGTTTCTTTGGTTGAATTGGCTCATTTTTCTTTCATGTACAAAGTTGCGGGTTAACACACATTTTCTATGGAGGTTAACATTTTGCGTTAACCATTTCCACTGTTTTGGAGAATGACTTTGTTGCACTTTCTAAAATCATGAAATTGTTGTTGCCTCTTCAACTGAACATTTGAGAAATGTGCCAACCAACTGATTTCTTCCATGTGGTAGATCCTTCTTGTCTGGGTTTCTTTTAATCCAATGGTGGTCATATTTTCGCATCATTGCTTAGGCCTCTTGCAAAGATATGATGGTCATTAGATCTTGGGGCTTCTTTGGATATTTTTAGCATATCTCAATCATCCATTGGAGAATAAAGAAGATATGCATCCACAGTTGGGTTTTATTTGACTATTGAGGAGATTTCTTGCAACATTTGAGCCATTCATTCCAAAATAATGATCTACATCAATGGTTCATACATTTTTTGGGCAGATCAGATTTATTCCACGTGGGTTAACTTGCATGTTATCCCATCCCACATTTTTTGACAGCAGTGTGGATATATTTTTTGGAGCCATGACATGTTACAAGGATCATTTCTTCAATGAAAACTAACATTTTGGGCCTTGTTCCATGGTGTTAATGCATCTCCATGCCTCTTTATTACATGTAATGATCATAATTATTGGATTTGATCTCTTAGAGTTGGATGCATTGATTTTGGTTTCTTCTTGTCACTTCTACAACATATTGTATTTCATGATCAGATTTAGCTCTGATATTCATTTATTTCTCTCTGCAACTCAACTCTACTTTGGTTGGGATTCGAACTTCATAGTCAAATTTGAGTTATGCCTAATCTATAAAAGCAAGTTATAAATATTTTTTCTAGGTTCTTCTCCATTTGTATTTTGTAGTAGCATTATGGTTTGCAATTTTTTCCTTTCATGAATAGAAAACTTAGCTTCTACCTCATCTTGATAGTCTAATATATTATGCATTTTATTCCTTATATGGATTACTTCTTGTTTATTATTTCATGTTTGTATGTCATGTGTAATTTTTTGTTGAATGTTATCTTGTGAACTGTTCCCTCTCAACATTTCATTAGTTTTACCTTCATGTGGATTTTGAAAGAGTAGATTTGGGTCAAGATTTGTGTATTTAGGTCATTTATTCATGTTTTGTGCAGTTATAGGCAGAGTTGTAATTATTATTTCTATCTTGGTGCATCACCCCTTTTCCCTTTTTGCATTTTAATTTTAGTTTTCTTCTCCCATTTCCTCTCAAGCAGTAGTTTAAGTGCACCCTGATAGTAAGGACATCAACCTTCTCCAAAGATTTAGCCTTAGAGTGAAAGTCCCACACTTGGAGGTTGTTCCCATGTTACACAAGGTCTCTTAAGGGTCAAACCTCAAGAAACGGTGCAAACTTTTGTGTCAACAATTTTTGGCACCCTCAGTGGAGCACATATTTTAGCCTCATAAGTCCATTGGCTAGCCAAATGCAATGTTATTCACTAAGAATTTGGGTGTTATTCTTACTACCATCAATCTTTGGATGCATTTATCTAACACCATGGTGACTAGTGCAAATCTACTGGTTTTAAGATGAAATAGTGCTAGTATGTAAATGTCATTCTTGATCTTTTTGTGATTTTCAAGTTTTCTATGAAATTGCAGCTTTTTAAGAAACTCTAACTATGGATCCATTTCATAGAAATAACTGCTATTCCCTTCCCCCCCCCCCCCCCCCCCCCCCCCACATATCATGAAATTTTTATTCCTTAGCCCCAAGTTGTCTATAGTCCTTCTGCTCAAAATTATTACCCTTCTCCTACCCCTACTCCATCAAACCCAAAATCCCCATTTAAAGAGCTTAAAGACATGTTGTTGGAATCCTAAAGGAAGATGGACACATGTAATAAGAAAATGGATGAAAGTCACGAGCATGTGTTGGACCTTGATAGGTTCCTTGAGGAGGTTGCAAGGCAACAAGAACTTGAGAGACAATAGGATGAGATGGCATACCAAGCTTATCTCCAACAACAACAAGAAGAGAGGCAAAAAAAGAGACACATTGAGGAGAAACTCACTATGTAGGTTGTTGTAGCAAGAGAGGAGGAAATGAGACCATAGTTGGCTCATTTTTAGACCAAGGAAGCAAAGGTAGCCCTTTCTCCAAGATTTGTCATCCCAAGCTTCAAGAAGCCCCCTCCATTAAAAGAGCCTGCTGCTATAACTTCTCCACTCCCTATGTAGAAAATATTGCCTCATGAGCCTTCCATACCTATCATCATTTCACTCTTTAAGGGTGGACTGGTTGTATGGACTCCTGATGGTCCAAATATGGAGTTTTGGGAGAGTGAAACCAAGCCCACAAAGCTACCATGGGAGGAGTTATAGCCTATTAGGGAGGATAGAGAGGTAGCTATTGAGAAGAAGGAAGAGGATCCAATCTTCTTATTTGATGAGCTTCCCTCTTTTTTTGAGGAAGAAAAAGAAGATAATGTTGTTCCTTTCTTTGAGGAACAAATCATGGTTTTTGAGCCTTTAGAAGGCAATAAGGATTTTCTACAAGTTAAGAAAGAAGAGAACCATTTGTTGTAGTAAGAAATCCTCCATGATGTGGAGGATGGAAAAGAGAACCTAAGGATAGCTTTGTCCTTGAGGAGGAAAATGTTGATATGAATGAGGTTTCTCCTCAACCTATACATTTTATTACAAGAGAGCAAGATGATTCTAATGAGGAGACTTTTTCAGATGAGTTGGAGATATTTTATTCATCCTTAGATATAAAGAAACCTACCCCTCCATCAAATGATCATGAGTTGCAATAACAACAAGTGGAGAGTCACACCATACCAGTAGCTCCCAAGGAGGTGGTTCATGAGAAATGGGAAGAATATGTGGAGATTAGTTCACAAAAAGAGGAGGTGCCACTTCCAAACTAGCACGATACCAAGGTTGTAGAGCATACTACAGTCAAGGTCGATTGCCAAGACCCAAAGCCATCAAGAGGATTCCCCATAAGGCATCTAGCTTTGCAAAAAATTAGCATGTTCCCCCCGATCATGCTTACACTTGAGCATGAGTGAAGATCACAAAGAGGAGCAAGTATGTTTTTCTTTGCAAGGTAATGCCCTAGTGTTGCAAAGCTTTATTATTATTAGCATTGGGAGGAAAGCATTCTATGCAGCAGTATGTTTTTCATACTTTTTGATTTACTTGATTGTCCTTATGCATTTAACAAGAAATCAACTGGTGAGGACTGGCAGCTATTTTTACAAGCCACTCGATGGCTTTTTTTGATCTTTTTGTTTGTAAATACTTGTACATATTAGAGTAGGTGTTTCCAACTTTCTAAGAAGTGCGTGAGCAGATTTTCTCCCTTTTTTTAGAGTTTTTTTGAGCTTCATAAAATTCAGTTGCCAAGAATGTTGACCAGTTTTGCTCCCCATTCAGCCCATCATTAATAGTTGATCTGAGATATCTTCAATGGGCTATATTGTTTGATGTGGACTAACACGCTTTTTGGTTGGTTTAACATCTCATGTTAACTCAGTTTCTTCAAAAATTGAGTTGGCTCAATTCCTTCATGTGCTAAGCTAGTTCAGTTTGTTCTTTGGCCAAGTTGGCTCATTTTTCCTTCATGTGCTAAGTTGTAGTTTAATGTACTTTTTTATATGGGGGTTAACATTTTGCATCAACCATTTCTACTATTTATGAGAATGACTTTGCTGCTCTCTGAAATTGCGAAGTCATTGTTTTCGCTTCAACCAAACATTCAAGAAATGTGCCACCTGACCAAATTCTTCCACATGCCAGATCCTTCTTGTCTGGGCTACTTTTAACCTAATGATGGTCGTATTTTCACATCATTTCTTAGGCCTCTTGTGAAGATATGACGCCTATTAGATCTTAGGGCTCTTTAGATATTTTGAGTGTATCTTAGCCATCCATTGGAGAATAAAGAAGATATGCATCCATGGTTGGGTTTTATTTAGCTATTGAGGAGATTTCTTGTAGCATCAAAGTCATTTATTCCAAAATTAAGATCTACATCAATGGTTCATACATTCTTTGGGTAGATCAAATTTATTCCACACAGGTCAATTCTGTAATTTTGTGGTGGGTTGACTTGCATGTTATCCCATCCTACATTTTTTTGAGAATGGTGTAAATTTACTTGTTGTAGGCATGACATGTTAGAAGGATCATTTCTTCAATACAAATTGATATTTTGGGCCTTGTTCTATGGTGTTAATGCATCTCCATGCCTCTTTATTACATGTAATGATTAGATCTTTTGGATTTGATCTCTTATAGCTGGATGCGTCAATTTTGGTTTCTTCTTGTCACTTCTATAGCACATTGTATTTCATGATCAGATTTAGCTCTAATATTCATTTATTTCTCTCTACAACTCAACTCCACTTTGGTTGGGGTTCGAACTTCATAGTCAAATCTGAGTTATGCCTGATCTATAAAGGCAAGCTATAAATATCTTTTTTAGGTTCTTCTCCATTTGTATTTTTTATAGTAGCATTATGCTCTGTAATTTTTTCCTTTCATGAATAGAAAACTTAGCTTCTACCTCATCTAGCTAGTCTAATATATTATGCATTTTATGCCTTTTATATAGAATACTTCTTGTTTACTCTGTCATGTTTGTATGTCATGCGTAATTTTTTGTTGAATGTTGTCTTATGAACTATTTCCTTGCAAAATTTCATTTGTTTTACCTTCATGTAGATTCTAAAAGAGTAGATTTGGGTCAAGATTTGTGTATTAGGTCATTTATTGATGTTTTGTACAATTATAGGCATAGTTGTAACCATTATTTCTATCTTGGTGCATCACCCCCTTTCCCTTTCTTCAATTTAATTTCAGTTTCCTTCTCCCTTTTCCTCTCAAGTAGTAGTTTAGGTGCACCTTGATAGTAGGGAAACCATCCTTCTCCTGAGATTCAACCTTAGAGTGCAAGTCCCATAGTTGGAGGTTCTTTCCATGTTACACAAGGTTACTTGAGCATCAATGTGAGTTTAAAGAACTTGAGCAATAGGTGTTTGATCTACTAGAAGGGAACCCTAGTTTGTGGTAGCAAAGTGATGGAAGTCAAGGTTCTCAATGTTAAATTAACATGAAAAAACCACTTCTTTCCCTAACTTATTGCTATTGCTAATACTTTACCCCACTCCCAAAGCTCAATTTTATGCAAAATTTGGTGACAAAGAAATTAAAAATATTGCCAAGATAAAATCGTTGAACCAATTAGAAAATAGGAACTCACTAGAAGAAAATTCATTTTAACAGCAAAAAAGATCTAGAAACCATAGTATATAACATGTTTTGGGTTATTTTCATGGTGACCAAGGTATAAACTATTGCAAAATAGAATTGCAAAAATATTATTCCCCACCTTAGATGGATGAGACAAATAATTTGTGATATTTATCCATTATTATATATTGATTAATTGATTTAGTACTACTTAATTTCTATCACACATTGAGTTAACAAATTTTGATTATTGATAATACAATAATTACTTTTGGTTACTTGTAGATTTAATTATAATTATACTTCCATTTAATGGTTATCTCTATGATAGAAATAAATGAGTTGATAATAAGTAGTCTTTAGTACAGTTGCTCTTGTGTCAATCTAGTTTATTCTAACTCTTATTAATAACTAATACATTATATATTCAATTGATGAAAGCTACTTACATTACTTAGTAACTCAAAAATATGTAATATTATCATATAATTATTTATTTATTTAAAATATTTTTATTTATCTTATTATTTTATTTATATTTATTATTAAATTCTATCTTTAAGATAGGGACAACATAGAGTCATGTACCATGGGGACAGCATATTGCTTTGATGGGTTCTATTATTCCTTGTTCTTGTGCACCTAGGGATGTTCCATGATATCTCATACTCTCAACTATGGAGTGATTTTTACATATTTTCCTAAAAGGTATATTTTTAGGATTGTGTTATCCTTCAAAAACATATCTAAGATAGGAGGCCATATTCCATGTGTTGATTACACAGGGATCCCTTATGTTCAAAAGTTTTCATTTTATATTCGCTAGTATCTTTATCTTTCTTTGGAAAAAGATGTGAGGGTATACCATGGGACTTTGGGGGATAAATAGAGAAAACCAATACAATAGGAATACAAAAAAATTATACTCTCCCATACTGGTGTCAATAAATGTGACCTTCCTAACATATTAAAGATCTTTTCTTTAGTGATTTTCTATTTATCCTTAGGAGGTCTAGATGTAGAACCCTTTTTAGTGGATGGTTTGATAACTTCTTCAATAAACGTCTGGATAGGATGTTTAAGAGGAGCCTTAGTAGAAGTCTGACTATCTTTTTGAATGGAAAGAAATTGGTTTGTATACCTTCCTATAATTCAAAATATTGGAAGGGTTTTGGATATTGTAACTTATGTACCTTATTATGGAGACTTTAAGTATTAAAGGAATGTATATGGTACACCTAAAGTAGTGTGTATCTAAGGTCAATTAAGGAGTACGATGTATGAAAAGTCAAGATGAGGAACTTATCATGTAGTCTTAATTAAGGCATGACTCTATTGTAGATGGAGTGTGATCAAGCCTTTAGACTTTGTTTCTTTATCAACATATTCCTAGATTTTTATTCCCTTTGTAATATCTAGAAGGTTACCAAGGAGTCCCAAATGTATTGTCATCTTCAAGGTATAAAGTTTCAAATTATCTATTCTCCATCTATAAGGACCCTTATTATTTAATAATGGAAAATTTTAGATTCAATGTGTAGGATTTTATTATGATTTGAATTAGGAGTATAAAATTCCATATTGGTGAAAAACATGTGTTGTTGCATGACTAAACTCCCAATCATGGCTCAGAATTGTGATGTATTGATATTTTATGGAACACATGTTTTAAGAAGGGTTTTTTGACGGATATATATTTGGATGGGTGAAGTGAAAATAATATCAAGGATAAATGTTTGTACTATAATCTTTCTAGGTTGTAATAGATGGCCATACCTTGATGATAGTCTAGTGGAAGTGATGGGAAACTAGTTGAGTGGAAAGTTGGACAATAACTCTAGATCTATAATTGGTGGCATTGTAGTAACATCCTTAAGAGTGAGAATATTCACATAGTTACGAAATTATTCAATGCAACTGCATAGGGAATGAAACCAACAAACACCATTCACCTAAAATATTTTCACAAAAGGATTCAAAAGTAATAATTTTATTAGTGGAGTAGTCATAAGGGATGGTCTTCAATGATGAGGAGTTGTTCAAGTCATGTTTAGGAAATGGATTAGTATATATCTTCAATTTTGGATTCTTTAATAATGAGTGTTTTCCTTTAACCTCAATATTTCCATCATTAGTGTTGTCTTGAAATAGTTTTTAAATTGATAAACTTTGTGGTTTTATGACCTTTCATGCAATGGTAATCATAGTGATGAGGCATATTAATGTCTCAAATTTGATATAGTTTTTATATAGTCTGAACTTACTCTTTGAGCCATGTGAAAAACATTTCCAAAATATCTAGTTTAAATGTCTTGTAAAATTATGCTAAATACAGCTAGAACCTATTAAACCTATGGATAGTGGATATGGCGTACCTTGCTTAAATATTATATATAAAGTACATTTTTCATATAAATACTTTAATCTATGTTTTAATATTTGAATGAGAGTAGAAATGTTTTCATATGTGTTGGAATGTTTCTAATTTTCAGGAAATGTAGAAGTGGTGCGAATAGTGGTGAGCACCGTATTGAAGTACTAATGAAGACCAGTCATAGCATGAGAAGCGTAGGTCAGTTCTGGGTGATAAGCCAAATCTATGAGAGGAGTTATTTTAGAAAGCCCAATTTGTTACATTATCTATGGACCATTATTCTATTTCTCAATCAATGTTTTAAAAGTCATGGTTGACATCCCACCATTTTTCTACTATGATGTTTGCTCACGAGTTTTTATGTTATGTTTGTAATAAGTTCCAATTCTCTATATATATGGAGAGTTAGAGTTAGTTAGGGCATTCAGATATTTTAAAGTTTTTTACTTTATTCTCTATGAATTGTTTAGTCATGTAACAAAAGAAGAATTCTAATGAGAGAGTGATTTTGGATTACTTGTTGCATTCTTAGTTAGTTGAAGCCAATCAAGGGGGCCCACTTGGGAGGTGGAATAGATTTAGGTAGAGTAGATTCATTTCTTACAATTTCTTGTTTAAGATAGATTTACTATATTAGTCCTGTAGCATAGTTACTATGAGAGTTCCTACAACACTTGTTGAAAATGATCATAGTGGATGTTTGAACTATTAACTAGTTTAGAATTCCCTTTTCTATAGTTTCTATAGTTCTTTGTTGATAATCTACGTGTGTTTACTATTCTGTATCAATATTATAGATTCCTTTCAGGTATTTTACTTTCCTGTAGCATAGGTGTTAAGACTCTTAAAGGAACTTGGTGCACATATTGTGCTAACCCATTTCAAGTCCTACATCCTTGGGTTGACAATTCAAATGTATTTTCATAATGGAATAGATAGTTCTCAAAATGGATATAGTACCCTTGATTAGAAGAATATCAGTGTGATTATCTTGATCTATTATGGAAACCTACATTTTTGGCACCAGTTACATGCACAACCTCAACCAAATTCAAATAAATAGCAGTCACAAGAACCCATGTACTCTGCTAATGCTTAGCAATATCTTGCTTATGCTCTAAATGTTGCAAATATACATTTGAGATCTGGCACAACCATACCAGTGCCTAAACTTCCTCTTCTAACTAAAATACCAGATACTCCTACAACATTAGAACCCCTAGTTTCTAAAGAGGTTCACCCAACTAATGTCACTATTTTAGCTCAAGCCCAACCAATAGTTGAACCTCCTTTTCCAAAGAAACTCATACAAAGTAAACCTATACAAATAGAGGAACAATCTTTTGATATTATTGATTAGTTAAAGAACATGTATGTCCAAATACCCCTAGTCCAAGCTATTAAAGATGTTCCTATCTATGGCAAAGCCATTAGAGAAGCTTGCCTGAAGAATTCTGAGAGGAAGAAAAAGGACCCAACAATAGTCCATGTTGTAGGACAATTTGTTGACATTATGTTAGGAAAATTGATCATTCCTAAATATTCTGATCCAAGTAGTCTAGCTGTAAATGTGATTATAAATGGTTAGTCTTTTAAAAATGCTTTAATTGATCTTGGTGCTGCTATAAATGTCATGACCAAGGATACTATGAAGAAGTTGAAAATAGAAGGATTAAAGGCTACTCCAACAATTTTGCAACTTGCAAATAGTTCTACTATCACTCTTGATGGGATGATAGAAAATATAGTTGTAACCCTAGACTCTTTAGAGTACCCTAAAAATTTCATGATTCTATCTCCCAAAGTCAATTTATTTGGTTACCCTATCATTCTAGGATGACCATGGTTAGCTATAGCTGATGAAAATATAAGTTGTAGGTCAGGGAATATGACCATATCTAATGGTCAAGCAACAAAGAAATTTGATTTATATCCTCTAGCACAACCACAACCAGATTTAATCACATCTATCTAGCCAGATTTAGAGGAAGAAGAAGAAGAGTTAAAATCTATAGCACAACTTATGATGTTACATAGACTCTCTAAAGCTACTATAATTGATTCTACCACTATTGTTGAGCTCTCAAAAGGTCATAATCTTTATGTCAATCAAAAGTTATCTTCCACACAGATAAAATAGTTAATAGAGCTATTTCAAAAACATGAAAAGGCTTTTGCATGGGACTATGGGGATATAAAAGGGTTGAGTCCTACATTATATAATCATAGAATATACATCAATGAAGGGTACCTTCCACTCCGTCAACCCCAGAGAAGAATTAATCTAGCCCTTAGAGAAATAGTTAAAAATGAATTGCAAAAATTGCTTGATGTTAGTTTTATTTATCCTATATCTGATAGTAGATGGGTGTCACCCCTGCTCATAGTGCCTAAAAAGGGAGGGAAATGGTAGATTTGCATAGACTAAAGAGAATTGAACAAGCAACCAAAAAGGATCACTTTCCTTTACCATTAATAGATAAAGTTCTGGACACTCTGGCTGGAAAGAAGTATTTCTCTTTTCTAGATGGACACAATGGTTATAATCAAATCAGTATTTCTCTCAAAGACCAAGACAAAACCACATTTACATGCCCATGGGGTACTTTTATATATTCAATTTTGCCATTTGGCCTGTGTAATGCTCCTACAACATTTCAATGAGCTATCATTAGCATTTTTGCTGATATATCACATGATTGTATGGAAATATATATGGATGATTTTACAACATTTGGAGTCACCTTTGAAGAAGCCATGATGAATCTTGAAAATGTTTTTATCTAATGTAAAGAACATAATCTAGCACTTAATAGAGAAAAATGTTTCATGCTCATGCAGGAAGGAGTGGTACTTGGTCATTTCATATCAGCTACAGGAATACAAGTGGATCCAGCTAGGATAGAGGTAATTCTAACACTACCCATACCTACAAAAAAAAAATGATGTAAGATCTTTTTTAGGCCATGTTGGATATTATAGGCATTTCATAAAAGATTTTAGAAAAATAGCTAGTTCTTTGTACACATTGTTGACTGAGGAAGCTGAATTTATTTGGACACCTGAATGTAATGAAGCCTTCCTATAGCTTAAGAAACTTCTCACCATGGAACTAGTTTTACAAGGACCAGATTGGTCAATTCCATTTCATATTCATATTGATGCATCAGACTATGTTGTAGGAGTTGTATTAGGACAAAAGCCTGCTAATCTTGAGAATGTCATCTACTATATTAGTAAAATCTTTCATGGACCCAAGTTGAATTACACGGTAATAGAAAAATAAATTTTAGATGTAGTCTATGCATTGAACAAATTCAAACATTATGTGACTGGATATCCTATTTAGTTCATACTAATCGCTAAGCTATAAGGTATTTAATGAACAAACTAGTTGTCACTGGTAGATTAGCAAGATGGCTCTTGTTACAAGAATTTGATATTACTATTATCGATAAGCCAGGAAAATCCAACATAGTTGTAGATTATTTGTCTAGATTGACCATTTTTGATGAAGATCCAAATCAAATTGAAGACACCTTTCTAGATGAGCACTTGTTCCATATAGCAACCCATACACCATGGTATGTAGACATGTAAATTATCTTGCTGCAAATAGACTGCCCACACACTTCTCTTATAAAGAAAAAAGAAAGCTAGCAGAGAAAATTTTTCAATATTCTTGGATAGATAACAATCTCTTCTATGTAGGACCAGATTAAGTCATGAGGAGGTGTGTTAAGGAAGATGAGATATATGATATACTGCATGCTTGTCATGATGAACCATGTGGAGGCCATTTTGTAGGGAAAAGAATAGCACTGAAGATACTTACAATAGGATATTATTTGCTAACTCTACATAAGGATGAAATGACATATACAACTAATTGTGACAAATGCCAAAGGATGGGTAGACCAACCATTGATGAGATGCCACTCACTCTATAGGTTGTGGTCATATCTTTTGATAAGTAAGGCATGGATTTTATAGGTCCAATTGACCCACCATCAAGTGGAAAATCCTACATCTTAGTATGTATGGATTATGTAACTAAATGGGTGGAAGTTAGAGCAACAAAAAATGCCAAAGATGATAAAGTAGTTAGGTTCTCGTATGAAGAAATATTCACCCATTATGGAGTGCACAGAGAACTTATCATAGATCAAGGAGGTTAGTTTACATAAAATTTGATCACTAAGGTTATAAAGGAGTAAAATATAAGGCACTATAAATCTAGTCCTTATCACCCTCAAGAAAATGGCAAGCAAAGGTTACCAATAGAGAGCTTGAAGCCATTTTGAAAAAAATAGTACACATACGCAAGAAGGATTGGACAAGCAGATTAACTAAAGTTATTTGGGCATACCAGACCACATGGAAGACAACAAATGGGTTCACCCCATTTGAGCTTGTCTATGGTCAATTGGCAACATTATCCATTGAATTTAAACACAAGACACTATGCATTGCTTTAGAGTTGAACATCAATCTTCTTGCAACACTATAAGAGAGACTCCTCCACTTGAATTCGCTAGATGAAATTAAAAAGAGAGCTTTAGAAAGAATAGAAATTATTCAACAACAACAAAAGTAGTGGCATGATGTACATATTAGGAATAAAAAATCCCAAGCAGGAGATTGCACCCTCCTTTATGATTCTTTCTTCAAAGAGAATCTAGGGAAATTATAGACTCGATGGTTAGGGCCTTATGAAATTCAACATGTATTTGACAATAACATAGTGCAACTAACAACCATTGATCCTATTCAGTTTAAGTTACTTGTAAATGGCCATAGGTTATGTCTCTATCATAAGCCACATACTAAAGCACAGTTTCTATAGAAATTCCACCCAACCAGTGCACCAGATCTTCTAAACACAGTTCCTATAGTAGAAGATGAAAATCTTCTTCCTGTAGCCATACAATGATAGCATTTTAGGAACTCTCATAATAAAACAACATTTAAATATGAGGCCCCATTCTTCCATTCACTTTTCTCTTTCTTCATATCAACCCATCTCATTTCTTTATCTACCATCCACCCACATTCCATGTCACCCACATTCTATTTTTCTTGCTTTCAATAAACAAAATGGAGCACTTTTTGTGATCATCAACCTTCACCACTTCATCAACTTTCATGCAGATGTACAATCTCAAATTTGTATAAAAATTTCTTTTACTCTTTATTCACTTTTAAAATATAGGTTTCAATATTTATATCTAATACTACATTATATATATCATTTAAGACTTAAGCCAATTGCTCCTTCCCATGCCAAAATTTTTAAAGTAAGGACACTTGTCAAATTTTAGTGGAGGGTCGAGAAAGTGTAGTAATTTCCAAATGTCACCTCCACATTATCCTAGTCATTTATACATTAAAGAATGTACTTTTGTGGCAATCTGATAGTTTTCATTTCATTAATTTTTAAAATCTTTTTGTATCTAGTGTACCTTTTATTGTGATTTTTGGGAAAAGATCTCCTGTACTTGGCATGATTAAAAGGACTAAGAGCTATTATGGGAAAATTTTTAGTTAAATCTTCAATGTCCTCCATAATTAATGTATCATTATTCTACATGCCAAAAACAAAGGGGTCTTGATCACGGCAAGTGGTAACAACATACGACATTTTTTAAAGATTAGTTTTGAAGTTTAGAGAAAAAGAAAATTTGCAGAGGTAAGAGGGGCACAAATTTGTCATAGTAGAAAGAGTGGAAGCCATACATTTTGAAGATGGGAGGACAACTAAAGAGGTATGAGCCAGTCATTCATAATATTTTACTCACGAACATTGAAGTAGTTTGGCAATTCTATGCTTGTGGATGGCTTGGTTATTTCTTACAATTAACAAAATTTGATGAAGAAGTGGCAATGGAGTTCATGAAAACATTTGATGAAGGAGAAGACTCAATTTGGGGATTAAGAGTGGTTGCTACCAAGGAAAGGATAGCAAAGGTCATAGGATTACCAACAGTTGGGAAACATTATCCAAATGAGAATGATGCCAAATCGTCAAGGGCACAGTTCATTCAGCAAGGTGACCCTCTACTGGAAATTACAAAACATGGATGTAAGAGACTTTCTCTTCCACCTCCATATCCATAGCTAGCAACCCACATTATCAGATATTTAACTTTTGAAGGTAGGCTGTCAAACTTACATGCGCATCATTTTAAATTTCTTAGTTGCATAGTTAATATTCCCAACTTTCTTTACAATATGTTTTGTATTAGTGTCGAGGAAAATAAATAAGGAAAGCCAAATTTTGTTTTCTATCATGCCCTCATTAAACTTCTAGTTGAAATATATCTTAAAGATTCTTCCCCTATCTCATGGGCAAAATTTTTTGAATCCAAGACCTTACAGTCACAAGCCAACCCTGTTCCTCAAAACTTAGAAAATGAGGAAGAAACCATAGAGCCAATTCAAAATCCAGTGGAGAAGGAAAAAGAACCCTCTCCTAATAAGTATGTTAAGCCTAATTTAGAGGATGATATCTCAAGCTCTTTTAGGGGTAAAGGCAAGCATAAGGTTAGCCCTAACCTTGAAAAGGAAGTGTGAAATCCCTCTGTTAAGGTAACAAAAAGAAAGAGGTTTGTGCCTATAGCATCCACTCCAGTCACACCTAAACCAAAATGGACTCGCAAAGTGGTCAAAGCTAAAGAAGTTCCTGTATGTAGAAGCCCTCATATGTGAGGTTAGGTATCTCCAACTTCTATTAAAAAACCAAATGACCCAATTTCAAAGTCTCAAATAGAGTTAGTGATTGAAAATGTCCCAAATGATTCTCCTATGCAATTAGAGCCCCAAAATGTAGAAATACATGAAACTGAGTCTATCAAGGAGACACCACAAGAGAGTTAGAAAATGTGCAAATCAATTCCTACTATTGTTCTAGAAAAAGCATCTAGTAATGAGCAACGTTCCGTGCCATCAGTCCTTGAATATTCCAATGTCTCCCTTATGCCTTATAAATCTTCCTGGTACACCCATCATTTCCAACAAGTTTCCAGAGAATAAAAGATGAAATCTAAAACTCAAGAATTTTCATCATCAACAATTCAGTCAATATTGTTTGGTCTATACAATCATTTTATTTTTTAGAAAGCCTCGTGGAAGCAAGAGAGAGACCAAATGAAAAAGGTAATATTTGATAGAGATGAGGAAATTGAATCATTAAAGGAGCAACTAGAAAAGCAAAAGCAACAAATGAATAAGGTTTTGAAGCTAGCTAATCAGGCTATGGCCTGTAGACCACCCCCAAGGGTGTATGCTATGTGTTTGAAATAATAGTTTCTATTATTCTAGTTGATGATGACACTAAGAAATATTGATTGTGAATTTAAGAATGCTCAAGATTTTTATAATGTGTATCAAACTTTCACCTCATGGAAAAATAACTTGTTGTGTGAGCTCTATTTGCATAATTTCATAATTCCACAAGAGACAGAGTGGAATCCCTTGCTTTACATAGGGGATGTTCACTTAAGAGCTCTAATGTCATGGATGCATAATGAAACCAATTATGATAGATAGTTTGATACTTATATAGACCTCAAAAATTTTGAGCCACTGCCACTCCAGGTTGAATCTCATAAGCCTTATGACCTCTTGAGAGATTGGTTCAAATTAACTTATGGAAGGCCAAAACTAGAAATTAGAGAAAAAGTGTTTGAAGAAAGGGAAAAAGTTTATAGAGTATCAAAAACTTCCTAATTTTACACAAAAAAGAGAAATTTTAGGGCTTAAAAATAGGTGGAGTCAACTGCCAGAATCTTTTGGGAAGGCTGAGCCACGTAGCCCCATTAATTTTGAGGCAGTAGTGAATAGAATGGCTAAATACATGCAATTAGGAAGGCAAATTAGGAAAGAATTATGGATGCCACTTACCTTCCAACCTCCTACCCTTCTCTGGCCCTTGTATGAAAGCAATGCTACCAAGTTAGATCCATTAGTTGAAGAACACTTGGGTGAGCATTGGAGATGATCTTGAGGATATTTCTACACCTTCAGAAGTGGGAAATTGGGGAAGACAATAGTGGGAGATTTTAGAGAAATGGAGAAGAAGTACAATGCTTGAGGACAAGAATTTTCAAATTTGATATAGTTTTTATATAGTCTGAACTTACTCTTCGAGCCATGTAGAAAACATTTCCAAAATATCTATTTTAAATGTCTTGTGAACTTATGTTCAATACAACAAGAACCTATTAAACCTATGGATTGTGGATATGATGTACCTTGCTTAAATATTATATATAAAGTGTAGTATTTCATATAAATACTTTAAGCTATGTTTTAATATTTGAATGAGAGTAGAAATGTTGTTGTATGTGTAAAAATGTTTCTAATTTTTTGAAAATGTAGAAGTGGCACAAAGAGTGTTGAGCACTATATTTAAGAAGAAGTAATGAAGACCGGTCATAGCATGAGAAGCATAGGTTAGTTCTAGGTGATAAGCTACATCTGCGAGAGGAGTTATTTCAGAAATCCCAACTTGTTACATTATCTATGGACTATTATTCTATTGCTCAATCAATGTTTTAAAAGTCATGGTTAACATCTTGCCCTTTTTCTACTGGTGATGTTTCCTCATGAGCTTTTATATTATGTTTGTAATAAGTTCCAATCCGCTATATATATGGAGAGTTAGAGTTAGTTAGGGGATTCAAAGATTCTGAAGTTGTTTTCTCTATTCTTTACAAATTATTTAGTCATGTAACAAAAGAAGAATTCTAATGAGAGAGTGATTTTGGATTACTTGTTGTGTTTTTAGTTATTTGAAGCCAACCAAGGGGGCCCTCTTAGGAGGTGGAATAGATTTAGGTAGAGTAGATTCATTTCTTGCAATCTCCTATTTAAGATAGATTTACTTTATTAGTCCTGTAGCATAGTTACTATGAGAGTTCTTGCAACACTTGTGGAAAATGACCATAGTGGATCTTTGAAAAGTAAACTAGTTTAGAATTCCCTATTCTGTAGTTTCTATAATTCTTTATTGATAATCTAAGTGTATTTAGTGTTTCATATTAGTAGCATAGATTCCTTTCATGTAGTTTACTTTCCTATAGCATAGGTGTTAAAACTCTTAAAGGAACTTGGTGCACATACTGTGCTAACCCATTTCAAGTTCTACATCCCTAGGTTGACAATTCAAATGTATTTTCATAATGGAATAGATAGTTCTCAAAATGGATATAGTACCCTTGATTAGAGGAATAGTAGTGTGATTATCTTGATCTATTATGGAAACCTACACATAGTATTCATTTTCCTTACACAAATTATTCTTAGGTTGATTTTTTTATAAGATCCAGTGATTGGAAATACCATCAATATTTTGTCAAAGAGGCAATACAACATGAAATTGAAAGGTTCTATAAGGGAGGTAAGTAATGAAATATATACATGTTAATAATTTTTATTATTTGTATTATTGCTACATGGTGATGAAGTAAAAGGTAGAATATTCTCCAAAGGAGATGTCATAGCCACCAAAAATTAACCACACAATGAAATATAAATAATAAAACAAATATTTATTTCCAAAACAATGTCAATTATCATAATAGAATCATAATATCTACATCCAACATGCATGACTATAAGGCCTTCTGAGTTATGGACAAAAAAATTAGCAATTACAATAATAGTTCTACAAGACCTTGTACTATCCAACTTCTATCTATCCTAGACCCACAATCTAGTAGAAAACCACAAGAAGAATCTAAACCTTTTCTTGCAAGGCATTGAGAAATATTATTTTTTCCCAAGCCCACACTTAGCTACTAGCTTTGCTAAAAATTTCTTTGCTTAGCTACTCCATGGAAAAATGGATGTTGAATGAATCGACTCATGTCTTAAGACAAGACAAGGCCCTCTACTTATACTAGACCAAGCTAAAGGTTGACCTAGAAAGTTACATTAAATAAAAAATCACATTAAATACACCCTCAAGCCACAAGTTTTCTTGGAAAAAAATATTAAATAGATGAAATAAATAAATACTCAGGACATGCCCCAACTTTTCAAAGCCTAACTAACTCATTTGATGACATAAAAGGATGCACCCTTAGGCATAGGTCCACATTACATCTGGCAAGAGCATCCTATAGTGCCTCTCATGTTGCAGTCTATACCTTGTTGTTTATTTTGATTTGAGAGATACTTGATACTCTTATTGTTATTTTGTACCTTATGATGACCCAAGGGTTGGATGTTATACTTTGATTCAATATCATAGATGCTTTATTGCTATACTATTTAGTTTATCATATTTGCATGTTGATGCTATTTTAAGATGTTAGTAGATCTGTAAGGATATCTAGTTATATGATCTATTGGACATATTTATTGAGTATGTTATGTGATGAATTTTATTCTATGGTTATTTACTTCATTCTTGTATCTTTACATTTTCTATGAACGTGAGTGATGTAAATGGATTAAATATGCATTTTAATACATGTTGCTTTGGCTATGATCATGTATTTTAGTGTGCAAAAATTATATCCCTAGTAGTGGCACGTGGAGTTAGTGATTCAACTGTTCATATTTTACCAATGTCATCCCTATATGGTGGACATATCCTTATTTTAATTATTTTAATTAAAACCTTTCGATGATTAGTAAATCTAAACTCATCTACTTTATGTGTTTAAACCAGTGAGCATGTTTATGCATTTAGAAGTTTACATTGCTGCTAAAGTGTTAAGTGATTTTCTAGGATTTTGGGTTTTTGGGTTTTAAATATTTTCAAATTTAATTTCTAGCAACTTTGCCTTAGGTGAATTTTGGGATGAGAGTTTGGGGTTTTGAGCTATTATGCTGGCCATTTTGCATACGGTATCCAATTTTATTTATTTTTGAATTTTTAGGGTTTTTGCACCCAAAGGCCAAACGGATTTTAATTTTAAAATTTTTCCAAAATTTGGGATTTTTACCTTGTTTTGTCTGCCACCCTATTTTCTCAGGTTTTCTCAGCATGAGTTGGGTTGTGTATTTGGATTATCCATTTGGATATCAGTTAGACCTTTATTGCTTTTTTATGTTGCATTGGGATGTGTGTTGCATCCATCCTCTTGAGTCTATTTTGGTTGAGTAACTTTATGCTTGTGTTCTCATCTAGTCCTTGTGTTTTGATCTTCGTGATGGTGGTGCACCACACATGAGTATGAACATGTACATTTTTTGGGTGACCTACAAGGCCTTATCTTCTCTGGTACTTTCATAAGTCATGATCATTGGGGTTGGGTTGGGAGTTTCCATGCCTACGGGCACTCATCATTGGATAAGCATGGGTAGGATAGGGTAACATATGGAGGGGCTTCTATCTTGCAATCTAGTGACTATTTCCCATTGGTTGGCAGAAGAATTTTTATATAAGTGATAACTAAATTAAAACATTTGGGTGGTAATAAAATATAAGATAATTAAAAAGTGGGAATTGTGTGCCTTTCATTGGGAAGTTGATGCTACCTGGAATTGTGGGCCTTCTGTTGGGAATTTAATGCTGCCAATACTAGCTTGGGATTTTTGATTCCAAGTGACTCTCCATGATGTTAGCCCTTACTTAGTAGCACATTGAGATGTTTGACGAGGACCTGTAGTTTATGCATTGTCTTTATCTTGGATTCAGTCATCATACTGCTTGGCATGTGTGTTAGCCATGGATGGTTGCTTTGCTTGTATATTTGGTTGGATCATTATCTCCATCAACATGGTGGGTGTGGACCTATGGGTGCCATGTGGTTGGGAGGCATAGCTACTCTTACCATTTCTAGGGACCAGTGTACAAAGACAATCTATTGCTCTAGCACAACCATGGCTAGATATTTTCACTTGGTACTTTAGGTTTCAGAGTATGCCTTCTTGTGATTTATGCTTTCATTGGGATGCTTGTATATCATATTTAGATGATGTTATTTACTGAAAAATTTCCTTACATTAATGACTAGCATGTGATAGGTGATATTATCTACTTGAAGGATTATCTTATGCTTTCCACTACCATGTTAGATTTCTTTATGCTTATGATTGTAGCATGTTTTAGTAGTGATGTCCCTATTATGATAGTATTGATGATCTGGTCAGTGGCTTGGGATGTTATGTGTGGGGTATGACTAGGGCCCACGATGGTCTTATGATGCCATTGATGGTTGGGAGAAGCCATGTACTTAGTTTGTTGTTTTCATTCATTGCAATGTTGCTTTCAGTACTCTGTGATGTTTTCCTTCTATTCTTTCCTATGCTATTTGATTAGATGGTTAGATTTTATTTCTAGATTTCTATTCTTCAATTTTGTTCGAGTGTTCTTGCCTCAAAATGTGGATCTAGTACTCCCCAGTGTGGAGGAACTCTATTTCATAGTTTTCTTAGCTTTTTACTTCTTCTTTTCTTGCATGCTGATTTGAGATCTCGCACGAGAATACAAGTCCTCATGTGGCATGTTGGATTTCTTCCCATAGCTTTACACTTATTTTGCAAAACCTAACATCAATTTATGTTATTGGAAAGGTGCTTCCTCACGCAAAAATACACTTTCTCACACAAAAAAGCACTTTCTCACACGAAAATGCACTTCTTCATGAGGTATGCAACACATCTTCATGTGAAAACTGGCACTCTATTAGGTTTGAGAGAAAAATGGGGGCTATCTAGGCTTGTAAGAGAAAAGTTTGGAAGTTGGTTTTGGATACCCTTTTTGGTTTTTCACCTTCCTAGTTGAAAACAAATTTCCTAAGGGGTTCAAAATATATCGTTTAGGTATAAGTTGATGTATATTTAATTCCTTATAGTATATTTAATTTCTTATGCTTAAGCTATATTTTAATATATGCGATGAATATTTTGAGATAGGTTATAGACCTCTACGAGCTAAGATAAAGATTCTAGGAAATTTCAGGGCTTCAAAAATTTAGACTTAGCCAAATTTCAGGGCTTCAAGATTTCAGATTTAGCCAATTTTTAGGAGTTTGCTTTTTTCTTTCAGCTTGGTGGATCTCTTATTTTTTCTTGTTATTTTTTTGGTCAGTGGTGATGCTTGGAGATCCATTGGTGTTGGATGATTGTCAGTCTTCTGTTGCAATCTTTGTGATCCATGTATATTGTTGTCATGTGCACTTGCACTTGTTTTAAAAAATATATATATTTCTTATATTTCATCCTTGTTTCCAAGGATCTCCAAGCAAGGCATTACACATACAATCCAACTCCCTTCTATCAAATCTTGTGAATAAATTCTCCAAAGTCTGTTCCAAAAATTAGGAACACATTACTAATAGTCACCGAAAGGGCTCTAACTCCAACATGATAACTCCATCATTATCCACACTTATGAAAAGGTTTCCCAATGTGCCTTGAATTCATGTTGGACTATGCAAAGTATAAGTACATAAATATGAGCTTGATGCCCCTATATATAGTATTATTGACTACCCCAAGTGCAAAGAAAAGATGTTCTTAGTAGCTGGAAGAAAATCTTTCAGGGTTCACCATATAACACCCAAATTGGTTCTTCACATACATGTCCTCCAAGTTATCAAATTTTACACTCTTTCATTTATATTCCACTTTTATAATATTTTCCTATAACTATCATCTTTGCATTTGTCCTCGGTGTACCATATGTTTATTTTCCATGCTAATCTCTAACCCTTTGAGAATTCTTCAACTCAACTCAACTACCAAAACTCAAGTTTCTCCTATCAAGTTCTACATTATTCAAAGGAATCAAGTAATGCTTCCTACCATCCTTCTCACTAGTAAACACATTCTTAACACAATCATGCACTACCTTACAATCATACTGTCAAGGTCTACCAACTAATATGTGATAACTACCCATGTCCATAATATTACATAATACTTGATTGACATACTATCCAATTTGAATATCAACAAGACATTTGTCTCTAACCTCTAAAGCATGTTCATCTTGTCACCAACTGATCCTTTAAGGAAAATAATGTCTCACCCTCTTCAAACCAAGTTTTTGAACCATCTCCTTAGCAACTCCGTTATCAATGATACTACTATCCACAATCATATTTCAACATTTACCTCCTAGTTTACAACAAGTTCTAAATAAATTCCTCCTTTGACAAGGTTGTAATATCTTCTTACCAAGCAAAACTATTTGAATAATAAAATTATCCTCCTCTTGCTCGAGCTCATTCACTAAATCCATATTCTCATGTACTACAACAACTCTTTTATCACCATCCTTCCATGAATATTCAAAATATCTATGTCCTTCATCACCACATCCAAAGAAAGTACCCTTAAATGCACCTCTACCTATTCTTCTCTTCTTCTTAATAGGTTTTGGTTCATCATTAATAGTCTATTTGTTCTTCACCAAGTGAACCTACTTCCTGACCTTCCCTTAAGAATTACCTTGATGTATTCTCTTCAACTTATTTTTTTTCCCTCAAAGCATACTAATAATCATCCTCAACTAAATAAATCTTCAACATATAAATTTCATCCTAAATATTGAATCTCAAACCATTGATGTATCTAGCTCCCTTTCCCTAGAAGGTTCTCTATGTCTAGACCAATTAGTTATCTTATAGAACTCTTTGGTATAATCTTTCATAGTCAAAAGCTTCTACTTCAAATTTTGAAATTTATTAAATAATTCAAGTTCATAAAAGTTAGCCTTCAATTTTATCAGCATCAATCTCCACCTGGTGATCTTTATTTCACTTTCTTCTTCTCTATATCTTTGCAATTATTTTGACCATAATATGGCATGTCCTTTCAACTTAGTTTGTACCAACCTCATTCTAAGATGATCACCAATATCCTCTAACTTAAATTAGTCATCCAACTCACCAATCCAATCAATCAAATTTTTAGGATTCAAAGTACCTAAGAAGTTAGAAACATCCACCTTGTGCTTCAACTTCAAGCAAGCACTAGATCCATCCAATCGACCAACATTGTCTTCCATACATTCTCTATCCAATTAGTTATTGCTTCACCACTAGATCTAGTAGCCTTAAAGTCTTCAAAAAATTCTTTATAACCATCTTTAGTACCCACATTCCTAAGTACACCAACTATAGCTTTCATAATCTCAAGGACCATGTCATTCTTCATCAACTCCATCTCACATATGAAATTTGATCTATTCTTCTCTATAATCCTTGGCTCCATAGCATCACAAAGATTTGTAATCACCCTAGGGTCCAATCTTCTTGGAAGTATCTTCCAATATCTTCGCAAAACCAAGGAAAGAAATCCACAAGATTAACTAGCTCCACGGGATCAACCAACTCTGATACCATTTGATGCAGAGCAAGGAAGGAAAGTCTCCAAGGGAGATGTCCTAGCCCCCTAAAAATTAACCAAACAATGGAAGATAAATAATAGCATAGAGATTTAGATCCAAAACAATGCTAATTCTCATAATAGAATCATAAGATCTACATGTTACATGCTTGGCTATGAGGGCTTCTAGGTTATGGAAAAATTAATCAAAAAATACAATAACAGTTCTATAAGACCTCACAAGATCCAACCTTTATCTATCCCAAACCCACAATATGGTAGAAAACCCCAAGAAGAATCTAAAATTTTTCTTGCAAGCCACCAAGAAACCTTCCTTTTTCCAAAGTCCACACTCAGCTACTAGCTTTGCTAAACTTTTCTCCTACAACTACTCCCTATTGAACAAAATGTTGAATGATCCAACTAATGTCTTAAGACAAGACAAGACCCTCTACTTAAGCCACGTGTTGGCCTAGAAAGATATATTAATAATAAATCACATTAAATACACCCTCAAGCCACAAGTCATCTTGGAAAAAATATTAAATATATGACATAACTAAATACTTAGGCCAAGCCCCAAGTTTACAAAACATAACTAACTCATATGACAATATAAAAGGATGAATCCTTAGGCATAGGTCCATGTGCCTTCCAACTATTCAAATCCAAGAGTGCATATGCCAACTCCCTTGGATCAAAGCTCCCAATATATTCTCCAAATTCTATCTAAGAATTAAGGAACACATTACCAATAGTCACCAAAAAGGCTCTAATTCCAGCATGATAACTCCAATCATCATTTGCACTTAGGAAAAGGTTCTCCACTATGGCTTGAACACATCGCCAACTCTACAAACCATAAGTCCACCAATATGAGCTTTATGTCACTACATGCATGATGTCTAGCTACCCCAAGATGATCTTGCATCACATGGGAATAAATATGAGTGATTATGATATAATTTTTGTTGTGATAATTTGCTTTCATTGTTATTTTATAGTTATTGTGGTTATTTTGGTTGCCTCTATTTTATATGCTTGGTTAATTTTAAATTTTTTAGAATAATTCAATCCATTATTGACATATCCCTTTCATTATTAGATAAATGGGTGTAATTTTTAATGGTCATCATTAATAAAAATCTATGCACCTGAGCTTAAGTGGTGGTTAGTGATGCAAGATCATCTTGGGTCACCTTGTTATCATGCTCATTCTTGTTCATTTTGGAAGTTGGTGCCTAGCAATTCCTTCATGTGCCTAGCAATTCCTTTATGTGTTGAGTTACTATAACAATTCGTTCATGTGCCAAGTTACCCAGTGTATGTCAAGTGACTCTTCATGTGTCAAATTACCTAGTGTATGCCAAGTGTCAGCATCATTTGGACATGTTTTCTGTGAGCCAACTTTGCAAGATTTATTTTGATTGTGAAATTTATGTTAAGATCTTTTCTTGGGATGTGTCCAGACCATTGTTGGGTCGACCTTCCTCTTATGTAATGTTCTAGATTGATCTATAAGCCATTTTGGAAATTATATATAGAGTGTTTAGGCTTAGAGTTAGGAAATTTTGGGAAGAGGATTGGAGAGCAGAACTGAAAATGTGAATTGGTAATTGGATCTTTGAATGTGAATGCATTTGTAATTGGCCGTAACCCAGAAGGCCTTATAGCTGGGCATGTATGAAGATATTTTGATGAATCAATAAAAGTATTTCACTCTTCTCCCTCCTTTGGTTGTTGTTCCTTGTGTTTTCTTTCATTGTATTAACTCTTGCAAGGTGGTTTGAATAGCTGGGTGTGTATTTGGCCCTAGTTATTCAACCTTTTCCTATGTTAGTTGGTATCAGAGCTTGAGGTTCATCCTTGTGGAGATTATATCATGTATAACTCTGATTTGGATTTGGTTGTAGGGTTGCAGATCTATGGATTTGACCTACAACTTGCAAAATTTTACGATCTTACAAGAACTTGATTTGTAAAGATGGTTTGTGGTAGAGGAAATAATGTTGATAATGCTATATTGGATCAGTTCAGAAAAATTGCAACTAGATTAGATGTTGTGGAGGTAGCCTAGAGGAGAGGAGTACATCTTGATGATGTAAGTTATGATGAAGTAGCAACAACAAACCATAATCCAAAACCTGAAGAAGATCAAGATTAGGAAAGATTGTTGTGAGTGTTGTCTAGGGAAAATCCAAAGCCTATTGTAGAAGTTTTTCCTTATGATGGAAAATTGGATAAAAATTGTGTTGGATTGGATCTCTAATATGGAGAAGTTCTTTGAGTATGAAAACACTCCTGATAATAGAAAGGTGAAGATTGTAGTCACTAGGTTGAAAGGTCATGTATCACTATGGTGGGAGCACTTGCAAACTGATGGAAAAAGGAGAGGAAAGGAGAAGATCAGAACTTGGCCAAAGATGGTGAACAAGGTAAAGAGAAAATTCATCCCTAATTATTACCAAGTTAGCTTGTTGAGAAAGATGCAAAATTTGAAACAAAAGGACAAGACTGTGAAAGAATATATCAAAGAATTCTATAGATTGCACATCAGATCTAGACATGTGGATGATGATGTTGAGAAAATTGCAAGGTTTAATGGATTGAGATCTGGAATACAAGATGAAATAAGTTTTGTGAAGTTGGAAAGTGTAGAAGAAGCATATCAATATGCCTTGAAAGTAGAGGATATCTTGACAAAGAATCATGAACAATGCCAAAGAGGTAGAGGTGGTAGATTCCATAGAGGCAGGGGTAGATCTTATGGTGAAGGTGGTAGATCTAACAATTTTGTGTAGGATAAAGGAAAATCTGAATGGAAAAATGATGACAAAGGCAAAGATTGAATGGAAAAGTGATAATTCTTACTGAGGAAGAGGTAATTCTTATTCTAGAGGTGGTTTCTAGGGTAATTGTTTAAGACGTGGCAAAGAAGGTCATAGATCTTTTGAATGTAGATCTTCTAAAAGTGGGCAGACTAATAGAAATGTTGTGATTCAAGGAGATGATGAGGGTTCACCAAGTGGACTTGAGGCTAGAGGGAATATGATGGTGAGAAGAACCTTATGTAATAAGGAAAGTGATGAGGAACCTATTTTAAGGAGAATTCTTTTCAAGACAAGATGTAAGATGGCTAGAAAATGTTGCAAAGTGATATTGATAGTGGAAGTTCTACAAATTTGGCATCAGAGGAGCTGGTTATAAAGTTACAATAGTAGAGGCTGAAGCATCCTAAACCCTATCATGTTTCATGGATCAAAGATGAGCATAAGATATTAGTAAGTGAGCAATGCCTTGATCAGAGAAGGTGATGAATGGAAGACTTCTTTCAAGAAAAAAGATGGTTTGTATGAATGGTTGGTTATGCCTTTTGGTTTGACTAATGCACTTAGTACTTTCATGAGGTTGATGAATGATGTTTTGAAAATATTTGGATGATATTCTGATATTCAATAAGACTAAGGAAGAACATCTTGAGCATATTAGACAAGTATTGTAGTGGTTGAAAGAGGAAAAGTTGTTGATTAATCTAAAAAAGTGTTCTTTTATGCAAGAGGAGATTGTGTATTTGGGATTTGTGATTTTATCTGATGGATTAAAGATGGATCTTGAGAAGGTTAAAGCAATTTTGGAGTGGCCTAAATCTAAGAATGTGTGTGAGGTAAGATCATTTCATGGTTTGGTTACTTTTTATGGAAAGTTTATAAAGAATTTTTGTGTTGTTTGTAATGTTATGACTGAAATAATGAAGGGAGATAAAAAGGAATTCAAGTGGACACATGGAGCTGATAAGAGTTTTGAGACTTAGAAATAAAACATTGTTGAATTACCTATATTGGCTTTGCCTAATTTCAACAAAGTATTTGAAGTTGAATGTGATGCAAGTGGTAATGCAATAGGAGCTATATTAAGTCAAGAAGCTAAACTTATTGCTTTCTTTAGTGAAAAGTTGAATGATGCTAAAAGGAATTATTTTGTGTATGATCAAGAGTTTTATTCTATTGTTTAAGCATTGAAGAAGTGGAGAAATTATCTAATTCTTAAGGAATTTTTGTTGTATACTGATCATAAAACTTTACAATACTTGGGAAGTCAACATAAATTAAGTTAAAGACATATGAAGTGGGTTGAGTACTTCCAGCGTTTCACATTTGTTATTAAACATAAGAGTGGAGTTACTAATAGATTTTTTGATGCTTTGAGTAGAACTCATTATTTTTTTACTAAAATGAAGGTTTTAGTTCTTGGTTTTGATGAAATGAAAGAGTCGTATGATGTTGATCCTAATTTTTTTGAGGTGTGGAGAGAGTGCAGAGCACCAAATCTGACAGATCACATAAGTAAGTATGATGAATATTTCATTCAAAAAGGTATGTTTTTCAAAGGTACGTACTCAGTTGTGTATTCCTAGAAGTTCTATGAGGTTGAATCTAATTAAAGAAAAGCATAGTGGTGGATTGGCTGGACATTTTGGATTTGATAAGACATGGAGTTTGATAAAAGAGAAGTATTATTGGCCACAAATGTATAAAGATGTTCAAAAATTTGTAAAGAGTTTTGGAGTTTGTCAAATTGCAAAAGGAGTAAGTCAAAATACTGGTTTGTGTACACCTATTACTATTCTTGAGGAACCTTGGAGTAATATTAGTATAGATTTTGTACTTGGATTACCTAAGATATAGAAGGGGTATGATTCTATATTTGTTGTAGTGGATAGATTTTCTAAGATGGCTCATTTTATACCATGTAATAAGACATCAGATGTTGAGCATGTTGTTGAAATTTTCTTTAAAGAGATTGTGATATTGCATGGATTACCAAGAAGCATTATTTCTGATAGAGACAATAAGTTTGTTGGTTATTTTTGGAAGACTTTGTGGAAGAAGATGGGTACTAAATTGAAGTTTAGTTCTATAGTCCATCCACAGATAGATGGATAGACAAAGGTTGTGAATAGAAGCTTGGGTAATTTGCTAAGATGTTTAGTTGGGAATAAGCCAAGTAATTAGGAGATGGTATTGGCACAAGCTGAATTTGCATATAATAATTCTATGAATAGAAAGTATAGGAAAACCACCTTTTGAGATTGTTACTATAATGCATCCTAGAGGTATATCAGATTTGAGAGATGTTGCTAGTGAAGAAAAGAGAAGCACTGTAGGAGAAGAATTTGCTGATTTTATGGAGTCTTTGCATAAGGAAGTGAAGTTGAGGTTGGAACAAAGTAATCAAAAGTATAAGGAGAATGTTGATTAGTCTAGAAGATACAATGATTTTCAAGTTGGTGATGAGGTGATGGTTCATCTGAAGAAAGGAAGATTCCTAGTTGGAACATACAATAAGTTGAAGATGAAGAAATTTGAACCTTGTAAGATTTTGAAGAAGTTTGAAAGTGGTAATGCTTATGAAATTGAGTTACCTAATGACATGGATATATCTCCTATATTCAATATTGCTGATTTGTATAAGTATCATGAGTCAGAGGATGAAGTTGTTGTATCAGATGATTATCCTAAGAAGCAGATTGAAGAAGTTGAATAGATATTGGATTAGAGAGTTGGCAAGAGAAAAAGAATAAAAGATTACTATGAATATTTGGTGAAGTGGAAGAACAAACCTATTGAAGATGCTTCATGGATTTATCAATTTGAGTTGGATTTAGCTCAGGTTGTGACATCTCAATGATTTGAGAGAATCATTTCTTTCAACCCCAGTTATCTGATGCAGGAGCATCCTGGGTTGTCTTGTTATCCAGCTCATTTTTGTTCATTTTACAAGTTGGTGCCTAGCAATTCCTTCATGTGCCTAACAATTCCTTCAGGTGCTAGGTTACTATAGCAAATCCTTCATGTGCCTAGCATTTCCTTCATGTGCCTAGAAATTCCTTCATGTGTCGAGGTACTGTAGCAATTACTTCATGTGTTGAGTTACCCAGTGTATGCCAAGTGATTCTTCATGTGCCAAGTTACTCAGTGTATGCCGAGTGTTAGCATCATTTAGACATGATTCATGTGAGCCAACTCGCAGAATTTATTTTGATTCCAACATTTATGTTAAGATCTTTTCTTGGGATGTGTCCAGACAATTGTTGGGTTGGCCTCCTCTTATGTAATGTCCTAGAATGATCTATAAGCCATTTTGGCAAGTATATATAGAGTGCTTAGGCTTAGAGTTAGGAAAGTTTGGGAAGAGGATTGGAGAGCAGAACCAAAAGTACAAATTGGCAGTTGGATCTTTGAATGTGAATGTATTTGTAGTTGGTCGTAACCTAGAAGGCCTTACAATTGGGCATGTATGAAGATATTTTGATGAATCGATAAAAGTATTTCACTCTTCTTCCTCCTTTGGTTATTGTTCCTTATGTTTTCTTTCATTGTGTTAACTCTTGTAGGGTGGTTTGGATAGCTGGGTGTGCCTTTGCCCCTAGTTATTCAACCTTTACCTACGTCAGTTAGAAATATTAGTGACCTTGTGAAACATGGAAACCATCTCCCAAGTGTGGGACTTGACTAGTGAGATTGAATATTTAGAGAAGGATTTATTTATTTACACTTAGGATGCATACCTAAACTAATTAACTAAGGGGGAAAAAGGGGAAGAAAGATTGTAGGGTGATGCGCCAAATTTAATACTTGATCTTCTTCTTCCAACGGCTATACTTAAACTCAATAAACTCATACAATAACACTATATAAATAATTATCAACCTCAATTTGACATGAAGGAAAGAGACTACATTATATACTACATGGAATGAAAATATTCACTAAATATGATTGATGAATCAAGTTTACACAATCACAAGAGACTTTAGGTGTTAAAATGCATGAAAATATAATGACAAGTTGAGCTAAACATTTGAAATTTCAAAATAGGTTTAAAATGACAATTTTATTGAATTTAGACAAGGCAAAATTACAACTACAAAAAGGAAGTCTTTCTAATATAATTAGAGAATAATATATTTTAAAAATATACAAATTTTCCTTTATAAGATTTATGCATAAATCATATTTACAACTAAATCTCAAAACCACAAGGGTTAAGTTACAAGGAAAAATCTAATAAAATAGATATCTAATCATACGCAAGTTTTCTGCATAAGATATATAAGTAATTTGATATTGCAAAACAAAATTAGCTAGTAAGGGCCTATACAACCAAAATATCAATTACATCCCTAAGATGTTCTTTGATGGAATGAGAAACATTCCCTTGAGCCATGCAAAATTAAACAGGAATGGGTTGATCAGAAAAATGATTAGATATGCCCTCAAAAGATCTTTACATATTAATGGAACCATTTGATGGCCTATACAATTGGACATGGCCTTGATGAAAGTGCCACTACATAGCTTAAATGGAGATTGACATGAAATTTCAAATGTTTAGCCCTAGGGTCCAATCTTATTGGATGCATCTTCCAAGATCCCTTGCAAACCCAAAGCAATAAATCCAAAAATCCAAAAGATCAATTAGTTCTTCAAGATCAACCTTCTCTTCTAGCCTTCATCCAAGTCCTGGTGGAAACTACCTCAACTTTGGTAGTCGGTCTACACACTTAGGAACACTTGAGTTGTAATACCACCTAATGCAATGAGAATATGAGTATACCCCTACTAGAGTAATCTATATCCCTACAAATAACCACATAGTGGAAGCATAATAACAAGATACACAATTTGTTATGAAATGCAACTCTTTATTCATAAATAATTATTTACATGCAATGTGCCTAGCTCTAAGGCCTTCTAGGTTAGGGCCAAATACAAAAAGAAATTAAAAAATAGTTCTATAAGATCCCTTAAGATCCAAATCCACACTCTAGTAGAGAACCTCCAAGGAAATCTCAACTTGTTCTCACAAGCCCACCAAGCAATCTCCTAGTTTACCAAGTCTCGGTTACTAGCCCTTCTCAAAAAATTTTGCTACACGTCATCCTATTCTCCAAGATGGATGATCTACCATCTCCTTAAGAATCCCTAAAAAACCCCTACTTATACCCAACTAAGAGATATGTTGGCCTAGTCCATTACAAATTAAAATAAACCCTTAAATTAAATGCCCATGCAAGCCACAAGTCAGCTGCTACACAAATTAAATACCAATACACAAATTAAATGCCAAAAGTTGGCTCACAAACAAATTTGGCACCATAGGACCAAGAAAAAATTGAGTGTCAAAGAAAAGCACACCAAGTGTCAATATTCCACCAGACATAACCAAGCCCCTTCAAGACCGAGCTACTTGGGAAACACTACTGTCAAACTCCTAGTATCTATGAGTGCCCCAAGAGATGTCAAACATCTTCATTAACTAAGTCACCCAGTTAACACATCAACCAAACCAACTTAGTATTGACCAAGTTACCCTTCATTCTTTGACTGAGTCCTCTAACTCCATGGTCAAACCACACCAACATGCAGGATTACAAGCCAACTAAGGATGCTTGTGCATCAGATTTTAATTCAACAACTTGTGTTGTTCTTATTTGTGTACTCTTATATGTAAGAAATTTATTTCTGTTCTTTTGTAGTCCACTAGCCATATTTTTTACTCTCTTATGTTTAGGAGGTTCTATTAGCTCATATTTAACTTCAGTTAACCTTGCAAACCTTCCGATGCTAGAAGGTGTAGTTGACTAAACTTTAATCATGTTGAAATTTATGCCATGCTTCTTTTGAATAGGTGGTACTACAACATTTGGGGTTGAATGGTCATGGAAATTTGTGATGATGGTGTAATTTGTGATGATTTTCATTTTATTTTTTACAATTCTCCTCAAGATCATCTTAATATCAATGTTGGCATTGTAATACTGACATTGGCATCACAATACTGATGTTGGCATCAAAACTGCGACACCCCCACAAACATAGACAAAAAGAAATAAATCATGACATAAATCATTTGCATTTGTTTTGATTATGGAGTGTTACACATGAAAGAGCTAGAAAGCTGTGAATATTGTCATACCCTTGTGATCAGTGCATTTGGTTGTTGTGCCCTCATAATCTCTACATTTCATTATCATGCCCTTGCTCTACAATTTCATTATTTTTTCATGCCCTTGCTCTAAAATTTCATTGTCATGTTGTGCCCTTTTAATCTACATGCCCTTGCTCTGCAATTTTTTTCAAGGGGTGAGAAGAGATATATATGTAAATGTTTTTTTCTTTTCCTTGTAAACATGTATGTCTTTATATTTCCTTTTAAACATGTATCTGTTTATATAATTAGAGAGATCTCTTTTAAGCTACTTATTACATAGTATCTCACAATAGGAAAAATGATCTAGCTGGATACATATTTCAAAATCCAAATAATAAAATAATAAAACTCACTCAACCTGTGCTAAGTGAGTTACCTCAAGATTCTGCACAAAAATAATGCAGACCATGAAAAATGGGTAGAGTTTGCAAGAAATTTTACAAGAACATATCATAATAGATATTTTTAGAAAGAAACAAGCCATAACCCAACCAAATTGGTCTAGTTGCTGATTAGTTAGGTTTATTACAAATTCCTATAGAACTGCCATCAGATTAGGTGAAATAAAATTAACAATCAGCTTTACTAAAAATGATCTAGCTATATACATATTCCAGAATCCAAATAATAAAATAATAAAACTCACTCAACCCATGCTAAGAGACTTACCTTATGATCCTACACAAAAATAATGGAGACCATGAAAAATGGGTAGAGTTCGCAAGAAATTTTACTAAAACATATCATAGAAGATATTTTTAGAAAGAAACAAGTCACAACCCAGTTAACCTAGTCTAGTTGTTGATTAGCTATGTTGATTACAAATTCTTGTAGAACTATTATCAAATTAGGTACAATAAAATGAACAATTAGCTTTATCAAAAATGATCCAGTTGCATACATATTCCATAATCCAAATAATAAAACAATAAAATTCACTCAACCCATGCTAAGTGACTTACCTCAAGATCCTACACAAAAATGATGCAGACCATGAAAAATGGTAGAGTTCGCAAGAAATTTTACAAAAATGTACCATAGCAGATAGTTTTAGAAAGAAACAAGACATAATCTAGTTAAATTGGTCTAGTTGTTGATTATTTGGGTTGATTACAAATTCTTGTAGAACTATCATTAGATTAGATATAATGAAACAAACAATCAGTTGTTCCCATCTAGTAGGATCAAATTCAAATTTTTAAGGTGATAAAATTGCATATACAAATGCATCACTTGCATGCTAGGCATGAAGTGCATCCCCCAACTTATACCGATGGTTGGATTTGAAGGCTCCATACTCCTGCCCAACAATGGAAGCCAAGGATGTAACCATGCATGTATTGGAGTCTCCCTACAAGGATCCCAAGTATCAAGTTCCAATTTTAATTATGGTTGGTTTCATATTGAAATATGGTTTGAAGGTAATGGTTTGTAAGAATGGGTACTCTCTTTGTTCAACCCTCTTTTTTAAGTTCTTATACATGGCTATATCTTGAGATTTGTTGGATATCATTATATATTTGGATATAACCTATTCAGACCCTTCCTTTTTCAAAACTTTATGCAGGACATAGGTTTTCCAAGTAAGTCTTCTAAGTGAATGAGATACATATAAAACTAATGTAATCTTTAAAATTAATAGTATGATATTCTATTTCTCATTGTCCTATTATTGATTTTGTTGTGGACTAACAAAATACATAGAATGATATTGCATTGTAAATAGGGTTGTCTTTGATAATATGTTTAATTCATAATTATAGTTAAATACTATATGACTCCTTATTTGAATTTTGTTCCCTCTATTTTTTGCTGAAATTGTATGTACCTTGAGATCTTACTTTGTGCATACTTTGATCATTACAAGTATACGATGATTAGCTCATTTATTTCATTCAATAACATCATACTCCTTTTTGAGTTTTTTACTCATATATTTGCAACCACTTTCCTTAGTGTTATCCTAAGATGATATGGGATTTTCTATGCATCATAAAAACATGGAGAAAGAAATTGAAGATCTATTCTACAATATATAACAATACAGAAACAATATAGCTAGGAGAAGAAAGGATTTAGGTTAGTTGAAGATGGAGAAATAATTTTTCAATTGAAAATAATTTAAGCAATCAGTTGTTCCTAGCTAGTAGGATCAAATATTGTTTTTCAAGGTGATAAAATTGTATATGTAGATGCATCACTTGCATTCCAGGCATAAAGTGCATTCCCCAACTTATAATGAATGGTTGGATATAAATGCTCCATACATCATCACAATAATGGAAGCCAAGGATGTTAAGAATAACTTCAATGAAGAGTTGAGTGAAAGGAGTTGAAGAAGCAAGTTCTACTTTTGTGTAAATGCCATAATCATGAGGCTCATTCCCTTGCAAAATCCTTTTCCACAATGACATTACTTTGAAACCTCTAAACATATTGAGAGACATTTTGTGGTCAATACTAAGGCTCTTTCAAATGATGATAAAATAGGGCCCTAGGCACAAACGTCTTGGACATTAATTTTAGCACCCAAGATCATGATTAAGGACTTCAAAGTCATCAGGATGAACTAGGTGAGATCACCTCTCTAACATGGTCATCAAAGTGAATATGATGGGGAAAAATAATAATAGCCCAACCCATTAGGAGTTAACAATGTAGATCTATTATCAACACCATGTTCTTGCTTATGAGCTAATAGTTCTTCAGGTGCATTTTCTTGTAAAACATTAATTTTGTTGAAGAATTGTAAACTCTTAGAAAATGTATCCTTAAACCAAATGTGCAGATATAAACATTAAGTACAAAATTTCCAACATTTTTGTAGATGGACATATTAATTACACCAATTTTTTCTTTCAAAACCATATGTGTAGATATAAACATTAAGAAGGTGATGCTCCTAATGAAAATTATGTTGCTATTGATCATGATGATGATGCTTCTACTGATCACGATGATGATGAAGATGATGATGATGATACCTTTTATTATTTATGGTTCATATGTGATGCTAATATTTGATGTAATTTTGTGTATATGTATCATGAATTTTTTTATCTAACATAAGACAATTGATTTACTATTGTAGAAACGTGAAGCTCTTCCACAAGCATCCTACATAGTCTCATGGATCATTAGGTATAAGTCAGTACACCCCATAGAGATTAATGTCTTTTACCATTTGTAAAATATATCTCTCATTGCCACCTTTCTCTCCTATTTCATGAAGTATAGGTACCAATGAATAGGTATTTGTTATATTTGTCTTCCTCGAGTGAGGAAAATGTAAGAATGGAAGAAGAAAGTGAGACATTTAGTATGTCCAAATCAAGGAGATTGACTTGAGGTCAAAATATCAGAAAAAAATTCAATAAGTGCATTCATTTTTTCCTTGATCAAGGGGGGTCATGTTCATATGATGATGAGAGTAAAGGCGACTCTAATGTACCCTTTAGGTACAAACATCTACACAAACAATGGGTCCCCAATGAACTTCCTCCAATAAACACTAATTATATATCACATAGCACCATCATCATTACATGGTTTTGGCTTATTTTTTGTGGATGGCACAATGGTCTCTTACAAAAAGGTTGTTAAATTGATGGAGTATGTTGGACCTTGCTATGATTACAGTAGTTGGATGTGGATTGTTAGATATAAAAAAAGTATGTGTAGGTATGCACTTGCAAAAAATTATATACCAAAAAATTTAGTGAACAAATTAAAATAGTAGCTATATACATTGATAGAAGGCCAAAAGCATTAGGGAATATTGTAGGTATTTAAATAGTAACATCAACTAAGAAGCAATCCAATTGCATATTTGAGGTGTGTGAGGGAAATAGCATATTTGTATCTGTGATAAAATCAATACGTGGAGGTGGGGAGTTTCTTATTGATTACAATTTGAATTTCACAGATACAAACAAAGCCACTATCATCAGTGAGGTGGTTCATACTATGCATATTTAAAATCAACTCCAAGCAATGAAGACAAACACACCATTAAATTTGTATATATTTTTGGCTAAATTTGAATAATAACACATGTGTTTTAACATGTCTCAATAATTTATTTTTCAAATATAGGGCTACAGTATGGATCAACAACCATAGGATATGCATGTCGGCAATGGTTCTTCTTCCAAATGAGTAAAACTCATTGTTGTTGTACAAATTAGATCTAAGAAATATGTTAATGAATATTTTTTATGATGTTTTATTCTTCACTATTATTTTGGATTGATTTTAAATATAGAGCTAATAATATTGCTCTCACAAATGAATGTTGATCAAGATAAGAGAAACAAAAAAGTAGTCCATGAGGATGAGGAGTTGCATGATGACCTGGTTGAATTTATTATTGATTTTGATTCAACCCCTGATCCTGTGGTTGCATTGAAAAATTTGATTAATGATATAGGAAGAAAATTATCACAATTGGCATTAACTCAACCTCATATCACAATATATGATTGATAGGTTGGTGAACCTAGTTTGCAACAGTAATTATTAATGTAGTTTTAATTATAAAAAAAAATTAATAATGGTTTTTATAATATACTCTTTTATTTATGTCATTAAATACAATGCATGTGTTATTTTTTCAGAGGATGCTAAGGACATTCAAGGGTGATCCCCTAGAGGATGATACTTTAGGTGGTTCAAGTACATTGCATGTCCTATCCTACACTTGTGTTTTTCTAGAACAATAATTTTTTTAATAGCTCTAACAATATCATTTTATTATGCTCTAACAATCTCATTTTTCAGCTCCTACCAATGATGCATTGTTCACTACATTTCCTACTACAAGGAACAAAACTGAAGAGGCACTACGAACTACAAATTTAGCAAAATGTAGATTGACAATAGATGCAATAGCCCCACCCATTGGTAAGTTGATTCCTCTTTTATGTATGGGAACATTAAAAAATTGTGATCAATTTTTCACTAACAATGAAGAT
Source organism: Cupressus sempervirens (assembly GCA_028749045.1). NCBI lineage: Eukaryota > Viridiplantae > Streptophyta > Pinopsida > Cupressales > Cupressaceae > Cupressus > Cupressus sempervirens. Next base: position 823,515,717 of record CM053786.1, read on the forward strand.
GGTCTTCCCCTAAAAGTAACCTAACTTCCGAGTACTTTAAAGATTGATCATTTCTTTTCCTATAAAATCTTATAATCAAATGCACTAACCTCTCATGCAGTCCCATGCAATAAATATTGATCACATTATTATTTTGCAGGGAATAATATATTATGTGAAAAACTTAATGATGAATGTTTATGTATATTTGGGCTAACCATACACACAAGGTATCATATTTTGATTTCATTTATAGATCATGTTTCCTTAATTTGTTCAATTTCTTCAAGTAAATTAAAAGATAGCTTCAGTTCATTTATGAATCTAACAATTTTTCTCTCTTTTTAAAAGGTGGAATTTGCAAGCGAAAGAGTTAAAGGACCAACTCATTGATGCCATGACAACACTTTTTGGACCCAATATCTTTCAAAGACTTAGGAACCTTGAGAAAGTGAGCCAAGATTTAAAGTATATTAGGTTCAAGTACATGACTTAAATGAAAAAAAAAACCTTGTTATCAACGACCCACCTATATTCCCATTATTGAGTGGGAGAGTCTTATAAAGGATGCCAATGAGAAAAAAACATTAGATGATGGAGAAATGGTACCACCCAAGGAAATAAGGTATGTCATAATATTAAGAATGATATTCTATAATAATTATTCCTAATACTTATGTGATCTAACATATTTCAAACTTTACATAGGTTTCCTGACACATAAAAAGGTAACCAAAGCAAGAAAACAGAAACACGAGTAGCACAAGCTCAGCTCAGGTGGATATTCAAAACTTTCTGCATGAGTTGTAAGTATAAGTAAATGAAAAATTATATGCAAATATTTATTTTGATGAAGTTGATTACAAAAAAAATTCATGATACTAAGAAAAAATGTAGGCCATGGAGTTTTAAAAAATAATCTCTAAAAAGGACACAAAATTAGGCTACACAAAAGGCTATACAACCATGGCTGAACAACTTTGAGAAATGAGTGCACATGGTTCTTCTACTAGATCTATCAATGAGGTAAATAAGTCAATTGATTTTTATTTCAAATTGAATACTTTAGCAATTATTGTATTTGATATTAAGTTCCAAAAATATAAGTCGTTATATTTATTTAAAGTAAGGAAACAATGATTATATATTTGTTTAAAACTTTAAAGTGAATATATTTATATGTATTGAAATGTGTAAGAATTTTCTTAAGGGAAAAATTCACCCAGGAACTAAGAACTCAAACACAAGCACCCAGTAGACCAAAAAGAGAGAGAGTATGATCAGAATGACAATGTCATAATTAATGCCATACAATGTAATGTGCAATGTAAAAGTACACTAGGAGTGCCTGTATATAAAGGCCTCTGAGATGCATCTAGAATGCCTCGTAATCAATAGCATGATGTGTCATACAACCAAGCACATATCCACCAGATATGAGTTATCCTCCATTAAGCACGAAAGTAAGTGTGGTGATGAGAGGATAAGCCTACAAGGGTGTGACACAAAAAACAATGTTGTAGACACCATGTGCTAAAATAGAGTTGCGTACTCCTGTGTTGTCTACATGACAACTCAAAAGGGTGTGCAAACTCCTAAGTGTCTCACAAATAAAAATAATAAAATAATGAAAAATAATAAACTAATGCACTAACCTAAGTAAACTTAAGTAAGTGTAATAAGTAAATACTTATTTACACCAACAAAATGAATGATTAAAATTTCTCAATATTTTTCTTGTAAATGTTGTTGACAAAAGCACTAATTATTTACATTGGATTGTAGCCTACCAATCTTGATACATCAGTCGAGCACTATGGAGGTGGTGATTCGAATGTGGATCCTAATACTCAAAGCATATATTCTCTATTTAATTTTTAATTTTTGAATTATTAATACAAGTAAACATTTTAAAATGAATTTGGTGTAATTTAATACAAATTTAACTATAATATGTATTGGGATTAAGAAAACATCTTGTATTGTAGTTGCAAGGGATGCAAAGGTTGTTCCTAATGAGCATGTTGAGGTCTAAGCTGACAGGCAAGATGATGTGGTTGGACAAGGTAAAGAGTGCTACAATGTTATTTAAAATATTTAAAGTCTTATGTTTTAAAAAATTAACCCTTTTATTTGTTATTGTAGAGGACTTCCCTTTGCAAAGGACAACGATTGCACATTCATGGGTGAGAAGAAATATCGATGATGACATGGATATGCATCACCAATAATATATGGAAGGACAAAAATAAATAAATAAGAAATTATTCATGTAACTTATGTAACTTATTTGATAATGATTGATGTTTATGTATAGATGTTTTATTTATGTTCTATTGAATGTTCATGTGAATGTTCTAATGAATCTTATGTTTCAATGTTAAAGTGAATGTTCTAATGATACTAATGTGCTAATGAATATTATCATGTGATAATTCATGAATGTTACATTTTGTTAATAGAATGAATGATTTTTAGATGTTAACAGGGAATTTAGATTTTTTTTTTTTTTTGGGAGGTGAGGCCAGGGGGGGGGGGGGGGAAATGAGCTTCCACCTTCACGTGGTTGTCCTTGATTAGTAGAGAATATTAAACTATTCTTGAAACCAAGTGAAACTCAACATTAACCTATGTTTGCATGACAACTAACTATGTGAATCTCTTCGTTTTAGGCAATGTAGAAGGATGCCATAGTCAAACTCATTTATTTATAAAATTTAGTTGTAGTGTATGAAGTATTTGAAAGAATGGATTACTATGGGATTGCCTCAAATTATTCCTCTCTAAGCTATTCTATTATTTCTATTTATATGCAATCATGTTTAATTGCATTTGATAACTTTTTTTTTAAATTGGGAGACATGAAGAAGAATTTGAATAGTGGAAAAAAATTAATTTAGATCATTCTAAAGTATATATTGATTCATGAACTATTCTCATTATTTCTTTTGAGTGTGGTGATATGTTGAATAATATTACAAGGAGGAAGCAAAGGATCCTAAAGTCTACTCAAAGATTTTTCTTCAAAACATGGCCAAATTAGCAAAGGAGGCCACCACAATACACCATGTACTTGAACCTATGTTTCATTTTTTTGACAGTGGGAAACACTAGCCTTTCATAATGGACTAGCACTATGTGTTTTATATGACATGCAATGCTTAATAAAGAAAGTAGGTAAAATTTATAATTTCACAATTTATAATCCTTGTTGCAAATTATGATATGCAAAAGTCAAACTTCATTGGTTGCATCTGTAGCTAGGTTTATATATGATATCTACTAATTTGAATTTTGAATTTTACTTTCAAAATACTTTGGTTAAATTATAATTTATACATGAATATTTTAGTTACCTTTTCCAAATGCCAAGTTCACCTTTTCATTTTAATATTTTAAGCTTTTCTGCTAGTCAATTTGCAGGCCATTCTAGTCATTTTATATTGTCTATGCTCATTAAACATCTTGATCACAATAATTTTGTAACACTAATGAATGATTTTAGAAACTCTAAACAATGTTGAAACTTAAAATTCTTAGATATTTGTAGGGATTTTGGTGAATTCCTCATTGATTTGGTGCTTAACCAAGAATAATATTGGAATGCTACGAGACTATCACACTTCACAAAATATCATAAACATTTACTTGGCAGCACTGACGTCAATGACCTATTAGTGTTTAGTGTGTTGGAAGATGAAAATTGTCATATTTCTTTGGAACTCAACAACTGACATGCTTCCATGCAAGAATTGGATCTTATCTGGCTATAGTTACTCAATAATGTGACTGTGACTTTGTGAATAAGGTTGAGCTTGATTATTCCTTCATCATAGAAAAAACTCATTGATTACCTTCTTTTTCAAGAAAGAACTAAATTTTTTAATGTTCCTTATATTAATTAATTCACACAGGCTTCATAGGAGGGTCTATTCATATATTTTCCAGCCTCATGGTTATCTATCCTACACCTAGGTTACTCTGTGATCTTGCCTACTATTGTTTGATTTTGGAGTATAGTCATTATCTCAAGAAAGAGCATAAAAATCTTGAGATAGCTAAGCTTGTATTAACAAACATAAATAGAAATTATTTCAAACTCCACAAAACCTACCATCATAGAAGAGGTATCTCTCTGAATAAATCTGATCTTTCTCTTAACTAGGCTCTAATACCATGTTAAAGATTCCATTTAAGATCATAGTTTTGATTTTTCATCAACTCTGAAATTACCAAACACCAAAATGGGAGAATATTAATAGTTTTCAATATCTCTCTTAACTTTGAGAAATTGGTATAAGTATGTTATGAACGAGACATGTCATGAAAGGACTATTGAAATCTAATTAAAAAGATCACTATTAAAGAAGGGAGATTGTTGATAAAGAATGTTTTCAATCATTGTTTTGTCACTAATGTCAAACCTAATGTTTGTTGGAATGAAAATTGCTTATAAGATCCAAGTACTATCACTTCATTGATTGATGAAGAGGATTTAATCAATAAGATGTAACAAAAGAACTTAAGGGAAGGTTAAGTTATGGTTTTGAAATGAAGTACAAGGATCAGTTAAGACAATGGCAAAATGATGTATTGATAATACATTTGAAGATACAGAGGTTGGCTACACTTAGCAACTCTAGAAGAATAAGTTGTAACAAAGTTGTCTACAAAGCTTGACTAAATTCATTAGTGGGTATTGAGCAAGTTAGTTCATGTCAATCAGATTATCAAGTGCCGAGAAAATGCAAAATGTAGTGTGTGTCGAGTAAAATAGAAGGTGTCAAGAAAGTTTAGGTGCCAAGATAGATATAATGTAATAGGTGCCAAGAATCATTAAAACTTAGTTGATGCTAAGTGAATCCACAGTAGGTTTTGAGTAACAAAGTATGAGTTGAGCATCAAGAAGTCAATAGTGTTGAGCTATTGCATTATTTGAAAAGTCAAAGATTCTCTAGATCTAAGATGATAAGTTTGTTACCTTGAATTTTGTGAACAAGATGGAAGATAAGGATGATGAACTGGTGACATAGAATTCTAGATAAACCATTTTTAGGTGAATACAAGTGGATTCTACAAGATGTTTCTAGAAGAAACAAAATTAAGGGTAGATTAATTGAATCTTACCTAATCCATTCGAACCAAAAATAAGAGGGGGAAGATTAGAGAAAGAAAATCATTCCAAACTTCTATTTAAGGAGTTACAAGTCAAGAAGCAAGATTGGTCAGTTGGAGATAATATGTAGTGTTAAGAAGAAGGCATTGAGAGGGAGGAATAGAGTGTAGAGACTCTGCTTCGATAGGTGACCACAGAGGTGATTGCATTAGCACAAGGAGCATGGAGACTTATGGAGACAAAGATTGAAAGGAGGACAAGTTATTAGAGCTGTAGAGACTGAAAGCTAAGCAATTTTGTGAACTAAATTTAGATTTAAAATTTTCAAGTTATGTTGTAAGTTATATCAGATCAAAGCCCTTATTGTTACTCTCTAGCTATTTTATTAGTTAGGGAAAAATCCTATGGACTTAGGTTGGTTTAACAACCATTTTTAAATCCTTGTCCTTTAACCAGGCCCACTTCTAATAGGGTGGTTGAAATCCCTTAACCAAGTCACATTTAAATGTGTGTTATGTAGCCTTTAATAGGGCAAGCCTTTCATAAGGCATCACTTTTGAAGAGTGAGAAAGGAGTAGTATGTTACTAATGGTTTTTCCCAAATTGGGTTTCCACGAAAATCACTATTTTATGTGTTGATCTTTCATGTCTTATTCTTGCATGTTGATTTATCAGTAACTTGCTAAGAAGAATGTTTAGCTTGGTTGTGTGGTTAGTTTAATGGGCTCACTATAATTAGTGAGAAAGTTTTATTAGGACATTTTGGACTTTGAATAACTGATTCACCCCCCCCCCCCTCTCAATTATTCTAAAGCATTTCTAACAATTGGTATCAGAGCCATCTGCTGATTTGGTTTAAAGGTACTAGAAGCATAAAAGATCAAGATGTCTAAAAGAGAAGTTCTCAAGCTTAACAGAGGTAACTTCACTGCATTGGAAAGTTTAATAAAGTTGCAGCTAGGATCAATAGGTGATCATGCACAAACCTCAATTGAAATGGAACATGTTGATCTAGCTGGTGTCCCTACTGCAAAAGATATGAAGAAAAAGAAGGAGCATAATCAGGCAATGTTGGAGATTGCCTTTGCCCTTAACTATGTTGAATTTGATGACATCAAGGGATGTACCTCTGCATTTAAGATGTAGAAAGCCTTGAAAAATATTTACGAAGGAGATTAGAATGTCCAAAGAGCAAAAAGAGAAAGCCTCGGAGGAAAGTTTGATGACATGAGAATGGAGGAAGGTGAGAACATTGCTCAATATCCCTCTAGAATAAAGGAAGCAATAAGTGTAATAAGAAGTTTGGGTGGTCATTTAGATGATAAAACTATCAATAGAAAATTCTTAAGAACCTTGCTCCCCATCTGTGCTATTAGAGTATTAGCCATCCAAGTGTTAAGATGTGTACTAGGAAACGAGCTAACTCTTGAAAGTATAGTGGGAAGACTTATTGCATTTGAGTCATCCAACTTTGATAACTACAGACCTAAGAATCTTGAATCTACTTTCAAGGCCAAGTTTTTGTTGAAAGAGACTGAGGAGGTGAAACCAAAGAAGAAGAAGAAAAAGATAAAATATGCATCTAGTGATAGTAGCATAGATGAAGAAGATGTGGAACATTGGAAGCATTGCTAGCTAGAAGATTTCATAGAGGAAAAGGTAAATTCAAAGGTAAGTTGTCTATCATTTATTTTAATTTCAATGAAGTAGGACATATTGTTGCAAGATGCATACAGAAAAAAGAACTACAAAGAATGAAACAAGAACAAGAAGAGAAGAGAAGATGATAGTAGAGATTACAAAGACAAAGGCAAAAAGTGCTACATTGTTGAAGAAGAGGATTCTAATGAAAATGATGATGAGGTAGTCTATGTAGCCATGAAGGATGAGTTAGATGAAGATGAGGCAAAAACACTAGTAACCTATGTAAACAAGAATGACAGGTGGATAATAGACACTGGATGCTCAGATCACATGATAGGAGACAAAAGTTAGTTTTTTACCTTAACCTAGTATGGTGGAAATAGTGTTAGATTTGAAAATGATGTTCCATGTCTAATCAAAGGAAAAGGTTCCATTAAGCTTAAAGAGAAAATTTCATGTGATAATGCATATTATGTTGAAGGATTGAACTACAATCTGCTGAGTGTGTTACAGTTAAGCAATGTAGGATGCAAAGTAGAATTTGGATACAAAACTGCCAAAATATATGACACTAATGGAAATCTAATAGGAAAAGGAGACCAGACTAGGAGTAATCTATTTTACCTAGATATGGAGGATGCAACCTATCTTATTATAAGATTTGATGATTTTTAGTTATGGCATAAAAGGCTATGTCATGTCAACTTTGATAATCTGATTAGCATCAACAAAATGAAGAAAGTCACAGGTTTGTTAAACTGAAGAAGCCTAACAACACAATGTGCAAACAATATCATCTAAGAAAGATGACCAAGTCAAGTTTCAAAAGTAAAATCTACACTTCCAAAGAAGTACTAGAGTTAGTGCATATTGATTTATGTGGCCCAATAGAAGTGTCAAGCTACAAAGAATATAGATATATAATGTTGTTTGTTGATGACTACTCTAGGATGATGACCATCATGTTCTTAAAGAAAAAATCTGATGCATTTCAAATGTTTAAGTGGTACTTGGCCAGGGTTGAGAAAGAAACAAGAAAGAGTCTAAAGTGCCTAAGATCAGATAGAGGAGGAGAGTTCACATCAAAAGAATTTGAGACATTTTGCAATGACAAAGGAATTAAAAGACAAACATCAGCACCTAGAACTCCCCCACAGAATGGCATTGCATAGAGGAGGAATAGATCAATGATGGATTATGCCAGAACATTAATGATGGAGAAGAATGTTGCTCTAAAGTACTAGAGAGAAGTTGTAAGTACAACTGTCTATACCCTAAATTGAGTACAAATCAAGAAAGGTATAAATGCAACCCCTTTTGAATTATGCTATGGTCACTCACCCAATGTAAAAAATTTCAAAGTGTTTGGTTGTAAGTGCTATATTCTTAAAGATTCTAGAAATGGTGAGTTCAATGCAAAGTGTGATGAAGGCATATTCCTTGGATACTCCACTAGAAGTAAAGCATATAAGTGTTTAAATACTAACACTAACAAAATTGTGGAGAGTGCAAATGTAAACTTTGATTAGCATACAGAAGTTCAAGTTGATGAATCCATCAAGAAACTAGAAGAGTACAGATCCTTTGTATACTTCTATGAAGGAATGCCTACTAAAGAAGAAGCTACTAATCAAGATAGAAATCAAAAACAAGTTTCAGTATCTACCAAGTCATAACCAATGAATGTCAAGTTGTATTAGAAGCTGAGTTGCAGAATGAAGAAAATGCACATTCTGATTCTAAAATCAGTACATATGAAAGAGATGATGAAATACTAGAAAGAAATGTGCACAGTGAATTTGAAGCTAAAAGACCAAATATGAAAATAAGTATAGAACCAAGGCTATCCAAGTATGTGAGAAGACATCACCCTATTGAACAAATCATTGGTGACAAGGAAGCCATACGAATGACAAGGAACAAACTAAGAAATGAATCATGTCTATTGAGCAAGATTGAACCTAAAATCATGAAAGATGTACTACAAGATGATGACTGGTGTAAATCTATGGAAGAAGAGATTGAGCAGATAGAGAAGAACAAAACCTGGACTTTAGTTCCAAGACCAACTGATAAGAATGTGATTGGTACCAAGTGGGTATTTAGAAACAAGCTAGATGAGAATGGTGAGATCACAAGAAATAAGACTAGACTAGTTTGCAAAGGTTATGCACAAGAAGAAGGACTAGACTATGGGGAAACATTTACCCCTATTGCAAGGATGGAAGGAGTAAGAACTCTAATTTTATATGTTACTTACAAAGGTTTTAAAGTCTATCAAATGGATGTAAAGTCTTCTTTTTTGAATGGTATACTAGAAGAGAAAGTCTACATAGAACAACTAGAGGGATTTGTTGATGACAACAAGGATATGGTTTGCAAATTGCATAAAGCATGGTATGAGAGACTTCACAAATATCTAGTGAACATAGGATTTGAGAGAATAGATGATAACAACAACTTGTATATCAAGGCAAAAAAAGGCAAAGACATTTTGGTATCTAAAATCTTTTTTGATGATATAACATTTGGAGGAAAAGATGCACTATGCAAAGATTTTTCTAATTAGATGAAACATGAGTTTGAGATGTCAATGTTTGGCGAAATCAAATTATTTGTTGGATTGCAAGTACATCAAGTAAAACATGGCATATTTGTGACTCAATCAAAATATATCAAGGAGATACTCAAAAAATTTGGCTTAGAGGATTGAAAACCAGTCACTACACCAATGGTAACAAGAAATAAGTTATCCAATAATGATGAGTCAGCTGAAGTAAATCAAACAATGTATAGATCAATAATTGGAAAGTTGCAGTATGTTGTACAAAGTAGACCATACATTGCATTATCTGTTAGAATAGTGGCAAGATTTTCTACAAACCTAAGAGAAAATCATCTTATGGTAGTAAAAAGAATAATGAGGTACCTAAAATGAACAAATGACTTTATTTTATACTACAAGAGGACTGAAAATTTTGAGTTGAATGCCTACACCAATGCAGATTGGGAAGGTAATATAGATGAAAGAAAAAGTACCAATGGAGGAGCACTCTTCTTAGGTAAAAGATTAGTCACTTGGACTAGCAAAAAGAAAATTTGTACCTTACAATCCATAGCTGAAGCTGAGTATGTTGTTGTTGCTATCAACTGCACCAATATTGTATGGATGAAATACCTATTGAAAGGTGTGAAGGAAGAAAAAATTGAACCTATGATACTCTATTGTGATAACACAAGTGCCATCAACATATCAAATAATCATGTGATGCATGTCAAAAACAAAGCACATTGCAATTAAGTATCTCTATATAAGAGAACTAGTGGAAGACAAACAAGTGAAGATGGAATATGTCAACTCAAAGGAACAAATTGTTGGCATCTTCACAAAACCATTACCTAAAGATGCATTTGAATATCTTAGAGTTAAGTTAGGGGTGATACACCTATCCAAGGTTGTTTGAGTAATAGAAAGACTATCCTGCCTCAAATGAGTTGATTGCTGAAATGATATAAATTGATGCAGAGGATCCTTACTTTAGGTTTTTCCTAAAGTAATTAAAATACTAAAATTTCAAATAAGTCTCAAGCATGGTGATAGAGGGAGAAATTGGAGTTCTTACAAATGCTACACTTGCATGATAAGATGTTGACATAATATGTCTTTGGCATTGTTGTCAAAGAGGGAGACACATGAGAAATTGATTAGATATGTAGAGGGAGAAATATAAAATCTACAAGATCAAATGTCTAAAGGGAGAAATAGAAAAAAAAATAGTAGAAAGGAAGGAGAAAGGAAACAATAGTTAAGAGGGAGAAGCAGAAGCAAAAGAATCAATCAGGATAACAAATTAGAGAGGGAGTAGAAGAAAAGAAGGAGAAGACAATGTATCAGCAAAGGAGATATCCCTAATACTTTGAGAGGGGGAGTTACTTATAGAATTTAAAGGGATTCATAAGAAGGGAGTCATAAGAAATTCAAATTTGCTGATAGAATGAATAGCTTTGGATACAAAGTTTTCTTTTTGGCATTTGACTTATTGTTTTAACCTAGTTAGCATTTTGATAACTTGGTTGATAAGTTTGGTTTTTCATCAATGCCAAAGAGGGAGATTGTTGAAATCTGATTGAAAAGATCACTATTAAAGAAGGGAGATTGTTGAGAAAAAGGGAAATTTTGATAAAGAATGTTTTCAATCATTGTTTTGTCACCAATGTCAAACCTACTATTTGCTGGAATGACAATTGCTTATAAGATCACTTAGTTGATTGATGAAGAGGATTTAATCAATAAGATGTAACAAAATCACCTAAGGGAAAAGTTGAGTTATGGTTTTGAAATTAAGTGCAAGGATTTGTTAAGACAATGGTAAAATGATGTATTGATAATATACTTGAAGATATAGAGGTCGACTACGCTTAGAAACTCTAGAAGAATAAGTTGTAACAAAGCTATCTACAAAGCTTGACTAAATTCATTAGTGGGTGCCTAGCAAGTTAGTTCATGCTGAGAAAATGAAAAATTTAGTGTGTGCCAAGTAAAATAGAAGGTGCCAAGCAATTTTAGGTGTTGAGCTAGATAGAATATAATAGGTACTGAGCAACAGTAAAACTTAGTTGATGCTGAGTGAATCGATAGTAGGTGTCGAGTAACACAATATGTGTCGAGCATCAAAAAGTCAATAGTGCCAAGCTATTGCATTATTTGAAAAGTCAAAGATTCACTAGATCTAAGATGATAAGTTTGTTACCTTGAATTTTGTGAAATAGATGGAAGATAAGGATGATGAGCTAGTGGCACAGAATTCTAGATAAATCATTTTTAGGCAAATACAGGTGGATTCTACAAGATTTTTCTAGAAGAAAAAAAATTAAGGGTAGATTCATTGAATCTCAACTAATCCATTTGAACCAAAAATAAGAGCGAGAATATTAGAGTGGGAAAAGTATTCCAAACTTCTATTTAAGGAGTTACAAGTCAAGAAGCAAGAGTGGTTGGTTGGAGATAGTATGTGGTGTTAAGAAGGCATCAAGAGGGAGGAATAGAGTACAGAGACTCTGCTTTGATAGGTGACCATAGAAGTGATTGCATTGGCACAATGAGTATGGAGACTTAGGGAGACAAAGCTTGAAAGGAGGACAAGCCGTCAGAGCTACAAAGACTAAAAGCCAAGCAATTTTGTGAACTGAATTGAGATCTAAAATCTACAAGTTATGTTGTGAGTTATATTAGATCAAAGACCTTATTGTTACTCTCTAGCTATTGTATCAATTAGGGAAAAGTCCTATGGACTTAGGTTGATTTAACAACCATTTGTAAATCCTTTAACAAGGTGATATTCCAAGTGAATGTTCTAAAGTCCTTTAACTAGGCCCACTTCTAACAGGGTGGTTGAAATCCCTTAACCAGGTCATATTTAACATTGTGTTTTGTATCCCTTAACAAGCTAGGCCTTTCAGAGGGCATCACTTTAGAAGAGTGAGAAAGGAGTAGCATGTTAGTGATGGTTTTTCCCAAATTGGGTTTTCATGTAAATCACTATGTTATGTGTTGATCTTTCATGTCTTATTCTTGCATGTTCATTTATCAATAACTTGCTAAGAAGAATGTTTAGCTCAGTTGCATGGTTAGTTTAATGGGCTCACTATAATTAGTGAGAAAGTTTTATTAGGACATTTTGGGCCTTGAATAATTGATTCACCCCCTCTCTTAGTTATTCTAAATCATTTCTAACAAGGACATGTCTCCAAAATGTGGAGCCATGTTCATTCATGGCATGGCTTCACTATTAACTAATTAAATCATAACAATGGCCCATGTTAGATTAGTTAATTTTCACTAATATTATTATAAGATTAGGTCATTGATATGCACAAAAGAAGAATGGATAAGATACCCAATCCCTTTCATGTATCAACATTATTGTATTCAATCCTTTCTTGACCAATTTTATGCTTGAATATTAGATCATTACTCAATATGTTACAAATATAGGATAGCAATCAGTAATATTTTGATCCCCTCCCAAACTGCATTTATGGGACTTTTCTAAAAAATAAATGTGGTTGAAGCTGTATTAGAATAGAAAGGAATCTTAAACTCAAAATACACAAATAATTATATAACACAACACAACTCTATTACAACAAAAAATAATTTCTTTTATTCCATGCTCAGCCAACAAAATTTTCTAGAATTTTCTAGTCACATATTGGAGAAGACTAAACAAAGAGTGGTGCTTTTCCTACTACTTTAACGTATTACATATATGTATAAGATTGAATAAGCGATGCCAAACATTGTTCTTTTTCCCTTTCCATATGATAATTTAGACATTTTCAGTCCTTGGGATACCACTTTCTCCACTGGCTAAGTACTAAAATAAGAGTATTGCATTTTGATATTTGGTCATTGTGCTAACCTCTAATATTTCTAGAAATAATTATTCTTTGGTGACTAACATATACCAAACCAATCACAACAATAATTGATTTGATACCAATATGATGCAAAGGGGATTGCAGTTTAACTAAGAAAACATGTTTTTTCTTAACAAGGTCTTAATGACCATCCAATAGTCTACTCATTAGTGGCCTTCTTAAAGAATCACTTAGGATTTGTCCTCTACTTTCCTAAGGTATCTAACAAGACAATCCAACAATTCTTTGTAGAGTTACAAACTCTCCAACCAAACAAACCTTGTGCTTTACTAACTAGGATATAATCAAATTAGAATTTTGCATAGAGAATGAATGTGTTTATATGTTACTTAGACCCAACAAGAAACCATAGATACTTTGGTTCTTGTCCACAAAAAAATCCACAATCCAATTTGTTGTAATAAGAGCTAAAAGAGACATCATAAAATTAGCCCTCCTTTTGAGGTATTTGAGATTTTTCTCTTATACATCCTAAATGAACCCCAAATTTAATTGCATATTTAGAAACTCTTTTTAGGCTATGAAATAGTATCAAATAATGGGAATTTGGTTTTTCTCCTAACTCCCTTCACCTAGATTGAGCAAGAATAGACTTGGTTTGTAGATTTAAGACCATCTTGCTCTATAAGTTACTATTGAAGATATTCATTGGAAATTTCTATTACTAAGGAAAAATTCCTATACCCTTGATGGTATGATTTTTATATGTTTTCATTGTTGGTCAAAACCTTCATATTATGTTGTATGACATAAGGAGAAGTGTTATTAGAGAAGTGTTACTGATATACTTAGAATCTCGTCCAACATCCATTAACTTATGTTATAAATAGATCATTGGATTCTTCATCTTGTATTTACATTCTCACTAGAACTTATTTTTAGTTTTCTATTGATTGTTAACCATTATATTTTTTAATTTTCTTCCAGTGTTTTCAAATCATTCTTTCTTTGTTTCTATCCAATTGTTTATTTGTTCTCATCTCAAATGCATCCTTTAAACATAGGGTGAAATTATTTATTAGACAAAGGATTTGTATTTTGTGGAGTAATATGTTTACAAGAACAAGAAATAACTCATTGTGTTGTTGCCATTGTAAAAAAATTGCATCTTTGATCCCACACAAACCTTGATCCAATGTTTCCTTTTATCCCCCAAGTTTTCGAGATGGGGAGGATGGTAAGGGACAACAATTAAAATAAGGAAATTGATAGAAATGTAATTTCAATTATTCACATCATAACATTGTTAAATCATTCATCATTAAACATAATGAAAGCTTAATTCATAACATTAGACTTGAATTTAGATTTCGCATGAGAATTGACAATCAAATCAACAAAAAATGCTTCCACTATCAATATCAATAAAACTCATATAACAATTACAATAAAAAAATGCCCAAGGAGACAAAATTTAGGTGTCAATTTTGGGTAATGACATCAACTATGCTATTGCTAAAGGAAAAGGTTGTACTAGTGAGCTGAAATAATTTTCCTGGTAGATTGAGGATAGTAACTTTTGTTGAAGTATAAAATGTTACTGGTAAGCTGATCACCAAAAATGGTTCTTAATAACTCATGTAGATTGTAATTATTTTTAATAAAAGTAACTCTATTACACAACACATGACCTTACATAGCATGGAAATAAATTGAAGTCTCAATTGATTTTGATTTGGTGGAAGCATCTTGTTAGTCTTTTGTAGCGTTCTTGTTGTTCTCTTTTGTTTGTTAATTTATTTGCTAGATGGTTAGCCCTTGTTTTCATTCAAAAACCCATTTTGTTGTATGTTTTCCCTTTTATGTTTAGTTTGGCCCAATTATCATCATGTATTACATGCCAAGAAAACAATAGCCTTAGTAAATGAGCTATTGTCAAAGGGGGCAAATGCAAGGTTTATTTTGGTGACTATGAACCTTATCATGTGATCAACTCATCATCATTTATGCCTCTCAAATTCTACTTCAAGCCAATTTTTATGTTTATTCTATCTCACTTAAGATCCTTTGAATTGGGATCTTATGATATTTATGTATTTTATAAGCCTTTTCTTGGGTTTTTGTTCTTTTGGAAATTTGGTATGTTTAGTAGATTTGAGCTCATACAAACTCTTGAGAAGAAATGTATTGTAACTTCTATGCTTTTAAGTTATAATACATTTAATATAGCTTCTGCAACATTTGTGCAAATACATATGACCTCAAATCCCTTTAGTATATCGTAACTTTCAATTGTGATAATTTCAAACAGCTCAAAAGCTTTGGTATCAACATTGTTAATAGTTGCAACATTACTTTCATCCACTTTAGTGCCAAGTTGGTCCTTCTTTTCTGGTCTGCTTTTCAACTATAGAGGGGAGTCTTTGGTTGAGTGAAGAGTACATGAAGAATAGATGGGTTCCTAAGGATCACCTTGCACCAAAAATTTATTTTACATCTTGGATCACTTTTTGTCCTATGTGGAATTTAAGTTTTTGCTTTTTATAAAGTATCATGTTATCTTAGTGTAGATAAATTGTTATAGATGGTGCAACATATAAATTTTCTTGTTTTAAATTTTCAATGAGTCTTGTTTACAATTGGATTAGATAGATGTAGATCTAAATTATTGTCGATAGAATTTTTTTATCTATGTTGTAGTGCCTCTCCCATTTGAGTTCTGTAAGTCATCCTGATGGATGCAACCTTGTTGATCTTTTGTTGTGATGGATCATGATTGTGACCATGAGTGATCTACGCCATTGAGGTGATTTAATTTATGTTTCTGTATCAGTTGCTTTGATAATGTTTATAACTAATTTATGAGATTATGATGTGATTTATGGTTCACTAAGGTTTGTGCTAGTGGTTACCAGGATCGATTTGGTATTGTGAGGTTGTTTTTTGATTACCTTGAGATGTGTGAGAAGATTGCACTATGTACTTTTACCATGCTACATTGGACTAGGTTCCTGTAGCAGTGGTTAGTCATGTTTATGACTATGTTCACTTATATCTTTTAAGTTCCTTTTCTTATTGTTTAAATGATCATTATTAAATGCTTAAATGATTAGAAATGGATTGTCCATGTTGAATTATTTGGTTATGTGCTGCAAACATTTACCTTGTTATATTTTGATCTAAGAGATATTTGTTACTTATGTTATGCTTTACTTTTGAGATGGCTTGAGGGTCGGATGTCATACTTTGATTTCAGTGTAATAGATTAAAGACTACTATGTTGCTCATTTGATCATATTTGCATGATGATGCTATTGTGAGATGATAGTGTGTTTTTATGATGATATCTAGTTATCCGATATTTGGCATATCACTAATTATGTTAGGTGATGGATTTAATGCTATGGTTATTTACTTCATTCCTATGTTGTTATGCTTTATACAAATGTGAGTGATGTAAATAGATTATTTTAATATAATTAAATAAATGGTTAAATTAGGTGATTTAATGCATTTATTGCTTTGGCTATGTTATTATATGCAATTGCACTTGATCATGTTGTTTAGTGTGCAAGATTTATATCTTTGGTAGTGGCACATGGAGTTAGTGATTCAGTCGTTCATGCTTTACCAATGTCATCCCTGTATGGTCGATGTATCCTTAATTAAATGTTTAAATTAAACCTTTCGGTGATTATTAAATCCAAACTCATTTGAATTATGTGATTTGACTAGTGAGCATGTCTATGCATTAGAGTTTCACTTTGTCACGAAAGTTGTTAAAGGAAATCTATGTGTT
The DNA here is from genome assembly GCA_028749045.1 of Cupressus sempervirens. Lineage (NCBI taxonomy): Eukaryota > Viridiplantae > Streptophyta > Pinopsida > Cupressales > Cupressaceae > Cupressus > Cupressus sempervirens. The sequence continues at coordinate 823,532,636 of CM053786.1, forward strand.
TTTGGGTTTTCAAGATTTTTAATTCATTTATTTTAATTTCTAGCAGCTTTTCCATAGATGAATTCCTATTTATAAGAAGAGCCTATTTTCGTTTGGATCAATTTGAGGTTTAACTAGGTTGGCTGGTTATTTTCCCTAATTGATTATTCTCTTAAAAAGTGAATAAATATCCAAAAAGGAATTTGATTCTAGACTTCTCACTTTTGAATTAGAAAGTTGGAGAGTAAAACCCAAAATCCTCTTCATGAGGATTTACTATTTTTTTCGTTGTGGGAGCTATGGGTGTGGGATTGTTGCAAGGTTGAGCTCGTTGGATCCAGATTGGGGAAACTTTGGATTTCTATGATTTTTAGTTACTTCTACAGGCTATTTATTTTATGGTTTAGATTCTCATTTTTTCCTTTTGGTTGTGAAGTAGGGCTTTCCTATTTTATTTTTTCAACTCTTTTTCTATTCCTATTTTTGGTAGCCATTTGTTTGGAGGCTAAGACCTAGTGTTCCCCTCTATTTTTGTATGCTAGTTCTACTTGGTTGGGCGAGTATGAACATTTCCCTATTTTTTAGGATGAGGGTTTGGGGTTTTATGTCGTTATGCTGGCTGTTTTTGCATATAGTGTTTGAACTCAATTTTTTTTTAATTTTTGGGATTTTTGTGCCCAAAGGCCAAATGGGTTTTAATTTTGAAGTTTTCCAGAATTTTGGAGTTTTTACCTTGTTTTGCATACCTCCCTATTTTCTTAGGTTTTCTTGGCACAATGTGGGTTGTGGACCTGGATGATCCATTTGGATATCAATTAGATTGCTATTGCACTTTTATGTTTGCATTGGGATGCATGTCACATCTGTACTCCTGACGTTCTGTTCAATTGAGTGATTTTATACCTATTGTTATGGTTTCTCTTGGACCTTTGTTATTGTTTTGTGGACTCTAGGATTTGTGTAGAATCCATACTCCCAGGTTGAGGTTGGTTGAGTGACTTCATAATGTTTGGTCTTGTTGCATCATTTAGATTTTTGTAGAATCCATACTCCCAGATTGTGGCTGGTAGAGTGATTTCATGATGTATGGTTTTATTGGTTTTGGGATTCATGTAGAATCTATCCTCCCAAGTTGCTTTCAATTGGGTGTTTTGTTTTGAATTGTGTTCTCATCATGTCCTTGTGTTTTAATCTTCATGATGGCGGTGCACTACACACGAGTACATGTGCATACATTTTTCAGGTGACTTGCGAGTCCTAATCTTTTGTGGTACTTTTGGAAGTTATGATCATTGGGGTTGGGATGGGAGTATGCATGTCCATGGGCACTTGTCTTAGGATGAGCATAGGTAAGGTAGGGTAGCATCTAGAGGGGGTTTCTATCCTAGAGCGTGGTGATCATTGTGCCTAGAGTGTTGGTGTAGGAAGTTTTAACTAAGTGATAACTAAATAAAATGTGTGAGTGGTAATAAACTTAAGATAATAAAAATGTGGGGTGCTAGAGTCTTTCTGTTGAGGGATGTTGAATCTACGTAAGTCCAAGCTTGGGATTTTTGATGCCAAGTGACTATCCATGATGTCAACCCCTACTTAGTAGGCTATTGAGTGTCTGACCAAGACGTATACTCCTTGCATTGTCTTAAGTTCTTTGTTACAACCATCATAATGGCTGGTGTGAGTGTTAGCCATGGATGTTTCTTTTGTGTGTTTGTGGTTGGATCATTATCTTCATTAGCACGGTGGGTGTGGACCTACAAGTGCCACATGGTTGGAAGGCATAGCTACCTATACCACTGCTAGGGACCAGTGTATAGAGATGGTCTTTTACCCTAGTATGACCATTGCTGGATGTTTTCACTTGATACTTTGGGTTCTAGAGTAGGCTTTCTTGTGATTTATACTTTCATTGGAATGCTTGGATACCATGTTTAAATGATGTGAGTTTATTTGATGCATTCTTATATTATGATGTTTAGCATATGTTTAGATGATGTGAATTGCTTTGTTGGTATATCTATTTCTTATTGATGTTTAGCAAGTGATAGGTGATGTTATCTACTTGTAGGATTATCTTATGCTTTACTACTAGAATTTTAGATTTTTTTATGCTTATATTGTACCATGTTTTAGTAATGACATCCCTATTACAATAGTACTGATGAATTGATTGGTGGCTTGGGATGTTATGCACAAGAGATTGCTAGGATCCATGATGGTCTTGTGATGCTATTGATGGTTGGGAGGAACTGCGTACTTAGTTTGGTTGTTTGGTTATTGTGATGTTATTTTTGTATGTTGTGATGTTGCTTATATTTACTATGATTTTGCTTTCAATACATTATTTATTGCTTTGGTTTAGATGGATAGATGTTCCTCTTTCCTGTTTCATGGCATCTTGTTGTTTATGCACTCTAGTGTTCACTTCTCGATCTATGTGGGTCTAGTACTCCCTAATGTGGAGGTTTTTTTTCTTATTTCATTCCTCATTTTGACCCTTAGAGTAATCTTATTTATTTCTTGAGCAACCATGTGTCAACATGGTGCAATAAAATAAATTTTTGCATGCCCATTGGAGATATGTCATACAAACCATGTTTGTATTGCATGCCTCTTGGAGTTTTGTCCTGCAATACTTTCCAGTATTGCACCCCCATTGAAGAAGTATCATGTGATACTTGTATAATATTGTACATCCTTAAGAGAAGTGTCACCCAATCTCTGAAAGTGTCACCCTCCTTCTTGAGAAATGTTGTGTGATACTATAAAGTATTGCCAAGTGCTAATTTAAATTATTGCCTGGCTTTTGTGAAAACCTATGCGAGAAGACAATGGCCACTTTTTGGTAAGGCTTGAACTTTTTTGGAAGCATTTTGGGTACCCTCTTAGGTGTTATTCAATCCTTTGGAGTCATATTTTGAATTCATAATGTTCTGATTTGGATTTTGTTATGTGTCTCCCATTGTCAGTCATTTTGTTTGGTAGTGGCATTCAGAGATTCGTTGGTTGTCGGGATTGTGGTGAAGTCTTCCACTGTGATCTTTGTGATCCCTATATGATGTTGTCATGTGTATTCATACTTGTAAAAGAAAATATATTTTCTTGTATTGAATCCATGTTCCAAGGATCTTCGGGCGGGGCATTACATCTGGTATTAGAGCCCATGTTCAAACATTAGGATCTCTACATATATGTTGCTCATATGGTGGTTGCTGTGTTGGTTGAGTGCAAGTGTCTTGGTGAGAACTTGTGATCTTTGTTGCTTTGATATCTAATTGTGATGGACTTGGTTGTCCAAAAGATGTGGCTAGATTCATGTGAGGAGAAGGAAGTGAGTCTTCCTGGTTTTGTAGACAAAATTGATGTGCCTTGTTTGGTTGGTTTCTTGTGTGACCCTATTAGATGGAACCACTAATTAGTGTCCATGTGTTGGCTTTGAGTGCCTCTTTCTATTCTCCTCGTGGAGTAAGGTGCATTTTTTTCCCTATTTTCTCCTACTTGTAAGTAAATAAATAAATGAAGCTTAATTATGATTTTGTGTTTTGTCATTATAGTAATGAAATGGTTCCTTTCATTGAAAAATGAGTATTATTGTGAATAATTGCAAAGAAGTAGGTTTGCATTATATTTTTGGGTTAATGACTTAAGTCCCAAATTTGATTACTTCTTAAGCTTATGGAGATTTGCATTAAATTGATGAATATTTAAATGTTGCATTGCATGGAAAAATAATTAAGTAAATTATTGTTGTTTGCATATGCATGAGATTACTGATGATATATTATTTGATGTGTGTGAGTGTGTTCTCTAACATTGTGTGGTGATTTATCCCTCTTGTGTGACTATCCTCAGTCATCACCTATAATGTGCTTTGATTGATGCCTTATTTTATTTGGCTGGAGGTACTTTTCTCATGTTGTTGGGCTAGAATTGGTTTTCAGTACTTTCCTCTCTTGGAATAGTCATCAAAATTTTATCTATTGCTCTCTTTGTGATAGTTGTCACATTTGAATTATTGTTAAAATGAGCTCTTTTTGATACTTTATTGTTGGAATTGACAATTCCCCATTTGGGATTTTTGTTTTGGTTCATGATGACTATTTTGAATGTGTTTTAATTGATGCCCAGTTGTGTTTTGTGACTCCACCATCTTCATCTCAAACCTCTGGTAGTATGTATAAGGGATAATATCATGGAGAACGTGCTAGTGTGTCTTTTTTAGTTTTAAATTTGTTAATGTAATTGGATGATTTAAAAGATGAGTAAACAGAATGTTATTCTTGAAAGAAATTGAAAGATATGTACTTGTTTTATGGTGACTCTTGAACCCTTGCTTTGAAAACCTTTTAGTTTCATTGTGCATTAGTGCTTATGTTATGTTTAATTAATGAAATTATGAAAGAGAAGTAATGATGGTTTTAGTGTGTGAATTACCTTTCATTCCATGTCTTATGTTGTTTTAGGCATGTGTGTTCTTGAATGGTTTTGGATGTTTTATTTGTTTCTTGTCTTGGTGATGAGACTATTGTTTTTGCCTATGTAGTTTTGTCTTGAGTGTTGACTCAACTCTTAGATCTTAGGACTCTCTTAGCTTCATCATGTTGTAGACCTCATTGATATCTTTTTGAAATTTTTTGAATGGACTCAATCTGATTCTGAATGTGAAATTTATGGCCTCCAGACTAAAGGAAAATTTTGTGCTGATTTGAAATTTTGTGCAACTGTTGATCATGCACTTTCTCACCTGGTTGGGTGAGAAACTTTGCGCAAGATTGTGGTAATGCAAAATTTCTCCTAGGGAACAACAAGCATATCGTTTGCATTTTTGGAGTTGATGGTCAATGTCTCGAGTACCCTTTATCAAGAAGAGGCCAATTTAATCATGTCATATCATATTTATGGCCATTGGAGAAGTTTAACTCTTCATGTTATTCTTAATGGAAGAGTTGTCTGGTCTTCATAATCTACTAGGTAATTGTTGGGATTTGTGCTTGGGTTTTTGTGTTTCCTATGGCACTGACCCACCCTTTTGAGGTGAAGTGGGGTTTGGGAGTGTTCCTTGGTTGAGGTTGATGTTGTCTTGTCATTTGGAAGGGACTCAATTCTTTGATGAGTCTAGATTCTCCTTTTAGATGTTGACTTTGGCACATCCTCGCATTCTTTTCTCTCTTGAGAGAGTAGGCTAGCGTAGTTCTTCCACTAGCTTAGTTAGTGTTGGATGAATATTTGGATGGTTGGTGGAATTGTGAGATTCCCTAATGTGTCTTGTGCTGATTTAGTGCAGAGGTTGAGTGAGACTCCCTCTCAGTCCTATACTCTATAGTTTCTTTCTCCCTAACCTTGTATCTTTTAGAGGATTGTCTCAATCAAGTTTCTCTTTGATAGTCATCTTGAGGCTGGAGATCGAGTTTAGTGGTAGGTTGGGTGTGGTATTCCCAGCATGGTTCTGGAGGGACATGGTATCATTGGACAATTGTTACCATTTTATGAGTTGGTATACAAACAATACATGATTGTGTCCACTGATGAAAGTCTTTGAACCTTGTGGAAAGGTGAGATCTTGTCTTGTTGGGTTGTGTAACCCTAGTTCCCAATAGTAGTTGAGCTTTGTACCTCGAAGAGGCATTGTGCTCCTACACTTGGTGGTGAGTAGTCTTTTGGAGTGTGTAGTTTTTTTGTAAACTATCATCCTCTTGTTCAAAGGGTGAGTTTAAATGGATTCCAGAATGATCATGTGTGACATGATGGTATTCTTGGGAATTTTGGGATGGTTATTCCCCTTGATTCCAACTCTTGTTGGAAGTGCATAGAGTTTTCACTAGATTTTGTGGTCACAGTAGGTGCATGTTTAGTTGGGCACCTATTGACGAGGTAGAGTGGCTTTTTCCTTTCCTTGTATTGTTAAATTTATGGCTAGATGGATTTTTCCTAGCACTTAGAAGGTTCCTTGTTGGAGGACCTTGTGTCAATGTGACAACTTTATCTTGTGGTTGACCTACTTGAGGGTTTACATGATGGTTTGAGAATGTTGGAGTGATTTTGTTTGACTTGCAGATAGTTGTTGAGTCATTCCTATTGCTCGATTTTGATTTTTGGTTCCTAATGTGTTTTGGTTTCTATTCTTGGATTGCAAGATTCTAGGAGTAAGTCCAGTCTTTAGGGGGAATAATGTAGTGCCTCTCCCATTTTATTGATCTTTCATTTTGATGGATCATGATTGTGACCATGAGTGGTCTACATCGTTGAGGAGATTTAATTTTTGTTTATGTATCAGTTACTTTGATAATGCTTACGACTGATTTATGAGATTATGATGTGATTCATGGCTCACTAAGGTTTTTGCTAGTGGTTACCAGGATCAATGTGGTATCATGAGGTTGTTCTGTGATTACCTTGAGATGTGTGCAGAGATTGCACTATATACTTTTACCATGCTACATTGGATTGGGTTCCTATAGCAGTGGATAGTCATGTTTACAACCGTGTTCACTTATATCTTTTAAGTTCCTCTTCTTTTTGTTTAAACTATCATTATTAAATGCTTAAATGATTAGAAATGGAAATGTTGGATTATTTGGTTATGTGCTATGGACATTTACCTTGTTATATTTTGATCTGAGAGATATTTGTTACTTATGTTATGCTTTACTTTTGAGATGACCTAAGGGTCAAATGTCATACTTTGATTTTAGTATCATAGATTTTGGACTACTATGTTGTTTATTTCATCATATTTGCACGATGATGCCATTGTGAGATGACAGTGTGTTTTTATGATGATATCTGGTTATCCGATATTTTGCATATCATTGATTATGTTAGGTGATGGATTTAACGCTATGGTTATTTACTTCATTCCTATGTTGTTATGGTTGATGTGAATGTAAGTGATGTAAATAGATTATTTTAATATAATTAAGTAAATGGTCTATTTTAATATAATTAAGTAAATGGTCAAATTAGGTGATTTAATGCATTTATTGCTTTGTCTATGTTGTTATATGCAATTGCACTTGATCATGTTGTTTAGTGTGTAGGATTTATATCCCTGGCAATTGTACATGGAGTTAGTGATTCAGCCATTCATACTTTACCAATGTCGTCCCTGTATGGTCAATGTATCCTTAATTAAATGTTTAAATTAAACCTTTTGGTGATTATTAAATCCAAACTCATTTGCATTATGTGATTTGACCAGTGAGCATGTCTGTGCATTAGAGGTTCGCTTTGTGACGAAAATTGTTAATGAAATCTATGTGTTTTTGGGTTTTTGGGCTTTTAAATTAATTTATTTTAATTTCTAGCAACTTTTCCATAGATGAATTCCTATTTATAGGAATAGCCTCTCTTTTTTTGGGTCAATTCGAGGTTTAACTAGGTTGCGTAGTTATTTTCCCTAATCGATTATTCACTTGAAAAGTGAACAAATATCCAAAAAGGAATTTAATTCTAGACTTCTCACTTTTGAATTAGAAAGTTGGAGAGTAAAACCCAAAATCCTCTTCATGAGGATTTACTATTTTTTTCATTGTGGGAGCTACGGGCGTGGGATCATCGCGAGGTTGATCTCATTGGATCCAGCTCAAGGAAACCTTGGATTCACACAATTTTTAGCTACTTCTATGGGCTATTTATTTTATGGTTCAAATTCTTATTTTGCCCTTTTGGCTGTGAGGTAGGGCTTTCTTGTTTTATTATTTTGGCTCCATTTCTACTCCTATTTTTGGTAGTCGTTTGTCTCAAGGTTGAGAGCTAGTGTTCTCCTCCATTTTTTTATGCTAGTTCTACCTGGTTGGGTAGTTACGAACATTTTCCTATTTTTCAGGATGAGGGTTTGGGGTTTTATGTCATTATGTTGGCCATTTTTGCATACGGTGTCTAAATTGGATTATTTTTGGATTTTTGAGGTTTTTGTGCCCAAAGGCCAAATGGTTTTTAATTTTGAAGTTTTCCAAAATTTTGGGGTTTTTACCTTGTTTTGTGTGCCACCCTATTTTCTCAAGTTTTCTTAGCACAATGTGGGTCGTGGACCTGGATGATCCATTTGGATATCAGTCAAACCACTATTGCACTTTTATGTTTGCATTGGGATGCATGTCACATCTGTACTCTTGACGTTGTGTTCAGTTGAGTGATTTTATACCTATTGTTATGGTTTCTCTTGGACCTTTGTTATTGTTTTGTGGACACTAGGATTCATGTAGAATCCATACTCCTGGATTAAGGTCAGTTGAGTGAGTTCATGATGTTTGGTCTTGTTGCATCATTAGATTCATGTAGAATTCATACTCTCAGATTGAGGCCAGTAGATTGATTTCATGATGTATGGTTTTATTGGCTTTGGGATTAGTGTAGAATATGTCCTCCCAAGTTGCTTTCAATTGGGTGTTTTGTTTTGCATTGTATTCTCATCTTGTCCTTGTGTTTTGATCTTCATGATGGTGGTGCACCACACAAGAGTACATGCACATACATTTCTTGGGTGACTTGCAAGGCCCAATCTTTTGTGGTACTTCTAAAAGTTATGATTATTAGGGTAGGGATGGGAGTATGTATGCCCATGGGCACTTGTCGTAGGATGAGCATGGGTAGGGTAGGGTAACATATAGAGGGGACTTCTATCTCACAGCCTAGTGATCATTGTGCCTAGAGGATTCATGAAGGAAGTTTTAACTAAGTGATAACTAAATAAAATGTGTGAGTGGTAATAAATTTAAGATAATAAAAATGTGGGGTGCCAGAGCCTTTCCATTGAGGGATGTTGAATTTGTACAAGTCTGAGCTTGGGATTTTCAATGCCAAGCAACTCTCCATGATGTTAGCCCCTACTTAGTAGGCTATTGAGTTTCTAACCAGGATCTATACTCCTTGCATTGTCTTAGGTTCTTGTTTACAGCTATCATACTATCTAGCATGAGTGTTAGCCATGGATGCTACTTTTGTGTGTTTTTGGTTGGATCATTATCTCCATCAGCATGGTAGGTATGGACCTATCAGTGACACATGGTTGGGAATCATAGCTACCTATACCACTGCTAGGGATCGGTGTAGAGAGGCAGTATTTTATCCTAGTGCAACCGTTGCTGGATGTTTTCACTTGACACTTTGGGTATCAGAGTAGACTTTCTTATGATTTGTGCTTTCATTGGAATGCTTGGAGATCATGTTTAGATGATGTTATTTTATTTGATGCATTCCTATATTATGATGTTTAGCATATGTTTAGATGATATGAATTACTTTGTTAATATATCTATTTCTTATTGATGTTTAGTAAGTGATAGGTGATGTTATCCACTTGTAGGATTATCTTATGCTTTACTACTAGCATGTTAGATTTCCTTATTCTTATATTATAGCATATTTTAGTAGTGACGTCCCTATTATAATAGTACCGATGATTTGATTGGCGGCTTGGGATGTTTTGTGCAGGGGATGGCTAGGATCCATGATGGTCTTATGATGCTATTGACAGTTGGGAGGAACCACATACTTAGTTTGGTTGTTTAGTTATTGTGGTGTTATTTCTATACATTGTGATGTTGCTTTCAGTATGTTCTTTACTACTTTTGTTTAGATGGATAGATGTTCCTCTTCCCTATTTCATGGCATCTTGTTGTTTATGCACTTGAGTGTTCACTCCTTGATCTATGTGTGTTCGGTACTCCCCGATGTGGAGCTTTGTTTTCCTATTTCATTCCTCATTTTGACCCTTAGAGTAGTTTTTTTTCTTTCATAGATGACCATGTCTCAACATGGTGTGATACAATAAAGTGCCACACACCCATTGGAGATATGTCGTACAAACCCTATTTGTATCACATGCCTCTTGGAGTTTTATCATGTGATACTTTTCAGTATCATACCCCCATTGAAGAAGTATTGTATGATACTTGTAAAGTATCATACATCCCTAAGAGAAGTGTTTCCCAATCCCTAAAAGTGTCACCCTTCTTCTTGAGAAATGTTGCACAATACTATAAAGTATCACCCAGTGCTGATTTAAAGTATTGCTTGGCTTTTGTGAAAACTTGTGCGGGAAGACAACGACCACTTTTTGGTAAGACCTAAACTTTTTGAGAAGCATTTTGGGTACCCTCTTAGGTGTTCTTCAATCCTTCAGAGTTTTATTTTGAATTCGTAATGCTTTGATTTGGATTTAGTTATGTGTCTCCCATTGTCAGTCGTTTTGTTCGATATTAGCATTTGGAGATTCGTTGGTTGTCAGGATTGTGGTGGAATCTTCTGTTACAATCTTTGTGATCCCTATATGATGCTTTCATGTGCATTCATACTTGTAAAATAAATATCTTTGCTTGTATTGAATCCTTGTTCCAAGGATCTCTGGGCTGGGCATTACATATGCAAAATCATTGTTAAAAGAAAATTAGTTGTAGAGCAAGCCAAACCAACTAGCAAAAAACAAAAAAATGGAAATTAGTAAATCAATAAGTTTTCTTTTGAACTGAGAACAATTCCTTCATCCAAGAACTAAAATCAAGATCAACAAGTAGAGAACAAATTGCAATATAAAAGCATTCATTTTTTGGCCTGAAAGCAATAGGAAAATTTAGTTTATTCAATCATTATTTTGATGTAATTATTTTTCTTCTAGTTCTGATTTATTTACATGTAATTACAAGAAGGGCAAGATTTGTTTCTTTGTTTATTTTAGAATTAGATTTCTTTTTTTGGCTGTAAAGTGTTTCCTTCGATGCAAGCATGAATACAAGAACATAGAAAAGAAGGGTTTCCTTTCATGTAAAGTCACTCTGACCCAGAATTCCACTTTAATCATCCATCTATGACATCTTCAAATTTTTTTCACCCACATGCAATCTTCCAATGGAAAACATGATCATCAAAATCCATGATTCACTCAACTATTCTCATGGTTAGGTGATATTCTTAGCTCGCATGTTCAAACATTTTGTGCATAGTCACAATTGTGGAATGAGGGTTTTGAACCAAACCAATTTCTTTTTTTTTTTGAAAAAAATCAATTGATTCCCTTGATGAATCATGATGAAAAGGGTCTTTGGGAATCGTGATTTTGGTTCCTATATGGAGTGAGAGACAATCTTTGGAGAATAGACCAACGATAGGTGATCTAAAGGAAGAGGCCAATGTTCTTTTTTTTCAGCCTTCATGTACATTGAAGATAAAATGAAATAGATATATGTAAGGATTTTTTAAATGTTGATGAAATGAGCCAAGTGAAGATTGTAGATTTGTGTTGAAGTCTCTACACTTAGCCATATGTTTTTAAAATACCATCAGCCAAAAACTGACACTGATTCTCATGAGCAGCACTATGCTAGCAAAATTTTAAAAAAATTAAAAAGAAAAGTTTAAATCATAAGTCCAATTTCACTGTAAGTCATAGATTTCAGAAAATTCATAACACTGAACTTATATAGTTATCAATTTTAGTCTTGAAGATATACTTAACATTTTCTAGATCCACAGTGAAAAAGAGTTTGAAACCTGTGGGGCTCACCTTGAATGTGGGCATTTTCATTGTAGGTCTATGGTCCAATCATGTTGATGGTGGAAGTTTGTTGTAAGTTCAAAAGTAGAAAAGATCAAGGGTCAATTTCTTGTTGTTTATACCTAGTTAGTTAATGAACAAGATTTTTAAATCCTCCTTCAGAGCATCATTGTTTGAAAGGTCATCTTCAACTTCCTCTTCCCACAACAATTTTTTAAAAAAAAATTAAGCAAGTCATCATAATTGTGACGACCCAATCCAATGGAACGATGTTGGATGAACAACATTTCTATTGCATGGTCATCACCATTGTGATGGATAAATTTGATGGATATCATTTGTTACCACATTTTTTACCCCCGCCAAGATTCAAAATTTGAAAATGATGCCCCGCCCAATGGTTACCCTCCCCACTTTTTGTTATTTTTAATCGCCATGGGAATATTGAAAAAATTAAATGTTCAAACCTTAGAGTATTCCCTTATTTCCTAAGGTTATTTTTTGACCACCCACGACCTCTCTATCGTTGGATCAAAGAGAATCAATGGTTAGGCGCTATGTCACTATGGAGATTTCCAAAGCCTATCGCGATAACGATATAGCGCCCTGTCAACATGTGGCACAGTGGGTCTAGTTCGCAAGGTAGAGGTTAAGGGGTAGGTCAGAAAAGTAATGCATCATTGGAGGCTGCTATGGCGCTAACAAAAAATTGGCACTTCTTTTCGTTAGCGACATAGCACCCAGCCGGCCAAAGACATGGTGGGACCGCAAGTGACATGACAAGGTGGTGCTACATCAGGCCAGGTGTGATAGGTGGATCGCAGGCCCAAGAAATTTCAATGGATGAATGTGTAGAGTATGGTGTGTCTTCGTAATTGTCAGATCAATGGAAATCTACAATGGGCACTATCTCGCTATGGGAAGTTGCACATTGTTTGCCCATAGCGATATAGCACCTCGACGATCCATGGCATAGATGACGTAATGGACTCGCCTTTCTTCAAAGTGATAGTACATCTCATCTTCTGTGACAGTTTTCAGATGGATCAGAATACAATGGCATTTTCTCATTGGTCCATTTGGCCAGTTCAGGATGCAGTTGTATAGTTTTGTGGAGCACCATAGATCTAAGGCAGATCTACGGTAGGTGCTATCTCGCTATGGAGAACTACAAGGATTTTAACCATAGCGACATAGTGCCCTTTTACCACGTGGATCAAGGGGCCAAGTCTCACCAAGGTGTGTGTGTCACGGATTGCTAGGTGTCATTTGAAGTGTGGTACAGTTGCTAAGATGGCACTAGGTATGATGGGCTAGGGTAAGAACAAGCACAGTATTATAATGAGTCTTCATGATCGTCAAATTTCAGGAAGATCAATGGTTAGTGCTATCTTGCCATCAAAAGTTGCACACTGTATACCATAGTGACATAAAACCTTAGTGACACATGCTAAGTGGGCTTGTGTTATCTCATGAACCTCAAGGATTGCCAGGTGTGTTGACAGCATTTTGTGGGCCCAGAAGTTGAAAAGAAAAGTATGAAACATGACGAGTCTTCACAATCATCAGATTAAGGCAGATCTATGGTAGGTGCTATCTTGCTATGGAGAACTATGAGAATTTTAACCATAACAACATATAGCCTTGATGACACGTGTCTTGCTAGCTTGGCCAAGGTTAACAGTTAATGGCTAGCAGTTAGTGTAACCGTCACAGCTGGAGTTGGAGGAGTTAGCGCAATTAGTGATAAGAGATGGTCAACTATATAGGACTTCCATGAAGTGGCAAAATAAAAAGAGGTTGTTGGTCCACGTGGTCCATCCTAATTATAGAAATAGGTTGACTTGCTGACTTTGCTAATTCATAAAACAAAAATGAGGGTAATCAATTTTGTTGCGCGATCTGATCTTCATGATCGATTCCAACTACCATGAAATAAATGCAGAATGAGAAGAACACTCCACCACCCATCTTTTGATCCATCTATTGGGTTAGAGCACAGTTATGGTGCCATTTCGGTCTTCTCAAGGCCCTGTTCCAAATCATTGTGTCTGGATCCGCATCTAGATCAGATTTCCCCTTTATTGTCCTCTGCAAAACTTAATGGCAAGTAGTTGCAAGGTTACTTCAGCTGGAAGAGATCTCAGTTATGCCTGAACCATAAAGGCAACTTTTGTAAATTTTGTTAAGGTCGACCCTTCTCTGACTTTTCTCTGCTATTGCTCTATAATTCCAATGTAAATTCCCCTGTGCCTCTAAACTGTATGATTCTCCACTTATCTCCTTCAGCCATTGGTATGAAAGTGCAAGAACTCTTTGTCTTTTGCCATTGTTTTGTGAAAATTTGTAATCTGCATGACTGTATCTCTACTGGCCTGTGAATGATATATAAGTGAACCTCTTTCCTTGTGTCATTCATCTTGGTTTTCTGATCTACATGCGGTTATTAGATCAAAGCAAGTCTGGATGTGTATATCCTTAGTTTCATTCTGGTTCAGTAGTGCATATATGGGCAGAGATTGGTCTAAACACTCTATTTTGGTGCATCACCTCTTTAGATTAGACTAGGTAGATTTTCTTTCATGCTCTCCTTCTCCCTTTTCCTCTCCAAGAGTAGTTAGGTGCACCCTAATAGTAAGAGGAAGCCGGCCTTCTCTAGAGACTCAACCTCACAGTTCAAGTCCCACAACTTTGAGGTTGTTTCTATGTTTCACTAGGTTGTCCTTGTGTATAGGCCTTGGAAAATGGTGCAAACCTAAGTGACAACATCAATCACACCCATGGCACTACTATTACAAACTATCACAATTGTGATGTGAACTCCAATGGATGATTGTCAACCTTTGATCGTGGGTGTCACTATTGTGATGATATAGTGAAACTTTTTAAATGGCTTAATTGCAATGGGGACCTATCGCAATTATGACAATGCGATGATGAACTCTTGGTCTTTCCTTCTACCAAATTGCAATGGTTTTTGGCATCCCAATTGTGAAAAATGAGCTTTCTATCATAATTTGAGATGAAAAAAGTTTGATGCCCATCCAACAGGAGCCAATTCTTGGTATTGTTTTTTGGGTGATGAGAGGTCATTAGAATTGCAATGGCCTACCATCAAAATTGGGTCCAAATGAAATAGTGAGGGGTAAACTGGGGTTGCACTTATGATATTGTTGCATAGGGTGCACTTGGTATTTGTGTAGATGGTCCCACTATAGTCACTCCTTTTGCAATACTCCCAATAGCTAAGGGCTTAGCAATGAGTACTTTTGATTTCTTACTTGCCACCATCTCCATTACTATTCACATGGTTTCTTTAAACTCTTATCTTCTCATTCTCAATTCCTTTAGTATAGTATCCATTTCTTTTCAACCCTTTTCTTGATGTATTTCTATAAAGTTCATTGCAAACTTATTTTACTTTTTCCTCATATCCTACCCCATTAAGGATAGTCCTTGTCTCTTTTTGACTCTAGGATGATCTTTGCATAATCTTATATAATCTTTTTTGTAATCTCATACCCCATAGGGTAAATGAACTTAACCCTTTGTTCAACTACTTCCATGAAAGTCACATCATTTTTAACCATGAACCAAATGTCATATTTATATTTCTCAACCAATAATGGAGGGATAAAATATCTTTTATTCATTTATGCTTGAAATATTTTCATCATTTTAGTTATATCTTTAGTCATTCTCTCCTTTGAATGTTTTCTATAGTAATGAGTAATCAGGTTCATTGTGTATATATTTGTGTTCCATTCATAATCTGGCATTCCATGGAATTTCCTTATCACTTGGAAGAATAGGTTTATTAACAGAGATTCAAATCTAAACACTACATTCTTTGTTTTCTTAATTCCATCAATATTTTCCAATATCTACTGCTTCAAGATCTCACACATATTCACTTTCTCCCTCTTAACTATCATTAGGTAAGTTGCATGGATGAATCTATTAGGTAAAGAGTTCATCCTTGAACTATAGTTCATCTTATATCCAATTATTTTTCTAATCAATCTAACATTAATTTCCTTAATCATGTCTAGTGTGATGTTTCTTCCCTCTAACATTGTCTTCAAGTTTGTTTCAACCGAATTATTAAGCTTCTTAACTTTAATGGGGTTAGTACCTTCATTGCTCAAACCAGTAACTTTTTGAATCATGTCATTATTTATCATGATAGGTATATCTCCTACGCAAAACATGTCCTCATGTATATAGCTCAAAATTATCCTTGTTCATTTGCGATTATCAAACTCCATATAAAACATGTGCCTAGTGATGTTTAGGTCTTTCAAATGCTCAAACCCTTGTTTAAATGATAGGTCATTATTAAAAACCAAGTACATGTTGTTATGGATGTCATTATTACCTATATGTTGATCTTCTTTTTTTTTTGACAAGGTAGTGACAAAACACTTAAGTGTTTACTTAATAGAA